>OY796894.1:16400699-17600699 GCA_963680785.1 Diplosoma virens | reverse complement strand
CTGCTTCTACTTTTTCTGTATTTACTCCTTTCACTTTTATGAGCTTTAGAATGGTCATAATTATTATTGTTTTCCAAACCTCGACCCATTTTAGTAAATATGTTAAACTGTGGACATATACAATTTAATAATCGATAAAATTAGCAAAATGCCCAAGTCTTATTGCATCTAACAATTTCTAAAATAAGTAAAGTTGTTAATAAAATAATAACTTTATACTTGTTGCATAACATAAGGAGTCTCTTTAAGAAGTCACTGTAAACAGTTTTTGTTTGTGGGGCTAACCTGAATCCACCCTATGGTTACTATTGCTTCTTGAAGAGATCTTTTTCCTTTTGGTTATTTTTTCTCATCCTGGTGCTGTGTGGGAGAATTGGGGTTAGTTTTATTTGAAAAATTGTTTAGAGTGACTTCTTGAAGAGATCTCAAAAAAATTACTTAAAAAACAGGCGACTACTGTATTTTACTACAAATATAATTAAAGTTTATATTATAAAGAAGAAAATTCTATAAATTCTGGGCTGATGATACAGGCAATTAAAAATTATTTCTTTTGAAACATTATAGGCTTATATTTACATTTTACTCATAGCCTACTATTGGACTGTTAGCAGAAAATTGTAAATTGAAATTCATTACAATTAATTCAATGAACCAAAACAAAAATTTTTTTGGTAACTTCAAGGTAAACGATTATTTGGCTAACTTAGACTTTCTTACAAATCGATTATTTTAGATTTATATTACTTAATAACTATTTCACTACATTATTATTTCAAAAAGTTTCCAAAAAAATTGTGTATACCAGGGGTCAGGAAAGTGAGTAAGAGAGCCGTAAATGCTACATACCGGTATTTTTAAATGTATTTCCGTGAGAGCCATACAATGTTCCTCTAGTTTTTAGCTGTGTGTATTGGCAGGAATCTGTTCGCGAGCAAACTTTGGTTTTTTTTTGCGAAGTAAATTATATATTAATGACTATTGACTCTGATTTCTCAATTTTCGTCTTAAAAACGTAGTAATCTCTTAAAAAAGGGCCTTCACTTTTGAAATCTTGTATGCACAGATCTTTTTTTTATGGGCACTAGCTTATGCTTGTCAACAAAAGAGCCTGTCGTAATTCATGTATGCTAAATATGTGATTGCAGCGTGCTCGGCTTATGTTATGCATATTTTATCAATCGTGTTTCGCTTCTCATAATATTTATCGCGTGAAATTTTGTACAACGGTGTTTCTGTAACCCACGGTCGGCGATTTAAACATTCAGTGATGCTAGCTAGATACTGACGTGGCCGTATACCATTTCGGAGACAGGCAACGAAATTATGAAGAACGCTATACCGCTACTCTGGGACAGAGACATGCTTATATTATAATCAATTAATAAAAAATCACGTCAGGGTTACCAAAATGTTAAGATTAGAAGATTTGGTTTCAAACTAATCCTAAACAATATTACAAACAAAACTTATTCAAATAAAATTTATCAATTAATTATAATATAAGCATGTCTCTGTCCCAGAGTAGCGGTATAGCGTTCTTCATAATTTCGTTGCCTGTCTCCGAAATGGTATACGGCCACGTCAGTATCTAGCTAGCATCACTGAATGTTTAAATCGCCGACCGTGGGATACGGAAACACCGTTGTACAAAATTTCACGCGATAAATATTATGAGAAGCGAAACACGATTGATAAAATAAACATAACATAAACCGAGCACGCTGCAACCACGTATTCAGCATACACGAATGCCGTTATCAAAAAAACTACATGTGGTTCGCGAGCCATAGGCTCCGGATCCCTGCTATATAGCCTACAGTAGAATAATCTGGAAAAAACTTTTTGACATTTCTAAAATACACTGGTAGTAAAACTGGCTGCATGATTGTTCTGATGAACTATAGGCTAACAATTTAACATAAGCTCTGGGTTTCCCCTTGAGCACTTTTCAGTGGTCACGCCTTCACTACACTTATATTCCGAGGAAGAAAGTAAGAAAAAATATTGATTCGTCAGGAACAGTTCTTCAGATTAGAGACTTCATCGTCGTGTAAGTTGATTGAATGACATAATTGAAAAATTTTTTCTTTTCAATTGCGACTGGAACAAATATGGCAAATTTAAAGAGCGCTTTATGTAACGATCAAATAAATAAAATAGCCTATATCTTTACATTTTTTAAAGTAGAAGTAGGCTTAATCTGGGAAATCAAAAATTTAGGTTTCCTTTTTGTCTTATAATAATATTACCATTGTAAAGCCAGGGGTGGATTAGCAAATTGAACCGGCCGGGGAATTTAAAAATAAAAACGGCCCACTTTTTCTAACTCGTTTTTGTATGAAAAAATATTAGACTGCAATGTTTAATTCACGAACTATCTAGTGCTATTATTAACTAAGCTATTAAAAAATATCGTGTATGCTATCGACAATATCTTAGGTGAAAATAAACATTGCATCTTTTTATTTGAAGAACGCTTTGATTTGTAACTCATATTATTGTCAATATTACTTGAATAAAAATAAGAATATTCTGTTTGAAAAAATCATTTAAACAGGGTAATACCATGTTTATTTGTAGGTTGTGATACACAAAAGTTCTTAAAAAAATTAAATACACAATTGATTTAAAAATAAAATAATAAAATAATTCATTCACCGCAACATATAGCAGTTTTCGCGTTTGTATGTTTGATCTAGCTAGTTCATCAATAACCATTAACCATGTCATTCGACACTCGTGCTAAAATATCGCGCCCGACACAAATAAAAGCAGTAGGCCTACTTACTGACAATAATGGCGGGGCAATAGTTTTAGAACTAGAAAAATCTTGGCTGTCTAATATTAGTTCAGTTCAGTATGAACACTATAATTTGCAGACTGATCTTTATCTAATTCATGCATGACAGAATTCACTGACTTCGTTTGACTTCCTATAGAGGAGCTCACTTTTGCAAACACTTCCTAAATAATCGTGCACTTATCAGCTATATCATGCAGTTTCTTCCTCTTTTTCTCGCGTTCTTTCTCAGCACCATCTTTTCTCTTCTTTTTTTTTTCGTTTTTCAAGACTTACTAACCAGGGTGTCGAACCGGACCCGAACCGGATCCGTAAACCCGTATTAACCGTTATTATTTTTTGAACCCGAACCGGAACTGAACCCGAAAAAATAAAATTTGCTGAACCTGAACTGGAACTGAACCCCTAAAAATAAAATTTGCTGAACCTGAACCGGAGCTGAACCCGTAGAAAAAAAAATTGCTGAACCCGAACCTGAACCGGAACTTTATTTTAAATGGATCCGGTTCGACCGTTTGATGCTCAAATTTTAATTTTAAAGTTATTTGTAGAAGAATCAGAATCACATTTTGTTTTTGAAGTTGCCGCAATTTTTTTGGTCACAATACTTGTTGTGTGGCAATACAGAAACGTTATAAACGACTTTTTCAGGCGAGAAGTTAAAGCAAAAACATATCACTTGCTAGATAAAGAAAGCGAAATTTTAAATATATGCTAAAGCAGTTGTTCTTAAGCTTTTTACAGTGCCATACTTTTAAAAAAATACATATTACTATAGAGACGTAGCAAACATAGTGAAACTATCGTAGGTGAAGCAAAATTATTTGACGCCATTAAAAAATCAAAGCTGCACAGTGCAGGCTGTTGGGGAGCCACTCGACTGAAATTTAGTTGCGTGGAGAAGTTTAATAAAAAAGCAGTGTAAACTTATCGAATGATTCGAATTCAGTGTAACTTATAGTTGCCTCAAATGGTTTTCACTAGCATGATGGTATCCCTAACAGTCGAGATTGAGTAAAAAATAATGTTGAGCAAGCAATGCAATAAAGTTAATTAATTTTTGATTTTTCAAAAAAACAAAATTTTTTAAAGAAAATTTGTTGAGATTAGGAAGAGAAGCTATTAACCTTCGCCTTGTAGCGTGAAGTTTAAGTAATATTTTGTAAGCTAACTGCTTTTCTCTTATTTCTCAGCTTCTTATTAGGCTCAAATTTGCATGTTAAAATCTAAAAAGGCCTTCACTTTTGCAATAAGGTTGATTCGGGATGAGCTGTTCATAGTTTTTAGGCTTATTTAAAAATACTATAGCAGTGAAAATTGGATTACATAAACTTTTCATTTGCATCAATGTTTGCTTCAACTTTACGTCAAAATTTTTCTCTTAAAATTGTTTAGTGAAGATTTGGCTGACTCAAACTTTTTTATTGCCTGAATACATGTATTTCGTCATAAACGTTTTGATAAAGTAACTCGTGCGTAAAAACCTCTTGGGAGTTTTTGTCTGAAATGTGCTTCTAAAATTTTCTACTGAAGAGATAAAGGTTGAGTTGTTTGTCAGTATGGAGATTGCAATTCATAATAGTTACGATTTTTACTTTTTAACTTTGCATTGATTAGATAACGCCAGAATTTATTTTAATTCATTTGTATTTCTTTTAGTCTTTCGTTTATTAAAACTTCTTCAGATACCATAAATAAAACCCAAAAACAGATGATGATTAAGCGCAAAAATTTTTTTACCATTAAAAAATATTCGTCTTCAATAACAAACATTTTTTTGTTTGACTGTCATCGGTTTTTGTTTTTTATTTATAGTATCTAAAGAAGTTTTAATAAACAAAAGTTTATAAAATTGGATGATATTTAACTAGAATTTTTGCATTAATAATAGCTGTTTTTAATTGCAAAACCACCAACCTTTTACTTTATTGATAAAATTTGATGTAGGGGATGCAATAATTTTTTCGTTGTGAAAGCTTTTTCTTTAATATTGCCACGATACTGCGCCACAGTTGAACGCCGGTTATCCGAACGCTAAGGTGGTTACAACGCCATAGCATGGTGTGAACGACAGAGTGTCATTCAACGCAGCTTCTGCTTCTAAAAAGGATGAAAAACTTGGCAGCGACGAAAAGAGTGGTAAACTTAAAACCAAACTAAATAAGTGATTGTTCGATTATCCGAAAAAAACAGTTATCCGAACCACGCCTGGTTTTAATTAGTTTAGATAATCGGCATTCTACTGTATATTTAAATCAGCTCTTACGGAACTTGCGAAACAACCTTACCAATTCAACTTCTAATTTGGGTTTATTTTCGTATAGCAAAACAGGTTTACTTTTTGTGGTATAATTTCATAGTAGACATATGCTAAATGTTTAATATAAAACTACGCATAATTTTTTTCGGTTTTTTTACTGATATTCTATATTAAATCTGGTAATTTATGTTAATATTAAAAAAGATGCCGCGCACGCAATTGAGTAATATTCGAAAGTTTTTCATTTATAAAATATCGACCGATTCATCTGTGTGTCAAATTGATGACTGTGGCACAGCTCTTCGTGGAAACCACGCATCTAATTTACAAACACACGTAAAAAGATTTCATCAGGAGTGCTTTAAAAAATACAAAGAAAAATATTTCATTAATCTATCAATAAAATCTAAGAAAATACATAAAAATGCTAATGAATCTTTGTCTGAAAATGCTTTATCTTGTTGTCAAACAACTTTGGATAAAAAACTCTTTAAAACAATTCGAGTAAAAATCGATGCTCATTTATTAAGAACTGCTTGGTTGGAAATGGTCACTGTGAATGGAAGACCGTTTAAAATTGTTGAAGATTGAGGGTTTAGAAAACTTTTAAATCCAATTTCGCAAGCGCTCTCCGACAGTGGAAATAAAATTTGCATTAACGCAGAAAATATTCGCGAAGAAGTTGTCATGCTAGCGAGCAAAATAAAAAAAGAAATTAAAGAAGATATTCGTGAAAAGTTTATTTCACTTAAAATAGACATAGCGACACGAATGGACAGGGCTATTTTAGGTATCAACATTCAGCTCATAAAAAATGGAAAGCTTACTCTGAGGACAATAGCGATGAAAGAACTTACCCATCGCCACACGGCTGAATACATTAAAAACGCCGTGGCAGATGTTTTAGAGCAATATGAAATTTCTATAAGTCAGATTTATACTGTTACGACTGACAATGGCGCTAACATGCTAAAATCTGTAAAACTACTATCAAATGAGCAACTTAAAGAAAACGCATTTGCTGATGAAGATTCTCCTGGGACAAGCCAAGCTGCTTCATCCAATAGCGATGTTGAAAACGATGTTTACTCTGATGAGGACAGTGAATGCGAGGCGACTGATTCTTCGGCCTTTAATATTGAAATATTGCTTGAAAGTTTAGCAGCGTTTGATTTTGTTGAATCTACTAGCCGCCCAATGCTTCGAGGTCTTCGCTGCGCCGCGCATACCCTACAATTAGCTGTAGACGATGCTTTAAAACAATCTTCTTTAAAAAGCGACATTGCTAAAGCCCGCCATGTGTGTAAAATTTTAAGAAATCCATCTATTATGGTGATTTTGAAAAAATTAAAACGAAAAAAGCCTATTTTGGATTGTGTAACTCGTTGGCATTCTACTTGTGATATGCTCCAGCGACTACTTTCATTAAAAGATTTCTGCCAAGAAATGGCCGTCTCCAATGCTGAACTGCATCTATTGGAGTCACAATGGAATTTGTTTTCCGAAATCGTGACAGCTCTTGAACCAGCCCGAAAAGCCGCCAAGGCTTTACAGCAACAACACCTTACGTTGGGTGACTTTTATGGAATTTGGTTAAGGTGCAAATTAGAAATTTCAAAGGCATCACCAACAGAGTTTTCGCAGTTATTGCTGTCTTCTATAAAAAAACGCGACTTGGCGTTACTGGAAAATGATGTCTTTGTGGCATGCATTTTTCTGGATCCTAGATATAAAGTTTTGTTGAACGAGGAAGAAAAAACATCAGCTATACCTCATCTTCAAAATACCTGGATTAGCTTGCAAAACTTAAAATCTCAAAGTATAAATTTTACCGATCAAAATCGGCTATCTCCCGATTTACGCAACTCCGGCAACGACGATGATGATTTAGAAGTGATGTTAAAGGCGCATGAATTGGAATCAGCAAAACAAAAGGTATTTATTTTTTTAGCTGTTATTGTATTTACCTAGGCCAAAATTTTGTTTTGTTAAACTAAAGTAAACTCCATAATTTTACGAACTTTGTTCTTCATCTTTTGTTCTTGCTTCAAATTATTTGGCCTGACATTATTGATACACGCAACTAGTAATTTAAATAGTAGCATTTTTATTTTCAAAGAATTATTTTTGATTTCTTTGGCAGGATCAACATAGTGCTACAGTCGTTTTTTGAATAAATTTTTTTAAATTTGGTTTCGCTTAGTTTACTCATACGACCTCGTTATCGTTGTGGCGACTTTGTGACCAATCGCATACTCGTACCAGCTCAAAAAATTGGGGAGGGCAATAAAGTTTTGCCCGAATTTTGTGACATTTGCCCGAATCCTGATTTTCTAGTAAATTGTCTGAGATTCTCGGACAAAGACCAAATTTCGTCCTAAAATCATGGTGTTCTCTAAAAAAAAGGTCTTCACTTGAAATCAGTCTCATCTTTCTCACTTTTTGTCCCAAAATCAAAATGTTTTCAAAAAAAAAAGCTCTTCAGCAAAATTTGGTAGTATTTTTTCGTTGCCCAAAAATTCTGGTTTTGCCCAAATATTTTCTTGTCACTGCCCGAAAAATAATCTTGGAAAGTTGAGGGGGCAATTGCCCTCTTCCCCCCCGCCAGGTACGGCTATGACCAAGTAGAATGACGGCAGTGTGGTCGAGTGGTTAAAGCGCCGTACTTATGATCAACATGATCTCGGTTCAAAACCTACTCGCGCCATTCTGTTGTGCCTTTGGGAAAAACACTTTACGGCACTTTCCCCTACTTGGTGGTCTTGGCAAGCAGTTCTAAATTACAGTCATGTCTCTATTAAATTACAAGCGGACAGCAATATCTTGGCATCTCCAGAAGCAGGTCGGGAAAATTGCCTATCCTATGTATTAGCGCCTCCGTCGCTTTCCTGCGAGTCAGGAGGATAAATATGGAGATGAAATAAAAAAGAATGGAAGATCTTTTGCTGTATGGTTTTATGCAAAATGACTAAAATTCGGTTTAATGAACATTTGTTGTAGACCTACTGTATTATCTCATTTATGGTTTATAAAATTATGAAAAGAACTAATTTTCCTGAAGCAAGTTTTAAACTTTACAGGTTGCAAAGTGCTCTTTAGACATTAGCAACGACTTAAAGGCTTTTCAACAAGAGCCACGGATAAAGAAAGATCAAAACATTTTGAAGTATTGGAGAAGCCAAAAGAACCAATTTCCAAAGTTGTACATACTTGCTTCCTTATTATTCGGAGTGCCAGCCACACAAGTTAGCGTGGAAAGAGCGTTCTCCAGCTTAAAATTTATTTTGTCTCCACAACGCTCAAGAATGGACTCGAATATGCTCGAAAACGTATTGCTTGTACGAAACAACTACTTATTTAGGTTGGAACAAGACTCCACAGATGAAATATAAACCTTAATTTAATGTTAAATTTTCCGTTCATATTGTCCATTTTTTTTTAATGTTCAATGGTAAAGAAAATTTATTGTTATACTTTAAATTGTTTACGGAGTAGGAAAAATTGTCAAGTTCGATTAACCTTTGTCAAAGCATTACTTTATTTAACAGATGTGTTTTAACTAAACTTTAAGTAGGTATCGTTAAATTAATGCTACAAAATAATGTTTAAATATTTGTAATGTTATTAAAAATTAATTAAGTTTGGTAAGCATTTTACCTGAAGTAACGTAAATCTTAACATTTAAAAAAAATAAAAGTTCTACCAGAAAGGTTGTTTTGAGTTTGTTTGCTATTTTTTAATGTTAATCTCGTATATTTTAACTAGTTTTAATAATGTTAAATCCACGTTGATTGTTGGTAGTTATTTACTAAACAAAAAATGGTTTTCAGCATTTCTTTAGGGGGCAATTAAATTGATTTGATGCATGATATTGTCGGATTTATTAATTTGCAGATTCAATGTTGAAATGTATGGTAAAATAACCAATACTCGAACCTGTATGTAAACAACGTTTATCTAGCGTGCTTTTTCATTTATCAAGTATTACGTTAAAATTAAATTTTTGTTAACTTTCAGGCCTACCAAAATTGTAGCAACAGGACAAATAACTTTTAATGCATGAACCACGTATTTGCTGGTTCATTACAAAAGTTTTGCGTCAGTTATCTTTATGTAGAATGCAACCGAGAAACTATAAGCAAATTACATATATGTATAAGTTACCCCTGCAAACAAAATTTAGTAGCACAATCTGACTTTGAGTTAAAACTAAATAGTTTTGGTCGCCAATAGTTAGACAGCTTGGCAAACAAAACGTTATGGATGAGCCAGAGTATTTTTCTGCCAATATCAAGCTAGTGTTTATCGAAAAAGTCTTTAATCAAATGTTGAGAAACAATTTTGCTGGTTTTACGAATTGAGAAATGATTGTCTCCCGTAAATTTGAATTTGCTTGAATTTAAGACTTTTTTTAAACAATTGGACCCATACCTAATTTTTACCCTTTCGTCGCTATACACTTATTAAAATAAAAAGCAGCAAGTTCTTAGTACCAGTTGTAAGCAAGCAGTGATCAATATACAAAATTGCAAAGCTTGATTTCAGTTATTTTAAGAAAAAAAAAATCTTATACAACAAACTGATTTAATTTTTAATTTATTTCTAGTTGTAATTATTAAATTAAATGTTACAGTTGAAGTTGCCACAATTTGTTTGAGCACTTGTGTGCCAATAAAGAAACGTCATAAACGACTTTATCAGCCGAGAAATGAAGAAAAAATATGTTCACTAGATATATGAACGTGCGCCAGGAGAACCAAAAGGGGGACACGCTTTTTTAAATTTCAAATTTTACAAAATAATACATAAATATGCATTAAAAACTTCTAAAAGTTAAGGCTCGTTTCCACTACGAGCGTGGAATAGAGCATTCTTTGTTTGTTTTGATCATCTTTCCGCGCTTAAAATCTAAGTGAAGCAAATAAAGTCAATAAATCAAGTAAAGAGTACAGTGGCGAACAAAAAAAGTAAGACTTTTTTATTTTTTAAGATTTTTTAAAAATATCATTGTTAAAATTGAATTACTGTATATTAATATATATCAAGTAATATATTAAAAGAGCACAAAAAATTATATTAAATCCAATGTTAATTTATTTTTTTTTAGAAATATAATTCAATTGCAACTAACTTATTTTAAAAAAATTTAATAAAATAAAATATCTTACTTTTTTGCTCGCCACTGTACTCCATTCCACGCTCATAGTGGGAAAAGAGCCTTTATGCGTCAATTTTTTATTATTATAAACTTGAATGACTAAATGTTAAACGAAGTATTTTTTGTTTTATTAATTTTTTTTACTTCTTTCCGCGCTTAAAGGAAAAACGAAGCAAAAAAATCATTAAAAGAGACAAAGAATACTCCAATCTACGCTCGTAGTAGAAATGAACCTTAATGACGTTTCATAACTAGTAAACCTTCTGCGTGAGGGCCGCCACTAAAAAATTATCAAAAAATTCTTAGACAGGTGTATCAGCGGGTAGTCGAAGAAAGATCTATATAAACTCATGTAAACGCAATCTATAAGAAAGTTTTGAGATCGCAAAAGAACAAAAAACTTCCGTTTCCGCTTTTGGCGCTCGCAAGATCATTACTATAAATTTATTGGTAAGACTTGGTTTTTACAACCAAGACCCATGCCGGTGAATTAGTTTAATTTAATTTTTTTAAAACTTGTACCAGAATTTTTTTAAAAACCCTTTTTAAGAATATTTTTTGTGTTTCCGACTGTTTGCCATCACTCCTCCAGGAAGCGCGTCTGCGAACGCCCATGATAACATCAGGTAAGAAATTGTGTTTACAGTCTAACGCTTGTAAGAAATAGATAAAAAATATATATTCCGAACCCGAACCGGAACTGAACCCCTAAAAAAAGAAATTGTTGAACCTGAACCGGAACTAAACCCGAAAAAAAATTTTTTGCTGAACCCGAAAAAAAATTTTTTGCTGAACCTGAACCGGATCTGAACCTTTAAAAATAAAATTTGCCGAACCTGAACCTGAACCGGAACGTTATTTTAAACGGTTCGATTCCCTGTTACTAACCCTAATTTAACTTTTTTTACTTTATATTGTAACCTACTTTATTTCCCTAGCATTTAACTTAGACAACAATACGCACATATGCAATATTATTGAGTTTTGTGTTGTCGATGTTTTATTTATGTCTCACATCTAAATATTTTTATTGTAAACTAGCCTTAGTCTATATGTTATAGTAACAGGTTTCCAAACAGTTTGTCAGTAGAATTAGGCCGCGAGCTGAAATAGGTTAAAAACCACTGATCAAAAAGAACGAATTTCTGACTTTGCTAAACCTTGGGCCACTGTATAAGCACCATAGTAGTAGTTTGTTTTTATTCGCATCCAAAAGAAACAATTGATAATAATTGAAGACAAAATAGAGCAAAGGTTGCAAATAGGGAGACGGCAACTAAACAATATGCGTTATAACATGCACAAAAAATTGTGCATGGTCACCGCACTGTAATACAGTAAAACACGGAATCATTTATTAGTTATCATGTTGATAGTGACGTGCAGTGGCGGCTCGTGGCTTTCATTAATGGTGGGGCCAGCAAAACAATTTTTGAAATGTCAAAAAGCTCCATTCATAGACTACCTAAATTCAAAGGCGGGGTAAATAAATTTTTAACAAAAAATGCAATATTCAACTCTAACCTTTATTTGTATAAGTAGTCAGCTCTTCGGTCCTTTATCTGCGCAAAAATGTTGATGACTTTGTTGTTGTAATCTCTGATTTTGCTAATATACTCCTTATGTATCGACAGGCAAGCGAGGCTGTTCAGTCTGTCTTGCAACATGGTGTTTTGAAGAATTGTTTTTATTCGCTTCATTGTGCTGAAGCTTCTCTCTGAGTCAGCAGTTAAAATTGGTGGCACAAGAACAATTTCAAGCAGTTTAGACACTTCAAAAATATTTCATCAAGTCCATTTTCATTTATGAATTTTAATAGCTCGCTAATATTGGAAATTACACTAAAATTATCATTTGCATACAAAACGGACAATTCACACTTCAGTTTATCTTTATTAAGCATTGCGTAATTCGAAGCAATTTCTTTAACATAATTGTCGGGAAAAGAGTTTCTATAAAGCTCAAATTCAGCTGGATTCACTATGGAAAATGAACGAAATTTATCCGAAGATCCGAAGTTTTTTTTAACTTCCTCTGTGATTGTATCACATGCTTCCGTTACACATGATTGCAATTGCAAATGAGAAACAGATGCATGAGTTGCAGCTCTTCTAGAGTTGCAGCGACCTAAATTCTATGAGTTGCAGCGACCTAAATTCAAACGCATGTAACGTGATTGAATCACAATGCTAATAGTCTTAACCTTTTAACCTATTTTCCTTCGCCAAAGAGGTAAGCGCAGCAAAATAACAATAAATCACGTTACCAATAACTGATAAACAACCACAGCTGTGAAAAAACATGTGCTGAGAAGCAGAAACTGCTGTCTCACAAAAGAATGCACAACATCACCCAATATCAACTGAATAACAACTAATTTTCTAAGGCTGCACACGGGCTGGCGCAGCTAACGTCTGTTTATAAGTTACGATTGCTGTTTGGGCCAGACATCGCTGGCCCCAATTTCGTGCTATTGCTAGCACAGTAAAATCTTCACAAAGCGCGGCGCGTGAGTTGGTTGGCTTTAGGTGTAAATATTAGGGATTTTAGATATCGGGATGTACAACTCCGTTTTGGATCCAGTTTTTGGTTTACGCTAGTGGGGTCAAGCTTTCAAATCAAAATTAAAGCAAAGCTTCATGTTAGTCATTATTAGAGTGAATAAAAAATTTTTTATGTAATATTCATTAATGGATAAAGATAAAACAGTTTTAAAGAATTATGTCCTTTTTTTATACTTAATAGTTGTCGTCAAGATTTATTCAAAAAATTATTGAAAAACAGGTTACTTGGCAGTTACTCAAATTACCAAATTAAAATCATAAATTTTAAGTAAATTGATTAGAACAAAAAAAAAATAATAATAATGGAAATTTATCTAGCTATAAAAACTAATGAAATTAAGTAATTTTAAGTGACTTGGTTACCTACTCTGATATTTCTAATAAAACAGTTATTTTAAAAAAATTTAAGTATTATAGTCAAAAATTAATTTTAGCAAAAGTTAAGTTTTTATTTAGTTGATCTAATAACAAAAGTTTTGAAATATAAAAAATTTAGTAATATGAGTTGTTTAGGCAGTGATTAAAATAATTAACAAAATAATAAATTAAAAACCTGAATTTCCAGCATTTTAATTAAAAAAAAACTTTTCATTATTATTTTTATCAAATTTTAAGTGACTAGGTTGATTACTCAAAAAGACATTTATTTTTTAAATAAAGTATGGTAGTTAAAAAAATAATTAAAAAAAATTTTTGTGTTTAATTAATAGATCAAAGTGAAAAAGTTTTTTTTTTTATTTAAAATGGCATGGTGAGAAAATTGCCAATTCTACAAAATTTTCAAGTTAGTTATAATATGTTTTAAAATTTAAAGTGTGTAGTTAACAATTTGGTTATTCAAAAGTGATTTTTTTGATTAATAAAAGATTAGTGTTGTGAAATATTTATAATTATTGTACAATTTAATTTTTTGTGTAATTACTCATATTTTCCATGGTATGCTATTGAGTGTAATATGGTATTGAACAATTCAAATATTTATTTTTATATTTCATATAAGTATAAAAAATTTTTACTTTCACTGTCAGTGTTTTTCTTAAATAAATTCTATGGTTTTAAAAATACTAAATTTTTATGTAAAATTAAATGTTATTAAATTTGCTGCATTTTTTAGTTTAGGTAATTGAATTTTGAGTAACCTACTACAGAAAGTTTTTAACAATGGTGAACACTTGCTGTGTGCCAGCTTGCAATTCTGGCTATAGGTCCAATAAGAATGGAAAAAAAGTTGCATTATTTCAATTTCCTATAAATTCTGAGCTTCGTGATAAATGGTATAGGGCTATCCCAAGGCAAAACTGGAAAGTATCAAAGTCTCATAAAGTTTGTGCACAGCACTTTCATGAAAGTGATTTTAAAACCATCTCAACTGATACTTGTAGTACCAGACGTAAATCTAGAAGTACTCTAAAACTGCAAAGAGTGCATCTGAAACCTGATGTTGTTCCTAAAATTTTTCCTTCTTTGCCAAAATACCTTTCATCACCTTTACCAACAATGCGTGCAACCTCCTCTACCAGTTCCTCTTTTAGACGTGAAAAAGATAACATCATTTTACAAAAGCAAAATGCTGATTTTCTCATTCAAAACTCTTTTTCGGATTTTTCATCCTTTAGAAGCAAAATGAAAAATGCAGTTCTTCCCTTTGGATATACTAGTGTTTATTCAGCTTCATCTGCTCAATTCTATTTTGTTAAAAATGATGATAGTTATAAAGTTGCTCCAGAACTTGTAGTGTCTGTGATAATTTCAAGTGAGCTACAAATCAAAGCTTTTGTTTTTTCTAATTTGATACCAAAAGATCAATATATGCATTTGCTTTCATGTGGTTCTCTGCAGACAGTAACTGAAGTATCTAATATTCTTGCCTGGTGTAAAGCTTTAGCAGACATGTCTAATTTTGTTTCTAACAATCAAAAATCAGCATTAAAATTAGCTATATCTTTGCTAAAAAGTTACCTTTCTGATGAAGCAGTTGTAGCAGATTTATCACAATCTAGCATGTCTTTAGTTTGTTTTATAATAGAACAAATGAATTTGCTTCAAGTTTCCAAACACGGCAGACGTTATTCTACAGCAACCATTATTTCTTCATATATGTGGCAGTTGACAAGCACTGCATTGTACAAAAAGCTGCAAGAATTTTTTATTCTGCCATCAATAAACAGGCTTCGACAGCTGTCTGTTGGAACTACTGTAGAAACTGGTGAAATTACATTGAACTATCTTCATCAAAGAACTGTAAATTTAACATCTGAACAAAAAATTGTTACTTTACTTGTTGATGAAGTTTACACTGCGCAAAGAGTAGAATACAGTAATGGTTCCTTTGTCGGATTGACTGCAGATGGTGCCCCAGCAAAAACTGCATTAACTTTTATGGTAAATTCTACATGCAGTAATTATAAGGATGTGGTTTGCATAATTCCCGTCAATAAATTGAATACAAAAATTTTGTGTTCATGGTTTAAAAGAGTCATGTTTGCTTTGGACAAATTTTTTTTGGTTATTGCCGTTTCTGTCGACAATCATATATGCAACAGGTGTGTTTTTGTCAGTTATTTCTTTGGTAATTTTCTTAATTTCATAAATATAATTCTACATTTAAACGTAAATTCTCTGTTGTTTTTAATCCTTTTTTTAACTTATTTTGCAGAAAGATGTACATAGAACTTGGGGGTGGTCAGTTGAAACACTGCATTGTGCATCCTATTCGATCTGATGAAAAGCTGTTTCTGTTGTTTGACACGACCCATAATTTTAAAAACATTTTTAACAATTTCATCAACAAGGGTAGATTTAATATTCCTACACATGCGAATGAAGACATTCTTGGAAAAACATGTTCACCCTGCTTCTCACATCTAAAACACGTGTACGCGATTGAGGAGCACAAACCTTTAAAAATCGCACATGCTTTAAAAAAAGTATCTTTAAATCCCAGTGGCATTGCATGGACTTCACCACAACATGCATTTGGTAAGTTTTACTTACTTTTAGATAGCATTTTAAATTATTATATCAAACCTAATATTTTCGGTAACTTTTGAAAAAAAATTGGCTTTTAAATTGTATTGAATATACAGTAGTGTGTAGTACTCAACCACAATCAAGTACGAGATATTTTAAATTGATTGCTTGTACTGTATTCAGGTGTTTTTCATGAATCAACGGTGCAAGCATTAGAGTTTTATAGTAAAGAGCATCCAGGATTTCTAGAAACTTCTCGGTTTTTAAAATTCATCAACACAATTTGGAAAATTTTACGGGTTAAAACACCGTTTGAAGGTAATTTTTTGTACATAGACAAAACGTGTATCACACTACCTGCGTTTAGATTAATCTCCAAAATTAGTTGATTTTATTGTTTTACCCATAGCATGATATAATAGACATTGATATATTATATTTTTATAGAGTTAAATGCCAAGCTTGTAATCACTATCTTACGTTCAATGTATTTTTTCAGAGATTAGAAAAAATGATGAATTGTGTGCACCTATACGAGTTGATGAAGTAAATTTGAAATATCTTGAAGCAGCTTCAAATATATTTATTCGGTGGAAACAATCAGGAAATGCTGGTTTGACTCACCAAACCTTTTGTGCGTGTATACAATCAATGAGTGCTATTCCAGAACTTGCTGAACACTTGAAAAAAAAACATGGTTTTGTTTACATACTTCCTGGAAAATTTACTTCGGATCCAGTTGAAGGTCGTTTTGGCTGGTATCGCCAAATGAATGGTGGCAATTATTTCATGTCGTTAAAACAGCTGATGCAATCAGAAAAAAAAATCCGTGTATTATCCTTAATGCAGCAGCATGCTCTTTTATCTGGCTCTTGTCTAAAGGAATTTGATGCTCTTCCTTTATTAGAAACAAGTTTTGATATTGGAGCTGAAGAAAATGATGTGCTTTGGCTTAATGATGTTTTTGCTCGTGTTTCTTTGGATGATATAACATGTGCTGATGCCAATATAACATACTATGTAAGTGGCTATGTTGGCAGAAGCATATCTCGCCGGCGCAAGTGCTCATCCTGCAAAGAGTTGCTCATTGCAGGTGATGATTCCTTTTCAATTCACCACTATCTTCCAGATGAGTACAAACAGTTGTTTGAAAATGTAAATCGCGGGGGCTTGTCGCAACCATCCGAATTTATTTACACTGTGACAGCGCTGGCAGTGCAACATTATATGGCCATTCTATCCACTGGAGAACCGACAAAAACCAAGTTTTTATCCATGAGCAACCCACGATCTGTTTTTCTAAAAGCATTAATTAACATTGCCGCAGCAACTGAAACTCTCAGTAACCTATTGTCCCAGCAATGTTCTGCCGGTCATTTGAATTTCAAAGAAGTGGTTAAATCTACTTTTAATTGCTTTGCAAAGAATGAACTTAAACGGATAAATGCATTTAAAGTTGAAATGCCAGAAATATCAGTCTAAAAACTGCGAAAATTAACTTCAAAAAGCTCCCAGTTTTAATTGTATAATAGTTTGTTTTTTGTTATTTTGATAGTTTTGTTGCTTCTTGTTGCATTTTAAGCTTAATACTTGTTTATTTTTCTTTCTTGGCAAGCTATTTTTAGTTTTATTGCATGCTATATTGTTAGTTAGTTTTACTCTTTTCGCATGTACTAGTTTATTTTTGTTTTCCTTAAATAACTTTAGCCAATATATATTTAGTATTCTTAATGTGATATTGCTTAATGCCTTTATCGAAATAAAGATTTCAATTTCTTTGAACAAATAACCGTCAAGAAATCTTTAAACCATAACTAAAATACATTTAACCTTCAAACAAAAGATTTCGAAGCTTCGTATGACTTTTGACGCTATTTTCGCAGTAACCCTTCTAACGTAAATAGCCAAAATGAGTTGTTGATCCCGGTGTTCTAATATCCCTAGTAAATATATAGGAGTAAACGGGCCAAAATATGTGGGCCCCTCTGGATTGTTTTGAAGAGACTTCTTACTAATCAATTTGTTTCCTTATTCAAATAGAAAACCAAAATATTTGTTTTACCAAAATTATTCTTTAACAAATTATTTCTTTACTTTAAGTTGAAGTTGAAATACCTTATTCAAATAGAAAAACAAATTAAAACTGTCGAATTGAAAACGAACTCAAACTCACAAAATTAAAGCAAATTAAACTGTACAATTGATCACGCTTAAGCCAAAAAAGGCAGGCGCAGGCGCAGCTAACGTCTGCTTATAAGTTACGATTGCTGTTTGGGCCAGACATCGCTGGCCCCAATTTCGTGCTATTGCTAGCGTAGTAAAATCTTCACAAGCGCGGCGCGTGAGTTGGTTGGCTTTAGGTGTAAATATATAGGAGTAAACGGGCCAAAATATGTGGGCCCCTCTGGATCGTTTTGAAGAGACTTCAGGAAATATTTGAAAATATTTCTCGTTGTTTTTCGGTTAACTGTTATCTTGGCATGCATGTAAACATTTTGATATTTAATATAGGGTTTTTCTTTAAAAATTTACATATTATTAGTCAAATTTTTAGTGGGGCCCGGCCCCTGTGGCCCCTATGTACGAGCCGCCACTGGTGACGTGCAATGCTAATTTTCACAAGCCGGACTTACGAACACAAATTTCTCTTGTAGTAGAGAAAGATAAGTGGCGGTGAAGGATATCACTTTAAGCGGCGAATTGCCTATCACTTTAACTGACTAATTCGGTTATATCATTCTAAACTATTGTTTTCCGAAATAAACTTTTCCTTCTTAATTATTTATAATATAAAAAAGTTACGACTGACTACAAAACCGGCCTACAAAAGCACCGGCCCACAGGGAAAATTCCCGAAATACTGGTGGGCTAATCCGCCCCTGTGTAAAGCCAAAACTTCTCAACCTCTTTCTGACAATATATTTGTTGTCTGTGAGGATTGGCGCTGTCTTTGGAAAATCACATTCATTTACTACCGTTATCAAAACAATAAACTTGAACTGGTACAAATATTATAAGGTCAAACCTTTAAAATTAGCTAAAGTAAAAAGTAAGGTTGCAATACCGTTAACAAAATTTTGTATCATTCAGCCTATCGCAAGTCTATAAGTTTATTTTTGAACGCTATTATGAATATTTATGAACGTGTGAAAATTTGATGGTTAGCGCAATTTTGTTGTTTTTACGTTGATCTGAAAAGTCTTAACCTTAAAATCGTGTCGTTGTGCAATGGAGCATCATAATTAGATGCTTTGTAAATGTTTTTACTTGGCAGCCATTATTTATATGAAGTGGTGGGCAAGGACTTCTTAAAAGTACCGCGGTACCGGTACGGTTCCAAAAAAGTACCGCGGTACTTAAGTACACAGTACCGCTTACCACTGCTTATATGTCATTTTCCGGTGAGTTAAGTACTTATTAAAGCCGCTAGTAATATATGTTTACCATCGGTAGGTACCTCTACAATCTACATCCATGTTAAATTGCTACCAGCTACTACATTCAGAAATGGGTGAATTTGAAGAAAAAAACGAACAAATAATTACAATCGAGATTGAAAAAATTTAAACCAAGTCAACTCAATTTTTAATATTTTTTAAAACAAAATAATTTGCACTGATTAACTTGCTTTTCCTCACCGATTTTATTGCTTATTGCAGTGACTTTAAAATATGTCATGGATAAAACCCAAAACTGACTAATTAATAATTATTTAATATGGAAGCGCTGGTTACTAGGTAACTAAATACTCCTCTCCGGCACTTAAATTTAAAAATGCTTTTGACAAGATTGATAAATTTAATGTAAAAACTAATTATTAAATTTAATTTTTTTCTAAAATTTTGCAACATTTTATTTTGTAAAATGTGTTATTTTATTTTATTTCCGTTGTTTTCACATTTTTTGCTTGTAGCTGATTCATATAAACTAATAAGCCTACCAAAAATCAAAAAATTTACTTGTCTTGGTTTTAAAAATTATCTTACAAAATCATACATTCATCTATTTTTTAAATAATATTATAAAAATTTAACAATTTTTTGTGCTTTATGCAATACTTTATGCAAATCAATGTTTTTGGTACCTCATACAGTTAGCTTGTAGCTACTAATCAATAGAAGGAAATTTTTCTTGATGTTAAAATAACTGTATAATTGTAACTTAACTTATTAGCAACTGCGTACTATGACAGTTGATCAAATGATAGTTTATCAAGCAACAGTTGATTTAGTATGTTAATTTTATATAATTAATTATCTCTTTGTTATTTTCAATCAGTTTTACTAATGTCAGAGAACAATTGTGAGAAGCTGTGATGCCATATTTTCCATTATACAGTTTTGACAAACTTACTTGATGAACTGTCATTGGTAAATTGTCATTTGATCAATTGTTGGGTCACCCACTTATAACTGTGTAAAGTAAGTAATGTAGGATCATTTTAATATTTTGATTGACAGTGTCTTAGTTTAAATCATACTCTCTTGTTGTGTCTGTAGATTTTTGGCACTATTAATTGTTTGACTGTCTATGCAAGCTTTTTTAAATTACAGTGAAACTGTTGTATAAAACTAAAAATCAAAAACTTTTAAACTGTGTGACATTTATGAAATGAGTCATCACTTAATACTTGGTGTTAGGTTTTGTGCCCCTGACATTACCCTGTAATTTAGAACAATAAAATATTTTAATAAATCAATGGTTAAAAATTTGTAGTGTTATTCTCTGACCTTATATGCAGTATTACTGATAAAATTGATCAGCTTGATTTAGACTTTTCACAGTTTGATTACAAATAATCAAGTGTAATTTATCATCAATCATCAATCCAATTTTAATCGGGTTTAAATATCCTTAGTAAATGGAGGTGGCCAGATGAATCTCATTATTTCCACAATTCTTCCCATGCCTTCTCTCCACCTACATTAATCTGCTGCATCTTCCTTCTTTAAATCATTTCTTCTCAGTTTCTTTCAACTTGGTTCAACCCCCTTGCTTGGTGGTTTTGATGAGCAGTTCTAAATTACAGTCATATCTGTATTACATTACAAGCAGACTGCAATATTTTGGCATTTTCAGGAGCAGGTTGGGGTAATAGCTTACCCTCTGTATTAGTGCCTCTAGTCGCTTTCTTGCAAGTCAGGAGGATAAATATGGAGATAAAATAAAAATAAAAAACTTGTTTCCTCCATTTCATCCTTGGTCGGCCCTGTTTACATTTTTCATCTACTTCAGACATGTACCATTACTTTCTTCAAAACATCTTTCTTAGGTTGTCTCAAAACAATATGTTAGATTTTTTTGAGGCTCAAAACAATATTTTTTAAAATATTTTCAATTGTCTTGAAACAATATTTTTTTGAACATATATATTATATGTAATTACAGTGGTACTGCAGGATACAAATTTAATTTCTTCTGGGACGGACGGTGTTCATAAGTTGAATTATTTATATATACTGTAGAAGCAAGATTTACATGTAAATGGCTTAATCTATTCCAACCCACCCAAACCCAGTTTTATGAAGTGTAAATATTATATGCTCCCAGGCAAAAACTGCATATTATGAGCACATATTTAAAGATACACATCTAAACATACAATGAGACATTAATAAAATCAATAAAACCGCAATATAATGCAAATTGTTGTTATAAATAATGACAATTTTGTTGCAATCCACTTTTTTGAATTTGTATTTTATTTTTAGATTTATTTGTTTTGTAAAGTTAGATTTAGTTTGCTATTATATATTTGCTTTTTAAAACCATTTTTAGTAATTCAAGATATTTAGCATTTTAATTCTTTAGGTACTTGTAGATAAATATTGTGGTAACAATAAATTTATGGCTCGGAAAAGTAATTTTGCTTGATTCCTTTGTTCTTGCTTCAATTTAAATTTTATTTCAAAAGCAACTAAATTGTGACAGTAGCCTAATTGCTATTTTCTAAACGGTTTATTTTCTAAGCAACTAAAATTGTTATACTTTTATACTGATATAGGCCAAGCTGTCAATTTCTCTCTTTGTTTTGTTTGTTCTACCAACCAATTTAATTATATATTGTAGAAAAGAAAATTAGTTACTTGCAATGCACTCTGGAGATAATGAGAATCAAGTCAATGATACTAACTTACATTTTTCTCCATCAAATAAAACTTACAATGAAGAATTATTTCCCTCTGATATTCAATCTTTGAAAAAAAGCCCTAGTTCTGTATATTTGGGAAAAACCGCTTCTGAACCCAAGTTTTCTTGTGAAGCATTATTGACATTAAAAACTGATAGTTGTGAATCATCACAAATTGCTAGGTTTTCTTCAGAAACTTCTGCTGATATTCACAGTTCTAGTGAAAGTGAAGAAGAAGACTTAAGTGAAAGCTCAGCTCTTTTAGGAAGTGATGTATTTTTAAAAGGTAAGATTGGATAAATATTTTGTTTAGAGGGTTATTTGCATGCATTAGACAAATTAATGATTTTTAAATATGGGTGGTTATGGTCTTTTAAATGTACAAATTTATTTCTCCGAGATGTTTGTTTAAAAATGCAATATTTTTTATTGAGTAGATTGTTGGTTTCATGGTAAATACAAAAAATTTTTGAAGTGTAAATGTTTATTCCAATGTACATAAACATATTTTTACAAATAAAATTATATTGCTTTTGGTTTTGCTAAGAAAATAACTCTGGTTATTTATCATCTATTACAAGCATGTCAAACTCATAAGTTTACACACAGGCTGCATTTATGGCATGAATGAGATTGTGGGTTGCAAATACAGAGACACTGAACAATTTTTTGATATTTGGTGCAAAAAAGTATGTAGTGTTTACTTCAGCATCTTAACTAGATTACTGAAAAGTTAAAGCTCGTTTCCACTATAAGTGTGAAATGGAGTATTTTTTGTTTTTTTGCTTTGCTTAGCACTTGCTTAGATTTTAAGCATGGACAGATCAATAAAACAAATAAAGAATGCTCCATTACACACTTGTAGTGGAAACGAGTTGTAATGATTTATTAATTTGTTCATCGCTTACACCAAGTTTTGAAGTGCAGAGCTTAAAATCTAATCAAAATGTTTTCATGTTAAAGCACTAAATTTAATCATCATAATTAGTAGTTTTTTGTAGAAGTTTTTCACTGGTAGCCAGACAGTCAATGTCAAAATCTTTTGTTTAGTGATAATCTCTCTCTCAGTTAATCTTGACAACATTTGTTTTGAGTGTTATTGTTCTTGCTAATTAAAGCCATAAATGCAGTGGTAGTCAATAAAGATGAATACAGATTACAAGCCTTTTGGCTTCATTGTAGTTACAAATTTTTAAAATCAAAATGAACCATTTAAAATGTTTTTAAACTTAAAATGTTTACAAATGAAAATCCAATTGGTCATAAATAATTATTAAGAATTGTTGGTTTGGTATTTGACACTGGATGGAGTACAAATATTCTGTTCCCATGCTTGACTTTGTTTTTTGCTCGTTAGGTTTTCAATTTCCAATTGAAAATCAAAACAAAATTTTTGAATTCTTTTAAAAGAATTTGAATGAGGTTGGTATATTTCTTAATGTGTTATGCTAATTCTAAATTGTAAAATCTCCTTTTCCCAAGTTTTACGAATTGAGAAAAATGTGTCAAAATTGCTTAATTTTGTTGAAACTTTGTTGTATGGTCTTGCAAAGTTATTTTAAAATAAAAATTAATGAAAAAAGCAATTGTGCTGGCCACAACAATTGGAACTGAGAACCAAATGCACTCTGCAGGCTGTGAGTTTGACATGCCTGACAATACTTATCAAAATATTTTTGTTGTGTTTATTGAGAAAATGATTTGTTAATGCAAAATATTATTTCTAGATGGTTTTCAAACTCAATTTCGATTTTCTGATGAAGCTTTGTCTATAATAGGAGAAGAATTAACATATCAACAAAATAAAAGCAAGGCTACTAATTCTTCAGTTTCAAATGTCTCACAAAATGTAGTTAAAAAGAAAAAAAAGAAGAGAAAAAGGTAAGAAAAAGACATTTTACAGCAGTTTCCCTTACTTGGACAGTTTTGAAAGCAACTTTAAATTTCAGTCATATCCCCAATAAAAATAAAAAATATAAATATAAAATTTCAACTGGTCAGCAGTAAAATTTTTTTCAGTGGCAGAATCATTAATCATGATACTGGCCATAATAAATTCATATTTGAAACCATTAGCGTAAGCAACCGAAAGAAATTCAACACATTGAAATTTAATCAAAAAAAATTTGTAACCGGTTTAACTTTTTAATTAGTGCCGTGTTTTTCTTTTTGTTTTTAAGTTCTTCTGCCGACTTTTTGTCGCTTTGTTAAGCTTTCGTATTTGTTTTAAAGATTTTTGATTGCTTTCTGACAAGCCCTATAGACGAAACAAACTGTTAGAGTTAAAATAAATAGTTAAAATAATTTTCATGGTTTGATAGTTTAATATAATAACCGCTCTGCCTTAACCGTCGTTCAGTATTTTCCTGATACGCCAATCTGCAGAAAAATGTTTATGCACGCCGACCAGAGTAGATTTGCAGAAAAATATCTATTATGACGTCATAATTTTCGTACACCTGCAAAACTTCAATTTCGTAAGACTTGTATTATATGTAAACGACCTTGGTTCAAAAATTTAACTATTTAAGTACCTTTTTTTAATTTAAATATTCGAAATTAAGCTATTGTATTAATTAGATGAATATTCGGCTCGGAACATACCTAAATTTAACGCATTCAACAAATTTAAATGTCAATTTTCACTCTTATCAGCTGAAAACTTGCAATTGCTTTTTCAATTAATTGCCTTAGTGACATAACAAACTTTTTTATTGTCGCTTCAACGCTGGAGAAGGTATTTATTTTCCCACCAAATTGGCTCGCCGACGAATTGGCTTGCCGGCGAATTTGTCCCGTCGAATTATCTACCGCCAAATGTCTTGCTTCGATTTTTTTACATCCATTATACTGTAATTATGGCAATATGTTTGTATCCTAAACTTGCTGTATTGCTAAACTGTTTAGAATGACTTTAATAAAATTACAATAAGATATTTTTGCTGTATTTTGACTGATTCAATTCAATTTTAGATGGATTGGAATCTGCACTACTCATTGTAGATATGATAGTGGTAAGCAGCAAACTATATATATTGTTTTTTGATTGCGCTTTTGTTGCAAAACGTTTTTGGCTTATTCAAAATAATAGCAATAATTTAGAGTTTAGCTGCATATTTTTTAAAAACAAAAAAATTCTCACATAAAAGCAGGCAAGTTATTAGAGGTTCGTTATTTAATTTATTGGTTTTATGCCTTTTCCTAATTGGTTAGAACAATTCATTTGTACCTAACAGTTGAATGCTGCTGCAGACCTCCTGGAATTATCCTGTACGTTTGAATTTTTTTATGTTTTCAATAAAAGCGTCTGTCTTCTCAAATTATTTTTCAACAACCATGTTTTAGTTCGGCGAGTCAGCAAACAACTCGGTATGAAGGAAGTGGGTGAAGATGATGATTGGACAATATTTTGGACTGATTATTCGGTCTCATTGGAGCGAGTAATGGAAATGAAAAGATTTCAGGTTTTTTAATTTTTTTTATTTTTATTATTGGTTTCTGAAACTTTATTTTTAAATAGATTTTGCCAAGAGACTAACTATTACTTAGGCTTTCATACTTCTCAGATTGTGTTTATTTAGAAGAGTAACATCTTCCAAAACTTTATTGCTTTTCTGAAAAAAAAAGTTTTTTTCGTAAAGTAGTTTTATTTATTTTAGACTATAGAGAAATATACTAATAAGATATATGTTTTTAATAGCCAAAATAATAAATTTTTGGATTGTAAAGAGTTATAAATTATTTTGCACATGCTTGCAGTTATAAATTAAAAATTATTTTGGACTTGAGTTATAAATTCTAGTAAAGATTATGCTGGCTCACTTTTTTTCATTTTTTTTCGTGAAGATCAGAAACAAATTTATACAGTTTGGTTAGAGCTTGTCCAGATTAAAGTTTTAGTATTGATATTACATTTACGAATTCACCGTATTTGCGAGTGTTCATTTTTTGGCAATTTTGATAAAATCCCTTTCGTAGCACCTAGCTTGTGAAAGTCTTAACATGGCATTATACTTGGGTAGAACTTCATGTTACAACAAACGTGAATAAAAAAATAAATCAATATTAAAAGTTATTGAAACATGTTAAAGTTTGACTGTTTTATTGCAAGTTTTGTATACGTTAATACCACGAATATTCGAACCTCGCCCAAAACTCTTGAAATTTGAAACTTTTCATTTAAAACTTGCAGCCAAGCATGAGTGATAACTTTGACGTCAGCTTTCGTTTCATTACGATTTCCAATTGCAGATTAAGTTGATTTTTAAGATTTGCGTTCAGCATAATATTCTTCTAATTAGCAAACACAAAATTGTGTAAATGTTTTTATGGTTACAGAAAATTAATCATTTTCCTGGAATGAATGAAATTTGTCGAAAAGACTTTTTGGCTAGAAATTTAAATCGGCTTCAAAAACTTTTTCCAAAAGATTACAATTGTTTCCCGAAAACGTGGTGCCTTCCTGCAGAGTAAGTAGATAGTTTGACATGTGCTTGTATTTCTTACGTTTTTGTGGCCGTTCAGCTACAACATTGCGGTGCTTAATATGTGATTTTAAATAGAATTCGAGCTTATTTGGCTAAATTCACTTTACTCAAAAGGAAAAACGTATTTGTGACGACAACAAAACGACAAATTTATGTTTATTGAAACTTAATGCATGTTTATAAAATTTATGTTCTGTATACGGAACAAAGCCAGACGGAGAAAGTTATTAATATAATGTTACGATATCAAATGTTTTCCTTGTGAAATTCAAAGTTCTTATAAAATACTTTGTGAAATTAGCATAACAGTGATTAAAAATTAAATTTTAGTTACAACGATTTTCAAACTTACTGCCGACTGAAGAAGAATCGAACTTTTATATGCAAACCCGAGACAGGGTGCCAGGGAAGGGGAATATTTCTTACCAAAAACCCCAAGGATGTTAAGCCTGGTGATCACATGATCTGCCAACAATATATCAGCAAGGTTAATTTTTTTTTGCAAGAGTGAAATTTTTAAAAATTGGTTTGCTACATATTTTTAAACCACTTCACATTTTTGATCTTATGCCCTCAAGTAAGCCTTAGAATAATTCTCGTGTCTTTGAAAATACTGTTCTATAATGCACTGTGTTTTTTTTCTAACAGTTTTTATGTTACTTCGTTTCTAAAACTATTAACGAATAATTTTTGTGGCAATATTCTACGTCTTCATCTCGTGTCTTGGATAATTTTTTAAATCTTATTTCATCCGCGTTAAATGAAGATCACGCTTTGTGTTGTCTCATATAAAATTTCAAAAAGTAACCAAACTGAAACAATTGCTTAAATTAGTAACCTCATTATAGACACTAGATGCAAATTATTTTACTTGAACTTACTTTCAGTGCTTGACAATTGACGGCTTCAAATTCGACTTCCGCATTTACGTGCTGGTCACTTCCTGCGACCCATTGCGCATTTTCATGTATCGAGAAGGACTTGGAAGATTCGCTACTAAGAAATATCAAGAACCGAACAATCACAACTTGGTAAATTTTGCTCTAATAAAAGCTGCTTTTTTTAATTGTTTATCATTAATCTTTCACCATTTTAAAATTTCTATTAAGATTTGGAAGGGTTTTAAAATAGAGATGTTGTTAGATAATTCTTATCGTATTAACTATTTTTCTTTTAGAAACGCAGAACAAGGGTTGCGTCGTGTAACTTGTAGAAGCAACGGTCAATTTTTTAGTTACCGGTATTGAGAAAAGCAGTGTGACTATCGTTTTGAGCAGCTTGTTAACAGGGCCTTCAAGTACTTTTCCCAAAAGCAAAATAGCATTAGGAGGCGAGAATTCAACTCTTACCAACTGGATGATGATGATTGATGATTATTATAATTCTGATTAATCACATTTTTTGAAACTTTTTTTACTTCATTTGCAGACGAGCGGAAAATTGTCAAAAGAAAAGCTTTTAAACACGTGACAAACAGTCAAATAAGGCATTTGACCACTTTGTCAACCTTTGCCTTGTTGAAGTGCTTTACTTCGTGTCACTTTAACGGCTTCAAACTTGTTTGCTGCGTTAAATCCTTTTTAATTGTGTGATTTTGAACTAAAAAAAACTTTGATTAATCAATAAGACTGCGCTTGTTTGAAAAAGTGCGCCGTGTTTTGTCAGGACGAAGTTTGCATGCACTTGACAAACTACGCGATCAACAAGAACAGCGAAGATTTTGTTCGTGACGACAAAGAAGGAAGTAAGCGGAAACTCGCCGCTGTTTGTGATTGGCTGACCAAGAACGGATATGACGTCAAAAGGATGTGGTCGAATATCGAGGTGAGAATTTACTTTTTTTGTCATTCCGCGCTTTTGATTTGAGTTTGTTTACGTCAATTGCCAATAAACCGTCTTTTCACTCGCTCGCAGGACGTCATCATCAAGACCTTGATCTCCGCGCACCCCATTTTAAAGCACAATTACAAGACTTGCTTTCCTAATCACATCCGGGGAAGTGCTTGCTTCGAGATATTAGGCTTTGACGTCATGCTCGACAAGAAAATGAAAGCCTGGATATTGGAGGTAAGTCAATTGGGAGCTTCATAGAATCGTTGTAGAATAAAATTTGCTTGACCTTACCCTAGAGCTGACTCTTTTAACAAAAATTAAAAGAATGTAAAATGATAAAACAATAATCATATTATGTTTGATGTATTCTAATAATAACATTTTTGATAAGGCTGTTATTTTTTTTGATCAGTATATGTGTTTTGTTTAATATACTGGTCTTCAAGTACTATCTACTCTTTTTTATTTAATTTATAACTGCAACCTTTTACACTTCATACATACGAGGCTGTAATTTTGCAGATTTTTTTAATACCAACTGATGTTATAGAGTTTACTTCGTTTATTTAGCTGGCGTTTATTGCAATATTCTCTTACAAATGATGACAAAACCATTAAAAAGTTTTTAAAAATGCTCTTAGCCTAATAATTTTGCGGAGATGTTCTTCAAAAACGCAGATGTTTCTAAACAAGCTGGATATACTTTAAATTAAACAAGAAAAATTTATACCGGCATAAATTGTATTAATTATTGTTGAGAAATTGTTTTTTGCCACGAATATGATAAGTTTTTTTTTTTAGTAGTTTGTTTTTATTTGCATGAAAAGAACAATTGATAATAATTGAAAACAAAATAGAGCAAAGGTTGCAAATAGGGAGACGGCAACTAAACGATATACGTTATAACGTGGACAAAAAAATTGTGCATGGTCACCGCACCAGTGTCCTAACATTGAAGATCTTGAATGATGTACAATAAACAATGAACATTGCAGAAAAGGTTGGGATTCGTCGCACGCTTTTCTACAAAACTGAATAACTTACTCGTCAAGAAATTTCAAATCTCTAGTTTTTACTTGAAGACTTTATCTTTTGGGGTTTCGAATAAAAAATCAACTTCAGTACGAGTTAAATTTCGCACATCATCAAGGTCAACCACTCCCCGTCGTTTCATACGGATGCCAAACTCGACAAGGATGTCAAGGAGGCACTTCTTTATGACACACTGAAGCTCCTCGATTTGAGGTCCGCAGATCGGAGGAGGTGCATTGAGGAAGATCGGAGACGAGTGAAGGAGCGTTTGATGGCGAAATCAAAGACGAAAGAATGTCGGTAATTCGTTGAGTTTTTTATTTTTTTGCTTTTTTAATAAATTGAAGTTGGTTCGACACCGAGATAATATTTCGGTTAAAACAACTCTTCAGTTATCCGACTTACGTAGAGCTGCTTTGTTTTTCGAACAACTTTAATCTCTTGCAAAGCTACTCAAGTTGAAGATATCAATTCTGAGCGGATTTAAACGAGTTTTACGTTTTTAAGTATGTAATTGCACAACTTTATTAGCTAACTATTTTTGTTTTTGTTTGTTTTTCGCCATTTAGCAACACAAAGCCCGTGATATACGATTATTATCTGTGATTTTATTTGTTGATAAGTTCTTATACGATGCTGTACGTAATTCAACAGTAATAAGATGGAAATTTTACGCCGTCTTTCTGTTTGACGACCATGTTCTGCTTTAACGATTGATAAATAGAAACTGTGTTTTTTCTCTTCGAAAATTGCATTTAGTTTACACGGTTTTATGGATTCTTGTTCTAACTTGACCGTGCGGTCATTAGATTGATTTTGTACCATATATTTTATGATTTTTCAAAAGCTACGGTTCACACTTTTATAGCAAACAGTTTTGCTTGTTGATGAGTAAATATATGCAGTTCTTGCTCTGAGCGTAATTGTATCAGGTTGGAAGAAATGAAAACCATACAACAGCAATATCTCGCCGACATAGAGAAGTACGAGGACCTTCATATCGGCGGCTTTCGCCGCATTTACCCGGTTCACGGCTACGAGAAGTACAACGAGTTCTTCAAGAACAGCTGCTCCCTGTTCCAAACAACTGTCGCTGCTAAGGCGAGACAAGAGGCTGCGAGGTGAGCTTTGTTGCCGCATGCACGCCACTTTACCAGGGTTGCTGAGTTCTGGTTGGAGTCAATGTAACTCGGAGAGCTTTAGGATTCGGAGTCAAAATTGTTTATACGAACAAGATAAATTAAGAAATTTATTTTTTCCTTTTAAAAAATGGTTTAAGCATACCACGAGAAAAGATGATGGCATACTTCAAAAATTTTTGTATTTAAAGAGGTTGGGAGAAGAGGATCAGTTTGAATTGAGGATACTAAAGATGGATAAAACTGGAAAATACGTAGCGTCTCGTAGGTCGCTGAGAGATTGAAATGAATCAGCCATTTTTTGAAACAGGAAACGCAATAAACAAAAGGCAAACCAGTTCCATGATCATGGTGGTTTTAAGGAGTCTAAATCATGGTTGAAGCCTTAGTGTTAGTAGTCTAAGTCGGACTTTTTTCTTTTCGATTCCGCAACCCCGTATGTTACTTGCATTTCGTTATCTGTTGACGCATTATCGAAAAACTATTTTTTTGAATAGACTTTAAAAAGTTTATTACTATTTGGAGTTATGACTCAAGTTTTATAAAATATACATTGCAAAATGGGGCGACTTCTAAAAAGATATTAATTCATATTTAAAAATATGTTTAATTGGATTTTATAGATTTACAAGATTTAAAGTAATTCCGAAGATATTAACCAAAATCTAAAAAAGCTTTTTAATATTGAAATTGCTTGCTAATATAGTTGTACACCCTACTTTTATTAAGAACACAACTTTAAGTCTTCAAGACAATGGCCAAAAACTATTAGGAATTTTAATTGTAAAAACTCCTCAAACCTCCAATGAAAAAACAAATCAAATTTGCTTGATGTTTAAATATTAGTGAAGCGAAATGATTTTGAACCTTTGTTATAAATCATCACCATAACGACCACGTGATGATGACGTGTGTGATCAGAGCGCAGCTAGAGGAATTGCGGATTAAACAAGAGAAGCACGAGGCGTTGATGAAGGGTCGCGTGTATCGTCCCGATCTCAGGAAGGACGTCGGAGAGTCGTTGGGAGAGAGACGACGCCGACCGGACTCGAACCGGATTATTTCCCTGTATAAAGGGCGGAACAGAACACGGGTTTCGAACGTGAGTAGATTTTGGTTTTTTCATTGATATTAAAGTAAAAAGAATTTTTAACAAGGAAGATAATAAATAAGAAAAAGGGTGTGCAACATAACCAGAGACCCGCATGCGCCCATGTTTTTTGGCTCTTGCTTGCTGTACCTGTAAGCTTAAGCATACTTGCACCACTTGCTCGTACTTGGGCCGTAACTCTTTCACATATCGGTACGAACCTTTTTCATAATGAATTAATATCGTCATTATACTATTTTAAACAGAACTCAATATTGAAAACTTCCGAAATATCTTGTATTAGCTTTTATCAAAAAATGTTTTTGCAGTCTTTACTCGCCTGCTGACTTAGTTGCAAGGCTTACTTAATGTCTTAAGTTTTAATGTATTTATTCATTTATGATTCTGACCAACTGCTTCTGCTTTTAGGGCTGGTTTCCACTACGAGCGTGGAATGGAGTATTCTTTGTTTGTTTAATTGCTTTTTTTTCTTCACTTAGAGCTCGTTTAGATTTTAATTGCGGAAAGATCAATAAAAGAAACAAAGAATGCTCCATTCGCCACCAAACAAGCAGCCGGAATACGTTCTGGAATTTGTCGTTAGGTACCTTTCCAAAAGGCAAAACAAAAATCACTCGGGTAGGCTGAGCATTGAACTAGCATCCTTTTGATCACAAGTCAATGTGATATCAAACTGAGCTATTCGCTGTCGTGTTTTGATGGAAAGGTTGAGATTGTTGTGTAGGGTTACACAGTTTCTTGATTCGTAAAATATAAAAAAATGGAATTTTCTATCTTGCAGAGCTTTTCTTTTCGCCAACCAACCCCCGAGAACGAGGGGGCGAGCATATCGCTGAAAGCACTCGACATAAACGAGGACGACGAGCTGGAACGCATCAGTTCGCTCGTGCAGCGGGATTCCTTGGTGAGAAGTCTCGGAGTCGTCGAGGAAGTTCATCGCTTGCTGAATTATAGGGGGGGATCCGTTTCGGTCAATAACTGCATCCTTCCCCAGGTATCTTTTTTGGTGTTTTTTCGTTCCTCGAAGAAATTTTCAATCGATATTTTTTGTGCATTTAGGAAAATTTATTTAATTAACTAGTGTTTTTAATGAAATGCAGATCCCATAAAACTATAATTTAGTTGTGAGTGATCTTTAACAATGTTTAGCTATTCAGAAACGAGTTTTGAAAGGTTTAGTGTGACAGAGAAGGTAGATAAAGTTCTAATGTATTTGCAATTCAGCTGTAGTTAAAAGCGAGTTGAAACTTGACGAACGTTTTTTGACCAGGCGACACAGTACCGACTGTCGTTGGGACAAAAACCGTCAACGCGCGTTTTAAAACGCAGCAACCAAATTCCATATTGTTACGCATCGACGTTCTTGAATTCAAGCACTGCAAACACGCAAGCTAAACCTGAATTGTTGAAAAGCACAACTGTCAAGTGTCAACCGTTCGGCAAAGACGACAAGATCGCGATCGAATCGGCCAGAAACCAGCTGCGAGTTTACTCGAAGCCGATGAAGACTCACCCGCCTTATTACCAGTGGTCTTACAAGGTTCTTCCAAAGCCCGCTTCTACCACAAGCACGGTCGGAATCGCGTCGAAAATCAATCCGAACAAACCGCCGAAGTCGTCGCTGCGTGAAAACCGTAACGCGACGAGCGCCAGCAACCTCGCCGCCTGCGAAACCTCGAGTTTCATGTCGACCTGCTCGCTGCTCGATGTCGACGAAATTTATAACCTGCGAAAGAACCAATGAGCGGGCGAAGTGATCGGGAAATGAGCCCACGACGACCAGTCTTGGAAGGAAAAGTCGAGATTGTTATTTATCATGTGCACCGCTGCAGAGCAGCGACGAAAATGACGTAGTAGCAGCGTGCAGTAGGAGTAATTGGCTCCGTCGCAGTTGAAATTGAGCAGTTTTTTTTTTATCAGACTTCTATTTTAGTGATTGAGTTAAAGGATGTTTCAATACAAAGTTGTTATTTGTATCTTCAGTATTTTTTGCGTCTGCAGTTATCAGTCAAGCATATAGTTATAAAAAGCATCAATTTGTCTTGTGATTAAAATCCTTTAAGTTATTTACTTAGGCCAGTGTCCATTCATTTTTAGCTTATGTGATCATGCAAGAGCATATGACATTCGCAGCATTACCATTTAAATCTTTCCTGTCTTCACCTTTTTTTCACTTTTAAGATATAGTTGAACGTTCATTTTTCTATAGAAGTATTTCAAAATTTACAATGATTTTTCGTTATTCACATGAGCATTTAATCATTCCTACTCAAAATAAACTACATGTATATTTAAAATTTAGATAAAGAATCATAAAGATAAAAAAGCTATAATTTCGAGATGATATCTTGATGTTTAAAACCAAATATCTTGATGTGATGATTGTTTGAGATAGTAACATTAATAAACTTGAACTACGCAGCATTGTAAGTTATCAGAATGACGTAACAGGGTGCTGCGACATCCGGGTCAAAAACAACGACTTGACCGACATCGATAAATTTAAAAAAGATTGAAATCAACTTCACCAATCGCAAATCGTCAAGCGTGACCTATGACCCTGGTTTGTTGAAGAGCATAAATTTTAACGTTTTGTTTTACAACCAGGTCGTAATTGATCGGAAATCGAGCAGCTCATCAAAGAGAACTAGATTGCAAAGTCTAAAGACGTCAACGTTTGATTCCCATATTTTCCTTAAAACAAATGAATCGCTCGCGATTCCGACTCACAACTATCCTTTGTACCGACACTACTGCAGCAGAACCGAAAGTTCGTGCGATAATTTAAATCTTTTTGATTTAAAGAAAAATCGTTTGAATTCGTTGAAACCGATTTACAATTTCTCCAGCAAAGAACAGTGGACGAGGACAGACTTAATTAACACAAAACTCTCAAAAACAAAAAATACTTCGGGTCAATTTCATCTTGAAGTTAATTGTAAAGGCATTCGGGATTTTGAACCCCTCGCAAGCCGGTATAAATTGGCCGATTCCAAAATGGCAACTCACGTCCTTTTTCCAAATAAATTAAGCAAAAGAATTATTTATCCCACAAACATGAATACTTTTTTATTATCTCGAAAAGATCCACAAGGACCATTGAAATTAGGATATTCTACGGTAAGTAGATATTCTCCAGCGCCATCGGTGAAAGAGCAACAAGCCAAAATCAATAATTTGTTAAAAAGTATTAAAATTAAAAACCTTACTTTGGAATTGCTTTAAAAAATTCACTCGGTTCACAAAGCATAAAATTAAGAATGCGAGAAACAGTTTTTAATTTATAAATCGGCGAAGTCGTTTTCCTAAACTGGTGAAATACGGTGCAGTGCGGAATAATTTCAACTGATTTTTATGATATATTTCGTTTTAATTGCAGTAATTGCTATTTCATATAGACTACATGTATATCGGTATTTCTTATAGAGCTATGTCGCCTTGGTCAGGAAGTACAAGAAAAGTGGGTGAAATCTTGTAATTCTTCTTTTATTCTTAAAAACTGAACCTTCTAAAAAAATCAAAGACCTTTTCCACTTTTGGCAGAAATCGAAGAAAGATTCCATGTGCAGATCCCTTTTTTTTCTTGTTTTTTTCGAGATCACTTTTTTCCAGAGACGAAATTCATGAAACTTGAGACAAATTCAAAATGAAGTTTTTTTTAGAGAAATGAACTTTTTTGGAACCAAAATCGTGAAATCGGGCACTGATTCGAAGTGAAGATCTTGTTTTTTTAGAGAACACTTCTTTTTTGTGACGAAAATCATGAAATCCGAAAATAATTTGAAGTGAAAGCCTTTTTTTTAGAGAACATTACTTTTTAGGGACAAATTTTTTTTTGTTAGTGAGCGTCCCGGTTTGCACCTTTGAAAATATACTGTATAAAGTAATAAGAAAGCTAGTAGTTTGCTTTGTCTATTGCTTTATACTTGCTAATGCATGCGATTGATGCACTTGTCTGGGTTTCAGCATTTTAATTTTACAAGATAAGTGTACATAGAATTGTGAAGTGCAATGGCTTTTCGATTTTGCTAGTTTTTTTGTTAGTAAAATATTCAGGTTTTCAATTTATTTTGTGTTTAGTTGCTGATCTTTTATTAAATATATTCTTTCTTAGCGGTGGCGTACTCAGGGTTTTTGAAAGGAGGGGGGCCATACAACCACAATCAACACTTTGTGGAAAAATTTTTTCAAGTGTTAGCTTAAAAAAAGGTCTTTATTTTGAAATCAGACTCGGATTTCGTAATTTTCGTCTCAAAAATGATGTGTTCTTTAAAAAAGGGGGCTGCTTTACTTTCAATCAGTTTCAGGTTTTGTGATTATCGTCTAAAAAACTAAAAAAGAGGGTCTGCACTTGGAATCTGTCTTCGTTTTCTGGTAGGATTTCTGCCCTAAAGTATTAGTTATCTCCAAGAAGGAGCCATGGCACAATGCTCCCCCTAAATACGCTACTGTTTCTTAGTGCTATTTTATGCATTGTATATGATTGAAAACAAATTTGGCTGCCCTGTTAGGTTTTATTTATGAATTAGTAACTTAAATTTTTTTATCACTGTGATGTTACAAGTGTTTTCTGAAAATTCTTTGCCCCGCTTTTTGAGTTTAAAGGTGTTTTAAAGTTGGTTAATTGTTTTGAAATTGATTTTTTATATATTTTTGAAAATAAATGCCATTTATTTCAAATCTTCCTTGTAAGGAAAATTAATTTTAACCTGATTGTAGCTTGCTGCTGTAAGCAAAGTCACCATTATGGTAACAGTTTGACCCATTTAGGAATTTTTATTTATTAATTTTATCTCTATTTATGTTCTCGACTTGCAAGAAAACGCAGGAGGCATTATACTTAAGGCAACCGTCAAGCGATTACTCCAACCAGTTTTCGTAAATATCAAGAAATATTCTTTCCGATTAAAAACTAGATTTTTTCTCAACCTGACTACAATGCATCACGTAAATATATGTAATAGGCCTATTAAAAATTAAAATTTCATAAATTATTTTTTCTATTTCGTTTGGACAAGCATCCACTCCGGGAGGGACATACACAGAATTGGGTTCGAGGGTTTTTTCTTTACTACTGCACGCTTCTGCTGTTCCCGAATCAATTGCTGACACGATGGTATCGAGTCAACATCGAATTTTCTCTTTCGAAACCGCAAGACACAGAGTTTTTTGTAATATCCGATGTGCTAGCACGCTGATATGTGGTCTGGAGTTTATTCAGTAGCGCCGCATTTCACTTCAAAAAAAGTGACACCCCCAAGTAGGGCTACCAACCGTCCCGGAATGGCCGGGACAGTTTCGGAATCGACGTCTGGCGTCCCGTGTCCCGGGCTGGGTCACTTTTGTCCCGGAATTTATTGACAGCTCTTTGGATTGTTTTGGGGCAACTTTTTGGGGCTCTGTCCTACCTATTTTGGCAAAAATTCCGCAGGTCGAAGACAGATTTTATGTAAAAACTCCTTTTTTGTTTTTTCCGACATCGCTAGTTTTCAGAGAAAAATAATAAAATCCGAGATTGATTTCAAGTGAGGACCTTTTTTTTTTTTTTTTTAGAGAACACCTTGATTTTGGGACAAAAATTGAAAATTAAGAGACTGAATTTAAGTGAAGACTTTTTTTTTTAGAGATCACCATGATTTTAGGACAAAATTGGTTTTTCGTCTGAGAATCTCAGACAATTTTTTTGTCATATCCGAAATGTACTATAAAATCATGATTTGGGCAAACGTCACAAAATTTGGGCAAAACTTTATTGCCCCCCCAAATTTTTTGGGCTGGTACGGCTATGTGTTTCATTTATTTGGCCCACCAATATTTTTGATGAGCCAAAATCGCCCTTGGCTTAAAAAGGTTCGACGCCCCTGTATTAAGGTGTCCCGGAATGGCGAAACAGAAAGTTGGTAACCCTACCCCCAAGTGGGCATGGACAAATAAAATTTTAGTTTGTAACGATACAGCTTACCCCAAGTAGTTTCAAAAAACTCATTCTGACGGAACTTGTAATGACCATAAGAAAAAACAACCAAAAGGTATATGTACCTTTGCGGTACTTCGTGTTTGATTTATTATACGTATATTAAGCAGAGCGATTGTTTAATTCGGAAAGGTTGCTTTACTTGTTTTAATGAAGCTGAGCCCAACGGGTCTCTAAATCGAAGTTTCTTTAGTCAAGCATCTCAAGACCCACTTAATAGACCATCCGAAATGTAACCAAATCTATGGGGTTTATTAATTCATCATCTTTATCTTCCTCACTTGCTGAAAAACGTCGGAGATTGCAAGGACTATACTTAAGGAAACAGTAAAATGATTACCCCCCAACTTGCTTTCCGAGATGCCAAGATTACTTTTCGGTTAAAAGTTTTTATTTGTGTTTTCAGTTTTTATTTTGATATATTACTAAAATTTAGAACTGCTTGCTAAAACGAACAAACGGAAGAAAGTGCCGTAAAGCAGAGATGTGAAACTTTTGAGTGTAAGCGGGCCGCATCGGAAAAACTTTAACCCAAAAAATTTGCCTCGGGCCGTGATGGCGTCACCAAACAAGTGAAAACTAAAAAAAATTTTTCACTTCGAACCTGTCTCTAATTTTTTAATTTTTGTCCCAATAAAATAGTGATCTCTAAAAAAAAGATCTTTACCTCATATCTTAATCGTTTTTCTGTTTTTCAAAACTTTGTCCTGCAGGAGTAATTAGTTTTCAGTGCATAAAAAAATTTGTTTTGCCCAAATAATTTTTTGTCGCTGCCCGAAAATATTTGATTTCGCGCAAATTTTTTGAGTTTGAAAAATATTGAAAAGACTTTTAGGGCCGCACCAAAAGGCTTCGCTGTTTGACATGCCTGCCGTAAAGTATCTCTTCCAACGAGACAGAAAAATGGCGAAAATAGGTTTTGATCCGTTCGCCCTTAATCTGGCATTTCCACTTATTCGGCCACGTTGCCGACAAAGGATAAAAAACAAGGCAGCTCTTAGTCGACGAAGCTCAGTATAGCTGGATGCCTAAAAGAATTATCAATATTAGAATTATTAGTAAGTGGTTTGTAGGAGTGGGACGCAGGCGTTCGACAACAAAGCGCCGGGATGGTTCAGGACATGAACCATGAGGTAAGTGTTTGCGCTGCGGCACCATTACAAACACGATTTTACTAGACTGTTGTGCAGGACTTAGCTCCAGAGCAAACCAGCTATGCCCAGTGATTTAGTCATCACCCATACAAAGCCCGCAAGTCGATGCAGCAGCGTGAAGCACGTAGATTGCTTTTTCGCAATGCCTTTAGCAATCTGTCTAGTTCAGTGGTTTTTAACCGGTGGGCCACAGAGCATAAATTAAAATGACTTGTACAGTAAAATGATGTCATTATGATCGAAAAAAAGGAAACAAATTCCAAGTGAGGGCCTTTTTTTAGAGATCACCAGATTTTTGCGACGGAATTAAATTCTGTTCACCGAAGTGGGTCGTTAAGTTATCTTGGGTTAGAAAGTGGGCCACGGTATGAAAAAGGTTGAAAATTACTGGTTTAGTTCAACCCAAAATAGTTCATAAGTGAATACAACGCTTAAGCTTGATAAGGTTGCAAATTTTTTGCTCACATTTACCTTTTCAATTGTTCAAATAAAATGTCACAGTTTTAGCGTGATTGAGCTCTAGACTCCAAGTCTGAAGACGCGCTAATAATCTAACATGTTATGACTAAAAGCTTTGTTCAAAGCCTTACTTTTACGGATTACACTTCTGACATAGTCGGAGAGATAAACATAAGTATATAACACGTGGTCTCTTGACAGCTATGCCTCCAATAGGCCTATAATCTTTCTGGTGACTCTAAGTAGGCTTCCGCTTTGCTTTTAAAACTTAAGTTTAATCTTTTTTTTAAATTAAGAAATGGGTAACAAATAAACCCTTTTCTCGACTATTTTAGAGTAAAAAAGCCTGTCGCCAAACTGGTGTCAAACAAGTTCAATTATTCTATACGTCGAGGTGATTTGCTATAAATCTACCTGACAATGAAGTTGTGTTAAGTCATTAAAACAACAATCAAGCTTGTTTACTTTTCAAATTTAAACATTTGCAATATTTTAACCAAGACCATTCATATACTGTATACAAAAATGCTGCCGTTCAGAGGATAAAATTTTTTACGATTTCTAGGGCGATAAATTTAAAATGACTCGCTGAAGCTTTATTCGAAGCTGCAGTTGATTGTAAAAACGAACTTAATAACAGTTATTGATGACAACTGAATATGATTTAAAACAAACGATTGATTGTCGATATATCCCTTGTTTTTGATTCGAAGAACCTATACATACCTTAATATGCAGTGTTGCCATAGCAAGTTCAGAAAAATCGCTTACGATTTAGGTAAAAAAAACAAGTATGCAAAATTAAACAAGAGAAAGTTCAAAGGTTCGAAATCTGACTATCACAAAAAACGTAGTGGAAGTTAAAAAAAGGAATTCTAGAGAACTTTTTTTTTGAAATTTAAATGAAGATTAAAAAACGTCTTTGCTCTGAAGCCGTCTTTGATTTCTCGATTTTCTTTCCAAAAAAGTGGTGATCTCTAAAAAAGGTCTTCGGCTAATGTGGATGTTTGATGACGTATGCATCAGGGTAGACTAACCTTTTTTTGGCTACACCATTGTTTTTAGTAGAATTTTCCACAAAAATTGATCTAATATTGTTTTGATAGAAAAAAAAACACATGATTTCACCAAAGATTTTTAAAAAAGCTTTTTTTCAAAGTCAACAAAATGCTATGAATCAAACGCATTAATTTTTGATCAAATTTTTTGTTCTCACGTTTGTCCTTTATCTGAGTAATCGAACTATTTACTAAGATATTCGAATTAAAAGTTTTTAAAGATAAAAGAAAACTTGCGATTTAATTTAAAAATTTAAATATAAACTTTAAAACTATTGCAAGCATAATTTATTAAAAGCAATTAATAGCGTAAAGAGACAAAGTGGTTTGTTAAACCTTAGTCAATCTGTGTTAGTTTTATTTTCGTTATAAAAAGTCAATTTCTGGTTTTTTATATGTTTTAAAAGTTAGTTTTTCATCGTGCTTCTAATACAATTTGTAGGGTCAGTAAGCTGTTTTTCAAACTTTCTAAACCTTTTTGAATTAACCAGATTTTAGGCCTAATATGATATAAAAATTTTGATGACCACAATCTTTTTTGACAAAAAGTTATGTAAATTTGTTTAGTCAACAAAATTTTTCTTTCTTAATGACATAAAGGTATTTCAAAATTGACAGTTAAAAAACAACTTCAGATTACACTGTACACCATTTAGATACGTATTTTTCTGGTATAGGCTTATCAGAACGTTGCGAAAGCTTTATTCAACTGATCACCCCTACATTTGGATAAAAACGAGTTATATTTGCCCGTTTAAATTTTTTTAGTTTTTATTTCAGAATGTTTTTGTAATGATGTAGCTTTATCCTAGATCAGAGGTTCTCAAAAGGGCCACGAGCAGAAGTCTTTTTTTAGTCTTCACAAGTCTTTTGGGACAAAAATGAAGAAATCAGAGGCAAGGCCCTATTTCTAAAAGTATTTAAGTCACATTTTCGAAAAAATGAGATAAGTTGAAAAAATTGTTTGTTTACTCGCCAGAAATATTCTGACAAAAAATCTTTCCAGGAAATCACTTTTTGAATAGTACAGAGGTTTAAAATCTTAGCGCAGCGGTTCCCAAACTTTTTTTGTTCACGGCGCACTTCCAAAACTCATCAATACTCGCGGCGCCTTACTGAAGCCAAAATTTGCAAATATTAAGTTTTACCAAGAAATTGTATTTAAATCATGTTCATTATTGAAAATGCACAAAATGTCAGCATTATTCGCAAAATACTAAAAAAACATTTAATGTAAGCAGTGCGCTTGTTGCTCTATGCACATTTTGTTAAACCGCGGTGCAATGTGTGATATTTCAACACGCATGCCGCGTTCAATGTCAATCTTATTGCGATACTTCGACTTGATTATTGCTACCGCAGAAAAACCGGCTTTACACTAGTATGACGTTGCAAAAGGCATGAGAACACGGAGAGCTTTACAGCCTACAAGTGGAAACTCAAATCGAGCCTTAACCCAGAATGAAATAAATACATTAAGGTTGTATAAGCTTTTCGAAGTGAGATCAAAAGAAAGATCCATAAATTGTTCAGCTTCCGGAGATGTAAACCCCTGAGAGGCATTTGCATTATCAACAAAAGGATTTCTTATCCAATTGTGCTTCTCCATGTCTTCAGAAAAATATTTCTCAAAATGTGAGATTAGAGCATCCAAATGCGAACACATCACAGTCTTCACATCACAATCATCGGTATTCTGCAGGGAGAGATTGCCAGATTGCGAGTTTAAATGGGATTTTAAAAGTGGAAAGTTATCACATTGCTCGTTATTTATCAGCAGATCAATTTGTCACAACTGTAGTTTTCTTTTAAAAACTGTAATTTTATCATGGAGTTGCAGAAGGTGAGTTTCTTTTTCTTGGAGGGAGATGTTTAATTGATTTAATTTTAAAAAAATACTGTAGAGATACGCCAACTGAGTCAGAAAAACTTCATCCTCAAAGGTAGTAGCAAGTGTATGGTTTTCTTCTTTTAAAAATATGGAGATTTCGTTTCTCAATTCGTACACACGCAGAAGAACTTTGCCTTTGGAAAGCCACTTGTATTACAATAAAACAATAACTTGTTGTGCTCTGCTCCTAATTCATCGCAAAGACGTTGGAAAAGCCGAGCTTTAAGCGGCCTTGCTTTAATGAAGTTCACAGTTTTGACAGCAGCTTTAAGCACTCCATTAAGGTCACCACTGAGCTGTTGCGAAGCCAGCGCCTCACGTTGTATTAGGCAGTGGGTCCATTTTGCGTTAACGGCAACGCCCTGTACTAGCGTTAGCAGCCCGCCAAAGCAGTTAGACATCGCTCGGGCACCATCAGTGCATAAACCAAGGCATTATTTCCACTGGAGATTATTTTCTTGAAAAAAATTGTTCAGTATTGCAAACAATTCATGCGCTCTACAATTTGTTAAAATGGGTTTACAAAAGAGTAAATCTTCAACGATATTGTCATCGTTATCGATAAAGCGTACGTAGCAAATCAAATAAGCATCTTTATTATTGGTAGTGGTTGTTGCCTCATTTAACTGTAAGCTGAACTCATTTCCACGCATTTTCGCTATTAGCTGATCATTAATATCATCCGAAATTTTATTGATCCTCCTACTAATGGTATTGTTTGAGAGAAAAACAGCTTTTAGTTTTTGAGCAGCTGATTCTATAATCACTGTCGAAACTAAGTCAAGAGCAGTAGGAAACACAATTTCTTCCGCAATGGTATGCAGTTTTTTACATTTCGCGATTCTGTACGCAAGCTGTGCTTTGGCTGGTGTTTTCAAAAAATTTGAAAATACGACCGACTGCTTATTCATTTCTGATAACTTACGAGCAAAAAATTCGCCTGGTTTTCTAAATAAGTTATTGTAACTAACAACTAACAAGCGGTTGCACGCAGCTGCTGCTTACCACACACAATAAAATTGTAAAAAGCTGCTAACAACTTTTACATTGTAATTTTTGTGGGAAAAGTAGTAGTAGTAAATGCAGCAACTTTCACATGTTTTCGCGGCGCCCGTGGCAAGGTCTCGTGGCGCCCAGTTTGGGAACCGCTATCTTAGCGTATTTCTATTGTAGAAGTAGGGTTTTTGAAAACTTTAAACCTCATTTTCTCAAAATGACATTATGTGACATAGGTATATTCAGAACTAAGCACTTCGATTTCAAACTGATGACTTTTTTTTTCTTTGCTTGACTTTTGGGAAAATATTTTAAGCTGGGGGCCACGGGTGTTTGAGAGTCACTGTAAAAGTGTCACGAACCATGAAAGTTTGAGAACCACTGCCCTGCATGAAATGATTTTCAGAACAAAAAATGGAACTTTTTTTAAAAATAGTATGACAAGCGGTTGGATCAAGCGTCTCGTCTATGAACCCTAATAAAATCCTGGTCTTAACCGCTAGGTGACTTCGTTGACAATAAATTAAAAAGTGTTATTTGTCGACAATTTTAGCTGGTCTATCTTTGTATCAAAGAACTCTTATATAAAAAGTTTTATGAAGAAACATCACATTATGAAATAATATAGGCTCAGAAATTACACTGGTCACTTTACTTTTCCAAAGACAAAACCTTTTTAAATAAATCTTGCCATGATTTTTGAAAACGAGGTTGGTATGATACTGAGATTTTTTTAACCTTTGCTTTGCTTTGTGAGACAAACGAACTTTGAAGAACTTGTTTCCAGGCCCGTCCCTCATAAAGCCTATGTTTTAGTCAATCAAAAATTTTAAAAAACTTCGTACTGGCGTCTCCTTTTAACCAATGTTAGATTAAATTGGCAGTTATAGTTAAACAAAATAAGCAATTTTTTGGAAGTTTATGATTATTTCTTAAAACCTATTGAGGTAAATATTAGAAAAACTGTTTCAACTTTTTACTAAAGTTATCTGGCCTTCTGCAACTCCAAACAATTTTTTCAATTATCAAGCGTACATTTCGAAAACTGATGAATCAGTGCGATTATTATTTTATTTAAAGGTACTGCCAGGTGCCCACTTACTCTTCACGCAAGCTTTTACATTGTCACGACAAAATCAAAAAAATTTTCTAAAATTTTGAACTGAATCAACATTTTGTTTGTTGCAATCATTTTCCTGCGGGCTGTTCAGAGTTAATGTTGTTATTTTTTCAGAACCGTTGGACTATATTTGATTCGTGAATTGGATTTTGAAAAGATATAAGTTTAGTTTAAGTCCTAAAAAAAATATAAATGCAAAAAAATGCAATTGTTGAAATAGCTTAGTTAAATTTTTTCCTGTTTTTTATTTGTAAATTAAACTCATCTCGAGTCATTTCTTAATAAATTAGTCGCAAATTCGTCTTTTTTCTGCAGAAACTGAATAAGTAGTTCACCTAACTAAACCTAAGGAATGATACTTGTCTTGCCTTTCTCTTTTAAACTGACTTTTAAAGATAGGCCTTGCCATTTGGTTTCCGGGTGGACACAGAATATCATTCTTATCAGTGTTTTTGTGTCTGATTATTCAAGACCAAAAAATGAATTTCTTTCAATTTAGACTCTGAGCATGTTTCTGACAGTACGCGACAGTATTTACAGCTTTTTTCAAGAAGGTTTTGTTGATTTTTTTACGGTTAGGTTAGGAGAATTTCCCAGCCTGGTCGCGTGTCGTAGAGATTTTCGTTGATAAAATTAAGACAGAAAAATTCGTGTAAGCTTTATGAGCAACGGGTATTCAAATTATAATATGGAAAAATTTTAAATTAAAACGACAAATTGTAAAATTTTAAGTTTACTGAATATTTATTTTTTTGTACTTGTTGGAGTAATACTTATTTTATAATAATTAATCATTTTAGAAAAATTCTTATTGGAATAGAGTATTTTAGGGTCATTATTAAAGTATTGAAATACTTTCAGAACACTAATCATTGGTTTTCTATTGTGCACAAAGAGTATGAAGTGGGTGTGAGACCCGAATGGGGTCGAAAAACTTAGCTAACTCGCGTGTTGGTTTGTTTTGATTTCTACAATAAAAGATTTCCCCGCTGATTCTTACTAATGTATTAAATCGGAGTTTTAGCTAATTTGCAAAATTAGCTTAAGGATTACGTGATACTAAAAAGTTGAAGAGCCCTGGTTTAGATGCCTGTTTGATTTTGAGACAAGCGAAGTAAGTTTTGCGTCGTTTTTGAAAACTTCTGTGAACTTTCGACAAAATGTAAAGGGTATTAAAACAACAAGTTTACGAATTATTACAACAAAAATTTTTTATTTATTTATTTTTTTCTGGTAGCATCTCTCCTGCAAAACTCAATTAAAGACACAAAACTAACCGTGGTTTGCGCCCTTCACCTGGGCCACGCTTCGGATTCAGTACCCTTGACCTGCCTGACAGGCCTATATCTGTGTATGGTACCATATTGCAAGCGACTTGTAATATCAAAACAACAAAGTAAGGTGTCGCGAAGAGTGTTCTAATATAAGAATGTTCAGTTTTTATGCTTTAAGGGGCCGGTTATTTTTGCGAAATTTTGGCAGGCTTCTCTAACGTAGGGCTAACAATAAAAATTGAAAAAATGACTTTTTATTGGACACCATTTTGCTGGAAATTTTCTAATTATGGTATGGTTTAGTGTTTTTTTTTATTCAAAACCGAAAAAAAACAATGAAAAATCAAAAAATAGTGAGCATCTTTGATTAGAAGGCGCGCTATTAGATAAAGTAGCGCTTTATCGTACAACACTTTTAAAGTAATGCTGTTGAACTTTCTCCAAACGACAAGTGGCAATTATTGGATTAGCGTCGGGGTGCCACGCAAAAGCTCTGTCTTCTTACTTGACAAAAGAGATGGCAAATAAATAAGACTGTTACTGTTTTCGTTGGCAATTAATCAAAGTTTAACTTCGACAGCGTAGATGTTATAGTTCTTTTTTAAATAAACCACAAAATGTTAAGCGCTAGCCTACTTCCAATAAGCACCCCTGTGTGACAGAACTTCAGCACGAACGAGTCCAATCATTAATTGATTTGTTCAAAAGATAAAAATCTATGTTAAATAATGTTTTTTTCCCCAGCGCAAAACAATTAAACATAAAACAATTGCCACGGCTTTTATCTGAATATTTTCTGTTGTAATTTAATGGTAAATTTAATCTAAAATTTAAAAGTCAGAAAAATCTTTTTTTGGATAGAACCCAAATTTCTTACAGAATAAACGTTGTAAAAATGTATACTGGACTAGGTTTTGCAAAACCTGTAAAGGAATTTGACAGTTTTTGTTCAACCGAAAATTTAAGAGAAACTAAAACATTTATCTAATTCTGATGAATTTGCGATAGTTAACGTTAAATTGAAAAATCAAAATCCACAAAAAATTATTTAGCTTATTTTCTTAAATTAACGTATTTTGAAATAACTTATTCTGACTTTGAGTTAGGGTCATTTTTGGGGTATTATTTCGACATAAAAACGTTTTATTTACTTTATTTTGACGTAATTAGATTGACCGTTTATTGAAGTTTCGGGGTCTCGTTCACTGTTCGCCGTTATTAACCTCGCATGCTTTGGAGATACCCCATAATTTTATAAATAATGAAGTCGCAGCGGCTAATAGTTAACGAGAGCCAAATTTTGCACTTCAGATTTTGTTTCAAATGTTGCAAAAAAAAAACAATTTATATAATTTTAGAGAATCTATAATTTGCATTTTGGGGGCAGTGCGTTCGTGCAATTCCATGGGGATTGTCAAATAAACATATTTCTGACAAACACGCATGAAGGAACATGTTTCTATCTCAACAATAATTTTTTATTACGTCAACAATGCTTTACTTTTCAGAAATTTAAATTCCAAAAATTTTAAAACTGTAGGCCTACATTATATAAACCTAATAGTTAGAGCAGCGTTTTCCAACCGGTGTGCCGCGGCACACTAGTGTACCGTAAGAGGCTTCCAGGTGTGCCGCGAAAGATTTCGGAAAAAAATTATTTAGGGACGTCGAATTTTGCGGTTTTTGTTTGCAAAATAAGTGAGATTCGGAGCAAAGACGGGTTTTTTTAGAAAGAATTAATTTTGGGAAGGAAATTGACAAGAAAGAGCGTGAATTCAGGTGAAGATTTTTGTCTTGATCAGAGCAGGGTAATCCAAACCGCGAAGTGAAGACCATTTTTTTAGAAATCAGCACGATTTTAGGGAAAATAACGCAATTAAAGAGATTAAATCAAACTGAAGATCTTTTTTTTATTTATTTTTTTTTTAGAGATCACCTGATTTTGGGAACAAAAATTAATAAAAACGGTCTAAAAGTGCCACGACTTTTGATGGATTTTAAAAATGTGCCGCAAATGGAAAAAGGTTGAAAAATACTGATTTAGAGCTTTTATGGCTATTTTAAAAAGATCACTCAAATATAATAAAGAAACTCGGGGTCTCTTCAAAAAGTCACCGTAAGCGATTTTTTTCAGTGAAACTAACCCGGAATCCCTTTTTAGCACCAGGGTAAAAATAAAGAAGAAACCAAGAGGAAAAGGATCTCTCAAGAAGTGATAGTAACCTCGGGGGCATCTTGGTTAGTTTCACGAACGAAAATCGTGTACGGTAACTTCTTGAAGAGACCCGAAACACGCAATAGTTTTTTTGTGGGGAGCAATGAATAAAATAAAGTTTTGAGAAAATTTTACTCTATTGACCTTAGCCCGCTGTATTATTCTTGACTATATTTTTTATTAATCGTTTTCGCTTTTTTTTAAGATCGATAAATTATAACTACTATAATTTTAAGACTAAAAGTTTTGAATGATTAAATTTCAGCAACGACGAAAAGTAATGCTATTTTATTATTGAACTGCAGGTTTTACATTTTGATGTTGCCTGCAGTGAGTTAATTAGATTTGCTATAAATAGTCAAAAAATTAATTTCCCTTTCTATTATAAACAGTTTTTCGTCGTTTTTTCATGGCAAGTATCTTGACTCTTAAAGCTTAAGTAATCACGCTTGCAAAAATATCATTTGAAATATTTATACTTATATATCGTTTTTGGTCAATTAATGAATAAAATGAAATTGCAATTGTCAAGATTTGTATTGATGAAACCACAAAACTGCTTTTTGTTTATGTTACAGTTTAGCATATAATGAGCATTGATGACATTTCTAGATTTTCTAACTTTTCCCATTCTAATCAAACTAGTCAGAAGTCGGAGTTTTAAATCGGCAGGCTCAACGGGAGAAAAACTTTTTTTTTTGCCCACCGGCAATCGGTTCTGAACAAAATATCGCCGATGGAAACGTCATTTTGATTTGGGTGGACAACTGTTAGGTCGCTGTCGCGCCACGACTAACCGTCTTAGGACGATATTAAGGTTTCTTTTTAAAAAATCTGGCCCCCAAATAAAACTTAGCGAAGTAGCATTTAAATTAAAAATTTTTTGAATTTAATAAGTAAATAAGAACAAGGAATTTCTTCTTACTCGACTATGGTTATAAGTCTAAAGTTGTTTAAGTTTGCAAATTGATTAACCAAAAAAAACTCTTCTTTTTTAAAGATATCTCTATGTAGACTGCAAACAAAACTTCCACATTTGCAATGAGTCAGTTAAAAAAGGCACACGTGCAAACCGATTGTAGTTGGTTGTTATTTTTTCGATTGCGTGAAGAAAAATTTTAGTACCAAATGTATATATACAATGTAGCTTAATATTATGAAGAAAGGCAATTCATTAATGAAATATTACTTTATTTTTAATTACACAACTTAAACAGGAACGAAATTACATTTTATTGCTATCACTAATTAAATTAACTTTAGAAAATGTGATAATTGGTTTTTGTTTGCCCAGGCGATAGGAGAAACGCTTTTAATCGGTAAAGTCTTAGTGCTAATAATTAAGATTTTGATAGTCTTGCTCTTATTTATTTTTCCAAGCTCAAAATAATGATAGGCAAAGAGCTCTTTTTTGCTTTCTGCTGTATTTTTGTTTTGTTTTGTGCTGTTTCAAGCCAAGGATTTCAAAGGAACATATGGTTAAGTCGCAACATGCATCCTTCCGCGTACCGTCGTCACCACCACCCACACAACCCGCGTTCCGCTCCATATCAACCGTTTGTACGGAACTATTTTCGCAGTCACCCGAGGGGGAGAACGAGACGAATGGGAATGAGGTGATGATAAATCCAAAATTTAAGGTTTAACCTTTTAAATTTCAACTTAACCTGTGTTATACCATTGCCATAATGACGTCATAGAGATTATTCTATAGAATTGTAGAGGATTATGTTTGCTTTTATTTTCAACTTCAAGACTTCATTGATCTTATGGTTTTGCAATGTTGCTTTACGGTTAAAATCTTATGATCCTTCAAAGCTTATACGGTTTAACTTTTTTGTAAATGCATGAAACAAAATTCAACAAAACAGTGATCGAATTGAGATGGTTTTAATTTTTCTTTAGACAGACTTATAACAAATCAAGATGAACAGAAGTTTTTCTTTTTTAATATATACAAAACGAATTTTTACAATTTGTTAAAGATAGCATTTTGTTTCATCATTTTCAAGTTTTGCTTTATTATACTAAGAGCTATTAACATCTACAAAACGTTTACACTGTTGTTCTTATGTCTAAGCGTCGGAAATTAGTGTGTTGTTTACGACCACAGTTAATTGTTAAAAAACAAAATTTAAGTCCAGTGATTATTAAAAAAAAACTTCTGTCAACTATTTTTAGTCTTTTCCATTTTGATCAAACACGCATTTTTGTTTAACAGCGATTGAATAGATAAGTGTAATTCTAATTGCGTCGTTCTGTTCGAAATGTTTATTAAATGCTTGTATTTACTTTTACTTCTGTGGATGTGTTTATTTTATTGTTGATTTACCAACTAAATGAATAGACGGAGTGTGTCAATTTTTGAAGAGAGTTTTTCTGCTTATGATTTATTTAATGTTGTAATCGCATCAGTAGAATAAATTACTTTTTTTTGTTGAGTGTGATTAAAAAAGTGTTTTTAAGTGAAATTAAATTAATCAAATACAAGATTTTGCGAAACTTTTTAATATTTTTATAAAATAAGCTTATCGTAAGAAAATTTTGCCTTAAAAATTAAATTTTTTATAGTGGGAAAATCTTTTTTTAGGTTGTCCGGTCCAAATGTTTGCCACGAAAAAGGCTCGACTTTTTGTTGTCCGGGATGGTCCCTTGACAACACAGGAAAGACATGCACTAAACGTGCGTATTACTTATCAGTAATTGCTGTTTTTCTTGCCCAGCTAACATTACAATTCTAACACTGACTCATGTGGAATTTTGCGTAAACTAAACAGACGCAAAAAGCGCTTGAGGAGTTTGTCAAATCGTAAACACTCACCAGACTGTAAACATAGTGCTTAATCAATGTAATTATATTGACTTAGAGAGTTTTTATGGCTACTGTTAGTCAACCACGGTGCAAAAGTCTTTCACCTGTCCAACTTGCGCTGCAGTTTTTATAAATTGCAGAAATCGAATCATCTTTCAATTAATTTAACATTTTTTGAACCTGTTTAAATGCCACAGTTTTTACCAGAATAGGTTTTTTAAAAAAGCAGCTGGGTTTGTAAAAAGTAATTAACTTTATTGATGGATTAGAACAAACGAGCAACTCACTTGTATGTGCTTGTCATGCCAGCACTTTTCAATTTAATTTTTTTTATAAAAAAACTAAAATGGAAACGCTAACAATGACAAATGTTATTAAAACGATAAAAGTTTTATTCTGTTTTTTCAATAAGATAAAATAATTATGTTGTCCTTGCTGGAAATATTTTACAACAAATTTCTAATTAAGAAAAAGGAAATAAAATTATATCGATGGTAAAAAGTTATAATGAAGACGATTAAAGCTTGTTATTTATTGACGCTTAAAAATTGCAATTAAAACCAAGTATTTTTTTTTCAATAGAATCATAAAATACAGGGTGTTTCAAAAAATTTGACATATTTGACATGTAAATATTACAGAAACTACATAGTCAAATCAAATGAAATTCAACAGGTTTAATGTTGACCAAAACAAGATTTATTCCTGTAAATTTGAATAAGAAATCCAAAGACACCTGAATTTCATGAAAGGTTTTACAAATGTTCAATATGCGCACCGCCTGTAACGCGGCACACGTGAAGTCGGTACTCTGGCTCCTCCTACACATGCTGCAGCATGTCTTGGGTAACAGTCTGTCTTGGGTAACAGTCTGGGTAACAGTCTAATTGTTCGGAAAGTAGAGAAAAAAATTACTAGAAATAATTTATTTAACAATTTACAGCTATTTGCGATCACGGTGCGTGTGGCATGAACGGTCTCTGCCGAAGACCAAACTTATGTTTGTGTAGCAATGGACAAGCAATGCGGGAATGCCCCCCGGATGCCGCTGAAGGTAATCATTCAATTCATGCCTTGCTTCTCAATTTTTTTTCTTCGATCCAAATATTTAGCTTAAGGTTTTTTTAAAACTTTGACGATCGATTTAAAAAAGAAGAATTTACACAAAAATTTTTTCATAAAAAGGTCAAAATCTGCCGTTTTATTATTGAAAATAGGTCGAAACCTTATATAAAGCAAACTTAGCATTCAAAGAGCGGACAGCGTAATGAATCATTGTAGGCTCATATTCATAATAACCCTTTGTGAACTACTGAAGTGAACGACTTAAAAAACTTAAACGGTGACCTACTATGGATCGCGACTCAGGGATTGAGAACCCCTTCATTTAATTATGATGTTACCTTGGTAAAAAACCAATTCTTCATACATCTTATTTAAAACTTTTTGAAGTTTTGTTTTTATTAAATATTTATCCAAAAAAAGAAACCAGCCTTTGTTTACCATTTGACTCATTTTCGCAGTTGAATGGAAGACAACGACGCCGTGAGCATGTTGTAACTTTACAACAGATTAGTGTTTGAATACAAATATAGGGCAAAAAACGTTTGCTTTCGTTTAATCAATTTTGCATTTTAACTTTTGAGAGCTGTTATTTGTTAATTATGATTGAACTTTTCGAGTAAAAAACGAAAAATAATTCTTTAACCCGTTCATTGTTTTCGCGATTTTCGCATCAATAAACTCCCAAATGACTCAGTAAAATACAAATAATGAACTTAAAATGATCTGTAATACAATTATTTGTTTGTGAGAGTTTTGTCCACAAAAATAATGGTTTAACCAAATTGAAAATTTTTTTTGAAAAAAATGATCATTTGTGTTCGTTTTACGCGGGTAATAAACTTTCATTCTTCTTATTTCTTTTCAAATCGTTATGATCGTACTGGCACTAATAAAATGACTTTTGTATTAATATTTTATTATCATCTTGTAATGCTCTTTTAGCTTTATTTCAATTGGCTAAACTAGTTTTCAACTGGGGGTCCATTGACTCTTTGCGGTCGGTGAAAAATTGTTAAATTTAGAAAAAAGCACTCTTAATAAATTCAATTTTTAGAGTAGTATAAACTTGGAGAAAAACAAAAAAAGGTCTTTGCTCTGATTTTTAGAAATGTTAAAGTCTAAACCGGGTGTTTATTAGGGATGATGTTTTTTCACTAATTGTTGTAGGTGAAAAAGTTAGAAATTAACTTCTCAGCAACTAGAGTTTCAACCCTAAATTTACTTGAAAACCAAGAAAAAGGTCATTACATTAATAAACAAAAATTCTATAAAATTTATGACCAGGGTCAATAGTATGATATTTAGGGGTCCGTAGGTTCGATAAATTTTTGAAAGGGCTCCGTGACTAAAAAAAGCTGAAAACCACTGAGTTTAACCAAGAGAAGCAGCTTTAATCCTACTGAAAAAGAAAAGCATCTGAATAAAATTGGGAAACAATAATATGTTAAATAATCATTTTGGTTGCAGGTATGCGTTGCAACGTCAGGTGCATGCACGGAGGCGAGTGCATAGACAACCAGTGCAGATGCACTTATGGATTTACTGGGCCTCACTGCGAGCAGCGTAAGTAACAAACAATTTTTCTTTTTAAAGCATTTTTGCCGCTTTCGGTTTTGAAGTAAAGTAATTATTTTGGAAAGATTTTAAAATTTTATCGTATAATTTGGCACAGTTTCGCTCTAGCAATGACTCAAAACTTTATGTTACAGCGATTTGCGGTCCTGGATGTTTGAATGGGGGCAGGTGCATTACACCTGGGAGATGCGCTTGCGTGTATGGCTTCACCGGAATGAGATGTGAAAGAGGTAAGGATCGTCTTATCTTTAATGCATGGGTGCATATCCGAGGAGGAAAGGTATCTTCTCCAACTTTTAGGATAACTTACCAAAACTAAGTAAAACTAGTTTTTCTAACTTTTTTCATAGGTTTAAGAGCCTGCTTTAAATGATACAATTTTTTCTTCATTTCGATGTCATCTTGATTCAATGGATTGTTTTTAGTGTATTCTTTTTTGCACCATTTCAAAAACTTGCTTATTGTGATAAAGTTAATGTAAATAGAACAAGTCAAATTAATGAATTGTGTGAAAAATCAAATTGATATCTTACCTTCAAATGATTGCTTAAATACAAAACAAAATGAAGCTAAAATTTTGATACTTACAAATTAATTTAAAACTATTTTTAAACAAAAATGACATATACGGCAGTGCTTATCAATCTTTTTTTAGCCTTTTAATTTTAGTAAGGATATAAAAAAGCTCTTTCTTTCAAAGGAATTTTTTAGTTCTGAAAATAGAGCAAAAAGTATGAAAAAAAATTTTTTAATATCTAGCTAGCTGGGAGCCTAGCGCCGTCATGGAATGATGTCAAATTATTGTTGTAAAATACGCTGCTCAGAAATAAAAAGGCTTTCTGAGCTACTGTATTTGGTCATCAATAAAAAAGCAAACGGCGTCTTACTTCTTCGTAGCGAAACAGTAATTGAGAACCTTAACAAACGCACTTCACCACAAGCTTTTAAACAGGATCATGCTGTTTTAGACCCAATGAATTCGCTTGAAACAAAAAGCACCAACTAGGCAAACACAATCATATCAAGAAGAATTTTAAAAGATAAATTTGCCTAATTTTTAGGGTGAAAGTAAGCCGGTACGATTTGGTTTGTTGTGCCGATAAAAAAAGTTACTGCTGGGAGGGCGTACAAAATTGAGTTTTTACTTTTTCGTGCAAAATAAAAACTTAAATTACTTTTTCGTGCAAAATTAAAAACAATATTTTAGTGATGACATGATTTCCTTAGTTCGGTAGTACTGATTTTCGCCAAACTAAACCGAGTGCGTGCGACTTGCAGCCTAACGTCAAGTGAAGATCAACTATTTTAGTCTTCGCATCGCATGTACCAATCAGCAGAATCATTCCCGCATGAAAATTATCCTACTTCTTCTACTTTTATCGCTGTTACTATCTAAAGCAAAACTTTGATTAGTCTATTTAAAAAGAACAGCGTAAGAAAAAACAATTAAATTTGAGTTCCAAATCGATCTACTTCCTTTATTTTCTTGACAAAACGTTTTTACAGATTACCGCAAGGGTCCGTGCTTCATGAACCGGAGTAATGGAACATGCTCCGGTGAAGTTGCGGGGATGATGTGTACGAAGCTTTTCTGTTGTGCGACCGTTGGTGAGGGGTGGGGACGTCCTTGCGATGAGTGCCCTGTGCGCGTTGGAAATTGCACCAAAGGGCGTCTTCCTCCTTATTGTTCTGGTAATTACCTGAAGTTCATGTAAAATTTTTATAAAGAAATTTGATGATTTTGCAAATTATTTATTACAAATTTATTATTCCAGGCCAAACTTAAAAATTTAAACTTATTGTTGTTTTAAACTATCTATTTTAGAAATTTTAGAAACTTTAAAATAAAATGATTTAATGATGATGATGGTTTTTGTTCATTCTGTTTTTAAAAGCTAAGTAATTTTGGTTCTATTCTTTTCCGAAACTATGAAAAAACGATTCTACTAAAAAAATAGACATATTTATATTACGAGCTTAGAGATTTTAAGAATTTTTTTTTTTTTATTAAATTTATAGACATTAATGAATGTGACGTACTTCCGGGACTCTGTCAAGGCGGAACTTGCGTAAACACCGATGGATCGTTTGTCTGCGAGTGTTCCGAAGGATTCCATTATGACGCAACACTACACCAGTGCCTGGGTACACTTATAAAATTTATTTTCTTCAATTTTGATTTGAGCTTAAAGTAATATTTTAAAACCTTATATTAAAAAAGTAAAATTTTGTTATTTAAATAAACTTTATAAACTTTAAATAAAAGCCCTCCATAAGTTTAACCGACTTGAAAGAAGAAAAAGTTGATTATAGATTCATTTTTTTTCTTAATTATTTGTATATTGCTTCGATTCAAAAGAATAAATAAAGGTGATGGATGAACGAATGATAATGAGTTGAAAAAGTTGTGTTAATGTACTTTTGTTGTTTTGCTGTTTTTGACACTAGCTGATTTGATATTTTACTGTGTTTTATCGAAGTTATCCTCGACATGCTGCTAATACTTATTAGGCAACTAGATTAAGCAACTTAATTAAGCAACTGGTGACCAGGCCTACTATAATAGTTTAGGATATTTCCAAATTCAGTTTTCGGTAAATACTTTTTTCGAACTTGAACTTTTTTGAGACTAAGGGATCATGATTGCACCACTTCGATAATATTCCGTAAGCTATTATTGCATCACAAATGTCTTTATTATGGCTTTTCTACATTCAAAGCAGTCCATTGATTAATCATTTTGGCTCGTTAGTTCGCCCTATCTATCAGACAAAAACATTTTGACAGCATTTACTTCAGCTATTATCAGCTGAAGTATAAGTGTGGAGGTAAGTCTGAGGCTTATTTTGTTTAATACAAGGCTGCCCAACCCACGGCCCGCCAAGAAATTTTTAACCAGATTCCAAATCATTTTAAATTATCGCAGTGTCTCTGAACCAACCCAAAGGTGCGCAGATAAATCAGATTACAATTATTTTTGCCTCAGTGAGAGGTTCTTCGCTTTGTTTAGAAAAATAACCCGTAGAGTCAAAGAGATGGCTTTCATTTTGTATTAAACTAAATTTGTGATTAAAACTCTATTTATCATGGAAGTTAATTCAAAATAATCGTTGAAGTCAATGTGACCGAAAAAGACACCCCAAAAAAAATAAATTCGATACTTTGACTCTAACAAAAAATTTTTGAATTAGTTTCCATGACTACTTGTATTTGACATCATTTGATTACTGCACCGACTGCGGCCCGCGGTGAACTTGTAGACGAATATTTGGCCCGCGACGAGTAAGAGGTTGGGCACCCCTGGTTTAATAAGAAAAGCCCGATTAGTTGTAAATTCATTTTGTCTTCTTCCTTTTATCAACCGTTGGTAAGCTTTTAGTTTTCATTTAACGCCGTTTTATCTTAGCTGCTTAAATTTGCGTTTAGCTGATAGGCTTATAATTGAATACCAACAGTCCTGATTTAATGAGCATGCTGGCAATCATTTGCAGCATCATGGCCCTATGAATACAAAGTTTTTGTGGTTTGTGTATCATTGGTCACCAGTTTTTTTGATAAAATCTGTAATTGCTAAATGTTATGTTGAAAATGACATTTGTGTTGCATTAAATCTTTAAGATACGAAAGAATTTGATTTTCTACATTCTTTTTAGTTTTAACGATATCGCATGAAACAAAAGATTAAGGTTTTTATAATTATGCCTCTCTATTGTTTTCATGTAATTTACAGCAATAACTATGTTATTTTAAAAACTTTATTAACTTTTGTGCCGTAACTACCAATTTTCAATCTGTAAATGTATTCATTTTCCAGTATTATTTGTATTTGTATTATATAATTATAACTTTTGTTTGTAGAAAAGTCAATTAGCTCATATGTGTACCTGGCGTATTTCCTTATCAAACCCCGACTTTTTAAAACTGTTGTAATAAATATTCTTGATGACGATGCATTTGAAAAAAACAATTGTGACTGGCCGATTGTGAAAAAAATTGTACTAAAAGGATAGACACAGGATGTTCCAAAATAGAAAACAATTTTGGAAAACAGTTGTCTTGCTATACGCATTATTGATATTAGTTTCTTTTACAATAAACTTACGTATCAAACGATCAGCAGTAGAGTGTTTTGGGCCAAATTGATCGAGTCACTTGGCCGTGCTTCTAATAGTTAAAAGAATATAAGCGACGAATTATATAAAGCTATTTATCTGATCTATCGCGTTGTTTTCTTCTTCAGATACCAATGAATGCGAAACGACGGGGATGTGCGCGGGGGGCGAGTGTGTGAACACGGAAGGAAGTTTTACTTGCCACTGTCCATCCGGCAAAAAGCTTTCGAGCGATGGATCTTATTGTATTTGTGAGTGCTTGCTCGCCGTCGCGCGTGATTTGAAGTTCAACCGATTATTTCCGGCTCAGCCGACGTCCCCGGACGTTGCTATACGACGATCGAAAGCGGTATGTGCGCCGGTCCGTTGGCTAACTTGGTTCGACGGACGATGTGTTGCTGCGTCCAGTCTGGGCAGGAAACCTTGGGCAAATGCTTCGCTGCCGTCGGTCACTTTTCAGAAAGGTGCGCAGCGATCGGCACACGTGAGTAGCGGGACATGAAAAGTTTGCCTTATCGGCTTTGACGAGATTGCTTTTGATGAGTCAGAAAACGTGTTAAGTGTGTTTTCACAGCCGAGTACGAGCAAGACTGCGGGGGAATCGAAGCAAACACGGGTCTTTGTGACTTGCTTTCGGATGCGGCCTGCGCCCATGGTCGCTGCGTGGATCAGCCCGAGATTAGCGACTACTACTGCGAGTGCGACGAAGGATATGAACTTTCTCCTGACAATAAAGAATGTTTAGGTACCATCGGGGAACATAAAGCCAGATGATCAAACTTGTTTTTGACATTTTTTCGTTTTTGAAAGATTCTGGAACGATTTTTCCCAACAGTTTGACACACGCAGTTTTAATTTTTTATCTAAACATTTTTAACTTTGGATCTGATTTATTTGCATTTAAATCACGATTTTTTCACATCAACAAATTGACGTTATGTTTATTTTTGTTGATTGTTTTATAGTTTTGATTAGATTAATTAGTGACAAAGTGCTTTGTTTCATGTCTGATTCACACAGCAAAAGAGATTATGTTATCAAACAAACGAAGATGAAAAAACCAATCGATAATGAGTTGCGCTTCGGTTTTCCTTTAAATCCGATCAAAGTGATTTCAAAGATAACCTTTCCTCTTTTGCAGACATCAATGAATGCAACGTTGACATTGGACGCGCGCGAAAAATTTGCGGCAGTTTCGGAACTTGTTTAAATACCGGAGGGTCGTACCGATGCCATTGCAGCAGGGGCTTCGCTAACGAACCGGGAAGCTTGACCAGTTGCATTGGTGAGAAATTTGGGAAAAACTCCCTTAACTTTTTTGTTGTTTTAATTTGAAACAATTTGAATTTGCCGAAACGAAATGGAAAGGAAGTTGACTCTCTTTAGACATTAATGAATGCGCCAATGCTGAAGCAAAAAATCTTTGCCTGAACGGAGCCTGCGTGAACACGAAAGGAAGTTTTATATGCAACTGCAATGATGGTTATCGGGTGTCCGCGACTCAACAATCTTGCAACGGTAATGAATGAATCAGCAGTTAGAAACGCAATTAATGCCTTAAGAAAATTCAAGTAAGCAAGCTTTGCTTTAGCTGCACGGTAGATGCTGAATACAGCAATCGTTGGCTCAGTTTTTTTTTTTCCTTTTTTTGTGTTGTTTTACACAATTATTAAACTTGTTCGTTGTGACTCAAGATAAGTTTGTTTATAAAAATAAAGCAGAAAAAGTTTAAAAACTTGGAATATTTGTATATCTGCCTCCTGTATATGTTTTAAAAAATCGTCTTATTATTTGGGCATCAATTTTCAATTTGAAATTTCTTTAAAAAGTTAATGCCAACACAAATTGAACGCACATGTTTATTAAAGCTTTAAATGTGTAAAAAGTTATTGACGCCCAATGCCATTCTTTTAGAAATGACTAACGGCTATAAAGGAAACCAAATCCAAAAAACCCTTCTGTTGTTTTGTTTGAAGTAGACCTACTTGGTTTTTAACAAGCTCTATACAAGCACCTTTGAATCGGAGACTTGGGTATACTGTAGGTTCCTTATAAGTTATGAAGGCAGGTTGAGTGCCTATGAAACCGAATACACAAAATAGCCGGTTTTGCATTACGCCATAGCAGAAAACTAACCTCGTCTATTCCAACCGGGTAATTAGTTTTGTGAATGAACCCGTTTCGGTTGTTAACAACCAGACACGGCTAGTATCAGGTTTTCGTTTACAAATTTTCTTTGAAATGCTTTTAAAATCTTTTTAGCGGTTAACGTGCAGTCACATTTCAGCTTGCTTCCTTATCCAACCCTACATTAACGTCTTACATGTAATAAATCCTCGAGGTAATGAGGAAAATACGGTTAGTTGACTAGGAAATAATCATCAGGTGGCCAACTCAAACCATTGGTAATAAGCACTTAAAACTGTTGAGAAGACACTGACTTTTCTGTACTTTTTCACGTGATACCGTTACAAGAATTATTTTGTTTCTTTGTTTATCCGCAGACATAAATGAGTGCCTCGAAACGGAAGGACTTTGTGAACATGGCCGTTGCTTGAATTTGCAAGGAGATTACAGATGTATTTGCAATCCTGGCTTTAGCGAATCACCTAACGCCAAAGAATGTATTGGTAATTACAAAATTAAACTGTAAAACATTTTGAAATCTTTTAAAAAATTAAGAAAACCTGTCGCTTAGTAAAAACAGTTCAGCATAAAAATCCGTAAATGGTGAATTCCGGATGAATTTTTTAAAGTGTTCAACAACAAAGGTCAACTTCAAGTCTATACAATTTTTGTTATGCCTCCAGGTTTTTATTTGATTAAATTTCGAAGCTACATACTGTACTTAAATATAAACTCTGTTTTTTTTCAATGAATTAGCTTCCATTTGAATTCTGTTCAATGCGTTCATAAATTAAGTTATTTAGTGGAATTGAAAAGTCAAAATATTCTATGAAAATAAGAATTTGATCAAACTTTATTTACATTAATTCTTTTTGTTTCGTCTTTTTTCATAAAATATAGTTTTTTTCAAGACAACAACGAGTGTGAACGAGACAACATGTGCGCCAACGGTGTCTGCGTCAACATGATGGGAAAATACAAATGCCGCTGCAATCCGGGATTTTCTCTCATGGTGGGTGACGTGAAGGCTGCTGTGATTCATCTCGCTCAAGTTTAACGTTAAACAATGTCTAGACTGAATTAAGCTTGTTTGTTGGTTTATTTTTGTTGTTGTCTCCATGTCGAAACAAGTTTAAGCCAGTGAAAATTCGTGATTAAACTTATGACAAAACTCAATCGAATTCCGTTCAATATTCTGAAAAAGAAATATTTGTTTATTATTGATTTCACTTTGATTTTGTTAAAAGACTTTAAAGAGCCGTAAACTGAGATTAACTTGTACCTTCGGCTTAAAACGATTGTCGCTTTTGTTCTTAAAATGGTTGATTTTTCTTTCGCTTTCAAGGAAAAATAAATTTTGAATAAAAGAAAATAAATGCAAAAAGCAATGTGCAAAATTAGCTTTGTATTGATAAAAAAGGTTTTTTAAAGAATACTTGCAACCCTAACTCTAATCCTTTAAGAAAAGGAAAAATAGAATGCTTGACTGGCTGCTTTGAAAAGAGGAAGTTTTTGGAATCGAAGCTGTTTATCATTCAATTATAGAAACAATGCGATATTAGTTTTCTTGTTAAACAAAATCCCATCTGGTTAAGACCGAGTCAACGATGCGTTGTTTGAAGGCGAATGGTCAGAGCTGCGCGGACATTGACGAATGTGCGACCAACCCGTGCGTGAACGGAAGGTGCGAGAATTCGATCGGTAGCTTCCGGTGCGTGTGTCATCGTTTTCAAGTGCTGGACGAAACTGGAACCAGATGCGTCCACAGTGAGGAAATTTCAAGATCAAATGACAAATTTAGGCAAATTTAAGCTTGCTGCTGTCGCGTGGGATATTTTGCTTTTTGAAGGCTCGTTTCCACTACGAGCGTGGACTGAAGCATTCTTTCTTTTTTTATTGATCTTTCATCCCTTAAAATCTAAGAGAGCGCTGAGCGAAACAAAAAGAAATCAATAAAACAAAAAAGAAAGCTCCATTCCACGCTTGTAGTGGAAACAAGCCCTAACTTGTTGTTCAGTGCGTATTCTCTAACTTTTACTTTGACGTTGCAGCAAAATGCCATTTCTTCACGCTCTTATCTGCTTGATAAGCCCGATCTCGATATAATGTCGTTTTTGAAATAAAATTTTAGTGTTAAAATTTTTTCAAACAGTTCTTATTAATTTGTTTGCTCTTACCGTGGACGTATTTAGATTTTCCATATTTGCAGATGAGGGTCATAATCACAAATATGAATTAAAATTAAGTTGAAAAAAACTTGTTTCAAGGTTAGAGTATCAGTAATTTCATGAAAATGTTTTTAGCTTTTTAAAGATAATCGCTCACTTTGACTGAGTTATAATTGCTTAATTACTGTTTTGCTATAAAAGCTTTTATTCCTTTTTAGACGTTCGCACCGCCCCTTGTTATCGCAATGTGAGACGGGGACAATGCGGCCCGGCCAACGCGCTTTCGATGGCGGCCAGCAGAGGAGATTGTTGCTGCGCTGTACCGGGCGCGACAAGTGCTTGGGGAGACGAGTGTGAACCATGTCCCGAGATCGGAAACGGTAAGAAATCTCCCAGTTATCGTTTCGTAAAATTTGATTTCTAGAGGCCCGTTCCCACTACGAACGGGAAAAAGATTATTCTTTGTTTGTTTTATTAATTTTTTTTGCTTTGCTTAGCGCTCGCTTCAATTTTAAGCGTGGAAAGATTAATAAAAGAAACAAAGAATGCCCTTTTCCACGCTCGTAGTGGAAACGAGCCTTAAGGTTTGAAACTCCTTTCGATGTATTTCTTGACCGAAAGGAGCAGGATTGTAACTACGTCGATGATCAGATGCTTTAGTAGGAGCCTCAAACATTCCTATCCTTATATGACCAGCTCTGCGAAATAAGTCAAAGCAAGTAGATATTGATGAGGGTCTAAAACCCGAAATCATGGCCAGGCCGTGAGCTCGGGTTCGGCGTGCACAGCATCGTATTATTATTTTTTGATGTTGACAATCGTATAAAATATGAGTGTTTTGTTGGTAGTTTCATCAGTTTTTTATTATGAAATTAGCATTTTAAAAAATATTACATGTTTATAAGAAATGTTCGCATGTAAATTCGTTTAAAAAATTTATATCAATTAATTGAATTTGTTTTGTACCAAAAACAAGCAACAGTAGTAACCAATTGATAAAAGTTTTCTAGACCGTACACTTGCACCAAGACACCTTCCTCGATAAAATTTATGAGGATGCTATATTTGCTACGCTTATTCACTTAGTGTCTTATAATTATCTTATGTTTCATTTAAAATAAACTTTAGTTTGAAATAGAGTGAGTTTAAATTTAATTCATACTAATTGACGGATTTGTTCCTTTAAAATCACTGTTTTTTGTGTATGCAATAAGATTTACATGAGATTAAAAAAAAAATCGATACCATTAAAAATCAGATTAGATTCTTAAAAGTTTTTCCCTAATCCATTACCTAATAATACTGCTGTATCTCCTGCAGCGGACTATGCGGTCCTGTGCCACGCTCATGAGGTGTCAAATATATGTGATCTACTTGAAAGTCCATGCGAGAACGGACACTGTGTAAAGATGGGAAGCAATCAATACAGATGTGTGTGTAATCCAGGCTTTCTGGTCTCTCAAAATCAAAAGTCTTGCATTGGTAAGAAACCTCACTGTAGAGTAGTAACCCGTTTGTACTGACGTTTTGCATTACACTTTAATCTTTATAATAAGTAAAACCCTTTTTGAATGACGACAAAGACAGCGAATTGTTTTAAAAACAAACATTTTTTTTTCAAAGTTTAGGTTTCGTGTGACATTGACAAAATTTTTGTTTCAGATTTTGACGAATGTACACAGAATTTGTGCAGCAATGGAATCTGCCGCAACACTCCCGGCTCTTATAGGTGTACTTGCAACGATGGATTTTCATTAAATGGTGACGTATGCGAAGGTGAGTGGTACTTAAAATTTAATCACCATCATTTCCACTTATTGTCGTTCTAACTCAAAAACAATGGCGGAGGGGTTATACTTTGAGCAACTGACCACCAATCGTCCCAAAACACTTCCGGAGACACTAAAATAATAGTGTCCGGCAGCGTTTTTTTTTAAGTTTCGTAGTGGGATATTATTTTTACTTCAATAAAATTGTCGAGACCGCGAACGACAGAGAACCGCAACAAAGTAACATCAGCAGTGTTTGTAGAAAAAAATATAACCTTTAGTTTGTTTCGGGTTGGCTATGAAACAATTATCTGTAATAGATTTTTGATTAATACAAATGCCGATTAATGCAAATTTAAATTAAGTTTCTTTTGCCCGTAACGCTGTTAAATTTTTAAGCGAAATAGCAATGTAATCAACAAATAACAGTGATTAGGCCACAATTACGAAAGAATACGCCAAGTAACTAAAATTTATTTTCCCTGTATTTCGTTTAAAAAAAGCTGTTAATTTCTCGTTTGAGACTAATTACATTTTATTAAAGACGTTGATGAATGCTTATCTAGTCCGTGTGTAAACGCCAGATGCGTCAATGAACCGGGACGATACAGGTGTGTGTGCGAAGAAGGAAGACAAATCGACGTGTCCGGGCATGTCTGCTATGGTAAGTGAAAATTACTATTCTTATTATACCAAACTTCACAGTCTAAACACATCAATTTTCTCGTTGTAAATAAATCTAGCCAGTCGTGACATTACTTTATTAAAAAAGGTGAAAATAAGACCCTTTTCAATAACTGTTGTATTTAGAGTTTAGACGGCTGTTTTACAGCGTTTTTGATTGAATAGATATGTCCTGGTTTAGCTTCTACAAAAAAAGCAAAAAAATAGATTCAACAACTTTTTACTACGTTTCTTTGTGCATATAATTTTTCGTCATAAAAAATAGCTCAGTAAAATTGATCAATCTAAAGTTGTTTATTGCGTCAGATGTTCGGGTCGGAAGATGCTGGCGTCACTATTCGGATGGACAATGCATGGGGAGTGTCGGTAGTGAACTTCTAACGGTGGAGGACTGTTGCAACACCGTCGGTCAAGCTTGGGGAAGCATGGACTGTACACCTTGCAAAGCTTTCGGTAACAACTGGAAATACTAAAAACAAATTTGGAAATGTTCGGCTCAAATTTTTTAATGTTTGGTTTCACATACTACTTAGCGTAATGTATTTTGCGTCATAATTTGGTTTTGGTTGTCATTTGATTTGACCTTTTATCAAAAAAATAGTAATTGCGTTACGTTTAAAAGATACAATAATAGACTTATACAAATTAAATTAAAAGAATCAATAAAACCTGTTTCCACTACAAGTATTAGCGGGATTATTCTTTGTTTTTTTATTGACTTTTTTTTACTTCTTTCCGCGCTTAAGCGCTAAAAGAAGCAATAAAACAAACAAAGAATACTCCTGCTAACGCTCGTAGTGGTAACCGGGCCTTTATTGGTTCAATTGGCTTGAATTGTTTTTGAAGCCAAATATAGCTAACTTGCACAATTTTTGGATTGCATAAGCTGACCTAGTTAGAATATGAGATCAAGATGGTTCACTGTAGATTTTTATTACATGCAACAGTTTCTCATCTCACTGAAAATTGTGCAAAGGATTTACAATTGTTAAAAATAATAGCAAATGGATACAAGAAATTAACAGTAAATTTACGTATTATGCAAATAACTATCTCCAAATACCATTTATTCAATCAAACATTTTATCAGTTGTTTCTTATGTAAAGTTTTTATTTTGAATACTACTATAATTTACTTTAGCAGAATATAAAAAATATTTGAAGTAACTCAGGTAAGATTCGAACAATGTTTTACAGAGCTTAGATGTGACAGTGGGTTTTCATACGACATACAAAGTGACGCCTGTATTAACATCCGGGAGTGTGAATTCAACGTTTGCGAATCGGGGGCACGTTGTCTTGACACAGACGGCTCTTTCAAATGTGTTTGCCCCCCTGGATTTACGCTAAATACTGATGGTTTTAGTTGCTCAGGTAAAGTTATGTTTTAAAGTTTTTAGATGCAGTTTTGTAGGCTAATGGATTTTACTGTCCTATTTAGACTTTTTAGAACATCATTTGACACTAAATTTAATATATAAATTTAAGTCTTAGTTTATACAGCAAACTAAATAACTATGCAAATATTTGTTTTTTACATAATTTTTGCAATTAATTTTTTCTTGCAAAATTGCTTATAGATCGCAAATTGCCTTAAAAATCTTTGAATAATTCTGAAATTAGATGTATATACTGCAATAATACTGATATCTTCGGCAGACTTGCGTGTTGGAACTTGCTATTTGGAACTGAATTCCAACGGAGGATGTTCCGGGCCAGGAGTTGGCATCGGATCTTTTGTAATAAGCAAAGCCAATTGCTGTTGCTCAGCGGGAAAAGCGTGGGGAAAAAATTGTGGATATTGTCCTGAAAAGGGAACGCAAGCTTGGAACCAACTTTGTCCTGAAGGACTCCGTAAGACTTCTATTTGGAAGAGAAACTTTTATTCATTGTTTGTTCAAAAATTAATTAAAAATTTGTTTTTTTTTTAGTAGTTGAGTTTTTGCTCAATCAATGGTTCGTTATTTAAAAATCTGTTAAATTCTTAGTAATTACAATTAAAGTTATAATTTCAGATATTTAGTTAGAAACCAAGCCATCTAAAACGAGAAGCGCCAGACTTGAGTTTCGCCCTTGTTAAAGCTCGTCAGTGATGCATATCTCACTGAGATTAGTAATTTCTTGATTACTGAGATTAGAGATTAGTGATTATCATCTTTCAGTGAGATATGCATCAATGACGAGTGTTAACAAGAGCGAAACTCGAGTCTGGTGCTTCTCGTTTTATATGGCTTAGTTTCCAACTATAATAATTAACTAAATCTTCATGTTAACAAGTATTAATTTCAGACATTTATGTACTTTTAAAAATTTTTTTTATTATACTTTTTACAGTATTGTTTACTTATACTTTCTATTTATCTTGTTTTAATTTTTGACGATGTGTCAGATCTTCCTTTTTTTGATATTTGATAAATTTGCTTATCGTTTTATATGACCTGGTAATGATCGATGATCGGGATAAAATTTGTACGAATGAGACGTGGGTTTGATAATGAATAAGACGATTTTGTTCTCGGAATGTATTTTAAAACAGCAAGACTTTTGAATTACATTTTAGAAAGTTGAACATTTTTTTCACTTTTTTCAAGATGCCCGCAATGAGTGCATCCTTTTTCCGGATGTTTGCAGCAACGGCGTTTGCAAGAACACTGACAGTAGCTTCATGTGCCAGTGCAACAGAGGATTCACCCTCGATGAACATGGTAGAAACTGTTCGGACATTAACGAATGCCAAATCAGGTATTTTAATTTATCGCCGTTTTAAAAGTTTTGTAGATACCTAAATCAGAGGTGGACGATCTGGGCCTCTATGACATATTTTGGGATAGTCTTCTTTCAGTTATTTTTTTCTAAATAGATCATGTAAAACTTTAGTCCCCCAGACTTTCTGAAACAGAATGTTTTTGTAATGAACTTTTACATTGCTTTAATTTGGAAAAAATTTTTTTTTGCTTCTATTGGTTTGTTAAAGTTGCCCACCCCAGATCTAAATTAATCAACTTGCGATTGTTTTGTTAATGCAAAACAAAAACTATAGTAGTTTGCAAAAAAAATTGCGTTATCTATGTTAATTAATTAGTTAATTTACTTAAATTATTGTTTAGTCCTGGACTTTGTGGCAACGGCGTATGCGTAAATACGGAAGGAGACTTTAAATGTAATTGCAGTGTTGGGTACGTTGCATCTGCGACTATGAAAGTGTGCCTGGGTAAGTGGTAAAATATATAAATACATTAAAGGATGGCAAATAATGTTGGTGAATTATCAACGTTTAATTACTGATTTTTGTGACTTTGGTGCAAATTAAAGTTACGTTTATTCGGTACGTACATTTTAGCATTTAAATGCACTTGCTTTGTTTTATTGTTATGAAAATAGAAGGACAAAGTAAGAATTTAATAAAAATACAAGAAAAAAACCGAAAAGCGTTTTAAGAAAATAAAAGAAAAGTTGTTGTCTTTTTTTATAACCGAATATTGGATATGCTGTTTTTCGTTTTAAGTAAAGTCACTATTGTGGGTAAGCAGTGTGACCCTATTGAGAAATTTATCGTGATGTGCCTTTCCTAAGGGCACAACAGGAAAATCACTCAGGTAGACTGAGCATCGAACTCACGTCTTTTTGTTCGCAAGTCAGAATATTACATTGGGTTATTTTGCTAAATTGTTTTGGTTGAACGATTTCAATTTTAACCAGACATCGATGAATGCGCCAATGGAGGAACTTGTACTGGGGGGACTTGCATCAACACAGAAGGGAGCTACCAATGTCGGTGTCCCGAGGGACGTTCTCTCAATGAAGACGGAAGTAGCTGCGTCGGTAAGTTTCGATTTTTCATCCAGTTCATGAATTTTATTTACCTTGTTTTCAACATTAAGAAAAAACCTGGTGGTCCTAGAAATTAAAAAATATGAAAAACTTGGACTTTAGAGGGTGCATTGTTTACGTTTGGCTGAGCTCGGGGGTTTCTTTTTTTGTTTATTCACTTTTAGCGAGGTTCAACGTTGAGCATACACACCTAAATTCAATATACAAGTAAGGAACACGGAACGATGATGTAGACGGAACTTTAAAATAATTTAAAGGCTTTGTTGGCAATAGTGAATTTAAATGACTTAGTAAGATGCGAGAAATATTGTCTGACACTTGTCAAAAAAAACGTCACAAGTTTTTTAAAAAAAAAAACCTGAACAAAGCTTTTGCATCTTATTTCGTGCAACTAAAATTTATTGACATTGTTTATTATTAAATTTTTGTTGATAACCAAGAAATTCTCCATGATTCGAAAATCTAATAAAATTGACATTTTTTGGTATTAATTGGTTAATTCTTAATTTTAAGATATTTTCATTTTTTAATTTTTCGGAACAAACAACAGCTTTTGCATGATTTTTTCTTTCTCTCGTTTAATTAATACTACACCAATTAAAAAAATTTTCCAGATGTCGACGAATGCGCTCTGCGTCCCGACTTGTGTTCTCCGAACGGGAGGTGCGAAAATATGCTCGGATACTTCATGTGTCTTTGCAACTCCGGTTATAGTGCAACCGCTGACGCCCAGGATTGTGTTGGTGAGTTATTTTACACCCCCTTTGTCTTTTTATCATTATTTTAACCTTGAAACAACATCTAAAAATCAAACGGGTCGCATATAAAAATGATAATATTTGTAATTAAGTTGATATCATGCTGATGTGTCTCGACCCTTTTTTAGATGGGGGCGTGGAGCCACTCCACCAAAACCCAATCACCGGTCAACACAGAATAGTTTGAGCCAAGTGTTATAGTTGAGAATGAGGCACCAAAGGTGGCATGGTAAAGTTGATCAAGATCAGGACAGTTAAGTAGCAGCTAAGGAAAATCTTGTGTTGAGTTGCTACAGACCCTGCAAAAAGGATTCTCTGGTTTTTCGATTCTATAAAAATATGATGAAAGAAAAGAGAGCACAGCAGAAGGAGCGAAGAAAATTTCGAAATTATTTTATCTTGATTTTTTTTTACGTTTCTCTTGTTATAAATACATCTTGCCCAAATAGCTGAGGGTAATATTGTCAGAAAGTCTTCAAAAGCACAAAGTTACCTTTTTTACATTAGAATCAAATTAACAACTTATAACTTCTCATCGTCGCGTTTACAGCTTCTCTTTGACCAAAACAAGACCATAACCCATGATTGTTTTAGTGTCTCAGCTAGTTTGACTGGGCGGAAATATTCCAGCGCCGCCGATTTTCACTGCTAAGAATTTTTAATTTTGTTTACGAAGATGTTGACGAATGCGCCACCAACAACGGCGGCTGTCACATGACCTGTATAAATACGGTCGGTTCATACGAGTGCAGTTGTGAAGATGGATTCACGCTTTCCTTTGATGGACACATGTGCGCAGGTCTGTTTATATTCATCCTTTTTATTATAGATAAAAATCAATTACAACTTGGAAATGACACATTTCGATCATTTATTAACTAATTATAATTCATAATTTTTTGCAGATTATTGTAATTAATGGTGGCTTAAAACTTTTAGTGGTCATCAGCGGTGTATTTTTTTAAATCTGTTATTTTGCCTGTCATTCTTGCCTTTGAAATGTACTAGTTTTAAGTCAAGCATGGGTCCGGTGAAAAAATTTGATCCTACTTAATTTTGTTTCATTAAATTTTTGTAGTTATGGCGAACCTTCTAGAACATTTTGAATATCCTGTTGAAATAATGTTTTTTTTTAGGGACAAGTTAATTTGGTAGTTTAAATGTGCTGGTTTTCAACAACCAATTTGTTGGTCTTTAATTGGCTTTTACCACATATATATGGCCCAAGCCTACTTTTCGACCATCGATTGAAAGTGACGACCCTTTTTTGTCACCATTTATTTATTGTTTCACGACACCTGTGCCGTACTAATTTATATTTTTAAAAGTGGCTCGCAAAAGTAAAAAAAGTTAATCATCTTGGACTAAAGTAACAAAATAACTTGCAATTCCCAACTTTCTTTTTAAATGGGGAAAAAATACACATACAATGGAGTACAAAGGAGAAATATAAATGAAACCTGAAAAAACTATCAAAACTTGATCGCTTTATAACACTCAGATCGAGATGAATGCATGGAGCAGATGAATCGCTGCGACGGCGGAAGATGCGAGAATACGATTGGTGGATATGAATGTATATGCTTCGATGGTTTCATGTCGACTGACGATATGAGGTAATGCTGAGTAAGCATAAAATCCTTTAAAAAATATTGATGCAGCGTGAAAGCAAATTGAGCGTTTTCTATTTGCTTCAGTCATTTTGATGACTGGGTGAAAAATCGGGACAGCAAATTTTAAAGCAACTTGTCATTTAGTTTATTGAATTTTAATCCAAGAAGGGAAGAAAAAAATAGAACCGTGCAATTTAACCAGTGATTTTTGCTGTAAAGAGGCAATCAATCAAAGTGTTGATCACTATTACCTGCACGAGTTTGCTGTTATTTTTATGGAAATTATACCTGAAAATTTCACTCAATTGCTGTTAGTCGAAATTAATGACGTAGGTTTTTTATGGTTGGATAAATTTCTAACTAAGTATCTGGTTCCTCCATTGTTGAAAAACTAGCTTTCGGTTAATTTCTTGAATAAAGAAATTCGAGATAAAAATTTTAACAAGCATTGTGGTCAACAAATAATTTTTCTAATGGTTAATCCTAACTTCGTTTCGTGAATAGAGGCTTGTGCAAGGCATGAAAGCTGTTATATAATCCCAGGTTCTGCGAGGATATCGATGAGTGTGCAATGAACCACCACATCTGTATGAATGGAAGATGTCACAACACACGAGGATCATACACTTGCAATTGTGATCCCGGGTTCTGTGTTCCGCAAAACCAAATGGTCTGCGTTGGTATGTCTATTTCAAATCACGTGATAATTTGCAAATCGGAGTGAATTTTTTTCCAAAGCTTGTTGATATATTTATTAGTGTTATTTTTTGCGTATCGGTACATGAAATCAAATTACTTATTTATCTATCCAAGGCCTTGAAACCAGCAAAGTTCTGAATCTAAGCATTATGTTTATTGTCCAAAACCTCATACCAAACAACACTTAATGCAATATCCTCCCTCCCATTGTTTCTTTATATTATAGACGAAGACGAGTGCGAGTTGTCAAAGCACAACTGCCATGTCAATGCCGACTGCAACAACACTGACGGCGGATACGAGTGTTCGTGTATTCAAGGATTTACGGGAGACGGTTATATGTGTCATGGTACGTGTTCCAAACAGGTTAATTAACAAGAGGAAGGTATCCGGTAATGCTAAAACTCTTCAGACGAAAACGAATGTGTGTTGGAAACTCATATGTGCCACGAGTTTGCCGAGTGCAAGAACAAACAAGGAGGATACGAATGCAACTGCCTGGAAGGTTTCCATGGCGACGGGTTCTCGTGTTCAGGTCAGTCAAAAAGAACACCCTAAAGTCGATAGCAACATGCTTCATTTATTTTAGTTCTTACTATTTAAGTGTTCATTTATTCAATTCTATCTTAATTATGAATTCTTCAGTTACGGACACATAGTGTTTACTCAAAATTATTTGATTTTATGTTGACTTGTAACGATTTTGAAAAATCGAATTTGAAGCTTTGGCTGTTTGTTTTTTTAAGTTATTAAAGCTACGTTTCGAGTGTAGATGTCTATTATAAATTATAAATGTCTATTATAATGACAAATGTCTATTATATGACAATTGTCTATTATAAATTTGTCGCTTGCCGAGAAAAAAGTTTTGTGAGTTTAGAATATGCCAGCACGGTTAATTTAAATTTTTTGGCAAAAGTAGATATAAAACTTTTGTTATTGTCAGTGTTTTATAAATATTAAAAACAGTATTGCTTTTAGAAAAGTGCTTTATTGTGGATTTTATTAATTGGCCAACTTTAAAGAATAAAATGTTTAATTCATGTATTTCTGATAAATCTATAAATAATACTTAAAAAGCAACATTTTTTCACACAGACAATGACGATTGTATGGAAGACGAAAGCCTTTGCGGTGCACATGGCACATGTGTGAATATTCACGGAAGCTTTGAGTGTGAATGCAGTATGGGATTTATTGCCACCGATGATAGAAAAGCTTGCAAAGGTTTATTTGAGCTTGTGTTCAAATCTTTAGCTAGTGATCCTGCAATTGCTTCTTGTTATCATCAGTATTTATCCAAGTTAACATTAATAAAATGATAAATTCTTTATCATTTAATAAAAAATTTAAGAACAAAGTTTGTTTATATACAGTACTGTAGCTTCTTTTTGATAAAGCAAAATTTAACCGTTAAAAAAACTTTTAAATCCCATTATAAATTAATCTAAAAAATTTTTTAAACAATGTTTTATCCAGACATAGATGAATGTGCTTTTGAAGAAGTTTGTGTGAACGGACGATGCCATAATGTACCGGGAACCTTCAGCTGTTCCTGCTTAGACGGGTAAATGTAGTATTTTATACTAGAATGGTGGCAGTAGAACGCAATAAAACTATTTTTTGTTTGATCAATTTAACCAGGTTACTTTTCTTCTTCATCCACAAGCATAATGGCACTTTAAAGTTGAACTTTTTTGTTTAAACGTTTTTTTTGCTCATTTACCCTTTAACAATTTTAAAAAATATAATTTACCCCCATATTTTTAACATAGTAATTGTGCAAAACTGTCACATAGTTATTCTGTAATAATAATTCTGCAAAATAGTAACTTTACAAATCTCTTGCTTGCAAAATAATCCATAAAGCAGTTCAAATTTACCCCCGCTTTTAAACCCCCAGTGTTGCCGGATCTGGTCTTCGTACCGCAGTTAAATTAAACTAAAAAAAGCCAAAAATAGAATATTTGATTGAGCTAAAAAGGACCATGTAAAAAAAATTTAAATTTAATTGTTGTTTGATAAGACTGTCGCTCAGGGCTATCAAAAGTGCAACTTTCTGTAATATTTTGGGTGGGTTCAAAAGTTTTTAAAATAAAAGAGTTCTCATTTTTCAATCTCATTTCAATCTTTATTTTCATTTTTTAATTGTACGGTTTTGTCAAAAATAATAGGAACAAAACAGGACCAAACCTTTGACTTAATAACTTGCTTTTTTTATTGCAAATAAAATTCTTTCAGAATATTTACAGCTTAAAATAATTCGCGATTCCAATACCAAAATTTGATTCGAGACTTTTCAGTCATTGCATTGAAACTATTAAACTAAAGTTTTAGGGATGAATTAAACTTTCATTTTGACCCTAGATCAATATCAGTTTAAAATTTATGCGGTGAAGAAAAAGCTACGTATTTATACCATGAAAAACCATCGCGAATACTAAATTCAATTTATTTTATGAACTAATTCAAATAGATTTGCATATTTTTGAAATTTCCGATTACATAACTCTACTAGCCCTTGCTGCTATTAATTTTCTAGATACGAAAAAGACGACCAAGGTGCAAACTGCACTGACGTCGATGAATGCGCAGAGATCGCAAATTGCATAAACGGCCAGTGCACAAACACAGAGGGAAGTTATCAGTGTCAGTGTCCTGAAGGTTTTGAATTGAATCCAACCGGGGTGGGATGTGTCGGTAAGTTTTTTTTTCACTTTTCTTTGATGTTTTTTTCTATTTTAATTGCCTGTTTTAGTTTATGCCAAAGATTCTACTTTGTTAACATTAAAACGAATTTATTTCCTTATTTTGAAAAATCGTTCCGGTTTTTGTTGTTGCTGTTCTTTAAATAAAGCTGGACATTTGTTTTCAGATAATCGACTGGCCGACTGTTATCTTCACAACGAAGGCGACGACAACGCCCCGATTTGCACGGATCCGATTGGAGTCGGTGTCACGAAGGCCACATGCTGCTGTTCAGATTTGGCCGGCTGGGGAAATCCCTGCGAGCCTTGTCCGGAGCACAACACAACTGAGGTGAGTAAAGCGAATTTACGTTGGCTCGACAAGCAACTGCATCGTTATTCATCGCCTTGATATTTGCTTTTTTTCTTTCTTACAGCGGAATACTCTCTGTCCTGGCGGAGGCGGATTCCAGCCGAATCCTATTTTGGTTTTACTCGAAGACATTGACGAATGCAAAAACCTACCCGGATTGTGTCAAGGAGGCCACTGCATCAACGTGTTTGGGTCTTACATGTGCGAATGCAAGGAAGGATATCAATTCAATGAAGACAGCAGGATTTGCGAAGGTGTTTGCTGCTTTTGTTTCAGGTTTTCACGCGTGAGTTACCGTGATAAGATTTAAAACAGTGTGTCTTTGTATATAGATGTAAATGAATGTGAGATTGATGAAAGAAATAATATTTGCGGACCAGGAAGATGTCGAAACGCAATCGGTGGATACAATTGTGTGTGCCCAGAAGGATACAAATCTGTCTATGGAGGCAGAAAGTGCGAAGGTAGACTTGCACGTGACAAGATTCTCGTAAAACTGAAAATTGTAATATTATCGGTTTTGGTGTATCTTGTTTGAATTTTTTGCGTTAGTAATTTAATATTATGCTTATTTATTAACCACTATGTTTTTTTTAAATCAATATTGTTGTTTAGATATCAGACTAAGATCGTGTTTCCGATTTTACAACGAGTCCAGTGGAGAATGTTCGAGCGACATGTTCCCCGAGACGAAGAAAGCTTGTTGTTGTTATGGCAACATAGGTAGCGGATGGAACATACCTTGCGAGGTTTGTTTCTTTGTTTTATGCAAACAACCCTTAGAGTCGCTGATGGCTAAAGTTTGTTGATTTTGCAGATTTTGGGACATTTTAATTCTAGCTTAAATTTCGTTTTTCACGTTAAAAACAAATTGATTTTCTGTTCTATTTTTTGAAACAATGAATTAAAAGCAAGCATTTTGTGGGTTTGGAATATATATTTTTTTACAAAAAATAACTGATTAACGAAATTTATTTATAAAAAAAGAGATTCGACAAACCAGAAAAGCTTTTGATAAAATTTCTGTTTTCAATTTAGCGCTGTCCTGAAACCGATTCCGACGAGTTCGTTGATCTTTGCGGTGCAGCAGGATACAGAGAGTCTTCCGATGTGTGTAGTTCCGTATCGAAATTGTGTGATAATGGTGTGTGTGTTCCAACCCAGGAAGGCTACACTTGCGAATGTGCTTTGGGTTATCATTTCAATAATCAACTTCTAATTTGTGAAGGTAAATACGTTCATAAAGTTTATTTTTCCTGTTTTAAAGTTTTGTTGCTGTCAATTGATCCTTTTAGACATTGAATCGGGTTACTTGCGACCGTATTCGATTTGATTTCAGTAGAAAAAACAAATAATTTGAGCCAAGTCGAATAACGGCTTTATACATTATTGTGCTTGGAATCGTAACTTGTCTAACTTGCTATTCCGCGTTTCGAACAGACGATAACGAATGTGCCAGCGAGGATATGTGCTTTCCTGACGCAGTGTGCACCAACACTAGAGGATCGTATACATGCTCGTGTTCGGATGGTTTTGTTTTGAATGAAGAACTCCAAGTTTGCGTCGGTAAAACATTAAAAGCGCTTTCCTTTTTTCTTCTATCGGCCAGTTTCTCCGGGCAGCCATGCAGTCGTCACATGATCACCTTAAGTATGTTTCAGATATAAATGAATGTGAAGAAGGGGCGTGTGCCAACGGAGCATGCACGAACATTCCGGGCGCTTACTTTTGCGATTGCAATCAAGGTTTTAAGTCCGTGAACAGCGACAAAGCTTGCGAAGGTTAGAAATAAAAGCAAATATAAATTATTCCTGATAAACATTTCTTATTGGATGAAAAGATGTACCGAAATTTTTTACTTTTCAAAAGGCTTATTGGTTCTAGTTTTGTTTGAAATTTCTGCAGCAAGCTTTTTGAATTTAAAGTATTAATACCAAACAAACAAGTTAATCTCTTGCATTTATTTTAGACATCAACGAATGCGATCGCAATCCTTGCGGACACGGAATCTGTCAGAACGTGTACGGCAGTTTTAGTTGTTCCTGCGACAACGGGTATCACTTGTCTGATAATGGCGATTGCGTGGGTATGTACGTCTTTGATCAGAAAACAAAATTTCGGGAGTTGTGAATGAAAGCGACGGGTCGGAAAGAGTGTGCAACAAAAGGAATAATCAAAGAAACTTTTTGTTAAACTCTTTACGTACAAATTGTTTTTTATATTTCTAGACACTGACGAGTGTGAAGAAGAAGGTCAATGTGGTCATGGGACTTGTGAAAACCTCTCAGGAGGATTTGCTTGCGACTGCAATCGTGGCTACGCTGTTACACCGGACGGAAGAAATTGCGTGGGTTAGTACGTGTACTGAGGTAAAAAAGACTGAAACGTGCAACAGCAAACATTTGATCCACTTAAATTTATTCTGTTAGATTCGGCAAAGTTTGATTGAGGGTGTGCAACTTTATTTTGGTGCACATATAAAACTGGAATGGTTTGTTACTTTGCGAGTTGTGTTTTGTGTATAAACAAGACACTGAGGAGAGCTATTTTTAACAAAATACTAATGTGATTTTTTTCCGTGGAAACAAAGTAACAATTGTTTATCAAACTTGATAATATTTTTTCCATTACTGGGATAGAAAATTACCGTATTTATCTCTAAGTCTACTAAACTTGCACTCTATTGAAAATCCTTGGTAAAAAACTGGCTAGTTTGCCTATTGCAAGATCTAGTCGTTTCTAATACAGTATAATCTTTTAAACTTTATTTTGGAAGTTCTTACAACGTCATCAAACACAGATCATCTTTATTTACAGTATTTTATTTTTGTTTTTGTCTACTGCAAATGCGCGTAAACTAGTGTAAGACGTGCACTATTGTTTTGGTTTTTGCTTGAACTTGAATTGAATCTGGTAATTCTATCGATTTCTTTTAATATTGATTTTTTGTTTTTAAAAGTAGATCGATTTTTCAATTTTTTCAAATGCGATTGAACTGTTACAATATTTTTTGTCAAATAATTAAAGAAATTGGTCGTTGAAGTCACAAAACGACAAGGTTTCGCCCTTGTTTAAACTTTTAATTAAATTCCAATCAATTCATTGCTTGATTATAATCAAATAATCAATGATTTTATCGAATCAATTATCTTACAGACGTGAACGAGTGCCTAACTGACCGAAAAGTTTGTGGAATTGGAACTTGCCAGAATATGGACGGATCATTCAAGTGCTATTGCCCAGATGGCTATACGAGCGACGACGAAAAGTCGTGTGACGGTAAAATAGACAGATGAGTATCAGCTCGAGCTGCATCTGTATGATTCGCTCATCTATAATGCACGAGCTTACGGTTTTTTACGTTGTGCAGACATCGACGAATGCGCTGCGGATGAATATTGCAAGTTTGGAACTTGCGAGAACGTTGCTGGAAATTTCTACTGTCGCTGTCCCAACGGTTTCGTTCTATCTGAAAACAGAAAAAATTGCATCGGTAGGTGATTTAATTTTCACACGGGAGGTGGGGTTTGAGTAAAGTCATAGCTAATTTGTTAACGACATTATTAAGCTGCAAAAAAATTAATGTCATCGGGCAGATACTCGCGAGGCGAATTGTTACTTGGAGCTTTCTGACGGCGTCTGCGGACAAGCTTCATACAGGGACCTAACATACGGTGGGTGTTGCTGCCAGTGCAGAAACGCTGCTTGGGGGGTCGAAGAAGGTAACTGCACAGCGTGCCCACGTGTGGGAAGCGACGAGTTTAATGCCCTTTGCCCCCATGGATGTGGTTACACGCCTCATGGATTAGGTGATTTTTCAAATAGCTTGATAAGAAAAAATGGTTGGTATAAAGCTGGTTTTTTTTTCAGACATCGACGAATGCAGAGAGAATCCCTGCACGAATGGCAAATGCATGAACGTTGCCGCGTCTTTTCGATGTATATGCATGACTGGATATACTCTTGACGAAAGCGGTGTCACGTGCGTCGGTAAGCAGCGGCCCGGCTCCTTTCGAACCGCATCGAGCTTGGACAATGATTTCCATCTCAAACTGTGGCCAATGGTCCAGTTATGGGAGTCTTAAGTCATTTTTGGTTAACCACAAAGCAAATTTTAAAGTTTTCTGTATCAACAATATATTATGCTTCATGCACGGGTTTTTCGTAAAAAAATCAACAAGTGAAGACGGGTTCAAGCAATTGAAAAAGTGAGAGATGAAAATCTTTTGTTGTCATTCTAATCGTATTAAAGAGTGTTTTTAGTCAATGGTGGGCAAAAAACTGTTTTAAATTAAAATTCGGCAACCCCGGACTTAAGGCATGAGATTAAAAATAGTTTCGTTTTGTTTTGCTGAATTATATTAGTTGATTGTGGCAAAAGATCGAAATAATCATTACAAACGAATTCCTGCATTTTGTAAACAGATGTGAACGAGTGCGAATCAACGTCAAACGTGTGCGGACAAGGAACGTGTGACAACACAGACGGAAGCTTCGAGTGCGAATGCGAACCCGGCTTCTACAATGGCCCTTCCATAACTTGCTTAGGTACACACACTCGTGACATTAACTTTCTTCGCATTGCTTCGTCATGCTCTGGGAGGTCGAGCAACACGTCATATTTGCAGATATTGACGAATGCCGTGACGACTCGCTGAACCACTGCGGCTTTCGGTGTGAGAATTCGGTCGGAAGTTTCCATTGCGCGTGTCCACAAGGCTTCAAACTGCGATCTGATGGACGAATGTGTGAAGGTGTTGTGAGTGTTTAATAAATATGTGTTGAATAGGTGAAATTTTCTTGATGGCTTTTTGACGAGTGAAATTGTAGATTCAAAAAAACAAAAGCAAGGTTATGAGATTACGGGAAAAAAATCATGTATTGAAGTAATCTTTTAAAAACTATTTATTTCAATTATTCAATTACGTGTCAGAAAACATTCTCTTCGGTTTGCTCACGATCACGTAATACGCCAGCCATCATAACAAGCACAAAGTTCAAAATTTGACGTAATTTTTATTCATTTCAATTCATTTGCAAAACAGAACTTTTTCTTCAAAAAAGAATCATTATTTGTTGAATGCATATTTACCTTTGTTTATATTTTCAACGTGTCTTTCTGTAAATAGATTTGGATGAATGTTCATCTGACGCCTTGAATGATTGCTCAGCAAAAGGAATGACGTGTAAAAACGTGGTTGGTTATTTTACTTGTCTTTGTCCGTCAGGATTCAGAAGGATTGGGACATCTGACACATGCGTCGGTATAATAACAAGCTGTTTTTTGTATATTTTTGTTCCTTTATATATTTAAATGCTATGAACTTTTCGCAGCCACATTCTGTATTTATAGGCGAAATAATTTATAGATATATTTATAGACGAAATAAGTATTTGGTTGTTTTATTGCTATCTCTATTTTCGAAACGATTTTGCTACGGTCAATTATTGTTATAGATAAAAACTAAAAAACTTATAGTGGTCATCGGTAAAAAAATGAAAAAATTGGTTGTAATTACCTCAGTTAAGTTTGTGTTTCTTTTCAGATTTTTTCAGACAATAGCAGAAACCTTAAACATATTGCAAAAAAATAATTGTCAGACTTTCTTTCAATTCTACTCTACTGTTATTTGGTGAATTTTTGCTTAATTGAGAAAATCTGTTTAATTGTATCAAAATTTACTATTTTATCACACACAAATAACACATCCAAAGACACTTAAAAAGTTTAAATGAACGTAATGAACAAGTTTCATATTTGTATTCTTTCAATAAAAAAATAATTTTAAAGGATTTCGTTATATTGTAAATTTTTGATAAAAAGAAACAAACAAAAGAAACTGCAGTACTTTAGATCTTTTTTTAATGCGGAAATGGGTAAATCAAAAAGTTTTAAACATTTATTTGGCAACACTGATAAGATTTGCTGTAATCTCATGATTGGTTTGTGCTGAAGAAAAACATGCAGTTGTTCACAGTTTAATCAGTTTTTAATCGGCCTACTTTGTACTTTTGACTAGTGATTTCAATCAGGGAAATTATATCTGATCGATTGCCTTGATGTGAAATGAAACAACTTCTCTCTCAATAAAACTCAATTTTTCCATTCTGTAATTGTTTTGGGAAGATTTAAACAAGCGCGCTTACAACAAGGAATATCGCCTAGTCACAGCAAAAACATCTAAAATTCGATTTTACATAATTCAAACTGGTGTTTAGATGTCGATGAATGCAGTCAAATCAGAGCGTGCAGCAATGGCGAATGTGTCAACTCTCAAGGTAGTTACAGCTGTCGATGTCGCGACGGATACGATTATGATCAAGAAAACAAATTGTGCCTCGGTGAGTAACTTTATCGAATTCGTTTTAAAAAGTGAGGGGTCAAACTGAGTTTGACAACGGTGATTGAAAAGCGATCGCAAAACGCTCGCTGACGACGCGTGTATATAACGGACGCGAATAAATTACAAAAAAGTAGCTTTCTGAAACAAACAAACGTCTCTCTGAAACAAAAAACTTTTTAACTGGTTATAATCTTTCGAAATAATACTTTTTCACAAAATTACAGAATTTTTTGTCTTTTTGAGCCGCGATTGCCAAAATGATTAAAATTCGAACTGCTGACTCTTTCGATTGCAGACACTCGTCAGGGAATGTGTTACACAGCCATGCACCAGCGGATGTGCGAAGTTACTTCGACAACTGGTTTGCTCTTCACCAAAGCAGAGTGCTGCTGCAACCGCGGAAAAGGCTGGGGGGAGATTTGCGAAGAATGTCCTCATCCTGGAACTGGTAAATTCTTTTGATTTTTATCTCCGTTTTCCCACCGTTTCCAAAATATATTCGGCCCGAAAAATTCATACAATTATTTTTAGAAGCGTTTTTGATTTTGTGTCCGCACGGTATGGGCTACAAGCCCAGTGGGGACGACATCGATGATTGTAAACTACTTCCTGGTCTTTGTTCACACGGCACTTGCATCAACACACTGGGTGGCTACAGGTGTGCGTGTGATCACGGATACAAACCCACAAACACACTAAAAGCATGTGTCGGTGAGTTCTTTTTTTTTTTCGCTTTGAAGTATTTCAAGAAGTTAAGCACTCAAAGCGTAATTTTTTTGGTTTTAACTTCGCTGGTCAAGAATTGATTTTCTGTCAAACGCAGCAGCAGAATCAATGTTGATTCAGGTTGAAAGCGGTCGCGAAAAAAGCAAACAAAAAGCGCATCCGCTTGTTTTGAAATGGTTCACTTTCTCCTTGCTTTCTCCGCAAACGCATTAAGAACCAAATTAAAATATTTAAACTTCAATATTTTTTCGTTTAGTACGAAAAATTTAAGATTTGGCGATTCGTTTATGCATCCCGCGTCTTGTGTGAACAACTTTTCCGCAAAAAATTTCAGCCTAAACCAAGCTTAAATGCTACAGATGTCAACGAGTGTATCGCTTCGCCTTCTCCATGCAGCTTTGACTGCCGAAATACAGAGGGGAGTTTTGAGTGTGTTTGTCCGGCAGGATACCGCCCGGATCAGGGAGGAGCAACTTGTGTGGGTAAGTTTTTTTTACCCAAGGATCAAAACAAATTTTTACTTGTTTTAACTGTTTTTACGAAGTTTGAAAGACAGCTATTTATTTTTTTCTTTTTTTTGGTGATTAAACTAGAACATTTGTTAAATTAGTAAAATAAATTAGTAAAATGCAAGTTAACGATTTTGAAAACCTCATGCTACACAACATAAGGCAGTCGCCACTTTAGTTTAGTTTTTTTTTTTTGCGCACAAACCCGACACTGGGCTTTGAAAAAGAAAAGTCAAGTGTTTTGAGACCTCTTCGAATACGTCATTATCCATCATCTGTGATTGCCCGTCGCCTCGTCTAAAGGCTCGTTTCCACTACGAACGTGGAAAAGATTATTCTTTGTTTGTTTTATTGATTTTTTTGCTTTGCTTAACGCTCGCTTCAATTTTAAGCGCGGAAAGATCAATAAAAGAAACAAAGAATGCTCTTTTCCATGCTCGTGGTGGAAACGGGCCTTGAAACAGCTAGTTTTCATCAAGCGGGTGAACAGTTAATTTTTTTAAACCTTCAAACTTTAAACCTTCAAAACAATAAAGATTTAAAACAAAGAAAATGAATTTTAAAAAAAGATCCCGCAAACATCAAACCAAAATATTGTTGTTTTATACAATTTCGCTCTTTTTTTCTACTTTCATAATTGTCTTTGTTTTATGTAAATATCATGGCTGACTCAGGTATTGAGTCATTCTTAACAACTTTTAAAACGTCTAAAATCGCTTGCGCTTGACGCGCCTAAGCCAAATTGATCAAATCTAATCGAATTTGAAGCTAACAAGAACTTTGCTATTCGCATCTGTTTTAAGCTGAAGAAAAAAACGCAGTAAATTGTTAAAACAATTGCTTGCTCTAACGCAGACGTGGACGAATGCGCGTCGAAACGTCACAAGTGCCAGTACGTGTGCGTCAATACAGTCGGGTCATACAAGTGCGAGTGTCCACGTGGCTTTGTACAAGAGGTAAGTTTGTTGAAATTACCTGTAAGCAAATTGGTCGCTTTTTCATGTGGCAAATTAGTTAGTTTACTCAGAAACTGTCGCATTTGTACTGTGCTTCATGGAATGCGGGTGTGATTCATTTTCCCTAATAGTGTTTTGTTTGAAGTTATCTTCTCCTAGCATACACTGATCTAATCAGATTTCATGTTACAAGAAGTGCTCAGTGGAATCTTGTGTCTAATCACATAGATCAAGCAAAGTTTGTCGATCGTTATTCGTGAATCAGATTTCGATATAAATGCTGCCTGATATCTGGTATATCCCCTGGGGGTTTCTATGTTTGTTTATTGACTTCAGAAGTGAGTTTACATTGAGCATAAACTCTGAAACTCAATAAACTAAAAAAAAGAACTTCATATCTGGACGGAGCCTAAACCTGAAACAGCAAACGAAAACTACGTCATAATAAAATAAATATTGTGAACTAAAATCAGCAGCTTCTATTATTGTATTTTCTTTCTTTTTATGTTTTTAGACTTCTGTTTTTTTAATTTGTCAAAAGCTTCATTTGGTATAAATTAGGAATATCAAAGTACTAGATCGAAATACTGTACAATAGAACGTAAATTTTTCAATTGTGCTTCGATTCACCCTTTGACACTTCAACTTTTTTTTTCAAGATAAGCTTACAAAAGAGATTTAAGGCTCGTTCTATTACGAGCGTGGAATAAAGTATTCTTTGTTTCTTTCATTGCTTTTTTTGCTTCGCTTAGCACTCAAGCGCGGAAAGAAGTAAAAAAATCAATAAAACAAAGAAAAAACGCTCAATTCCACGCTAGTAATCGAAACGGGTCTTTACAAAGCAATTTTACTGCAGAGATCGCAATGTGTTGACAAGAATGAATGTGCGGAAATGCCAGGAATATGCGGAGCGCGCGGTATTTGCCGTAACGATCCCGGCGGATATCACTGTGAATGCCCGAGAGGCTACCGCAGAGGAAGGGGTGAATCATGTGTTGGTAGGTTTAAAACGAACCTATTCGTCTGTAGCTTCTCTTATGTGTTACATTGTATAGGTTTGTTTCCCTACGCTTGTTTTCTATTTAACGAAAAGATAAGGATATCTTCTCGTTAAATAGAACTGAAATATCCTCTTTAAGAGCTCAAATTTCATTTAACAAAAATACGAAATCAATAGCACAACCCAGTTATTTACAATCGCTTCCATTGTTAACTCAGCAACCAGTATTGTTTATCGGCGCTTTTTCTTAAATTAAACACATTGGATCATCGTTTGCTTTGTAGCTTCTTTAGAAATAATACGTTAAAAACCAAAGAATGGTTTCATCTTATTACTGAGGCCAGCTTAAGGAATGTTGGGTGATTCGAGTTTATCATCGTTTTATGTGACCGCGCGTCAATCGGGGTTCCGCAGAACCCTGGGGTTCTTTGAAACATTCCCAGGGTTCCGTGAACTTTGGGTATTCTCCGTTGATTATTATGTAAGGTATTAAATTGGGGTTCCGCGAAATTCGAAAAGTTTGCTCAAGGGCTCCGTGATACAAAAAAGGTTGAAGAGTGCTGTTTTACGTTAACCAATTTGGAATAAATTCAATATATCAGTATTATACTTATGGAGTAAAATCATATGTTTTCTGAAAGTCGAGCTGTCACAGTAGAGCACTGTTAAATTTTTGGACCGTTCTTTTTTTTTGCTTTATTTACTGTTCTTATGTACAGCAATGTAAATTTGTTTATGTAATACTTAAGTTTTTTCAAAATCTTTTATAACTCTGAACTGCTTTTTCAGATGTTGATGAATGCAGCTCTGGTCAAGGAAAATGTTCCGGAAACTGCCAAAATATTCCCGGATCTTTCAGATGTCTGTGCGGTCGCGGATATCGGTCCACCCTTTATGGCCAAAGTTGTCAAGACATTAATGAATGTATCCACAGCCCTTGTGGATTGGGACAAACTTGCACCAACAATAGGGGAGGTTTTCAGTGCGGATGTTCTAGGTATGACTTTGCCTAGCCCTGTTTTAGGACAAAAAACCGGGTTTTGCTTCAATAAGCAAGGGGATGTTTGGGAAACGTTTAATATCTGTAGAATTAGTTCATCTTAAACATGCATTTATTATAGCCTATTGACGTTATCGTTTGGATTTATAAATTACAAATGTACAAAGAAAAGAAAATTTTCTATCAATGATAAAGTTTAGAAATAAGTAATTAAATCCATTTTTTGTTCAGTTACCCGAGTTAGTTACTGTAGATATTCGAAAACGGTTTGAAAGTGTTTCAAATTAACATAAGGAGAGTTGAAATCAGAACGGTTTCAAATTAACTTAAAGAGAGTTGAATTCGAGAATGGTTTTAAAGTGATACTTAATTAAAGCAAAGAGCGCATCTGCTGTCATAACTTATGCTGTTTTTAGAGGTTTATCAAAAATGGGTGGAAGTTGTGGGGACGTCGATGAATGCCAAATTGGAGGAGGAAGTTGTCAGTATGGCTGCCAGAATACTTATGGAGGATTTTCGTGCCAATGTCCCAGAGGATTTTTCCGATTGGGATCGGGGTAATTTTGCTTTTTTAAGAAATTTAATATTTTTCGCATTAGATATTGAATAATACTGTATAGTTTATATACAATAAAGCTTCCCATAAAGTACTGTATCTATCATCATTTTAAGGAATAAGAAAAATAATTTTTTCCAATCGGATTGTACTTTTGTACTATTTAATAAAACAATCACAATAAAGATGAAGTAGTTGTTTTACAAAAAAAACTTTTGGGTTTATTTTGTAGATGTTTATTTGACATCTTATTTCGGTTTATTATTATCTACTTTAGACATTGCCTTCGTGGACGTGGCGGATTTCAACAGCGAATCCCACATGTACCAATGTATTCTCGATACGAAAACCGTCGAATGCACAATCAGCCTTACATGGGAGGTTATGGAATGCCTCAACAGTCAAGAATTGGATTGAATCCTTACCAACAACAGGATACCGTATGCTATAGTTGCATGCCTGGCGGAGATTTTCATCGCCGGAATCGACGATCCACCGACGATCCTGAAGGGCGGTTTATCGAAATCCACGACAGTAACGGCAAAGCGTCTCTAAACACTTCTTTCCCCATTGAGATCTTTGTCATTCTTCACAATACGACACGTCGCACGCCATTACTCGAACTTCGCTCTTCAATAAAGCAGCTGCGAGATCACTCTCGATATCAAGTCGTATCAGGAAATCGTGATCGGTTTTTCCGCATTCATCATCGCGATCAGGTCAATGTGTTGCACTTGACCAAGAACGCCATCCGCCCCGATGGGGAAATCGTGATCAAGCCTGCGGAATATAACCTGCAACTTCGAGTCATTTCGACCCTCGATCCGGAAGCTGTGAAGCAAAGCTCGTTTGAAAGCGAAATTATTCAAGACGCTCTAGAAGAAACTGTTCGACTGGACGTCAAAATTTTTATCGAAAAATAAATTGCAAAATTTTATTCTGTTGCTAGCTTTTGAAAGTCTTTTTTTTTTGACGAGAAATGGCGTTTTGCAATTTATCGCTTTTTTGTTTTGTTCTTTTTTACATCAAATTTGCAAATTGCTGTTTTTATCATAGTTTAATTATAGGTTGCAATAGGAACAATTTCACGAGTTTGTCGTTTTTCTACTAGCACTTTTGCGATGCAATTTTTCTAAATCACTCTATGTAAAGGCGTTGAAAATTAAAACTGGCTTTTACCAAAGAGTAAATCTATCTCTTTTTTTTTTATCAAAAGCGTAATGTGTTTTTATAGTTGTGTCAAAATTACTGTAAATTACTTAGAAATTTAATTTCATGTTTAACTTTTCTCTGCTTCTTTACTTGGTTTACAGCGACAGCTTTATTTCAGCATGTAAAAGATTTCTAAGAAAATTTTTAGTTTCAGGGCAAGAATTAATATTAGTAACATTTAGCAGGTGCGACTCCGTGTTTCTACTCACGATGTTTCAAACCAAATTGTACGTGCTTTGACGTATTACATTTGCAAGGAAATAATTTGCCTTTTGTAACAATCAAAAAGGAGATTACTATACTGCATATAGCAGTGGCGTGCGGTGACCTCTGAGACTGGTCATGCAACTGGCATGCCAAAAACTGGCTATGCAATTAAGTATTTTCTAGGTAGCAGAAAGAATTCTGTGTGAGATACTAAGACATAGACCGATTATTTGTCCTTAAACCATGGTGTTTTCCAAAAAAAGCTCATCATTTCAAATTACTAGCAAATCTTACACTTTTCGTCCTGAACTTCTAGTGTCCTCTAAAAAAAAACCGAAGGTCATCACTTCAAATCAGTCGCAAATTTTATTCTTTTCGTCTGAAATTCTAGTGTTCTCTAAAAAATAGTCTTCGTCTCGGATCGGCCTCATATTTCTCTAATTTCGTCCCAAAACAGTGCTGTTTTTCATTAAGTTAAAAAATATATAAGTCATAGCGCAAAAGTTCGTCATGCAATGGCTTCAAAAATGGTCATGCAACGCATGACGTGTATGCCCTGACCGCACGCCACTGGCATACAGTTATGTTTCAATTACCAGTACCTTTATTCCGCAATATCTCCACTAATAAAAATACCTAAAGCCAAAAACCTTAGCTACTTAAATCAGTAACATATACATAGCCTACATACAAAATTGTAAAAAGACATTCAAGCTTACTTTCTATTACTTGTTAATGTAAACATTAACATCTGCAAGTATGCTACAGCCTATGCAGTTATTTATATTTCAATTTAAAACTAAATTTTCGAAATTTGTTTTACTTTTAAATCAATAAATCAAGCTCCAATTAAATGTTGAAGTAGTTGCCTTCTTTTAGCAAAACTGACACTGTCTGTTAAATTTTTGACCGAACATTTACTAACTATACGGTGAAAATCTGCTTAATTGGTTACCTCAAGAGGATTCAAAGAGTTATGCAAATGATTTAAAATTCTGTAACGATTCATAAGCACGTTGATTTGGGAATTGCGATAAATTTAGTGTGTGGTTTATCGATAACTAGAATGCATTTGCACCTATTACAAATCGGCTTCTGCTTTGTATGCAGAAGTGTTAAAGAACAAATTGGTGGTAATTGCAATTGCTAATTTACAAAACAATCTTTTCAATATTTTTTTGCCCAATGGTTGCCTGCATTTTTGACACTATGTAACTTCACATGGCTGTTATATCTTGCACTCCGTCTCAAAGTACAAATCTTTAAGTTTCCATTAACTTAGAGCTATACGGCTTTACGCTTCAATGAGCACCCTGAAGGCAGCTTGTTTTTCCTAGCTTGTGCGAGCATAAAACATCTATCTAAAAATAAACAGGCAGTTTTTTTGCGAATGGCATTTTTTGGTACAGTTTTAAAATTTTCTAAAAATGGCAAACTTGAAGATGCACAAAACCAAGAAATTTCGGCTATAAAATTTAACTGATTTGTAGGTATTAAAGAATTCACCGCATTTTATCAACCGAAGTTTAACTGCACGCACTTGCACGTTGTTATCTATTGATCGGGGTAAGAACACAAACATTGTCTTTCATATGAATATCAACTTTATTAAACTTTACCGCTATACACTTTTGACTAAGTCATTCAACATGGTAAGAGGATTTTGCAATAAAGTTTGATTGTGCTAGTTAAGGTACAAAGATACAAAACGAAAAATAATACGGCCACTGACCGAAAGCATTTTACAGCAAGGTTTTCTTTTATAGCAAGTTTTATTTGCGAATTGGTCACAGCGTCAAAAACGAAGGTAAACCAAAAAGACGTTGATGAAAATAAAAATAACCGAAATAAATGCAGCCTGTAGTCTACAAAAAAAGCTATGTTTGGTCAAATTTAAATTGCATTTAGAAACATTTGCGATGGACAATGGATGGACCACTCTCGTCGTATTCTTGTTTTGAGATCCACATCTGTTGGAATGTTGAAAGGGAAGCAAGGATAGATCCACCGATCCATACGGAGTATTTTCTCTCTGGGGGTGCAATGATCTTGATTTTCATAGTTGGTGGGGCGAGAGCGGTGATTTCCTTCTGCATACGGTCGGCGATTCCTGTGTTAAAAAAACAAAATTAAAAGACTATATTCCAGAATAAATTGGAATAGAAGGAGAATCTTTATTGGTTATTTCTTACCGGGGAACATGGTGGAGCCACCACTGAGCACGGTGTTGGCGTACAAGTCCTTACGGATATCGACATCGCACTTCATGATGGAGTTGTAGGTAGTCTCATGGATACCAGCGGATTCCATACCCAGGAAGGATGGTTGGTAGAGAGCCTCGGGGCATCGGAATCGCTCGTTTCCGACAGTGATAACCTAACAAATTGCATAATTGTAAGCTGACATACTCGAATCAAATAAAGCGCACCACCTACCTGTCCGTCAGGAAGTTCGTAGCTCTTTTCCAAGCTGCTGCTGCTGGCGGCGGTTTGCATTTCTTGTTCGAAGTCCAAAGCAACGTAGCATAGTTTTTCCTTGATGTCACGGACAATTTCCCGCTCAGCTGCAAGAAAACACAAAAATTTTACTTCAGCTCTTTACTCTGACGGTATAATACAAACATACCGGTGGTGGTGAAAGAATACCCTCTCTCGGTCAAAATTTTCATTAGGTAGTCGGTCAAATCGCGTCCGGCCAAATCCAAACGGAGAATAGCGTGGGGGAGAGCATAACCTTCGTAGATGGGGACAGTGTGCGAGACACCATCACCACTATCGAAGACAATACCGGTGGTACGACCAGAGGCGTACAATGAAAGTACGGCCTGAATGGCGACGTACATGGCGGGGGTGTTGAAGGTCTCGAACATGATTTGGGTCATCTTTTCTCTGTTGGCCTAAAACGTTTAAAGACAGCAGTTATAATTAGCCAGGTAAACGAAATAACTATTGACATACTTTAGGGTTAAGTGGGGCTTCCGTAAGTAAAACTGGGTGCTCTTCCGGAGCTACGCGAAGTTCGTTGTAAAAAGTGTGATGCCAGATTTTTTCCATGTCGTCCCAGTTTGTTACAATACCGTGTTCAATAGGATATTTCAGGGTAAGGATACCTCTCTTGCTTTGGGCTTCATCTCCTACGTAGCTGTCTTTTTGACCCATACCGACCATGACGCCCTGACAATTAAATTACATTTTAATAAGTCTATAATTTTGTTGAGATTACGCTTTTACTAAACACGTCGCTGACAAAAAATAAAATATCACTTTCAGCGAACCTGGTGACGGGGGCGGCCGACAATGGAGGGAAAAACGGCTCGTGGGGCGTCATCGCCGGCGAATCCGGCTTTGCACATACCGGATCCATTGTCTACAACAAGGGCAGCAACATCATCATCCATGACTGTTTAATATTATTTCGTTGATTACCGAAAAAAAATTTTTAATGTTCTTGTACCTGAAAAACATTAATCATAGTTTTACTATCTCTGAATTTATTATTTTAATTACATTCATTTTAAAATTATTAAAACTCGCTGAAAACATTTTCTATACTTCTCCTTCACACTTAGACACTAACCGACACTACCACTTCGCCCTGAATGCCGCTTAAAACTAAAAACAGAGAGACAAATAAAAGCTTTGTTTGTTCTGTCCAGCCTCTCTCGAATTTCCGTATTGAATTCTACCTTGTCAAACGCTAGTTTTTTTCCAAATAAGGAGACGCAAAAAACGATCACTTGAAGCGCGTTACCCAGAGCGGCCGTTCACTACCATATTAGGCAAAATGCCGATGAGCCGGTTTTTCTTGGCTGGTCTGTTCGTGTTCGTCATTGGCTGAAATTTTGCATTGGTTCGCTGAACAGATCCGACCAGATAAAAGCTGATTGGACAAATCTGAATTAAAAAAATTCAAAAGAATTTTTACTTGTTTGGTTCGCAAATGAACTGGATAATTCTCTTGAAGTCATCAAAATGTGTTTTCTACTAGTTTTTAGTTAATTGGAAAGTGCTTTATTTGACATTTCAAGTAAAGCTTATTTTTTATTAAATCTTGCATTTAAACGACTTTGATGCAAATTTGTAAAAAATTCAAAAGAAGAAACAAAATTAGAATAGAACCACATTCTTTTCGGCTGAAACTCGGATCATCGCGTTGAACTCCAATGAACCCTACCAGTGGTGGATATTCAAATTCAGGGGCCCGAGGCAAGAATTTCCAAAAATTAATGTTCTCTAGAAAAAAAAGGGCTTTGATTTCGTCTTTCACTTTTTTTTCCCAAGATCATGGTAATCTCTAAAAAAAAGGTCTTCACCTTGAAGAATCGATCTTGTATTTCCCACTTTTCGTCCCAACTTCATAATAATCTCTAAAAAACATCTGCAGCAAACTCAAACTATAAATGCTATTTTTGAGGGGGGCCCGAGGCAACTGCCTTATTCGCCTCACCCAATATCCACCACTGACCCCTAACACTCCGACGTCAAGTAAATAAGATTTTACAAGTAACTTAATGCAACGTCTTCGAATATTTAGGATTGTAACATTTACAGGATTTTTGAAACACGATTTCCGTACTAAGCAATAAGTGTTCAAAAAGAAAACCATCGTCTATACAATTGTATCGTTTTTAAGAAAATACCACTTTTGTTCGTAACTCGCAGTTACAAGCCAAACTTAACTTATTTCCATGTTTTAACTACTGGAAAAAAGTTTACCTTTCACTTCTCATTACAGAAATTATCAATAGCTACCAAAAAAATCTAACCATGTTTTACCTAGCGGTTTCAATAAACAAAGCGGTTTTTTTGCGGATTGTAATTACTGCCTAAAAAACACGATTGTTTCGCTATAACTTAAAACTGCTCTAAGATTACTTTTTGACAAGTCGAAACAACAGTTTTTTATTTGCCTTGTACATTTTATAGTTAGTTATTGAGTTTTAGTAGAATGACAAGTCAGTACGACTAAATAACAGATTATTGCAGTAGCAATAGCATAAAACTTGTTCTATAAGTTTTTTTAATTATACCTTGTGAAATGGAAAAATACTACAAATTATACCAAAGAAACAATGGCTTTTTTTGCATATTTTTTTGGAAACCACAGTTTCGGGAACATCTCAATATTTTTTTAGTTTTCACTGGATCGACAATTTGTTTGATTTTTCCATCAAGTCAAATTGTTTTAACTTCACATGCACAAGAAATAACCCATTGATTGTGACGGTTTATACTAATGCTCGGTAATAGCAGGAAACGAAACAAGTTAAAAACCGTTATGCCCTTGTAAAATAATAAAGCATACGATAAAATCTTTTAACAGAGAATTAAGTTTTCTTTTTTTTTTATACAATAATAGCATTGTTAGTAAAATATTATTTAAAATACAATAAAGACATTTTAAATAGTTTCCACAAAAATTTTGCAAGTTTTAAAGTAAATATTTAAAGAGGAAATAAAAAGTTTATACTCTTCAATATTGTAAAGTTCTTAGAGAAGACAAGTTTTTGATGCTACCTCAAAGCCATATTACCTCTACGACTAATACAAGAATTTTTAATATGAGTAAGCTTTTTTAAGATTCACAGTCAAGTAAAATGTCTTAGGCTATTCAAATGATCTCTAGAAATTATAGGGAGATAGAAATATCCAGTTGCCTCACTTTTTCATGAATTGGCTACACATATCAAGCATTTATTAAATTCTATTATAGGTTTGAAATTTTACATAAGTACGCAACAAGAGAACCGAAAGTCTACGAGGCACAGCGCTGGCAGTGTCGCTCATTATATAGCTAAGATTACGTATTGAAAATCCATAAAAGGATTTACTAAAATTTCACCGTCAAAATCTCTTTTTTGCCTCGCCCATTGAAACGCTGTGCTATTGGCAGGCAATGACGTCAACGATACCAACTGAGTTTTTGGAGTTTTTATCTCGCTATTTGTTAGCTTATAAGCGGCAAGCGCGTGATCAACCACTCTTGTGCTGTATGGCAATTATGTTTCACTGGTTCGGAAAAAATGACGGTAGAAAGCCTGCCTCATTTATTAGACATAACGTCTTTTTTGTCTCATACATCTGCATCAAAAAATAAAATCACAAATAAAATAAAAACAAAAATTTGAATTTTGCTGAAACTCTGAAATTTACCAAGAGCAAACAGATGAAGTTCATATACATATCTTTCGTAACTTCGCACTATATTTGGTAATAATAAACGGTGTGTTTGTTCTGCAGGCTAAACTGCAAAGCTGGCCTTCTTAATCCAATCACTTATTAACTTAATGTAAATATGTTCTCAATAAAGTCAAACAACACACAATGATATCATTCTTTTACCGATACTTGACGTTGGCTAAAAATTTATGACTATTAAAAAGTGATTGTAGAATTTGCGCGTTTGTCTAAAAGTAAACGCCTCGAAACGGAATGTCAAATAATGACTATGTGCCAGATTTCAAGAGAAAATGCCGTAAAAGAGCTGTTTTTTCTGAAGAAAAACTAAGCCGGTGTTTGCCGGATTCAAATCGATCTTACTTTGCGCCGATTTTGATGCTGATTGGCGGAGAGCTTGTTGTTTTAGTTATTTCCAAATATGGCGTAACGTGTTTGTCTGTCATTTCGGCAAGTTGAAGAGCCGAGCGTGTGAGCTTTGATTAATGGATATTTTGGAGTTTAATTTGTTAATGAGAATCGCAATCATGCAACAAAGGTTTCCTGCTATTTAGCCGGTCTCAGAGTCGCGACATGTAAAAATAATTCCCAAACTTCAGCCAATTTCTGGTAATTTAGAGGCAGGTCAGTGAAAACGAGTCCAATTTACGTCATAAGGCGTTTGGTCATTAGCGTTCGCAAAGTAAAAAAGCAAATGTCTTTGCCCCACCTTGTTCCTAGGGTCAGCAACCATCCTTACAAGGAAAAAGCGCTTTGCTGAATGTCTTCAAATTACATTTATCACGTCTTAAAAGCTTAAGTGCAAATTATGAAACGCACAGACATTTTCAAAAAGATAAATGAGATTTACTTATTATAGATCCTGCTTCCGTTAAGCGCACTGCACTTGGTCCTGTTGTAATATGAAACGCCACAAGAGCTGTCAAAACTAGAAAAAAACTTGTTTGTTTTAAAGTTTTACTTCCGAAAACAAGTAGCCTTGCACGAACTATTAAAGGTTATAAGCTCGCTTACTTTTATCAAAACAAACTTTCGTCATAAAGCCGTGTCAGCTATTGAAATTAATTAAAAATAAGCGAAAAAAGGCACTAATTTTTTTTTTATCACACCAGCTAATGTAAACTACAGCTTACTTCGTTTGATAAGGTAAATAATTTAATTCATTGTGACGAAATGAGCAGATATCATAATGTGTTAAAGGTTTTTTAAGTTATTTTGAGGTTCCGATACCGTCTCACAAATTTTTTCGGTGGACTTTGTAATTATCTTTGGACTTTGCATTTCTTTGGTTCGACTGAAGTCATTTCAACATACAGTATTTAAGTAACATAATCTTTGGACTTTTCAAATTTTTAATGGGCAAACCTTAAAAAGCACTGGTTGTGTACATATTAAAAGATATTTATAATTTTTTATATCTTTATTTATGTTTCTTCATAAATGTTTTTAAGCAAGTCTTTTATGTTTTTATTTTGAAAAAGTACTTGCAAAAATCTAAGTATTGCATCTTTTGGATTTTCTTCCTCGAAATTAAACTGCTATGGATTTGTTCAAGCACGGCCTCCAAATAATACGGCCGAACTTGTTACATTGAAGCGAAAAAATTACCCGGTCGATGCGGTGAAATATTTCTAAATCTCTTTTTCGCTTTTTAACCTGAAATTATATTTGACTTTTTACTACCGGTACTGTAAAGTACGCGGATCGTGTGTACGGTTTTACTTTAAGTTGCTCTTTTGCAAACAATAACCTACTGTGACGTCATAATGTATTTATTCTGTTCAAGTTAAAACTAAGCATATTATCAGCTGATTCGTTTTAATTGTAATGCCAGGCGTAAAAATTTGTTTAAGAATTCCTGTTAGGCTAAAGCGAATGACCAATAATAAGTGTAAAATAAAGAAAATATACCTAAATGAGTTGAAGATAAGACATAGCTGTTACAGTTTAAAATTAAATTATTATGTTTATCAGTACAGGCTATCAATCAGTGATGGTCTTACAAAAAGGGGGGCCTGGTGCAAGAAAAATAGGGGGACACTTTTTAGTGTACCGAAACAAAGCGATCTCTAAAAAAAGATCTTCGTTTTAGGGGGGCCACTATTTAGTGTTTGAAAACAATGAAGTCTCGAAAAAAGAACATTGTTTTTGGGGGACCCTTTTTTGTGTATCGAAACAAGGTGATCTCTGAAAAAAAAAGCTCATCACTTTAGGGATGCTACCGTCGTCGTGCTACTATGAAGAAATAGAGCAATAGCAATTTCTTGCGTAGGGAGGGCGATTTTTGACGTTTTTTAGGGGCGGCCCGGTGCGGCCGCTCCTTTCGCACCCTACTAAAGCCATCACTGCTAACAATTTAACAAGATAATATCTACACTCTAAAAAACAGTGCTATTTAAGCAAGACTAGTGCTATTTAGCCTAGACTAGGCGAAGAAACAAAACTACCGGTAAGAATGCAGTTCAACGTAATAGTGTTCTCTCGCTACTTCGCAGTTCACCTATCACGGATTCACTACATAGCGGCATCCTCTAGCCATATTATTTTTTATTGTTTTCCGCAAAACTTTAATTTCGCGAGATATCGCGGTTGAAAACTTCGCCGCATCCGCCCACAGCATATAACATCCTTATCTCCGTTAAAATGTTTTTTAATGCGCGCAGATCTTTAACCTGGCTAAACTACTGAAGGAGCAATCACAAGAATGGCACGAGCACATAGTTCGGTCTGTTCACTTCTATAACTTAATCGACGAAGCGATGGGTCCCTATAAGTTGCTTTTTGATCGGGAGAAGAAGCAGCGAAAGCAACTTCCCATCACAATGTTCTTTACGCCTCGCAGAAAACAGCCAGCTCTTCCTGCTGCGCCACTACGGTCAAAATCCGAAGTATAAACGAAGTATCGCTACTTCGCGGAAATTCACTTATCGCGGCCCGTCTCGGGACGCATCTACCGCGATAACCGAGGCAACACTTTAGTAGAAAGTTAAAAGTCGTTAATACGAGTAAAAGCTGTGGTCGTATCCATGCGATCAAGGTGTTGCAAATGAATTTATTCTAACGGGTATAAGTATTATAAAAGCTATTTTTGAATTGGTTTTGAATGAACAAAATGTTTTGTCACGATTCACGACACTAACACAATACATACCTTAAAATTTTATGTAGTCTATGTAGGCTGTTAGAATAGTTTAATTATAATTTTTGAAAGACGAGAAAAAACATTTATTTAAAAGTGATTCTATTCAATCTGCTTAGATCTAATTGTACATTAATTGTTAAAAAATTGCTCTGATTAATAAATGTGTAATATATTTGAAAGTACTTCAGGATATAAAACAACTGAAAAAAAAGCGTAAAGCTTTAAATTTCCAATTAAATGACCAATTTTAATAAATAGGTGGATTGCATTTATAAATACTGTAGATTAAAAAATTTCTTCAATATTGTAAAAGAAATTTAGTTGGCTGTGATGAAGAAAGGAATTCTTTAACCCTCTCATGCCGTATGGTCACAAATTTGACCAAGATATTTAAAACTTTCCTATTTTTTCCCCATAGAGTACAAAAGTAAATAATGGTTATTCATGTTGCTACGTAGGGTTCCTAAGTGTTTTGAACCATTTAACTAGTCAGTTGCTTCCTGTCTGTAGTACGTAACGCTACCTTTTTTAAATTTTAGTACCTCTACAAAGTAATTCAGGCATGAAAGGCTTAAAGACATTGTCGTGTTTATGATCGAAGGATTGCAAAAATCTGTGCCTATTGTTCTTATTGTCTGTCCATTTGTTAAAAATATTCGTAACAAACTTGTTGATTTCAAAGAAGTTTTTATTTCCTGTGTTTGCATTTTTCTTTTATCAAACCAATTTTGAATTGCCTGCTGGGTATTTTGCATGTTCAGATCTTGATTATATTTATAAATAGGACAGCAAGTTGGATTGCAGTTCTGTAAAAAGGTATAGACTTACCTTTCAGTCTACTTACCCATTTAATGACAAACAAAATGTTGATCTGGCTATGGTTATATTTTGTTGAAACCACTGTGACTGCTAGTAAATCTTAACGCACAAACATGAAATGATTTGTATGGCTTTCTAACTTTAACACATACCTGGTGGAAGGTTGTTAATGTGAAAGTGCAATTCGCTCCCAAATCCACTTGGAAACGCTTTCGTTAAAATTGATAAATAACTGGGATTTTTAATCACTTTTGCGGATTAGCTGATTTTGTGGTGCAAGTCGAGAAGCACATTCTACATAACGTAACAAACATTTGGCATGGTAAAAACCCTGCGGGCTCAAGCTTATTTAGCGTCCGATCTTCTTGATGAGGGCATCAATAAATCCTGTCTGCTAAATTTCTGAGTGATCTAGTCGAAAAACGATTTTTCCAGTATCAAAAGATTAGCTGTGCCAATTTTCTTGTTAGCTTCAGGGAATTCATAGACAGTGAAAGCATCCTTTTGGGTTGATCTTTTCTCAAACAAAATTTGAGCATTTAGAAGAATTCCTTAAAGAAAAATTATTTTTGCTAAAAAAGGTGTCAGAAAATAAAGACTTTATCCAAAGATTTCATGAAGTTTTCCATTCATTTAAAGAAAACAATGTTCACAAAAATGGCTCATACAATACTAATCAATCTGGCTATAAACAAAACATTCTTGTAAAACCGCGCTTTTAGATATTATAAATAATATACAACAATCAATTCATAATGACAATCTTACTGCAGTGTTAATGCTAGACTTATCTGCTGCATTTGACACTATACAGTAGATCATAATTGTTTGTTTTATAAGTTGCGCAATTACTTTGGAATTACTGGCAATGCTCTAAAATGGCTCACGTCATATTGCCAATGTCCACAGTTCAAAAACATCCAACAACTTTGGTGTTCCTCAAGGATCTATTCTTGAACCTTTACTATTTATTTTATATATAAATGAATTAACTGACGTAGGGTATGAGTTTGGTTTAAAAATGCACTCGTATGCTGATGATACAACGTTGTATATTGGTTTTAATCCCACAACTGAGTTTCACACTTCGTCTGACAATTTGAAATTTTGTTTAAATAAAATTAACACATGGATGACAAAAAATTTCTTAAAACTTAATTTAAACAAAACCCAGCTTCTTGTTTGTGGAAAAAAAGAGGTTATTAAACATACACCAAACAAACATATGTAATTTAAAAAATTGTTTGCAAATTGATTCTAACTTGCTGCCAAGTGCCAAATTATTAGGGGTGTTTCTTGATGAATCTTTGACTCTGGATCATATGGTTACTGAGACCTGTAGAATTGGATTTTTCAAACTTTTTAAACTATTGAATTTACGTTTATTCCTATCACAAAAACATAAAATTTTGCTAATAAAAAGTTTTATTACTTCTCGTCTTGATTATTGTAATAGCTTGTATGCATGTATTCCGCAATATCTATTACGTAAATTGGAACGACTCTTAAATGCATGTATTCGATTTATCTATAACATACCATCAAAAAATCATGACTTGTCCTGATACTATGTTTGCAGCCACATATTACCTATTAAATATTGCATTAACTATACTGTAAACTATGTCTTATGGTCTACAAAATATTGAATAATTTGGCATTAGAATATCTTTCCGACCTGTTTTACGTGTGCAAACCTTTTCGTAAAAATCTCAGATCAGAAAATGACCATACAAATATTAATACTGGACATCACATTGAAAAAACTATTCTCATAAGATGTGTGTAATTTGGAATTCACTGCCGATAGATTTACGTTCGTGTAATCATCTAAATGTATTCAAGAAAAATTTAAAGACTTATTATTTTAGAACTGCTTTTGAAGTCTAAACAAATTAATCCTTACCTCTTTTGATATTTGTGATGTATTTTTACCTCTTTTGTCATATTTAAGCTGATATTTGCAAAGTATAATTGTATTATATTGTATAACATCATAGGTATTTTATTATTTTTTCTTCAAAATAGTGTGTACAACTTGTCTTTTTTTGTTTTTGTTGTTTGTTGTTGTTTTTTGGTATGCTACTTGTATTTTTTGCTACTGTATTTTAATTTTTAACTGATACTTTTTCCGCTCTAAGACCATATGATTTTAAAAATTTCACGGTATAGAGCGGTCTACAAAAACATTGTTATTATTATTACTATTATTAAGTTTTTAATAAAAAAGAAACAAAAATTTTTTATGCAAAGTAAGTGTCATTGTAACCAATTATATTGCAAAAAGAATTATAAGACGTTTGCAATGTAATTTGAACAAGTAAATTTTGACTGGTCAATGTACAACCCCCCCGTATTTTCACTTGCTTTCTCGTGGTAACTTGACTATGCCATCCAACGCTGTGGCAAAATTTACCTATTCTGTATTTACTTTACTAGATTATTACAGTTCATTGCTCAACAAAAAGATGTTGCTGTGTGAGATGCAGCTTCGTACTTTTTCAACAAACTCTTCAAAGATTGCTTTTTTATGCCAAGTACATCAAAATAAAATGATGTTTGCTGTGAACACCGTTGTAAACATTTTTTTATGACTCTTGTTGCAAATCATAGTATCGAGGTTTTTTTAAATAACGAGCAAAAATAATGTAATCGCGCACTATTGTATCCTTTTATTGTTTATTTGTTATTGCACTGTTTTCGTACGTTATTTATTTGATTACCTTTTGCCAAAATGTATTGCAATTGTTTTTGGTTTTATATTAAAGGTATTGAATTTTCTTTCACATATATACAGTATATTTCTTGCAATGCTAAGTGCTTTATCTTGTCAGCTTGAATTGCTTTTATTCAAATTGACTTCAATGAGAGTTAAGCGTAAAAATTCTTACAATAACAACCTTACTCGTTATTTGTCCTGTCTAATATTGTAAAACGATGATCGAAACGTATGTCCAATAGAAAAATGCATCACCAATTTTTCAGAAATACTTCACCGCATCGGCCAGATAATTTTTTTGCTTCAATGTAACATGTCCGGCCGTATTCTTCAGAAGGCCGTGGTTCAAGCAATCAAAAGCACTTGAAAACTCAACAGACTTTTTAAGATCTTTCTTGAATTTCAAAAATCTTAGCATACCTACGCTCTGTAATTAATTCGTAACCAGTTAATTGGTAAAAAGAACAGGACAAAATTATATTTGTCTCAAGTATTAAAGTTGTTTGTTGTTTTGTAAAACATTAAAGCAGTTAACCTGTTGGTCACAGACGTTTAGCAAAATTATTCATCCCAGATATACTTAAATTCTCGTTTTGCAGTTAGATTTGTGCTATTATAATCTTTATGTTAGAGAATTTTAATGTGCTTACTTCCATGAAACGCGGTTACTTTTCATCATATTATTATTTCATCAGCATATTTCGATTATTTCATCATATTTCGATTGCAATGTTTTAGGATTTAATAGCATTTCTAGAAAACGTGATTATATTACAGGCAATCTCAAATGAAAGCCTTAAAAAAACTTTAAATTAAATTTTGTTTTTTGGTTTAATATTAAGTGAAGACTTTTTGTGGTCTTAATTTGACGTTGTCAGAGAAAACAGTTTTAAAACAACTACAGCTGGCAATTTTTGGTATCCTTTCATTTTGGGTAATTAGGCCTACCTGTAATTATTTTTGGTCAGTTTGAATGGTAACCCTGGTTACACAGTTTCAGATTAAACTTTCTACCTAAATTGTTTGATTCCAACAAAAAATTGATTGAAACCAAACAAAGTTATTTTTTGCAAGAAAATTCGGGAATCGCTATCAATTAACTTAACCTGCCAAGCCGATGCCACGGTGGAGGCTTAATATAACCAAATAAACTGTGGCAAACGGCAAACGTTGTCAAAAGTATACTCTCTCCCTAAATTGTATTTGTTGAAAGGGAGGAGATAAATTCCGAAAATAAGATTACATTAGAAGGTTCAAATAATGATTTCTGTAGTATATCTTCAAACGCCTGCAGTGAATGAACAGCAATAAAAACAAGGGGAACAGGACTTGAAGTTTGGCCAAATTTTTATGATGGCATTATTCAAACGCTGCTCTGCACAACTCCGCCATCTTTTGAAGTAATATATAGAGTCTGAAAACGCTAATCTTTCCAGATGCTCTTAAATGAAAAGCAATGAATTTTAAAAGGTTTGATTAACGTCATTAAAGTTAAATTTTCTGAAGGAAAAGAATAGGTAGTTTGCAAAGTTTTATTCCAACGACTTTTTGTCATCTTGGGTTATCTTCCTGAAAATATGCTGTTTGCAGTGAACTTCCGTTTCTTCAAGTTTTTTCCAAAGACATTGTCAGTTTATAACTCTTATTTTAACACAAATGATGTTTTTAAATCTGTTTTTATAAATCTGGAGTTTTCAAACGGGCAACTTACCTTACTTCAGCGAAAATAGCACCGAAAAAAAAGATCATTTCTCGAAATTTCAAAATATATTTTTGTGACAATAGAATCGGCTGCGTTTGAAATGTCAGGGTTGCTACCTTAAGTAGCTAATTAAAAGTAGATTTGCTGTCAGCGACAAATGGTTCCGTAGTTAGACTTTCATTTAATTTGATTTTTAAAAAAGCAGACAAACACACGAAGCTAACCTCAAAATATTCTCATTTGCAACCATTCAATTAGTTGATGAGAGGGCTCATTGAGTTTATCAGGAAAGGGACAATTGTCGTTGAGTGTTTTTAGCAGTCCGCCGCAAGACATCCTTTTTTCGATGTGCTGTTTAAATGATTAAGTAGAAATCTGTCACATATCACTTGCATGAACTATGCAATGGTGAGATGACGTCACCCGGAAATTACTACTAATTCTAATTTCTTTCAAGCCCTACTTAATACAGTAGGCTATAATGATAAAGTTTAGGTTTTGTACAAGTCAACAATAATTTTGCGACTGAATTGGCTGGTTAACAACTATGAATTGAAACTTTTTATTTGTCATGCAAACCAAGAAAAATGTGTCGTATTTCCTGGTTTAATTAGTTTGTTTACCACCAGACTCGCTGAAACAATGAGCAAACCAAGCAACTTTGTATAGTGTTGGTGCAATCGCATTATGATATTTCGTCATTTCAAACGATTTTGCATGCTTATCTACAAAACGAGTCTTTAAAATAGCGACAAATTAAGTGTTTAAACGTTTTGTTCAAGTGCGGAGATTTTGGGTTTTAATATAAATTTGCTAATGATGAGCTAACTGGACGTAAAAAACGCTCAACGATTACGCCATGCGCCGGGCCTAGAAAATTATTAAACACGACAAGCAAAGTTAAATATAACTCGATAGAAAATTGAACTGAACGATCTTAAAATAAAGAAATATGTCAAAGTTGTAGTTTTGCGTTTAAAAATCAATCTTTGCTGAATCAAGCTCTTCACACCAAAAAAAGCGTCTCCGTTCTTCACAGAAAGCAGTAAATAGCAACTTGTATCTTCATGAGCAACAAAATTTTCGGTTTGCACGACAAAAGCTTTCTAAAAACAAACTTTCTATAAATGGATTTATACTTACTTTTGGAGTTGAATAATGCGTATGACAATAATGCCATAAAATAATCCAAAAACTTGTCAATCTAAAGCTATTATGTTTATATAGTGTAACAGTGATGAAGGTTTCGAAACCAAATTTTTGTGCTCTTGGTCTGGTCTCAATGCTGTCTCGATCTCGAGTTTACATGTAAAAAATTGTTCAAGCCTGGACATCTTCAATACTTTTTGATATTGTTTGTTGTGATGATGATGATTTTTGCAACTTCGTTAAGAAACATGCTCAACGACTAGCTTCATTACAACACGCAAGGTATAAAGAAAAAAGACAAGAATGTAAACTTTAATCTTTTAATTTTATTTTTTCTCTTTGATTTTGGAGAAGATATTTATTGCGATCAGATGTAGACTTCTAAATGATAATATTTAAAAAATAATAGCATTTAGAAGTCTGTGGCACGATGACACTCTAATCTGATTACGAAAACAGTTAATTTTTACTGTTTCTTTCCGCACTAAAGAACTCTAATAAAGTGGTACTTCTTTGTAAGTTTGAGTTTACAAATTCGATTGACGAATACGATAGAAAAAAATAAATTGATCCGATTTCGTAAAAAATTTTTACTTGCTGTAAAGTTGTAACGAGTCCAACATTTCAAGAACTTGTTACAACTCTTCTGGTTATTCAAAAAATTTTGTATGAAAATCAATCAAAAGCAAAGTAATTTGAGTAAATATCAGTAAGTCTAGTCGGACAAGTAATAAAGCTTCCTGAAAATTCCATTTTATCAAAATTCCATCAGATCCATAAAAAAAGTTCAACGCTTTTACAAACCTGCTTAATTAGTTCTTGATCAATATAATTAATAATTCATGATTTAATTAGTAATAATTTGATTTCAAATACGATTTTGGCTCTGCACTTTTTTCGAAATAAGAAAAAATCAAGTGCCGTGTGTGTCATCGCGTGCTTTTTTAGTGGCTTTGTCCATTTTTAAGCAAATTTAATTTTAATGATTTTCGATGACCTGTAACTAAAAAAGATTATTTCAAATATAGGTATTTTCAGTGATGGCTTTAATAGGGTGCAACGGAGCGGCCGCACCGCCTCCCCTTAAAATACATCAAAAAGTGGCCCTTTTACGCAAGATACTGCTCTCTTTTTTCAATGTAGCACCAGGACGGTGGCCTGTCTAAAATAAAGAGTTTTTTTTTTTTTTTAAGAAATCACTTTGTTTCGATACATTGAAAAGTGGCTCCCCTTATAACAATGATCTTTTTTTAGAGATTGCTTTGCCTTGGAACACTAAATAGCACTTGGAACCCTTACTTTTCTTGCACCGAGCCCCCTCTTTTAAAAGGCCATCAGAGGTTATTCTTTAAGACTTTTAAATACGCAGTAAACAAAGTGCTTTTTTAGCTGACAACTTCTCGGCGGCGTTATCGAGTGGTTAGAGAGCGGGAATTGTGATAGACATGTGTTGGTTCAAAACCTACTCGCGTCATTCTGTTTGTCCTTGGAAAAGACACTTTACTGCACATTGTCCTGCTTGGCAGTCTTGGCAAGCACTTATAAATTTCAATCATATCTCTATTAAATTTGAAGCAAACAACAATATCTTGGCATTTTCTGAAGCCTGTCGGGGTAATTCCGTATCCTATGTATTGGAGCCTCTGTCGCTTTCCTGCGAGTCAGAAGGATAAATATAAAGATAAAATGAAAAATAAAAAAATAAATAAAGATGTTACAATGATAAATAAGCAAATGAGTCTTGTGATAGAAAATTGTGATTTAATGAGCACAATAGATAGCCTACTAGATTTATTAATATGTAAACTAATAACCTTGATTATGAAGAAAGAGTCTTTCTATATGTGAAAACAAAACTAGCATCATTTTTCGCCAAAGATTAGTAAAACAGAACGTTGTTGCTCAGAAATATGCATCAACTTGGTATGACGACGACGACGACGACGACGACGAACGGAATAGATAACACTAAATTAAAACTGATAAAAGGAAATTAACTCTTGTGGTCATCATTCGGTGCTGAAGAACATAATAGTCAAATGGCAACGATTTCTAGATGTGCATCAGTAACAGCTAATCAAAAATTCCTACTAAATAAATTTCCTGCCGATTTCTTTAATTTCAACTCAAAACCACTTTAGCCTACCGATTTCTGGCTAGGTGGTCTGTATTTAGTTATGAATTCATGCTGTAATTGTCATAAAATTAATTTTTTATGAGTGTTTATACAACTTTTAAAATTCAAACACATTGTAATCCGGAACTAAAAAACAAACCTTACCAACTTTGTCTTTTTAAAGACGTTTTCAACTTTGAAAAAATACGGAGTAAACAAAGTGCTTTTTTGGCTCAAAACTTTACGGGTGACTCATTTTAAAAGCTCAAAATTAAAAAAAACTCCTGTGTGTAGTTTCCAAAACATGACGTGACACGCGTCACAAAATAAATCATAAAACGCAGTGGCATTTCCTTTAAAAAACAAAAACAAACAAGCAAGAATCACGTTCTGCATAAATCAAGAACATGGCAAAGCAAAGTGAAAAAAGCCAAACTTTAAAGTGTAGAAATTTTGTGACCATAGATTTTTTTTAAATTCTAAACTCGACTTTAAGATCATTACAGTAATATTTCTGGTCTCGCTGCTGACGTAAATTTCCTAATTTTTTTGTTAATTATCATATTTACCTTAATTGGCAAGTCACACCTTTTTTAAAGATCTAAAAATTTTTCTTCAAAATTTTGACAGGGAAAAGCAAAATGAAAGAAAAAAAGAATACTTTATTCCGATGCAACTTTAAGTTTTTTGTTTATGAAGCTAATCAATTAACGCAGTGCTTCTCAACCCCTTGGTCGCAAATGAGAGGCGTTGAATTTGATTGGGTCACTGAGGACTGCAGTTGTGTAAAAATTAAATGATTTTTGTAATGATTTAATAGTGGTTTTATTGATTTAGAGATCCGAGACAGATTCAAAGTGAAACCCTTTTTATTGAGATCGCAATTTCTAGAGACGAAAATCAAGAAATCCGAGACAGATTCAATGTGAAGATTTTCTTTTTTTTAGAGATCACTACTTTTTAGAGACGAAAATCGAGAAATTCGAGACAAGGTTAACTTTTCTTATCTTTGGGTCACTTTTTATGCTTGCAATAAAGTTTGTAAAAAAAATGATTGGGTCGCCAAATTTTTGCTTTCTATTTCCGCTTCGCATTTGGGTCGCCACAAAAAAAGGTTGAGAAGCACTGAACTTACGGTACTACGATTTAAAAATGACTTCAATAGCTAGATCTGAAGTATAACACTGCCCGGGCAAGCAACAGCTCAGAATATGTACTATTTGGCTCCGATAACAACAAAGATTTTTGACTTCGATTTACTCTTTCGCGACAAATGCAGTCGAATAATGTATTGCATGCAGACCCATCGCCAGAACGCCAAACATATTGGGCACACATCGGGATAAACTGAAACTAGAGCCTTAAATTCATGTGAAGATCAAAAAAGAGCCTTATTTACTGTTTGCTGTAACTAACCTGCAGGCTTTGGGGATTTAAAAGGTCACTAACTAAATTCGGCAAATAGTAAACGAGAACCAAATAAATCCTTCAGTTGTAACATACTTTTTTTTTATTTATTAAGTGAAAACCTTTTTTTTAGTCTTTACCAATTTTCTGGACCCGATCTTAGTTTTTGTCAGGACCTCTCAGTTATGCTTACACCGGCAGAATAAATCATTGAAAATTTACTTATGCTTATCTGCCAGAAAAAATCAGAAAAAATTGGGGAAGACACAAAAAATGTTGTGTGGAGCATGTACCCCTATTGCTTTCCCTTTAGAAATGGGTCTGGATGTATCTGCAGTTATTAATTTCACAACCTTTTCCCATATTGCTTGGATTGATATGAAAAATAGTGTAGTACCTGGAGATAAAATAAAAAACATTTTAAATGAAACAACTGTTCTCAAACTTCTTTGTTTTGCTTATCTTTATAAAAAGAAGTTTTAAGTAAAACACCTGACAAATATATAAAAAGGAAAACAAAATTGACTCCTAAAGCTCAAGCGTAACTTAAAAAAACATATATTAGGATTCCACAGTAAACTTTAAAACTAAGTAAAACTACATAAGAATTTTTTCTCGTCATCTTGAACTTAAAAGATAAAGTAGCGGTGAGATGTTTTTAAAGTGAGTCTTTAAAAACATCTCACCGGTACATTATATTTTCGAGGTTCGTCTTCCAGGAAAAAAATACCTTCTAAAAATTATGGTCATTACCAAGAGTTATACGGTAGGGGTTGTTGCGTCTGTTTTTTCTCGAGAATATTATTATCACTGAGAAGCAAAATTTACTTTTGCAGAAGTTTGCTGTCAAATGCATAGGTGGAAAATAAGCTACACTAAAAAAATTTTCTCAGTTTGCTAACCAAGTAGACGATGAGATAGTTTTTTTGTGTTGCAATTTGATACTACTCGTTAAATTCATATTTTATGTCACCAAAAAATATTCTTAAATTGAAACTTTGTTTTCACCTAGCGGATGAATGTCTAAAACAAGAAAAAGAAGGAATTGTTTTGATATTAGTTCAATGAAATAAATATTTTAAGCGATTTTTCATAATTATTCAATCTATTGTTTTTCAACCGGGGTCTATAGAGAGTTTCTGGGGTTCACTTGGGTTTGCACCGGTACGGAAAAAGCAAAAGCAATCCAGCATTCTTGTGTTTCAAATATTTATCGCGATCATATTGCTTCCAAGCAAAAATAGACCGAGTTTTATACAATACAAACAGAAAGTTGACACAAAATTTGGCTGAAATCATTTAACATGCTTATTCAATTGTCAAAAGACCGTAAGTTGTCAATTAAATGGGCATACCATATTTCCGATGAGGTAAACCGGGACGTTCGTTAAAAGAAAAAAATTTGTCCCTAAAAAGCAGTGTTTTCAAAAAAATAAAGGTCTTCACTTTGAATCTGACTTGAATTTCTTAATTTTCGTCCCTAAAAACCAGTGTTCTCTAAAAACAGATCTTCACTTAAATTTGGAAATATCAGGACATAATGTTAACCGGGCGGGACGCTAAGACAAAACCCTAAAAATCGGGACGTATAATAAGCCTACAATTAAACGAATTCAATGCATTGTTGTGAAACCGGATTCGCATATAGGCTAGGTCTAGTGTAAAATAATACGTAAAATCAAGCAGAATGCCACGATAATAACATTTGAAAATAGGCCTAATATAAAAATTTATAATTTTGTAAGTGTCTGTGCATCAAAAATTTTTGGCTGTTAAAACTTTTCCACAAAATTTCGGCATCGTCTCAAGCAGTTAACACAAATAAGTTGAGCAAAATGTTTAACAAGTGCTTTCAATCCTTACCTTTCACTTTAAGTCCACCATCAGTACGAACACAACAAAAATTTATTCGAAGCCCAGGTTACATGTAAACGTTAGTTTAACGTTGTTTTTTGGTTATCGATAAATTATAATTTCCAACCAACGCAAATTTAGCACATAACTATAATATGGAATTTACAGACTTTTATTTTTAAAATTGAGTCAAAGCGTTTTTTTCAAGAGAGGATAACCTGAAAATATTTTTGGGAAAAATTTGATGCAATTTTAATTTTAGTCATGTTTTAGTTTAATCATCAAATCGTGCTGGTATTTTTGCAAACTACCCAATGTATACAGCGATTCGGCGCAGATTCAGAAATTAGACCAAAGCTTTTTCTTTTGCCAAAAACGTTCTTCCAAACAAAATATGAACGTTAAGATAAAAAAACTTCATTTAGATGTAAGACCCAAAGTAATTTTCACCAGGGCGTCAAACCGAACCCGAACCATATCCGTAAACCGGTATTAACCGTTATTATTCTTAGAACCCGAACCGGAACTGAACCAAAAAAATTAACTTTGCTAAACCTGAGCCGGAACTGAACCTGTAAAAATAAAATTTCTTCAACCTGAACCGGAACTTTATTTTAAACGGATCCGGTTCGACTCTCTAATTTCAATTTTTGATTTATTTACAGGGTGATTCACCGAAGTGTTGACAAATACTTTATGTGATTCACCGAAGTGTTGACAAATACTTTATTCCATTATTAACTTCGCATTACCTCTTCAGATTGTTATTATATATTCTAGAGTAAGTTTTCAATATCAATAAGAATATTTAATCTAGAAAAGTAAGATGGCAAAGACAGTAAATGACATCGTTGAAAGGTATTGCAAGAAAGGACTTCCACCTGCGAAAATTTTCCGGTTGATGAAGCGATTTGTGAGTCGTGGAGGTGTTTACAAGGCTGTGAAGAGGTTCAGGGAGTTTGGAAGTTGTGCTCCAAGAATCAGAAGTACTCCTGAAAAACCCATCAGGACAAAGGAACTGATTAAGAAGGTCAGGGAGAGGTTGAGGCGGAACCCTTCAAGGAGCGCAAGAAAACTGGCTAAGGACACCTCTGTAAGCGTGAGCACCATGCAAAGGCTTCTCAAGGATGATCTCCACGTCTACCCGTACAAATTTACCAAGAGGCAGCTCCTGTCAAACGCCACTAAGAAGAAAAGGCTTGATAGAGCTAAGGTTTTGATCAAGAGACTTGTTGTTGGCACGCGGCCTCAAGTGCTTTGGACAGATGAGAAGCTTTTCACTGTCCAAGCTATCCACAACCACCAAAATGACAGGATTTGGATTCCAAACAAGGACATGGTGCCAGTTGAACGTTGCAGTTCATTTAGGAGGCAGAAACCTTCTTCCGTGATGGTTTGGGCAGGAGTCACTTCAACAGGCCTGAAAACACCTCTAATCTTTATCGACAAAGGCATGAAAATTAACCAAACTATCTATCGTCGGATGTTGGAAGAAAAAGTCATTTCCTGGGTTCAAGAAACAGTGGGAGAGGAAGGAATTACGCTTCAACAAGATGGGGCAACCTCCCACACAGCCAAAGCAGTCCAGCATTGGTGCAAGACCAATTTTAAAGGGTTTTGGGAGAAGGAAGTATGGCCCCCTTCTTCACCCGATTTGAACCCAATGGACTTTGGGATTTGGTCCATTCTGGAGCAAAAAGCCTGCTCAACATCCCATCCAAATATCGAAACCCTTAAACGAAAACTGAAGGCGTCATGGGAAGAAATTGACCCAGAAGTGGTGCGTGCCACGTGCGCCCAAGTACTTCCACGTCTTAGGCGCCTTGTGAAAAACAAAGGGGGCTACATTGAATAATTTGAATTTTATGTGAAAGCCCATTAAATTTCCATTCTATCTATTAAAAACTTGTTTCTTTTGCCCTTATAGTAAGTTGGATAATTCAGTTTTAATTTGTCAACACTTCGGTGAATCACCCTATATATAGATCTCAGTGGTTCTCAAACTTTTTTTAGAAAGCAGAACGCTTTTACCTCTTTGAAGTTATGGCGGACCCCCGTTAATTGTTACAGCAAAGAAAATTCAGAAAATGTTGAATAAAATTTGAACAAATAAGAATGTCGACGCGAAATTGTCACCAAGCTCGAAAATATTTCAACTAATCCTGTAGTTCGCGGATCCTGGAAAGTTGTTAACGACTCTCCAGGGATCCGCGGACCTCATTTTGAAAACCATTGGCCCCAAATGAATCACAATTTTGTATTTAAAGTTAACACCAATTGTTTGCTCATTTGCTTATTGCGTGGCAAAACTAAGACATCATAAACGACTTTTAGGCGGTAAGTTAAAGTAAAAATTCGTCAAGTGGCCTGAATAAAAAAGAGCAGTTTCAAATAGATAGCCTAGTAGGCTATGCTAAAGCAGTAAGTAAAAGTTTTTTCAAAAATTGAATCGGAGAAGCACCAAAGAAACGAAAAAACTCATTGACGAAAATTAAATCTTACGACTATGATGATTATTTTTAACTTTGTTAAACAACTTAGTATAGGGATGCACAGTTTTTTGATGTTGCTGGCCGCATTATAGAGTTAGTTTAATGGTAAGTAAGCCTAAATAAAATTATGTATTAAAAGAATGAAATAGTAAGTTTGATTGATGATATGCTTTCTTATTCCAACCGCTTGCATGGGAACAAATTTTACCGTTTTTTATAACGATGGAATTCATTTAAACACAATTCGTCAAACATTGTAAGCATATTAATGGTTTCTTTAATCTTATGACCTACATGCTTGCAAATAAACTTGCAATTAATCTAAGCTACAAATGAAATCGTACAATCAACAATTTGTACTAAAAGTGAACCAAATTAGCATGGTTAGAATTGCTTCGAAAAAAAAACTTAAGTTTTTAAATTGAATGACGCGAGTAGGTTTTGAAACGCAACCGTGTCAATCACGTTTCCCATTATTATGGCGCTTTCTAACTACTAGACCCCGGCGCCGACTTTTTATAGCAAACATGCATTTAGAGACTAGGGTTACCAACCGTCCCGGAATGGCCGGGACAGTCCAGGAATTGACGTCTGGCGTCCCGTGTCCCGGGCTGGGTCACTTTTGTCCCGGAATTTACTGACAGCTTTTTGGATTATTTTGGGGAAACTTTTTGGGGCTCTGTCTGCTTATTTTGGTAAAAATTCCGCTGGAAATCAAAGACAGATTTTATGTAAAAACTCCTTTTTCACTTGTTTTTTCCGACATCGCTAGTTTTCAGAGAAAAATAATAAAATCCGAGACTGATTTCAAGTGAGGATCTTTTTTTTCAGAGATCGCTATGATTTTGGAACGAACGCTGGGGAGTCAGAGGCTGATTTCAAGTGAGGACCTTTTTTTTTTAGAGATCACGACGATTTTGGACAAAAATCGAGCTGTTTCTTTTGTTTGGCCCACCAATATTTTGATGAGCCAAATTGGCACTCGGCTTAAAAAAAGTTCGATGCCCCTGAATTAAGGTGTCCCGGAATGGCGAAACAGAAAGTTGGTAACCCTATTAGAGACACATATTTTTTCACTTACATGAAAATAATACATTGTTTTTATCTAATTTTAAAATAGTAAACATTTTTAGCTTGTAGATCAAAATTTTTAAATATTGCGCACGCCTGTGTGGTGAGCGCTAAAAGTGCCCAGGAGAGCTCAAATTTTAATGCAATACAGCTGATTCAGAAATCATAAAGAAAAAGTGAAAAGAATGACGCTAAGGGGTCACTGCCAGTGATGGGATTCAGGGGGTTTTTGTGAACCCATTCTTGGAATGTCATGACTTTCGGTGAACCCGCGAAATCTCGGTATCACCATGTCTCTGTATAATACGGGAACTTGTTGTTCTATGCAAAAGAGAACCTGCTCTTGAAATTTTGATTCTCATCATTGGTCACAGCCCTATAAGTTTTAGAATACTTGCTATAAAATGCGGAAAAAAAATATTAAAATTGTTCATACTGCTCGAAAAATTGCAAAAAACGACTTTTTATACAAAAAGTTTTGATAAGATAAAATTTTGACAAATTTTAACTTTAATGGGGTACGGTGTACCCATTAATCCAATTACTACGTAACAATGGAAAAGATAAAGTCATAATCAAAAAGCTATATTGCAAGTATAATCAATTAGCTAGTTACAAGCGCAGCTCAACAATTTAAAAATCGACATAATCCCAAAGTTAAATCCGCGGTCTCTGTGTTATTCGACCTTTTGTCGTCACTATTGTGGGCACAGTGTTTTCGTTAAAAATATCGTCTGAATCCCCAGAGCACGAGTTATTGGAGGTCTCCTCCTTTGGTGAACTACATGCAAGGTAATAAAAATGATGGATTTTTTGTAGAAAGCCTCCGCCACGTTTTAAGTACTGCACGGTGGCGGGAGTGTTTTTTTTGGCGGGGGCTTTCTACAAAAGACCAAAATGATCATCTGTGGGTCCAAGTGGGCTCAATGCAGGAATTAAATTTTTAAAACTAAGTGTCGCACTTTTAAGTCTGTCAATGAAAACTTTATCTCTGCCGCGGTGTAAGTCGAGCTCAAAGTATTTCGGGTTTTTGCTGATGACCTTATATGAGCCTTGATAAATAGGTTGCAAGGGGCGGTGGTGACTGTCATTTTGCACGTAAACATGAGTGGTTGTTTTGGGTTCAAACCGATGACATTTCCTGTTTTAAAGCGATCTATAATTGAGTTTCTAAATAGCTTGACTTGCAAGCGTCCTTTTGGCCCTTATTAACTTCTTCTTTTCAACTTTTTTTAAAAACTCACACATTAAATAACAAAGAACCCTTAAAATATAAATAGCGCACGCCAGAGAGACAAACATTCATTTCATTTAAGCGGTAAAAAACTTTTGGCCAAAGTATACCTAATTGCTTTGAACTTCGGAATCGCGATCGACAACTTCTACGTTATTTGGCTCTCCACTTTCCTAAACTTCTGTAAGTAACTTTTATTTGGCTTGTTTATAAATTTTCTCGTTGTAGCTGTTTGCAATGATTTACTCGTATATGTTAGGGGAAGTTGGGGCAAAACGGACACCTTTATTTAAAATTACTTCAGATACCGGTACGTCATTTTTCATGGTATTTCAAATAAATTTTTTTTTTTTCAAAGATTGTTATAATGTCTATCTATTTCAATCGTTTTTGATCCAATTTAATATTTTGTACAATAATTATTAGAAAAAAAAAATTTTGTTTCACTTGTCCACTTAGAAAAAGTCTATATGACCTATCAAACCTTTCAAAAGGAAGGGATTCTTTATATTATTATATTCAGCAAGTTTGAAGACTTTTTGACACTGAGGTTAATTTTAAATGTATCCCGTCCTATCTATAACCACGACTCAGCTTTTCAGAAAAGAATTAGCAATATTTTCTATTTTGCATTGCCTCTGAACAAAAGGGACATTGATTAAAAGAGGTCTACCCTCTTCATGCTCGGTTGCACAATTGTGTTATTATTTTTAGAGGTTGAAGGCCTAATGAAATTGCAAATAATGTCCTGGTATTTAAAATGTTTAAAGGATATGACTAAGAAAATCCTATCTAATCTAAACTATTTTCCACTCAATATCAATAATACAGCAATATTCTATAATCAGATTCACTATATTTATGCACAAGCACAAACTAAATCTAAAAAGGTTACAAAGAAAAATAGAAATTAGCTCAAGCCTTTTATTGCAAAATAAACAGCTCATCACAAAATAAAATACAACAAAAAACTAAGCACATGGCTGAAATAATAATAATAATAAAAAGCTAAAACACAGATAAAAACTAACAATTTAAAAAATTAATCATTGTGAAATGGAAAAAAACAATCAACAATGAGGTTTATTATACTAGTGGACAAAAAACATTCATAATCTTGAGAAAAGAAGCAAAAGTTAAAGAATGCTCAGATCTCAATGAATAGTTTAAATAAGTATTTACAAATTTTATTTAGGCCTACACAAATCACACACAAACTGTCCAAGACTATTGTAGTCTGTGCAGCTTTCATGACACCATCTTAGGCATTGACAGCACTGAATCCAATCTTCAGTAAGTGGTTCTAGATATTCACCTGAGCATACAATACAAAAATATTGCTGCTTACCATTAAATTTAGAGGTGCATTTTTTATTTTTTTTGTCAACTGTAATCTCTTATATGGTGTGAATTTCTTTTTTACCTTGTTCTTCTTAACTAATGATTGCTTAAATGGTGAGCTGGTAATCAATTCAGATCGTGCTGCCTTTCTTTTCCTTTTAGTCAATTTTGCAATAGGTACAGGTATCAATTCTTGAAATGATATTTCTGGTTGACCATTTGCATTCAAAGTTTTTGATGACTGACATGGTTGGTCCACATTTTGTTCATTAGATTGGTGTGGGGCAATTTCAATTATTGCCACTGATCTTTCTGCACCATCTGCCTGCTGTGGTTTTTCTGTGATATTGTTTGTAACTGAAGATAAAGCATCACCTAGTTTGTTTTTACCAGGAGAAGAAACATTATTTTTTAAATGTCGTATAAGTGTTGTGCGAGGTATCCCATAATGCATAGAAGCAGCTTTGACAGACATCTTCCTGTTTTTTATATCAAGCATAGATTTTTTGATCGATTAGTCTTTCGTTTGTAATGCCGAACCATTGCTACTGACAAAATTGTAATTTTAAGTTTATTAATACAAAATTAATCAGGATAAACAACAAAATTATCTATTGACCAGAGTTTAATTTAAAAAATGGTTTAAATAAACAGTGATCGATGGAAGTCATATTAATAAATAAACTATCAATATTCATTGTAATTAATAAATTAATAAAATTTGGTTAAAATTAATTGTTTTTAATTGTCTTAACTAACACAGATGATTTTTCCATGCTTTGGTTCATTATATGCCTATAACTATTTATCAGTAAGGTTGCAAAGACACATAGATGAGATTTAAAGCCATATACAAAAAATGATAAGATATTAGAAGATATTGATGTTCAAAATTTGACCTATAGCTATTCAGGCAATTATTTGTACAAGAATCTAATGACAATAATTTTAAGATAAGTTTGGAGTTAAAGACCGACAATTACACAGAACAAACACTTCATTAAAATATTTAAAATGCAGCCTTAAAATAAAAATGCTTTATCAAGGAATTCTCATTTTAATAGGCTATTGCTTTAATTAACTAACTTAATAATATACATTTTACATCTAGGCCTAACTTTGCACTAATCATTAAATACCATCACCAAAGATAGTAAACTTATGGTGTCCCTTTTGCCCCAAGTAGTACAAAACCGTTTTGCCCCAGCAGAGTAGGTTTTGAAAATTGACTATAATTTTTAAATCAAAGTGAGATTAACCACAAACTTTTAATAAAAGATTCTAGGTTGATGTACGATATAATATTCCATGAAACAAGCTTAACAAAAGCAAAAACAAATTTTGTGCACCATATCCAAGCTTTACCAACTTTTTTCCAATTTTGAGCAATACAACAATTCAGGCGATAACAATTATAATCCAAAAGTAATGTTGCCACTTTTTTTTTCAGTTTAGTTAAATACATACTTCTACCTGTTAATTCAAAAATTTTTTATTTTATCGATTCGGAAAGAATAGAAAACGTTGGTGTTCGTGTTGCCCCACATGTCCGTTTTACCCCAACTTCCCCTATGTATAGGATTACAAATAAAAAATAGAGGTATTTGTCAATCAAGTTTTAACGTGGAGAGAGAGAGATTCGGGATAAACTATCTAAACCCAAAACAGTGGTTTCTGGCAAGGAAAGAGCTTTTTCCAAATATGATTTTCTTTTATTTTTCGCGGTGGCTTAATGCATAAAGATATAACGTAGTGGCCAAATTTTGTTGTTATTGAATCAAGATCGCGCGGAATATCAGTGTCAGAACTTCCGTTAAAAAACTCACCAGGAAGTTTAATTGGTTGGCCTAGCACAAAGTCGTTGGGGTAAAAGCCTTTTAAGTCTTTTTTGGGGCTATTCCAGAGGGCCATTAAAATCCAGGGTAAATGGTCGTAAGAACGTATGTTGTGGTCATTGACATAATTTAGAGGAAATAAAAATTTTAAAGCATCGGTGCCTACCAAAAATAGAACTTTTGAATACTTTTCCGCAACAAAAAACTAGGAAGAGTCCACAAAAGCCAATGAAGAACTAAGATTGTGCAGATGTGGTTTTGTTTTTTCGGAATTAGAACGTCCGCAAAAAGACGCAGCAAAGGGACATTGTTATGAATTTCGAACTCGGCAATCGTTCAGATCAATTTAATTTATTATTCATTTAAGCGCGCACTTCAATTCACATCTAATGATTGTCGTTTTCAGATCTTACAAAGATGTGGTAGAATTTTGTGTTTGGTAATATTTTATATTTACGTGTATAATGTATTATATTTTAGATGCCAATAAAATAGGCTTTTAAAGCCTTAATGAAGGTTAAATGTCAGATAAATTGAATTAATATTTTACAGACATGAAGCATCGACACACTTATAAACCAATCGCCATATTTCTTGCGATAGTAATACATGAGACGTATTTTCGAAAACAAAATTATTATTGGAGGCAAAAGGAGGTTTCAAGGTAGGAAGGAGTTTTTTCGCTTAAAGTTTGACTATGTTGGCTTGTTTCTGTTAGCAGGGCGTGTTCAATAAAAGATTAGGAGAGTGACGTTGCGCTGTAAAGAACCTAAACGTGTTTTTAGTAATTTGTTACTCGAACGCTCGTTAGATTTTTTGTCATCAACAGAATTAAATGGTGATAAAATTGTTGCGCCTTCAGTCTTTCTGATGCGAATCAGCAGTCGGTCTGCGTGGCTAGCGAACTCGTCAACAGAGCACGTTTCATAATGAAGATTTAACCGTATTTGCGGATCCACGCTATTAAGTACACGCTGGCGTAGTAAATCCGCCACCAATCGAGACTGTGAATCATACTGACAATCGAGTCGAGTTTTTAAACGCAATAAAAATTTGAAAACTGAATCTTTATCCCTCTCACAACAATAAAGCAATGAATGTAAGGAGTCATTGTGATCGACAGCGAAACATTCAATAAAAGCCTCTTTAAGTTGGGAGTAAGGACTATTTTTATTTAAGTGCTGCAATACATCGGTGACTTTGGCAAAAATTCTTTAGTCTGTTTATTGTTGTTGTTAATAATTGGCTTAACTATTTATTTGTCCCTTTATTTTTTGATAAAGAATTTATTTGGTCATGATAAAAATAACTTCAATTTTTGGTGACGAGATTTTCGGTATAGACATGTGTTAAGAAGTATAAAATAAAAAATAATAATGCTGATTAATTGTTTATTTTTTTATAATTAAAGAATAATATTAATTAATTATTTTTTCTATTTGAATAAGGAAATAAAATAAAAACAATGTTTCTAACTTCTAAGTTTATTGTATTGTGCACATCTTGTTGTGGGATGCATGTATACATGAACCGTGATTAAATTCTTTAATCAAGATAGAAAGGTTTGATCGTTTGTTCCTTAAATAGAATCAAGAATACAACAGTTGTTATAAGGGCAGAGTATTTGCAAGATTCCGAAGTGACATCGTGGTTATTAAGTAATAGCTCAACCGTTTTAAAGTATCCGACTAAATCACTGGTCCAAAAGTCTGATACGCTAATTTGGATTTGATTGCTAATCATTGAACTGGCATTGAAATTCAACCTGAAAATAAATCTTGCTTCCCTGCAGGGCTGGGGAGCCAGCCTTATTTAGGTTAGGTTCCAGCTCCGGCTCCGGAGCCAATTAATTTTAAACTTTAGCTCCGGATCCGGCTCCGGCTCCAGCTCCAGCTCCAACTTGATAATACATATATAAATATTGGCCAATAAAAGATAACTAGATGATATATCAATCATAAAAAATTTATTAACTTGCACTACAACTCAAAAAATTAATTATATATTATCCAAGGGCTTAATATTCCCCAAGGGTCCAATGGGAAGAATTATATATTACTGTCACAGACGCTGTTCGGGAATCCTATAGGACCAGTTGAGCTAGGTAACCCAAATACCTGCGCTGAAACAAAGCTGTGTCTAAATTTTATTTTATTTCGGCTCAAGAAGTAGCCTGCTATGAGCCTGAAGCTTTTATACAGTTAGTTTAAACTAAAGCTCGGATTGATTTGTTGAAGACTCTTCTTCACAAACAAACAGAGACCATGGTCTCTAATAAGAATGAATGTATTACAAAAATTCACGACCGACGAAATTTCTATTCCACGCTTTGCCAAACTGCAAAGCGAAATCGACGCTATAACTTGATTCAATCAACACAAATGATTCTACCTCCGTAGAACACAACTCCAAAACACTGGCGCAAAATAACTTCAACACTCGTCAACCGATGCAAAATCTAACGGGCCACGTCCTGCGCCCAAACCAAATTACTTTTACTCGAGTCGTCTCTCGAGTTGTCTCAAATTATCTCTCTCTCGTCTACTTCGTCTCTCTTTCGTGGTCGTCCCATACGTCTTCGCTTCGCATGCGCATATATATAGATAAAAGTCACGTGACGACGAAATTACTTGTATATTCGGGACTTAACTCGAATTCCCTAGAGAGAGCGCTACGCTTGAATGCGCCGGAACATTCCACTACCATCGAGATAGCAAAGCTTGGACAAAAACATATTACGTCGTTACTGTCGGGCGAAAAGAAAAAAAAGGATAGATGCATCACGCAATAGAAAGCGAATCGGACGTTGTATCACACAATACGAGAGCAGCGCCTCAAGGCGACGCGAACATTATTTCATAATAAAACCTCGAATCACTTTTAACGGAATAAACTACATCATCATGATTAAAATTATTATGAATGAAGTGTGACAATTACTCAAGGGTTTTATCAATTATATATCTCAAACAGAAGAAGAATCGATATATCCAGCACATTTACATACAAATAAAATCGTCCAAACACAATCATCACCGCAGATGTCAATGCTCACTAGCAATTATGGTACGAACCAACCAAAGGCCACAGAGAAAAACTGATTGAATAACTCAAATCACACCACATTAAGCACAAACACTCAACACGTCAACCATCCAATCAAACACAACAGCCTACTTCACCAGACATTACCGCTTCAGCAGACTTGCGTGATTGCATTAGCTGGAAGACCATTCCCACCCTCACATCAGATTATTTATTGTTACTCTCCGCCTTCAGTATACATCACAAGACTAAAGAAACTCCACCTCACATCACTGAAACAATACAAACTAACAAAAATTCAATTGGGCATTATTTAAACATCATGTTAAAGATCCAATTCCACAAATGTCCATAAGGCGTCCATGAGACAAACAGAGATCTTATTGAGGCAATACTGGATGCCGACAGACTCTTCATCCTTAAAGAAAATCAAAACATCACAAATTCCATTCGCTTGCCTAGGCATATCCGCAAGCTCATTTAATAACGTAATCACACTTGCAAGCGAAACAGATCACCCAAAATCATTACTTTAACAATCACGTAAACAAACAAATACATGAACACAAAACAAACACCCGAAATTAACCGTGGTAAAATTTACCTATGGTGAAATTTACCGTGGTAGAATTTACTGGTCATCCCTGAAACACCTAGAGTCACTTTCCATCATATACCTCACAAATGTCTACAACACTGCCCCCAACACTAACATAATATTACATCTTGGGAAATGCCCCAACCATTTTCATTTTAAAACCAAATAAGGACCACAACACATGCACAAGCTACCAATCCATATCACTTTTATCACCCATTGCCAAAGCACTAGAGAAAGTACTATTACCATAAATAACAAAAAACATTCTAATTATTTCTTATCAATATGGAATCAAATATAAACACTCAACATACACTACTTTGCATAACAACTGCCACCAAATCACAAAAGGCTTTACAATTCAAGGCAACATCACACTGTAACAGTAGCTTTGGACACGAGCAAATAAGGCGTTTGATACAGTGAACAAAAACAAACTTATACTAACAAACATTCTAAACATCATCATTAAGTTCATAGCCAACTACATTTAAAGGGCAGCAAGCATGCATTCAATACAATGGCACTTTCTCAAAATTCAAATAAATCAACATCTGGAGTACCACAAGATAAAATTCAGTCTCCAACAATATTTAAAATTTACATCTCTGAGATTACCCTCCTCTCAAAAGACGTATCAATCTCAACATAAGGCGATGAACAATTACAGCACCTCAGACCAATCACCATTTAAGGCCCAACAACTGATTCAACAATATTTTTACAAAGTATTACACTTTTTACAGCAGACCCAGCTGAGTATGGCAAACTCTATCAATTAAATCAAACAATCAAATACTTTCAACAATAAAGCACCCAAAATCTCTTGGAATTACTTTTGACCCAAAACTAACATTTTCACAATATATAAATCTCACCCTTCTTAAAGCAAAACAAACGCTTAACATTCTCGAAGCACTTACTTTAATTAAATGAGTTGAACAAAACGAACTAAGCGTTTCTACATCTAAAGCTATCATTCGCCTATATTGGAATATGCAAACACAATATGGAGTCCTATCGTATCAAACACCAACTGCAAACCATTCAGAACACAGCTTTGTTCATTGCTACTGATTGTACAGGAGACACAAACATTCAAGGCCTGCAAGACAAAACCAGTGTCCTACCAACGGGCACCCATCTCAAACTCCATGCTACCCATCTTTAACTAATGATTCAAACACAAACACATCCTTTAAATTACCTTAATGCACATTTAGATCCACGAATTAATTAAGTGACTTTTAAATGTAAGAAAATATATTGTTAGGAGCTGGAGCCAGCAAAAATATATTGTTTAGAAGCTGGAGCTCCGGCTCCACACAATATTGGAACTTGGCTCCGGCTCCAGCTCCGGCTCCCCAGCCCTGCTTCCCTGGGTCTTGGCACCCTCTGAGTTTCAATTGGTAGGAAGCAAAAGGTTTAAGTGGCTGTGAAATTTCAGAAGTTGTTGCGATATCATACTCTGTTTCTGAAGAATGCTGTATTCGTCAGAAATCACAAGAAGCCTTATTAACTGTGTGCGCTTAGAGACCCACCCACAGACACAAAATAAAAAATTAAAAGTATTAAAATAACAATAACAATTGCTAAAAGAAGAATTACTAACCGAAAACAACCCAAATACTTATGAAATAACCTCACAGTTAGCAATTAAAATAATAACCGACGTTCGCAAAAAAAGATAAGATTTGTAAAAACTGTTTCTTTTTTTTCTCGATAAACTTTGTTTATTTTATTTTATTTATTTATTTTTTTTATCTCTATATTTATCCTCTTGACTCGCAGGAAAGCGACGGAGGCGCTAATACATAGGGTAAGCAATTACCCCGACCTGCTTCCGCAGATGCCAAGATATTGCTGTCCGCTTGTAAAGGTACGGCGACCAAGCACAATTGACGTTGTGCGTGTAATAACGTATATCGTTTAGCCGCTGTTTCCTATTTCGCAATTACTTTTTCAATAAGAATTTCGAAACACTTGACCATGCTGCTGACCACGCTGACGCTGTTTCTTTCTAGTTTCTTTGTTTGATATGCTATTTTGCTTATCGCATTGTCTTTAAATAATCATTGTTATTTAATATATAAAATAGATCATATTGGGATCACCCTTTTATGTAGCAAAGTTCAGTTCAGTTCAGTTTTCTTTTATTTCTGCACCGCCACATGAACAAAATAACAAAATGTTGAAAAGTTTGTGTGTTGTTAAAGACGGGTTAGAAAAAGGAAGAAGCAACAAAACGAGTTGACGTTGTGTCTTGCTAATTAGCGATGAAAGGTGTGACTTGTTGTTTAATATAGAAGCAATATAATTTGTTGTTTAATATAGTTGGCTAACATATTTATTTATTTTATCTCTAGTCGGCAGCGTGGTCGAGTGGTTAACGCACCGGACTGATGATCAACATAGTCTCGGTTCAAAACCCACTTGCGCCATTCTGTTGTGTCCTTGGGAAAGACACTTTACGGCGTTTTCCCCTGCTTGGTGGTCTTGACAAGCAGTTCTAAATTACAGTAATATCTCTACTAAATTACTAGCGGACAGCAATATCTTGGCATCTCCGGAAGCAGGTCGGGGTAATTGCTTACCCTATGTATAGCGCCTCTGTCGCTTTCCTGCGAGTCAGGAGGATAAATATAGAGATAAAAAATAAAAAATAAAAAAAAAATGTATATCCTCCTGACTCGCAGAAAAGCGACGGAGGCGCTAATACTACATAGGGTAAGCAATTACCCCGACCTGCTTCCAAAGATGCCAAAATAATGCTGTCCACTTGAAATTTAATAGAGATATGACTGAAATTTGAACAGCTTGCCAAGACCACCAAATAGGAGAATGTGTTTGAAAGTGGAACAGCTTCCCCAATCATTATCAAATTAATGGCAGTTGAAAGTATGAGCGCCTCCGGAATGATATGCAGTTTTTTTACACTTTGTGACTCTTTCAACAACTTAACATGACGTAAGCTAATTTTTGCTGTTTTATACGCAAAAAATTAGAAAATACAACCAACTGTTTGTTTTTTTCTAATAAAATTTTCTCAGATAAGTATTGATTCGCTGATAATAATTGGCGTTTCAATAAGTAACCTGCATCTTGCAGCTAAAATTTTGCGACAAATCACATTTTGCGGGTGCTCAACTTCTCTTTCTTGATAGTAAAAGCATAATTGAGATAACTATTGTTGTATTTTTAGGTCTTCTTTCTTGTTATATGTAACAGTTTCAACCTACTTCTTTGAAATAAGATACCGGTAGCAAGTTTCTCATTATGAAAGTTAAACTATATTCCTGTTAATGTTTCACAGCAGTGGCGTGCGGTCAGGACACGCAAGTCATGCGTTGCATGACCAACGAATTTTTGCGCGATGACCCTTATTTTGCAACTTAATGAAGAATACAACTGTTTTGAGACGAAATTCGAAAAATGTGAGGGTGATCCAAAACGAAGACTTTTTCTCTTTTTTTTTAAAGAACACCATGATTTTAGGACGAAAATCGTAAAATCAGAGAGTGATTTCAAGCGATAACCTTTCTTTTTTAGAGAACATTATGATTTTAGGACAAAAATTGGTCTACGTCTTAGAATCTCAAACAAAATTTTTTCTGTTACACGTAAAATATTGCATGTCCTACCCAATAACTACCCATAGTATACCCAATTGCATGACCAGCTTCCAGCTTTTGGCACACCAGTTGCATGACCAGTCTCAGAGGTCACCGCAAGCCCCTGTTTTACAGTATGGTTGTCCAAGCTTGACTATTGCAAGATTACTTTCGCAATCTGAAAAGTTCATTTTCTTACCAATAATAAGTGATTTTTCTTACAATCATACGCACGGGCAGTATAAATAAATGTTTGCAATCGCAGCCGGTTGTCACCAAATTTATGCAGCACCCCTGGCAAAGTCTTGCCGCGCACCGGATCGTCGTGCCTCCAGTTTGAAAACCGCTGATGTGTACCTTACAGAGAGGTAGATTATCCTGTTTAGTTCTTTTTAAAGTTTTTAAAAAATTTCCAGTATTCCGCTTTTTCCTAAAAATTGAAGTTTTTTTCTTGAATTTGACGAATTAGATCCACATCCAGATCCAGATCCAGATCCAGATGGCAATATTTTACCTTTAGTAAATTTCTTGTACTTGATCTACCGTAGAACTGGTTTGCAACGTTTCAAGTTAAAAATAGTTTTGGAATGTCGAATTTTTTTAGAATATTTGTAATTTTTGCCTATTTAGGATAGTTTTAGCGCATTGTTGATATTTAAGAGAATGTGATTTAATGTGCTAGTACTTAAGAATTTATTGTGTTAGATATGTAAGCCTCTATCCTCGCTAGATGGCTTTAGTTCGATTGGTAAAAGTTTATCAGTTATTACAACCGTCTCCAAGTTTACTTGTTGAACATAAAAATTTGAAAGATTTTCTGTGTTTAGAGGGAGACTGTGCTGTAATTTTAAGTAAGTTTGTACTTGAATAAATTTTATGTTTGTACGTATAAGTTTGTACTGTGTGGTAATTAGTTGAACACTTGCTTTTTTGTTTAGCTGTATTGAAATTTTGAGTCTCTTTTAGAACTCGCTGTAGTTGTTTTTTGTTGGTAAACTGAATAAGAATCCCCCCTTCAACACCAGGAAGGAATGAAAACAAAATAAGAGCAAAAGGATCTCTTCAGAAATGATAGTAACCACAGGGGGATTTTGTGTTAGTTTCACAACAAAAAACAATCAATCTTTTATTGAAGTTGTTATGATTAACAATTTAATTTTCATCTTTAACTAGAAGCTTTTTTTTTGGTTTTTCATAGCAGTGGTACCTTAAGTTGAGTTTTGAATATTTCCATAATATATTGCAGCACCATTTAAAGCCAATTTTACTGATTTTTGTTTTGCTTTTTAACATTTATTAATAAACATTTGTCACATGTAAATCTTGGCATATTGCAATTTTGTATTTTTATTTATTTTTGGTAAATCAAGTGAAAACATCAAATTTTTTTTGCAATATTACTGTTATTAATGTAAAAGAACATTTATATTACTAACAGTGTTGTTTTTGTGTATTTTTTCAAGAAGCAGGTGTTTCCAAAGGGGATTCCTGGTTAGTGGTCTTGGCAAGCAGTTCTAAATTTAAGTCATTGCCATTAAATATCAAGCAGACAGCAATAGCTAGGCATTTTCAAAAGCAGATCAGGGTAATTGCTTACCTTTATGGCTTACCTCACTTACATTGCTTTCCTATAAGTTAGGAGGATAAATATAGAGATATAATAAAAAATATGTAGTTTTGGTAACAAAAAGCATTTAGGGTTTTATAAAAGAAACCCATTTTGGTTATCTTTAGTTTTTCTGTCTGATTTTTTTCTTAATTTTTATGTTGTACTTTGTTGTTTTTAATAATTTCATAGGCAGTTTAGAAGCAATGTCTGTTAGCTGGTGTAGCATTTGCTTGTTTCTGCCTGGTTTATATATCTACTCAGGTGTCTGCCCTGAATTTTTCTGAATCCAAAAACCCGTTTTGATGATTTTTAACAACCAAAACTAAGTAATTTTTGTGATAAAACTTGTTTTTTTTAGGGTGTTAAAGTAACCAACATATATTTTTTTTACGCATCTATTGTTAAAATCCACAGCAAGTGGCTTGAGTTTTTTCTAAAAGTCAAATAATTTCAATAATGCTGGAATTAACCAATTTTTTTAAAAGTTTTTTTTTAAATTGCAAGTTTTTAAGACAGAAAAAATAAACCTGAAATATAAATAAAGAAACAGACAAAAAAAGGGCACAAAAAAAGACAAAATGAAACATAAAACAGCAAAAATGATTTTTAAACTCCATTTGGAAATGCCTTATAAAGTTTTGAGAAACATATTTAGGAGTGATGTTATGCTGAAGTTCTCAACCTAACAAAATATTTTAAAATCTTATGATTTTTTTGAACAGTCATGTAACCAATTTTATATTAGAATATAAAAAAACAAAATTTCTGCCTCAGCTACTAAGGTGTTACAATGATGTTCAAACCAAAAGACACATTTGATTTTGTTAATGAACTGATAAAATAAAATTTCTAAAAAAGTAAATGCTGAGAGCAACAATGGAGGTGACCTGCCAAGATTATGATTTTTTTGCAAGAATTTCTAGCCTTTCTATGAAAGTGGGCAGCAAATAAGTGCAGAAAAGTTATCAAGAAACAGATACAATGGTTTGAAGCTACCAGAAAGAGACTAGAGAATTTAGAAAAACTTTACTAGGCTTTTCTTATAATTAGACTGACTTTCCTGGGACGAGAGTGGGTATTTTTTGCTATGGGTATTTTTTTTATAAAGATTAGAAACAGGCTAAATGATGACACTTTGAATGCCATAATTGTTAATTTTTATTTTTATTTAATAAATACAATGCATGGTGATTAGATTTAAACCAAAATATACTTGCATATGAAGAAGTAAAGAAAAAACTTATAAAAATTAATAATAATAACAAATGAAAGGTCAATAGATGAAAACACACAAGGTAAATTTATAAAATTACATGATAAAGTCAATAGATGATATCTGTAATCAAATGCAAATTGAATTTTTTCAAGCTAGTTCTGAAAGAGCTCAGAGTATGAAATTCAACATGTGCTTCTGATAATTTATTCCAAATATTTATATGCAGCTGTCATGTACCTATTTTAAATAAATTAAATGTGCTGTTTAAGAAAAAGTATGAGTACTTTTGATTATTTTTTTTAATATTTGGAAACTCTGAGCACCATTTTGGAAGGAGGTAAAATTTACCAAAAAACAAGAATTTTTGAAACAAAAAACCTATTAAACCTGAAACCCAGGTTTAAAAATATAGACCTGAATCAGACACTAATATTTATATGTTATAAAATGATGCCATCAGAGTAAGATACCATTCATTGCTGTTTTATAGATATTAGTATTAGGCTAATATGTTATAAAAATACTCAAAAGTTCAACAATTACACATAGACAGTTTTTAAATATTTTTTATATTTTATTGTGTTGTCTTGTCATTATAAGGCAAGCATGTAGACATATTTGATACAAAGCATGTAGAGATATTTGATACAATGCTAAGCAAGCATGTAGACATATTTGATACAATGCTATAAATATCACCTTTCTATGATTTTTTTATTGATTAAAGTAATAGCTAAAGATTTTTTTTTTAGCAACTGGTTTTTGCACTTTTACAAGCTACAAATTTTGGTAGTATCAAAATTTTTTGTCATTATTGGACTTGTCTTGAATTGGTTTATATGCTGTACATTGCAGCCATTTGCAAAAGTATAGGACCACCCCACTTGCCGTGACATTTTGTGGCAAAGCTTGAACTAATCCATCACTAAATTGTCTGAATTACATTATCATATCAGAGAAACACATTATTGCCTCATAGTTGATTATTGATTATGTTAAAGTCTTTTATCAGAAATCTATTACCCTTCTTCCAGTAAAGTTACATTGATGATTTTATTTAACTGATCAAATTGCAATGCATGAATTTATTAATTATTGATTTTTTTGAAAATATCAAATACAGTTGGCTCCGCTTAACTGGATCACTTTTGGCCAAGGGCTGTTAATCCAGTTAACCGAAAAATTGATCCAGTGATTCAGAAAAGCGGCGTACTTTTACATTGAAAATGCTTATGTAATTTGGGACTTAAAAAAATGATCCAGTTATCCGTGATCCAGTTAAGCGGAGCCAACTGTATATATTCGCAACCAGTTGCAATGCAGGTTAATGCATGGTTGAAAGGTATTTTTATCTTTAAAAGCAGAGAAAAGTGGGCAAAAAATCTTTATTATTGGCTGTTGAGCATGCTCAAATAGTGGCTTTGCATATGGAAAGACTCTCAAAGAGACAGATAGCAAAAAGACTACAATGTAGCAAAAGTTCAGTCCACTGCACCATAGAAAAGTTTAAGAAACATGAAATTTATGATGACATAAAAAAACTGTTTGACCTTGTAAAACTTTACAAAGAGATGATCTGCCATCATTTGAGCTCTCATGTGCTCCGCCCCTAGTTCTTGCCATAAAATATGTGCCGATTCGCTAAAAAATGGTACAGACATTAGTATTAGCATGGTTTCACATCTGAGCAAGGAATTCAGGTTAAAGTCCTATAAGCCAGCTGCAAAACCACATCCAACATCTGCTATGACAAACAAGTGATTATCTTTTGGCAATAAACATCTTCAATAAATTGTGGAAAAGTGGGAAACAGTTTTTTTCTCTGACATACCTCAAGTTGAGCAGTTTGCAGTATGGAAAAAGCACATTTGAAAACCAAAATGCCAAAGATTCAATCCATGGCTTGGGTGGCCATGAGCAAACAAGGGACTGCTTTGTTGTATTTTCTTGCCTCAGGCACCACATTGAATGGTCTAAAATATGTTCAACTGCTTCAGGAAAAGCTGAATGTACACATGGTGGTGCATTACACCTCTATTTTCATGGATGATAGAGCTCCATGTCATAGATCAAAAGTGGTTTTGGAATATTTTCAGAAAACAAGGTAGAAGTTCTTTACTGGCCTGGAGACAGCCCAGACTTGAACCTTATCAAAAAATTTGTGGAGTTACATAAAGAATAAAGTGGCAGAAAAACAACCATCCAGTGCTAAAGAATTTGTAACAGCAATAAAAGAAGTTTGGATGAAAGAAATGAACACTGAGTACTGTACATCCCTAGAAAAAGTATGCCCAGCCGTCTTGCTGTGGTAGTGCAAGAGAAAAAATACTAAAAACAGCCTTCTTTTTTGGATAAAAAGTAATACTGAAGTGCTTTGAATAGTTGTCATTTGATGTAATTGTGTTTCGTTGTCAATAAAACTCTCTATTGATGTACAACTCATTTACCTTATTGTAAGTTGAAAAATTAGGAAAATTTCAGTGTGGTCCTACATTTTTGCAAATGACTGTAAATATGGTTAAAAAAGTGAAAAAAATTCTGTAATTTAATTCTTATTATTTTTTAGAAACATCAGATGGAAACTACTTGAAGAACAAGTCAACAAAGTTGTTAGATGCTTATGGCTGCCTTGGAGCTCTTCAACTGAACAAAAGTAAATTTCTACTAAACAACTTCAAAGTTTTGTGTAAAATGCATTTTTTTACCATGTGTGGATCATAATATTATCTTTTATGATCCATACATAGTTTACTTTTTCAGATTTTGTCCATTACAGTTTTACTTGAAGGTTTTTGCAAGTTCTTGCAAGTTGTTATCAGAAATGGAACAGATATTATTATTATTACTATTGATATAATTACGTCTACTATTTGTCTCATAACTTGCAAAAGTAAAAAAATAGTTTTCAATGTAAACAACTATCGATTGTTTACCCCATACCCCAACCTGGTTTTAGAGATACTACTGTTGGCTTGTTTTCACATGTATTTGTTTTTTTTTATACAATGGTATTACTGCAACTGGAAAACTTCTAATGATTGATTGACAAGGGTTCTAAGCAGAAAAAGACATAACAACATTACTGGATTAGAAGTTTATATCAATCATATTTAGCATTAAAATAGTATTCTGTTTTTCAATACTACTTTGTGTTTGTCATGTTTAATCTCAAGATTTAGACTAAAATTTTTGCATGTACCTTTTGCAATTACAGTAACTAGGCTAATTTTTCCTCTCCACCCAAGATTATTCCTTCAATGCTCCTTAAAAAATGTAAAGAGTGGAAACAAACACCACTGAGAAAAGAAAATGTTTTTGTTATCAAAACAATATCTATAACTGAAAATCTAACAAGAGCAAACAAAAACAAATATTTTTCGATATTGTGGATAAAAAGTCACTATGCAAGACAACAATTTTCAACACAGAAATTTTTCACTTAAAATTCTAAGCAAAAAGTTATTTTGAACTTGGCGAGAAAGAGGAGCTAGAAATACGTAAACATTGCTATTGACCTCCTAAATTTTTCCTTGCTCACATAGGGACTTGTCCCTTCACCGTCAAAATCTAGGTGATGTTTGCATTACCTAATCTATACCAGCTCTAAGTACTTACGAAGTTTAACTTCTTTCAAAATAGGCTAAATCTGTTATAAACAGGTTTATAATAAAACGAATTGTTAATAACAGCAGTTATTTTGGAGATGATTAGCTTTTTTGGTTCTGCCTCGTCTCCCATATTTTAACAAAAATACTATCAACAACTTATTTGCTTGGTTTCATTTAATCCGCTAACTAATAATTCGGTAAAATTTGAAATTCGTGTAAAATAGTTTTTCGCCTTTCTCCGTGTGATAAAAGTCAAGAAATTTAGTACGACAAGATGTTTATTGTTTGAATTCAACCTCGTAATATTTCCGAAAGATTCAGTTCGCGTGAAGCATTTTTTTTCATTTTCTAGAAATTATGTTAATTACGAGACCTGATCGGTTTTGCTTATCGATAAGGTTTTTCCGACGCAGGCTTTGTCAAACTACCTCGTTGTTGTTAAATTGAATTACAGTAGATTACCTCTGTATGTGGGCGTTGTCAAGGTTCGTCTTTTTTTAACCTACAAAAGCAATTAATTTTAATTCAATTAGAAATCCAATGTAGAAGATATTTTAACAGTGCTAAAATTACTGTAAAATCCATATAGAAAGTTGGTCAGAGTGAAATTTTCTATCATTTTTAAAATGTATTGATTTGGTAGTACAGATTTTGTCATTGGTTGATTTGACATGTATCAATATCAGGCATATACATGTATTAAAAACCAAATTACAATAAAGCTTAATAAAAAGTTTTGCAAATATTAACAGCATTACATTGATTATTCAATACAAGTATTAATTAAGTGCTAACTAATTTAGGTTACTTGCGGTTTAAAAATGTTTTCTATTCTTTCAGGTGCTGAAGGTTTGGGGTGTAGCCTTGCTTTTGTAACTGGATGTAAAAATATTGGGCGAATACTGGATCAAGATATTTATCGAGTTACTGACGTTTCCTTTATTTCAATAAGAAATGCTTCGATTGAAAGTAGTGGGTGTGCGTCAGAGGTAAATCCATATATTGATATTTATAGATGATTTTCGAGTCGTTTTTAGCCCGATGTAACGCGGTCAACCGCAATCTCTGTTACAACTGATTGAGCTGGCTGCATCACTGTAGAAGCAGTTGATTTATCGATTTTTTTCCCCCGTTTAGATAAATCTCTTTCTACCCTATCTCCGAGGCAAATTTTTGTTATTGCTTGGCTCACAAGACTGTTTTAATTAGTTTTTTGTAGATATGAGCGACTCACGCTGACATGTATATTCACTCTAATTTTTAAAAATTTTATAAAGCTTATTGATTTTGCGGTTTACGTATTGCTTTCGTAAAAAGATATAAGCCAAAAGATTAAAATATGGCGAAAAGTCCGGTTACATTACATTGTTTGTGCAGATGAAACGATTGCTCTGTAACGGATCTTTTTATTTTATGTCCTCTGCTGCCGATGAAAGCTGCTCTTTATTTATTACGCAATCACTGCAAAGCAATGCTAATAAAGAAAGAGAAGAATTTTTGTGGTTAGTCCGTTTTGTTGTTAAAATTGAAAAATCAATTAATCGATTTTCCGCAATTAATCTTGATCGACGAGATTGCCCGGCAATTGTTTTAATGTTAGTTCTCTCCAATTTATAAACTTTTTGCTTACCTTGACTTTGTTCAACTTAAGTTCTATGCATGGTTTGAAGAAATCTATTAGATAAAGTTTTTTGAAATATGCACTACGAGTAGTTTCAAAACATTGGTATCTCGTAATCAACCATAGTTTGAAAAGTTTATCAAACTTCTCGATGTTTGCTTTGTTGCTTAATCTTGACCTTTTGTATTCATATCTGAAGGCAATGTTCAATGACTTGTTGCTGCTGCTGTGTCATTGCGTTATGATCAGATATTTTAAACCAGAGGTTCTCAACCACCGGTCCGCAACAATTTATTCCAATTTTATACTTTAAAAAGGCGTTACCAGTTTAGAAGTAAAACAGCGTCAGAAGGGTATTAACAGTAATTATTGGTTTCGCTTAATAAGTAAATGCAAGATCAAGGCTTAAAATAGATTGGCGAAAATGTGTAGTGGTTTGTACTGACGGAGCTGCCGGCATGGTTGGTTTTCATTCGGGTGTAAGTGCAAAAACAAGAAAATATGCAAACAAAATTTGCTATCTTACACATTGCATAATTCACCTTGAAAATTCAGTTGCCCAAAAATTGTCACCTGAATTAAATGACGTTATGATCGGAGCAGTTAAGATTATCAAATATATTCTTAGCCATGTATTGCATTTAGGGCTTTTTGAGGCACTGTGTGAGCGCATGGGTTTACAACATCGCCATCTCATTTTTTATGCAGAAGTGATACGATTTTGGAAAGGACACGTTCTTGCACGTCTTTTTGATTTAAGAGAAGCAAATAAATTTTTACGTGTGTGAAAATTTCCTATTAAAAGAACTTCGATTCAAAAAGATGTGAATAGGCAAACTTGCATACTTAGCAGATATATTCAGCCGCTTGAACGATCGTAGTAATTCTCTTCAAGGTTGTTGCGTCAACATATTTACAGTGTGCAACAAAACTTTTAAAGAAAGTTGATTTTTTTGTAGTAGATTTTGCAAAAAAGCGACATTGATATGTTTCCAAGTTTGCAAGATTTTGTGACAAGTACGGTACCTCTGTTGATACTAAAGAGTTATTTGTTATTATGAGTCAACACTTAAAGGGTTAGCCATTAACTTTTGCCTATATTTTTCCGAAAAAAGGTTTCTCAAAAGGGAAATTTTTGGAATGTTAATCCCTTGACAGAGGATATAAAGTCGTGTAATCTTAACGCTGCTAAAAAAGAATCGGTTATTGAACTCGTTTGCGATACCAAGTTAAAGATTAAACATGAAAACTTACCACTTTCACAATTTTAGGCTTCCCTTAAAAACAAATATATACAGTACAACTTAATAACAAAGCAATTAAACTGCTGCTAATTTTTTCTACGGCTTATCTATGTGAGATAAGCTTTTCGGCTTTATCTCTTATCAAAATCAAGGCGAAAAATTGCGTGGATAATCAAGCTGTATTTAGCCCATAGACCCCGGAAAAATTTTGGCGGAGGAGAGGTCAAAATTTAAAACAAACCACCTTTTTTTGATTGGATGGAAAAAATTGTAGTTAAGGCTTTGAAACTAAATAAAATCGTTCGAAATTAAGAGTTATGTCATTGAAATATAGTTGAAGACTAAAAAAAGGTCATCACTCTGATTTGCACTCTCATTCTTTCGCTATGATTGCAATAATCACGCGATGACTAGCAAGGGCGCAAAGGTGAGAAAAAGAGTAACAATAAATGTAAAATATGAAAATCTTTTTGCATGTTTGCAAGAAAACCGAAAATTCATTAGGTAAACGAACTTTCGTAAATAGGAGATATACTTTCTTTTTTAGTCTTCAACTAACTTTCCAGGTCATGCATCTGGGTACCTGTTCGAAATACAGTTGAAGACAAAAAAAAATATTGTCACTCTAATTTTACCACCTGTTCTTTTTTTTTTGTTTTCAAATATACGTATTTCGAACAGGTACGCAAATGCATGACCTGGAAAGTTAGTTGCAGACTAAAAAAGAAATTTCATCTCTTGTTTACGGCAGTTCGTTCACCTAATAAACTTTCAGTTTCCTTGTAAATATTCAGAAAGATTTTTATGTTTTACATTTGTTGTGAGTACTTTAGAGTGCCTTTTTTCGATTTTGCGCCCTTGCTAACTTACTATCTTTTTGCTGTTGTCAAATCATTGTTTTAAAAACTTTGTTAAATTTAATTCCTGTCAAATTTATATAAGTGTAGAGACAAATCGTACCCAATGCTTTTGTACTGCAAATTCAAAGGACATTATTTGCCCCCTTGTGCGCCCCTGACTTCGCCTTTTAAAAGCTTCAATAGAGGCACTTTAGTAAGTATTATATCAAGAAGGCATCAGTAAGTTTACATTAAATAGAGTTCTTCTGATGCTAAATGCTTACTTTTGTTTTATTAAAATTCTTTTTATCAATTTATCGCGTTTATTACAATTTTGTCATTAAAAAAGATTACCGGGCCGCAAGATTGTTTTGAAATATTACCGGTCCGCAAGATTGTTTTGAAATATTACCGGTCCGCAGGCTTAAAAAGGTTGAGAAACACTGTGTTAGACTACGCACTTGTTTGGTCTTTTCCTGTTTCCTTTAATCTTATTAGCCAATCGACAGTGTTTCCAACATTAAACTATAACTTATTAAACAAAAAAAGAAATAATAAAGATCAAGAAACAACGACTTTGCATTTCAGGAACCGGAACCAGATCTCTTATTTTTCAATTCGGGGCATTCCCTGTCGGACCTGGTTTATTCACGTCATGTGTGGCGGGGTTGACATTCGGACGTTCTACGTCGGTTCGCAACAGGTAAACGCAGACGATGAGATTTGCTTGCTCTGTAACGAGGTGTCTAACTTATTTTGTTGAAAGAAGCTTTTTTATACCAACAATGAAATCCTAAACTTATATCATTCCATTTTATCTCTAAACTGTCTATTATAAACTAAACCTATTCTAAACATCTCTAAATAAAATTCTAAACTAATTTCTAAACTGTCTACAATAAACAAAATGAATACAATAAGGGAAATTGGCGTCATTAAAATGAACAAAAAAATGTTTTTTTTCAAGCAGCCATTCTTTTAACCGAAGTAATTGTTACAATTTATTTCCTGCAGGACATAATAAAAAAATACTAAATTACGAAATTGAAAATTCTTATTTTATGAAAATGGTTAACCTCACGGCAATCGCTACTTAACGTCAGTGCGACGCAATAGATAAGCAGGCTCTTTTCACACGGTGACTAGAACAAAATGTAATAAATTGAAAGAAAAATATATTCTTTTAACAAATTCATGCTGATCTTATGTTTCGTATTCTTACTTTTTTTGTCTAATAATCGATTTTTAATGAGATATTTGATTTTTTGCTTTTATCTCGTTCGTTTAACAAATGATGTCTTGTACGTGTAAATTTGAATGCTTATGTTGCTCAGTGGTTCTCAACCGCCGGTCCCGCGACCGGTGCCGGTCCGCAACAATTTCAATTTTACTTTTTAAGGAGGCCATACGAATTCCGAAGTAAAACAATGTCAGAAGAATATTAACAGTAATTATTAATTTTCCTTAATAACTAAATGCAAGATCAAGGCTTAGTTGGGGAAAATGGGTATGGTTGTGTACCGACCAAGCTGGCCATGGCTGCTTGTGCAACCGCGAAATAAAAAAAGTTGCAAACAAAAATCTGCTGTCTACACATTGCATATATCGCTGTAAACACATAGCTGCCCAGAATCTGTCACCTGAATTAAATGACATTATGATCCGACCAGTTAAGATTATCAATTACTCGTGACCGAGTATTGCATTTAAGGCTTTTTGAGGCACTGTGTGTGAGTATGGCTGCGCAAAATTGCCATCTCATCTTTCATGCACAAGTGATATGGCTTTCGAGAGGGCACATTCTTGCACGTCTTTTTGAGTTCAGGGAAGAAGCAAATCAATTTTTACGTGAATGAACATTCCCCATTAAAAGAATTTTTATCCGATTAAATGTGGATAAGCAAACTTGCATATTTAGCGAATATATTCAGCCGCTTGAATGACCTTAATAGCTCTCTTTAAGGTTATTCCATCAATATATTTACAGTGTGTAACCAAGCTAATGGCTTCAAAAGAAGTAGTGAAGAAAAAGTATAAAAATGAGTTAAGGAATCAGTCTCTAGTTATTGAGAGAATGGTGCCAGACTATCCTTCAACTGAGTTAAGACAGTCATCCGAAAAGACTAAGCAGGAAAAGATAAGAATTCCACGAATAACTTTTTTGAAAATTTGGAATTGTAATCAAAAATCTACAATTTCAAACTTAAATAGAAGTAGTAAAGATTGAAAGTACTGGCATTGTCATAAAAGAGACAATCAGAAATCAGTAATAATCAAGAAAGAAAATTTCGAAAGCTTGATTTTGAAGAAATTATATCAAAAAATACTTTGTACCTTTGTAAATTTTCTACCCCACTGTGTCCGCCCCGCTTCTGGCGCCCCTGACTTTGCCATTCAAAAACTTCAATAGAGCCACGTTTACTACGTATCATATCAAGAAGACAGCAGCAAATTTTATATTAAATCTTCTGATCCTAAATGCTTGCTTTTGTTTTAATAAAAAATATTTTTATCGATTTATTGCGTTTATTACAAATTTTTTCAGACATTAAAAAGATTACCGGTCCGCCAAATTTTTTTGATATATTGCCAGTCCGCAGGCTTAAAAAGCTTGAGAACCACTGATGTTGCTTATCTTGTGTGCGCTATTTTGCGGGGTATGTAAATAGTCAGTTTGAGTCGATTCAATTTTAGATGCAATGCTACAAATCCAAAACAACGAGCATGCCCATCTTTTAACATCTTTTTTTCTATTTTTTTGTTATGGAACTGCTCAAGTTGAACACAAAAAAATGGTGTTTAATGAGAGGAAATTCGCAATATTATAAAAACTTACAAGTTTAGGCTTTTAAACCAAATACTTTTAAACTTTATATTTTCACTTCTGCTTCAAATAAGAACCCACTTCCACAAAAATAGTACAATCTCAGTCGAGTAAAATAGCAAGTCAGAAGTAAAACATCAATCGTCCGCAGCATACCGACTAAAAATCTCTCGTTTTACGTTCCAACTCGTCTTCCCTCGTTTCGCGTTTTAACTCGTCTTCTCTCGTTTCGCGTTCCAACTCGTCTTCTTTCGTTTCGCGTTCCAACTCGTCTTCTCTCGTTTCGCGTTCCAACTCGTCTTCTCTCGTTTCGCGTTCCAACTCGTCTTCTCTCGTTTCGCGTTCCAACTTGTCTTCTCTCGTTTCGCGTTCCATTCGTTTACTTTCACTTGCATTTACATCGTTGATTGCTTCAGGGTCGAGTTGCAGTGATAAACCGATTAAGCTGTGAACGGGTCGGCACGAGATATAACGTCCGCGGAGTCGACGACGCCGGAAACGTTGCTAATTTCGTCGAGAGTGAACAGGTGGTTTCCCTTGGTCGAGTTGAAATTGTCTTAACCCCGTAGCAATCTGTGCTTTCGAACAGATAATCTGTATCGGAGAGGTCTACTCTTCTTTCATAATGACTCGGGGCTCTGTTCCACTTTTCTGGGAACAGCCGGGTTTGAACGTTGGGTCGCATAAGGTCAAGATGCCATTTTGTTTCGATGTCAGCTTTCAAGCTTACGAGAGGTTGTTTTTCATTATTGTTTTGTTTTTGATTAAATCTCGTTTGTTTTACATTTGTTTATTTGCTTGATTGAGCATCGCAAAGCATGGGTGTGCCCTGTTTAATATCTGGTTTTGCGACAGGCACTTCGCAAAGTTTCTGCAAACCTATTCAAAATGTTGTTTGGTCAATTTGCTTGGATCAAAAGAAGGTGAAGCATCTTTGAGCCGATACTATCGAGTGAGTTGCCCTTGATTTCAATTTACTGCAACAGATTGTACGGCCGCAATTACGTAACATTTCATTACTGTTCAAAAATGAGCAGATTCCAACTTTTTGGTCAATTTACGATTGACAATTTCCTTTTTTTCTTACACAGCAACATCATGAGTCCAGTAGATATTCATCTGAAATACCTTTCCTCAACTTCGATTATCATAACGAATGCAGAGCTGGAAGAATGACCAACATTACCAAACTAATGAGTAAAATCTTTTTAATACAGTGGTGTGATGTTTTAAAGTATCTTGGTTGTAATGCAGTTTTTTTATGTTAACTTTTAGCATTTTTAAAGTTTTTTTTCAATGTTGTTTAAATTTTAGGGTCCTACATTATAGTGCGGAAGCACTGCGACTAATTAAATAATTTCCTTGCTTTCTACCCCCCCCCCGCATAAATTTTTCGTCCATTTTTCTCCGTTTCTCTGTTGTTGTTTTTTATTGAATTTGTTTGTTTATGTTCAACGCTAAGCGTACACATCAAACTTCAATGAGTAATCAAAGAACCGCTGAGCCTAAACTCCCATAAAGGCGTAGCGTAATTTTCGAATAGCTGTTGTCGAAAAATATCGTAAACCGTCTTTACACGCAATAAAGTCGGTTGCCTTTAATCGTAGGTCAGTTAAATCCTATTCTTGATCAACATGGCGTCACCTATCACTGCAGCGATCAGGGGGCACAACTGGGGGTTTTAAGGGTGAACTGCTTGGATTGCTTAGATCGAACTAACAGTGTGCAAACACACGTCGGCATTCAGGTATGGAAAGTGGTTTGTTTTCAATAATTTTAACTGCTGCCTACGGCGCTCGCAAAAGTTAATTGTTTTTTTGCAATTAGACCCGCTGAGTACGAAGTCTTGCCTTTGATTATTTTCCTGCTTGCTTTTCCTAAAACAATTTTAGTAGATTTACACGATTCAAAAGTAAATATACTCTGACGAATTTCTGTTTCGAACCGGTTTTTTGGCTTAATCAAACCACCGAGCAGTTTACGAGATTGCTGCAAGTTAGAGTGGAAAGAACAATGTTATAACCCGCGATCTATTTCAGATGGCTGCGAAGCAACTGGCTTTTTTGGGGCATTCCGACAATTCCCAGCTTCTGGCGAGAGTGACCGAACCGCTAAAAGCCATCTGGCAACACACTGGCGACTTGATAAGTAGAATGTACGCTGGGACAGGCGCGTTAGAAGGAAAAGACGCGGTGAGATGAAGTTATTATGACACTGAAAGCTTTGTGTTTTTCGTCGTGCGATTGCACGAGTTCGAATCTCGGTATGTCTTATCGGAAAATATGCTTCAGTTAAAAAATCGCTGTTTACTCAGTGGCTTTCACTGAGCAATTGGTCTTCGCATGCTGGCATCCACAACCTTTTCGTATATTTGTGCTTACAAGTTGTTGCATGTACTAATTTATTATTAAAATGTTAGCTTGGTGTCAAGCAAACACGTTTACACCCGCCGAAATAAAACTTTTAATTTTTTTATTTACATTTCATGCTTCTCTTAACGAGTTAAACGCAGTCTAAAGTCAGAACATTACGCTTTCGCTTTAACGAAAGCGCAGGTATATCTTTTAACGAATTTACCTTGGCATTCCTCGTACTGTACTTATGACGTTTACAGTAAATGCAAAACTGACGCTTGACCGAACTGTAGTTCAACGTCATTCAAGTTTGCCTGTTCCTTGTTTAAGCACGGTTTTATAATCGTACTAACTGCATCATGCTCAGCTTGTTAAACTGCTGCAATCGCTGAATATAGCCGTACAATAGCATTTATTCCGTTGCAAGACTGACTGATGTAAACTATTACTATTCTATCCTGCTAGTTCATGCCTTATGGCAATAACCGTGATAAATAGCTTGTTCACTAACAGTTATTTTTTTAAGGACATATTTCATGTTTTACTACTCGTAAGATTTAACAAGCCTTTACTTTTTTTAAATTTCCAGATTTCCGAGATTATTTTACGTCACCACTCAGGAGTTGTAATTTTAAATCATTTCAGCAAACCTGCAATATTATGACTTCATTGCGACTGACGTAATCAAGAAAATCTATTGCATTGCATCAAGCGCTTGCTTTGAGTTTGATAAATTGAGAGTTTATTTTTCGGTCCGCTCGTAAAGAAAAAATTAGCAAACTCCCTTAGTTCTGTTCAAAATCCTGCACCCTTTTTACGATCACGTGACAATACGTTGATCAATGCAATTAGTCTGTGGCAGCAAGAGCTCGTTCATGAATATTTATCGTGTTTCTGTACAGCAATTGAATTAAAATTTGCGTGGCGAAGTGAAACTCAATTTAAAAAAGTTTTTAAAATTATTGTGGAATTTTTTCATCTTTTTTAAAGGTTGGCAAACTGAAAGACGGCGCCAAATCACTTTCAAGATCAATTCAGAATAATTTCTTGGATCAGGGAAAGCAGGAGACGATGGACTTACTTCTTCGAGTTCCGTTTCACAGAGCCGATCTCTATCATATTTCACGGACCCTCCTCACCCAGTCACAATTTAGATCAAGTAGGTTTTGTTCGCTCTCTACAAGTTACTTCATTCAGAGCTTCTTCTTAGAGGCATGGTCACTATGGTCATACGTCCATCTTAATAGTTCTCATCAAAGCACTTTCCATGATATTAAGCTAATTTTGTTTCTTTCCAATAGATTAGGTTTTCGCACGCATATCTCGCAAGCTGTAGTTTTGTTTATTCTCTAAGTTGTTAGATTTTTCTGAACTATTAATAAATCATAGACTTAATATATTTTTACAAAAAGTAACATATCGAAAAAAATTGCTGAATAACGCTGGTATAAGTCAGCAAGAGCATTCGGAGAATGAAGAAAGCTTTGCTAAATGCAGTCACAATAACGTGAAAGATATTCTTGGTTCCAAAAAGATCAAGTAATTTTAATAGAAGTTCTCTTAATTTAAAATTCACAAGTTCTGGTAAAAATCAGAGGTCAGTTCAACTTCAATAAATACAATAAAAAGCGTATATATATATATATACATCAAGCAAAACTATATTTGCTTTATACCACACACCGCTGTGTAATAAAAACAGTTTAAATTTCTTTCCTTGTTCTATTGATGCCATTTAGATAAACCTTATTAAAACACGTAGTGGTTATCAAGTATTGATGGTCATAGAATCGGGGGCGGGAAAACTACGGTCCGCCACGTATTTCTGTGCGGCCCGCGAAAGCCGCAAACAAATATTTAAAAAAATTATTGATTTTTTGTCTTCAACCAAATTCCAGGTCATATTTGCATAATCTGCGGTCTCCACGATAATTTAAAAAGTAATAGAGTTATCTGTCAATGACTACTGGTGATAATCAAAGACCTTTTTATTTTAACAAGCACTGAATTTTAAGGACGAAAATCAAGAAAACGGGCATGATTTTTTATTTTGAATGAATTATACTATAGTGCAGCCCTTAAACAAAATCAACTTCTGTATGCGGCGCTCGAACTAAAAATAGTTTGCCCACCCCTTTTTAACGAACAATAATAACAGTAATTGCCATTGGATATGGCTGATTAAAATAGTAAAAAAACGTTTTTGTGTTTGCTGTTCAATTGTGCACTTTTAAAAAAATCCGAAAATTTTACTGGAAAAATCATATAAATTTGGACAGTAAAACATTTTACGTAGAACTCCCTAAAATTTACTTCAAACATCACTTCAAACTTCAAACAATTATTTTAAGCAAAATTCCGTAAAACTATTTCAAGAACAAATTTGCATAGTTTACGTAACAACTCATATACATGCCCCATAAACTAGAATTAATTAATCATTAAAATTCTTGTTTCCGGCTGCACCATCCTTAGATGATTGTTTGACCAAAGCGACCCAAATACCGGGGCTGTGCTCAGGGGCGCCAGAATTTAGAAAGAGAAGAAGGGGGCAATTACGGGGGTATAGAGTGCACTTTTTTCTGCCCTGCACTGTTGATAAAACATGGGGCCACCGGGAGGCAATTTTCAATTTTGTACCCAAGGAATCGTAATCTGCATATTTTCAACAAATCAAAAATCCAAAATTTTTTTCTCTGCTCATAAAAATTCTATCACTCAGCTCTTAGAGCGATCAAGGAGCACTCCGTGTTAATTGTCATGGCAAAGCTTTTTTTTAGCGACTTTTTAAGATGATAAACAAACCAATCTGTTTCATATATAGCGTTTGCAAATGTACCGAAAAATAAATATGATTGAACTGTAAAGAGCTGAATGAGAATTTTTTGAGCAGAGAAAAAAATTTGGATTTTTGATAGATTGAAAATATGTAGATTACAATTCCTGGGTACAAAATTAAAAATTGCCACCGGGGAGGGAAGCAAATATACCCTTTGAAATATGCAGGACAGAAGCATTTTATCAAATATCTCGACCAAAATTAATCCAACAAAGTATATAAAATATCAGTTTAGTCAAGCGTCAGCGTCAACAAACTTTTTTGAAAAAAGCCACCTAGCAAAAATGACAGTAATTTAGCAAGGGGAAAAATTTTTAAAAATAGGCAATATTTTTTGTTGAAAAACCAATCTCAACAAAAGGAATTTTTCCATGTTAGAGAAATTTTGTACAGGGTCCTCCAGCGAAGTGTAGACTGTTATATATTACATTAATTTAAAAACGAAAAGGGCAATGAAATTTTTTTTGAAGAAAATTAAAGGTAAATGTATAATCTTCAATATTGAATTCAGTTTATTCAATACGGTATATCCGCCCTTTTCAATGATAACACGGCGGAGGCGAGAGATAACTTGGTCACACGCGGCACGAATAGTTTCGCTTTCTATTTTCGCCCAAGATTCTTTCAATTTCTTTTTCAATTTTTCCACATTTGAATGTGACACAGCGCAGGCTTTTCTCTCCAAGATGGACCATATCCCAAAGTCCATCGGATTAAGATCAGGAGAAGAAGGGGGCCAGAGTTCCTTTGACCAGAAGGACTTACAGTTGTCCTTGCACCAGGCTTGAACCATTTTGACTGTGTGAGCGGTTGCCCCATCAGGCTGTAGTGTCACCGCTTGATTTCCAGGCAATGAATTTATCCACGGAAGAACCCTGTTCTTCAACATGTCCAGGTAAACGTGCTGATTGACTTTTACGCCATTTATAATTCATATATAAATGGCGTGTAATTTATAAATACTTTAGAAATCTATCTAAAAAGTAGTCTACACTTGGGTGGAGACCCTGTACTTTAAAAACTTGGTAAAGAACAGAAAGATCTTAACTTGACTAAGGTAAAAATCTTGTTAGTGCAAAATGGAGACAAAAAGCGAAAGCGTTTAACCTTTTTGAGCCAAAGATCAAGTTTTGTTGGTTAAGGAAATAAAATCCCGCAGCCGAATTTTATAATTTAAGAACTTTTTTTTGCTCTTCACTATGTTTTTACTAGAACTTTTTTGTGATACGCTAAAATTTTCGTTCATTAAGAGTATCTTTTCCACAAAAAGTGCCTTCACGAAATTTTGCACCTATCCCTAACTAATTTTCAGGCGTTCCTGGCAGCGCCAAACTGTTATACGATCCAGGGCAAATTAGAGCGAAAAGAAGAAAGTTCTTTTTAAATTTAAAGCTAAAAATGTAAACCTGCTTTATAAGAGAAGTGAAAACCAAAAAAAACGATGACTTAAACGAAGGACGAATAGTTACCTACACAAAAATAATATTTAAGCACAAGTAAAAAAAGAAAGTACATAGGCCCTATATTGAGCATGTTGCTTCCAATGAGTTTTGAGTTTTGGCTGTTAAAAAAATTATTAATTTGGCTGTTAAAAAAGTAATTTTTCACTGTAAAACATTTTAACTGGATTTTTCAATAAAATTGACGTTGATTTTCCGTAAATTATTGCGTTTTTCTCATATTTTCGGAAGTTCTTTGGCTACGAGCGATAAGACCGACTTATTTTAAAAAATGAAAAATTTTAAATTTGTGAATGCGTAATAATAAATAGGTGAATGACGTCATTTGCTGTTGAACAAAAGCTTTTTGCTTGAATCTGATTTGAGTTAATTTCAATAAGTTGAATTTTAACGATTAAATGTGTATCAAGGTGCGTTTTGTTATAGTTAACTGGTGAACAAGATCTAAATTTAAAATATATGTTGATTTGTTAATATTAATACAATAGTTTTCTTGAACAGCTAATTCTATCGTAATTAAAACAATAATTTTTTGCCGATTAAACCTCAAACGAGTTTAAAATAATATTTAGATAAAAGTAAATGTTATGCGTTAGCGTCTATCAAAAATTTATAAAATCAGTAGAATTTGTACTATTTTGCCCTTTTTCGTTTATGATTACCATGTTGTCAACGTGTAGTCGGCAGAGTGACCGAGTCCAGTAGGAGGGCCGTGATGGCAAAAGCAATCGACATCGAAAATCGACACGGTCAAGGTTCAATACATACTCGCTTTGTTCTGTTGTGTCTTTGAGAAAGACACTTTTTAGCACTTCCTTCTGCTTGGAGGTCTTAGAAAGCAGCTCGAAATTTTATTCATATTTCTAAATAAAAACTAAAACGAAATAAAAATTTTAATTTAGATTGCTAACACTAGAAATTCTGGTAGAATAAAAACCTGAGATACCTTATGTCATAGATGAAGAACGTACGGCCTTTATTACTGGTTAATATAAATTTGGCCTTATAATAATAGAAAAGTTTCCCACCTCTGGTTTATGCTTGTAGTTAATTGATACTCTACATTTTTTCGTAATGTAATCGATGGAATTTGTATCATGCAAGCATTATGCAAGCTTGACAAATGAACTGTTTTCTCGATCGAAAAATGTTTAATAAGAAAACTAAACTGAACAGGAATTTTGTCTGCTAATCATTTATGAAAAAAGCGATTGTTTGAATACCTATTAAATCAAGTTCATAAATCAACAAATTTTGTTTAAATTAGTATTATTGATGTTTGTTTTGATGTATACAGTACAGAAAAAAATCAGTTTGGTTGTATCATAAATATGCATTAAAAAAGATGACTAAGTAATTATCGAAAGTGTAGAGTAGCAATTTTACGATATTTAACTTGGCCTTTACGAAGTATCTAGGTCAGGGGTTCCTAAACTTTTTGAGATACGCCCCCTTTTCATCATGCAAACAAAACTCGCGTCTCTTCCCTTGCTGATACCAACAAAACTCAAACCCTATCATATTAAAAATTTAACAGCATTGAACAAAATAACAATAGCTAAGTTTTATTGATAAGAAGGATTTAGGCTAACTGTTTTTTGGAAACCAAAAGTTTAATTCGTGACTTTGCACTAGATAACACGGTGTTGATTGGCTTTACAATCAAGCTTGTTCCTGTGTTTTCTCGTTATACTTGGCAAGCAAGGCCATTTCTGTTCATGTAAATCGATGAAAACGGAAGGAGTGTACATGTAGCTGCAGCACCTACACTCTTATATATGCACATATTTCTCCCAGAAATCAGTCAGTGGCATAGCTTCGAAATTGTTTTTTGCAGTGGAGTTACATGTCATTTCCAAAAAAACTCTTTCTGCAAATCTTCGGAAAGAATATCCTTGTTCAGACAAAAAGAATTCCTTGTCATCTTCAAATTTGAAAGTTTAGTGTCGCCCAAATCTGGGAAATAGCGTTCAAATTCTTGTTTTAAAAGTTGCAGGTGAGCCTCCACCTCGACTTCAAGCTCGCCCAAGTTCAATTTGGTTTTTCTCGAGGGCAATATCTAGTTTAGGAAAGGAAGTTGCATTTCCTTTTTGAATTCAACGATGGCTTGCTCCAGTTTTGCCACAAAAGCGTAGATGGCATCATAGTCATTGATACGGTCGATAATTTTGCCCTGTAAAATCAAATTTAAAATATTTAACGCTTTGAAAATATCGATAAAGTTTGCCAACGTCAGTTGAAACTCTTTTTTTAATTTAATGGACAAAAAAAGATACTTTTTTCAGTGAGCTTTAAAAAGCAGCATAAGTTTATCTTTTATTTCATACACACGGGCTACCATGTTAATTTTTGATAACCACCAAACGGATGTACAAAATGTAAATGTAAAAATTACAGCCCTTTTTTTTATAAGCCTTTTTTTATATTGTAAAAATTACAAGCCTTTTTATCCGAGAGTGTATCTTTGCCATCTTCTTGCTGTATTTTTTTCTCAATACAAGACCAGCTGCTATGACATGCACGATTTAATTAATGTTTCACCAATGTTGTGAGGTCTCTTCTCTTTAGCAATCAAGTGAGCGATTTCGAATGACGCTTCTACTATTTCTGCAGATAAAGATTGGCGAAAGCAATTTTCAATTTTTTCAGACAGTCATTCTTGCTTTAAAAAAGGCTAAAAACTTACTTTTATGGCCAGAGTGTATTGTCTGTAGATGACGCTGGCAACTTGGTCACATTGCGCTATTGGTGAGATTTTCATGGCATATCACGCAATGTGGTACCACTTGACTATTCATTGTGGAATCTATAGAACTACACTATAAGCACTGTCATGCCTTCTCTTTTTCCCATTTATTTTATGTCAATGCAGTTATCTATTTAGTTCGCAGCTATTTTCTCGTGCCCCCCTTCACGAACGTCTCACGCCCCACAAGGGGGCGCCTCCCAGTTTAAGAAATCGGGATCTAGGTGGTGCTGCTGGTCGTAATTACGTTACGTTTTGTGACGTGTACAACCAAAAACATGTTATTGGAAATTGCGGAAAATACGTGCGTAAAAATATTATAATGAAGACCAGTAAAAACTGCTGCCAGTGTAAATCACGTAAAGTTTATTAACAATGTTTTTATCGTTGCTTTTATGTACATATTTCAATAGACTGAAATTGATCAAAAATAATTTAAGTTATGCCGTCAGTATTTTTGCTGCCATAAGTAGAGTCGAGTAGATTCCGATAACCACCAATTTAATTTAAAGCGCTGTAATGTATCAGCTTATTAAAATTTTAACTGAGAGTTTATGAACAAATTGCGAAAATAGTTTTACTGAGAAATTTAATGCAAATATTTTCACCTTCGTGCGTAAAATCGATGACTGAAAATATTCATTCATTTCTTTTTCTTCTAGATCATTATTAAATAATTTAAACAGAAAATGATAAATATTAAAAAACATCAAGAAAAGAAGCAGCACAACGTCAGACGTTAAAACCTGCATAAGATAATTTGAAAGTGAAAGTACAAACGGTAAAAAGCATGGCCGCACCGCGATCAGGTAAAATATAACAAATGATAGAGAAAAAAGAAGAATATATATACTGTAATATAACAAAAAAAAATAGTCAAACAAATTAAAAGATTGTATAACCAGTGCATGACTAGACTGCGTAATCGTCGTCGTCGTTTGGAAAGGTATCCACTCCAGGTCAGACACAAACAGGACTGGGGCCGAGGGTTTATCCTTTTACTACCCCAGGCTGTTGTACTTCATATTCTGGCAGTGATGTTGTTAAGCCAGCATCGAGTTTCGTCATCCAAAACCGTCAGCCCTCGTGCTCCATGTGGTGCCCGATATATAGGGTACGCTGTTAGAATATGGTCTGCGGTTTGTTCAGAGGCGCCACACTCACAATTCGGCGAAGGAGCGAGACCCCATTTGTGCATGGACGGATGGAATCGCCCAACACCAGTCCTCAGGCGGTTGAGCTTAACCCAAGCTGTTCGGGGTAAGCCCATCCCAACAGGCCTGGCACCGGTTCCGGGCACAAAAACACGAACCCTGGAAGCATTTTCACAATACTCCGTTTTCCATTTGTGATTTGTCCATTCAGAAGCGCGGATGCCAAGTCTGGCAAGGTTGTCCAAAAGATTCCGCGCAGCTGGCACAAACGGGCGTCTGGATCTTAGTCTCACTTAACCAGTATCTGAGGACCCACTTAAAAGACCATACAAGATATGATCGGGGTCCAGAGATCCACGGTGAGCCAAGGAGAGTGTCGCTCCCATTCGGCGAAGCGCAGCTGGCTGGATGCCTGAGAGTACAAGTAAGTGGTCCGTTGAAGTGGGATGTAGGCATCCAGTAACTATGCGCAAGACATTTGCGATGAGGCGAGTGTGAGCACTGCGAGACCATACTGGCGCGCAGTACTCAGCTGTTGAGTAGACTAGAGATAAGGTAGCTATGCGTAGTGTTTTAGCACCAGCACCCCATCCCGAACCCACGAGTCGCCTCAACAGTGTGACGCGCTAGGATAGTTTTTTGCGCAATGCCACTAGATATTGACGAAATGTGAGCGATCTGTCCAGTTTTACCCCAAGATAAGTAGGAGTTGGACAGAACGGTAAAAGTCTATCGTTGTTGTAGACTTTTAGCTCACGCTTGGCCTCTCGGTTATTTAAGTAAAAGGCTGCCGTCACCGTCTTAGTGTGACTGAGCTTCAACCTCCAAGTCTGGAGATACGATCAAAGTGTAGACATGTCTTGGCTTAATGTCTCCTCCAAGTTCTACCAGTTTCCAGAAGAGTGCAACAATGCTAAATCATCAGCATAAGCAAACTTTCTGGAAATCATAGAAGGAAGATCGTACGTATAGATGTTAAATAGGAGGGGAGTCAAGACCGATCCCAGAGGAACACCGCTTTTAAGACGACGTAGCCAGCTTTGCTTGCTGTCACCGGTGGTAAGGGTGAAACTTTGGTTTCGGACAAGCTCCATAATCATTCTGACCAAGTGCTTATCCGGAAGAAGTCTCAGCAGCTTGCAGGTAAGACCACGGTGCTAGACAGTGTCATGAGCAGCTGTCAGATCGACAAATACGGCACCGGCCTTCTTTTTAGCCTCAAAAGAATCCTCGATGTTCTGAGTTAGCAGAACAGCTTGATCTACGGTTGACTTCCCGCGTCGAAACCCAACCTGCTGTTTAGGGAGCAATGGATCGATTAATGGCTTGACGCGGGCATAGATAAGCCTCTCGAGGATCTTGTAGGGGACACAGAGCAGAGATATCGGTCGATAACTCTTTGGGTCCCCCATGGCTTTCATTAGTTTTGGGATCGCGACTGCAAGCGCTCTTCTCCAGATCTTGGGAATTTTTGAGTCGGCGCAAACAGGAAGAAAAGAAGCCACGTAACCAGGACTTCAAAGAAGCTCCAGCATGGAGTATAAGCTCTGGGCAGATGGAATCAGGTCCCGGAGCTTTACCTGGTTTTAAATGTTGAAGGGCAGTAGTAAATTCTCTCTGTGAAAAAGTGTCAAGATATTTACTGGGTCTAGTGTTGTGGCCCTCCAAAAGCCAGACACTTCTTGAGAGACAAGTCGCGAAGACTTGCGGTCAACAGCATCGTTTCTAACCAGCTGAGATGCAATAGCATCAGCTGAAACGGGACAGTGACGAGGAGAGTGTCGTAACCTACCAATAAGGTTGTTCAAAATACTCCATGCTTTTCGACTAGAGTGTGAGAAGTCAATGCTCTAAACTGCTTCGATAGAGAGATTCACACTCTGCATCCCAACATTGAATATAGTTATTTCGATACCTGCGTGGGATAGTCTTTTGGATGCTTTCTTAATGGTGTTGCAGAAGTCCTGGTAAGCCGCATCCACATCAAGTCAATCAGGCGGCAACCAAGTCTTTGCGAATTTATTCGTCAAAACAATGTAATGACTCCATTTGGCCTTGCGGAAGTTCCATCGCTTAACAGGCATACTTGGCACTGCCATAGCAAACCTTGGTGGTGTAATAAGCGAAGGTCGATGTTGTGACCTGGGGAACTTGTCAAGGACACGTCTATCCTGTAAGCGACTGTTTGGACCTACGCTAGCGAAAGGTAGATTCGGATTGGTGCCAGTGTTCCAGCGGCCGAAGTAAAAACTGGCGGCGTCCTTGGCATTATATAGGAGGGCAAGACTATTAATACTTGCCCAACCAGCCAAGCACTCACCTTCCGGACTGTTATCATAACCCCAGTCAGCATGACGACAGGTAAAATAGCCAGCGTAAAGACGAAGGAGGAGGGTGAGGAAACACTGGGAGATTTAGAGATCGCAATCGCGTTCGTGGTGGTTTGTGGACGTTGACTATTTTATAGCCATCAACGTCCACACACAACCACTCGATCTCCGATGTCGGTGGAGATTGGTCCAAAAGCGTGTACCTTAGTCGCTCGTGGACAAACGTGGCAAGGCCATGCTTCCTGCTTAAAGAACACCCAGCTAGTTGGTAGTTTGGAAGTACCAACTTCTCTGCATCAGTGCAGTGGGTCTACTGTAGTAGGATGACGAATGCCTCAGACTGCAGAGCGAGGTAATGAAGAGCGTTCATCTTGCTTGCATTGAGGCCTTTGATGTTTAGCTGAAGAATAGTGGGTCTTCGGAACTTGTTGGCAATGTGCCCTGAAAAGGGTAGTTTTTTTACAGGCATTGCTCCGTCCTGAAAAGGACGTTTGCCGATTAGCAGACCCACGACTGCGTAATGATGATGGGTGACACAGTTAGTAAAGATGGGAAATTAGCTTAAATGAGCAAGCTGAGTAAAGATAAACCACCCATAAAAAAACCTCACAAGGTCCGGATACCTTTTTTAAATGCATCCCATAACTGTACAAAGAGTATATTCAAAAATGAAAGGAATTATAAATCAAATATTAAGAAATAATTTACGATATGACGAATAACATAAAATACTATAATGCCAGTCGAAGTTGATCGAGTTTTGAGAAAAATATATGTATGTATCTATACCTAAAATAACAATTATGATTGATCTGCTTAAAAAAATAAAAATTAAAAAAATAGACGTCTGCTTAGATAACGAAAATCGTGCATAAAACAGTTTCGTCTGTACCTAAACTTTGCTGTCAGGTAAAATACAGTACTTTTTTTTACCAGTGTGACACCTAAAATAGTGTGCTGGAAATATCTTTAAAATTTAAGAAAATTGTGCGTAAAAATATTTACGTCTGTGTCCGAACGCTGCCAGACAAAATACAGTTTTTAAATGTGTGACGGAATAGCTTTTGACGACGGTTTTGTGAATTTGTCGCTTTTGACCTTTATTAACTTTTGTTGATGGCGACATTTCTGTATTTTCATTCTTAATAAAAGGCATCGAACGTAGAATTCTTTACTATTCGCTTTCAAACCTTTCCCAGGTTCGACCACACTCCTCCGGAATATTTACATGCGGAGGATGCAATTCTGCGACGACATCCGCTTGAGGATATGTGTCGGCACCTGGAACGTCAACGGCGGCAAACTGTTCCGATCGATCGCCTACAAGAACCAGGTGATCGCGGCGATTCATTCAACTCTGCGTTTGTTTCGTCAATCGCAACGACTGCGTTCGGCGTGGATCAAAGCGAAATGAGACCAATAAAGAATTTCACTTGCGCACGCAGCGAAACACATCGACAGTAAAATCGAGCCTTTAGATCGCTGCTTGATTTTTCATATTTACTCGTTTTTCGTAGACTTTAAAAGACTGGTTGATCGTTGATGAAGGGGAAGCGACTCGATCGTATTATCAAGCGCTTTACGAATATAACTCTAACGAGGACGGAGATTTATGTCTATCTCTGAATGATGTCGTGATAGGTAAGAATGCCTCTGTGCGATTCGATGGCCCTTTTATCGAAGCCGTTGTTGAGTTTCCCTCTTAGTTGATTTAACGAAATGTAAATAAAAAAAACGCCCAGACCAAGCAGCAAAGTCGTATCTCTCTCACCACAAATTGGATGGTTCCAATACGAACCACGCCTACTTTTACGTTTATTGTTCAATCGATATCACAATTACTTAATTTTTCTGGTTCTTTCATCTTTGTTTCACGATAGGTTTTTAAAGCTGTACCAATAGAATAAGACACTGGTGTCCAATTCACTTTACATAAAAAAATATAACAGATCTCTGTTGGCTACTAATTATTTTGCGATTTTTTTAAGAATTATTGCTTGAGACTCTACTTTAGTTGGTTCATCCAGTTAAAATTCTTCAAGAGCGTGTTCATTTGATTTCATTGAAATAGATATTCTTATTTCATTGTTAGTCAGTTTTGTGATGAATAAGCAAATGGTTTATTTCAATTTAGTGCGGACAGCCTCTTGTTCAAAAATGTTGTTTGATTTTCTTGGTGTATTTTTTACAATGTTTATCATAAAAATTTTCAGTTGATTATCATTTGGAAGAAGGGGAATGGTTACATGGATTCAAAGGAGACCAAGAAGGAATTTTTCCTGCCGGATACGTTCAAGAGCTGAAGAATCCTCACGTTGTGCTCCATGACTTTCCCGCCCAGCAAGAAGGGGATTTGCATCTCATCGCAAACGAGGTTATTTGGAATGCAATATTAATTTTAAACTTTTCGATTTTTTCCAAAAACTTATTAATGTCACTTGCCTACGGTACGTCATCTTCTACAACCGAACCAATAGTCAAATCTTTTTATTACTTATTCAAGCTTCGAAGCGTATCATGAGCTTGTGCTGTTCGTTTATTCAACATTGATTTCGTTTGGGCCACACAGCTACTTTCGCAATACTCTCTTAGCGGTGGTGGGGTGTTGGCAAAAATTGTGTCATATTTTGCCTGCAATCGAACCTCTGCCTTGAAAGGCAGCAATGCTATAGTTAACCACTAAACTAACCGATTTTTTTATATACACGTATATACTGTAAAACGTAATGAAATGTTTTTTAATATGTTACATAAAAAATTTACCGGCTGTTTTCAAATCTTTTGTCGAAATCTTTTTAATCAACATGGCATCTCGTAACTTTTTTCCTGGCCGAAAATCAAAACATTATTTTATCAGCCCTTTTTTATTTTTACGTTTAAAAATTTTTTCGGTATATAGCGATAATCATCATTACTTCTATACTGAACAGCTTCGTCTTTTCAAACGTTTCTTCTTCTTCATTAATAATGATTTGTCGGGCAACCTTTAAACTCTGGTGTGTTGTTCCTGTTACCTCTTATCCAAAGCTAAAGAATTTATCGTTAACCCTCTAATATAGTCGACGTGGACTACGTGCCACGTATTGCTCGTGGGTGACTTATGCTGGTTGCAAAGGCCAATTGATTAAAAGAGAATCAGTGTCACCTTTAGAAAATTCACCAGTGTTTGCTTTGGCTTTCAATGTAAAAATTTTTAAATACCAGAATTTTGATTGAACTTGATAATACTGAGAAAACCGCTGCATTAGGCGTACCGTAGATTTCAAGGCGTTAAAAAATCGGGTACTAAAGCATTGTTTTGCAATCTTTTTCAAGGCCTCTTTATGTCAGCTCAAAGTAGCTTTCAAACTTCTCTTTATTTACAGCAATGGCACCGGATTTACAACTGCTTAACTTTTTACCAGTCCTGGCATTTCCTCCCCCGACAATTTAATTACACTTACCCTTGCTGTCCTCCCCACCCGCCTTTTCGATTTCAAGCCTAAATTACTGTCGCATCTGATGTGAACGGATCGCGTTTGCTTGTTTTCGAATACTTCGTCTTTATGAATGAAGCTTTTTTTAGGTTGTGGATGTGACCGGTCAAAACGGGGAGTGGTTGAACGGGGTCATCTATCGCGATGGCCAGGGCGAGGAAGGAACGTTTCCAGCTAATTTTGTGGAAAAAGTAAAAATTTCTGTTTGAATAAGTTTTTTGACAGTATGCGAATGTCTTTCTTTTTTAAGCCTATGTATAGGGTGTGACAAAAGTAACGCAAAATGAGAAATTTAAATAAAATATACATGTGAAACATTAAAGTTGAAACATAAAAGAAAAATGGAAAGAAAAGTTGAAACATAGAAATCGGCTAAGAAATGAGTCAAACAAATCATATATTCTGAACGACCTTTAAAAGTATGATTGGAGCCATAAAATAATCGTTCCAAGATTTTGCGTTACTTTTGTCACACCCTGTATATAAAAATTTTCAGCTATTGTGACCCAATCTAGTGCTAAAAAATTTCCTTTCATTTCCTGTTTCAAATCGTTGTTTGTGTTTTTCTACTTTTGCTATTAATTCAAATTTTTTTGAAAAAGATTTTTCCTCTGCTAAGTTTTTTGATGTAAACTTTTCACTTCAGAATGATCGAAAAATTTCTAATTTTTGCTTAATTTAATTGCAATTGATTTTTATCTATTGCTTCACAACTAAACGCATTGTAAATTTAACCCTAACGTTTTTAGTTGGAAAAAAATGGAAACACTCCTGTTGATTTGTACGCCATCGGATTTGAAGAAATGGTTGAACTAAACGCCGGAAACATCGTCAATGCGAGGTTGGTTACTGCTGCTTGCCAACAGTTTCGCTGTGTGTTGCCGCTTGAAAATTTAGATATTCTCTAATATTTTAAATTTTTTTTGTAACTAGCTTTTTTTTTATTGAACTTGTAAATTTTTTTAAATATGTCAGTCGCTTAAGAAGTGTTTGCGTCTGAAAACGTACAAAGTACCTTGTTTTGTTCCTCTCCATGGCAACACTTTCTATTATATCTTTGTTTTGCTTTAGTATTTTTTCGAAGATAAGCGATTTCATTCCGCACAAAATAATGAAGCAGCCTCGTTTCATTTAATTTTAAGCTTACCAGATTCAACACGCGCCGCTCACTGAATGGCGCAGTCGTGTCGTTATCGCGCTTGTGCTTCTTGTTATCGTGTCGCTGATCGGGCGATTTTTCATCGATTTTTGACCGATTCGTGGTTTCTCTTTTCAGCTTGGCGAATCAGCAGGCGTGGGCGAGTGAATTGCAGAAGACGCTTCCGCCGGCGCATGAATATACACTGGTCGCGTCGGAACAGCTGGTCGGTGTTTGTTTGTTTGTCTTCGTAAGAAAACCTTTAGTCGCCGTGATCAGGTACTTTTGTCTTTTTATCGTACTAACAAAATCTCGTTGACGTGCAAACAATTTTTTAATTTGAAATCATGGTTTTAACGAATCTTCTCATCAATGTTAAATGCTTGGGTTTGTCTTCGTGGTACAACACTGCGTTTACACAACGACATTAATGCTCATATTAACTTGCACTTTATTGATATTTCGGTCGACTGTGGCTGTTTAATTTATAGTTTGATTGTGATAGCGTCCTACCACTCGCACTCTTTAGTTCAAACGCGCGGACATTGAACTGACTAGAAACAAGTACAGCTATCTAACTGATGCAATTTTAATTTCTCTCTCCGAAGACTACAAAGCTTTCTATGCAAACCCGGATGTTTTCACGTTTAGAGAAGTTTCGGTTTCGACCATCAAGACGGGGATGGGGGGAACCACCGGCAACAAAGGCGCGGTGGCAATCAGCTTCGCCCTCCACGACTCGTCCCTTTGCTTTGTCTGTTCGCACTTCGCCGCTGGTCAGACGCAAGTGCAGGAGAGAAACAGCGACTTTGAGGAAATATCGGGGCGACTCAACTTTTTGAAGGTGATTCGCGGGTTCGATTCCCATTCAGTTCGCAACTAATTGCTTTTGGTTATTTTTAGACGCTTTCGACGTGTAACTTAAAAATGATTTTGTTGATGCTTTATTTTAAAAGGAGTCGTTCTTCTAGGTACACAGCTAGATTTCATTTTAGTAAGTCGTGGTGAAGTGTCTTTTTTAAGAACGGAAATCACTCGGATAGAAAAACAATTGCCTCCTTCTGCTCGCAAGTTAAAGTCCTGCCACACTTAATTATCTCCCCGTTACTACGTCATTGTTTCCGAATAGAGTGAATTTCCCCTTTCTACGTATTTTCGATTTGTGTCAGTGCAAAACGTTAATTTGTACTTTAAAGCTGCTGGTGCTTAGACAGTGGTGGATATTAGCTGAAACGAGTGGGGCTGTCGCCTCGGGGCCTCCCTTTTTGAAAATGCCGCATGTAGTTTTGTGGTATTTTACAGGGGTCCATTGACCTCAGTAGCTGTGAAAAATAGGTTTTTTTAGGACATAAAAAAATGTATAAAATTAACAGACCGCTTTAATTTGTGAATGAAATCTATGAAGTTTTTAAATAGATTTTATGCATTACAGCACCAGTTGCATAAATTGTACTATTTAACAGTAGTCAAATTGTTATGAAAGTTCTCTAAAAGTCATTGAAATTTAGCTGCAACAACTCTAGAACCAAAAAATGCTGGACGAAGAAAAATTCTATTTTAAATTCAATTTTTTTAATTAGTAAAAACACTCCTTGTAATTACTAGTATTTATGTGTACACTATTACTATTTTGGGTAATTGCTACAAAATATTGACATAAAACATTTTAAAAAAATTACATGCACATGTCATAAAAAGAATACTTCTTTTTGTTATATCAGCAAATGCTTCATATACAACACAGACCATTAGATTGTTACACTATTAAATTTAACTACACTACTTATGTTTCACCATAAACCAAATTTAATATGAAACTTCTCACTTTTTTCAACAACTCTAGATTGATTTAATTGCAGTTTTTTGTTTTACATGACTAGTAAGACAGTTGATTGCGACTTTTCTTTGTAGTAGATTTAGCAATTTTTAAAGTAAAGATTTTAACCACTAGTTTGTGGGTAAGGTGGTAAAAACAACTGCTTAATATAAGTTAGATATTATATATTTGCCAACGTGAAAAAAAGAATTAAAAATATTTAGAGAAATAATTTGATTTTTAATGACAATTTTAAAAGGTTGCCTGACTTTGAATAAGCTAAATGGTATCTCACAATTGATATAAATATGAATACCAGAATAATCTATTATGCGCAAATTAACTGATAGACCGAACATAAAAACCGTTTCCAAAATATTTCACCAAACTTTTAGTTTTTAACAATTTCAATTTAAAGCTTTCAACAATTCTGTAATGCTTGGCTTTGAACAATTTTAGTTTAAAGCTCTATTATAGCAATTGAATTAGTGTAGAATTGGAATAGTTATGCACGTAGTCGTAGATTAGCAATGTTTTAGAGGGTGCTTGTTGCAGTTTACGTGATGGTGCTGGATCCCGGTTCTTATCGTTGTTTTGCGTTCCAGCATCGGCCTTTGTTATATCACGATTACATCTTCTGGTGCGGCGATTTCAACTACAGAATCGATTTAACCGGCGATGAAGTGAAAGAGCTTGTCAAGGCGCAAGCCTGGGAGAAGCTTCGAGAAAACGATCAATTGCTCGTGCAGAAGAATATGGGAAATGTTTTTAAGGTTATAACTGATTACGTTTGTTGCAGATTTTGCGACGGCTTATTTCTTACGGAAGAGAGGCTTAACGCCCTGATTAAAGGGCCCGCTCTGAAAAAATTTAACACGAATTCGCTACTCCGTTAAAACCCTTCATGACGTTAAATCTTCATACGAATTCACTTATGTCCTTTGCGTCGCCGTGTTTCAGCGGGTGAATGACGTTTGACGCATAAAGAACTTCTTGTCGTCGAACTTGGTTTAAATTTCTCCTTTCAATGCCGCATGAAATTTTCAGGGTTTCAACGAAGGTCAAATCAACTTCGCTCCTACTTACAAGTACGATCTTTTCTCGGACGACTACGACACCAGCGAGAAATGTCGCGTTCCCGCCTGGACCGATCGGGTTCTTTGGAGGCGGAAGAAGTGGCTGTGTGAGGAGGATCAGGTTCGATGTTTTCTTTTCTGCTTTTTATTTGCAAGGAACCATAACTTATAGTGAACCAACGTCCAAATCGATAGGATTTTCACTTTTTCTTGAAAATGGCGAATTTTTTGTTAGGAGTCTGAAGTTCACTCGGGAACCTTGGTCAGCTACAACAGAGCCGAGTTGAAGACTTCTGATCACAGGTTTGCTCAGCGTCAACATTAAATTCTTTTATTTACTAATTGCTGTGCTTTTTTTGTGTGAAAAGTTGTTTGGTTTTCTCAAAGTCCGGCGCTGATACTCGTATTGTTTAAGCAAATGCTACATTATCTCTTCAGCTTATTGCATTAGTGTTTTGCGTCACAACTATTTCTTGATGGCTGATACGGCTTATTCGACATACGAACAACATTTCGTGTTTAATATTTCGAATTCAATTGTTATAGCTGTGCTATTCACTGTGCAATGAGACTTTTGTTACGATTGGCACCAAAGCAATCGGTACGTTTGTGTCGGAAAAATTGGAAAACATTGAAAGATTGCTAATTTCAATAAGAAACTATTGTAGCCAACGAATGAATTTATTCTTGAAACGATAGTTTTAAATAAACGATGCATTGGTTTAACTTACTATGACGTTCCAGCCATTGCACCCGGATTGTAACATCGATTTTTATTAAATCAAAATCAACCTTTTCTCTACTTTTATTTGTCAACCTTAACCAAAATCTTAAAACAAACTTCTAAAATGTGAAATTTAAGATACCGAAACAAATTTTCTTAACAAAAAACAGAAACCAATTCTTAACACAACAATGAGAAAAGTCAATTCTCGAAACATCGGCGTTCAAACAAAATTGCTCTCAACTGCATTGGCTCTTTGCATTTTTTTGAAAGTTCTACCAAGTTCCAGACATTTTGCTGAAACTTTTTAAAGATTTTTTAAGTAGTTTGCATAACATAAGTAGTTTGCATAACAGAAATTCAAATCTAAACCTTTTTTTTCGTTGTTCTAACAAAACTGTAATCACATTGCTACTAAAGCAAATTGCTTATTGTTATTTGCTTTATGACTTGGTTTTGTTTGTTGTTTTATAAATTGTTTAATTTTAGAAGCAATGTGGTTTTAGTTGCGTCACAACCGATCAACCCAATGCAGCTTCAGTTTTCACTTCCACTTTTTTCATTAGGTACCGCGAATTACAAATGTATTTGCTGAGCTGAATACTGGGTGCGATAGCAAGCTTTTTTCTTTTTAAAGCCGGGGTCTCATTACTCATTGCAAGCGTATTATGAAAGAACAGCGAAATAACTTATCATAACGAACACATTGTCTCGTCATTTAACATCAAATACGATTTATGGCAGGCCGGTCATGGCTGTACTGGACGTGGTCGTGACCTCTGCTCGAGACGAGGACAGGGCACGACTGTACGGTCAGTTATCCGCCAGCCTCCACCCGATTTACTTTCCCGTTTACGTGTACGTTGAAGGAAAGCCGTGCGACGAAACATTATGCACGAAATTCATCGATTCCCTGAATGTCGCCGCTCCGTCAACGACGAGGTACGAAATTGAAGTCCAAGTTGTGTACGAAGTGGTTGAAATAGCGAAAGTATAGCATCGTATCCAAAAGAACTCGTGCAACAATTTAATGACATCTAAACTTGACCTTAAAGTGGGCGTGTGAAGCAGGTAGTTGCCATGTTTTTTGAAGCGACCCGAAGTTTCAAAGAAGTTGTAACCATTTCCGATTCGTAAACAAACTAAGCGCTCGAATTTTTGGGCAGTAGTCTTCGTATAAAAAATGTATTAATTTGCGCCTCAAACAGCTGCTTAAAAAAATTGTCCAATTAGGTCAATGGTGGCTAAAGAAGGTCATCACTCTGAGTAAACGCTTTGAAAATGTCGTCTAAGGTCTACGTTCATATCTAGCCAAATGTTGATTGCAGTAATAGCAATAAGAGTTACTGAAAATTAAATGGTTTATTGGCTCTGGAAATATATGACAAAATTTTTTCCAATAACTGTAGACTTGAGAAAAAGTTGCAATACCACCCATTTTCGGGGGAGGGTCTCTGATATAAAGAGTAATTATTAGTTACAGAGAAAGTCATAAGCTGTTTCTTTATAGCTTCTAATGAATAGACTTTCTAAAACGTCCTTCTGTGGTCGTCAAGAGAAGTAAATCGCATTTCCACATAATCCACGATCAATCGTAATATTATTCGCTCTACTTATATATTCCTGTTCCAGGATCGTCCCGGGATCTCTCCTCGTCGTCTTCCCTGAAGCGTGGATGGTCGAAGATGCACTGAAGCATGACGGTAGTTTTTTTGAAGGAAAACAAATGAAGATGTCTCGTAAAAACGGTACTTTCTCTTCAATAACGTTTGATTCGTTGCATCTTCTGTATTTAGGGGAATTTTGCTCAGTTTTTCGACATATTTGATTCATTTATTCGACATTCGCTTATTGAATGAAGAATTAATACCCTTGATGTTCATAGCCGCCAGCGGTTTGAAAAAAATAAATCCCATTTGACAAATACGATTAAGCAGTTAAATGAAAAAATAAAATTCATCATTTGTTATCTAAAAGTTAAAAAGCTTTAAATTCTTGAGCTGTATGCTTCTTCTATCCTTTATATTTAATTTTGTACTTTGTGATCGTGTTTGTCTTGATTCAAGAATAGTTTTTGACAAGCGAAGTGATTTTTTCCGTATTGTGACTTTTCACTTAAAAGTTGATTAATTCCCATTTGAATTTTAATTGTAAAGTTTTAATAAAATTCCTAACGTGTTCGAATGGGTTCTAATCAATGAGCAAGGTAATAAATTTGTTAATCGGTCAACACTGGCCCGTAGCAGCTATTTCTTTTTTCAGACAACGTGGTAGACGAAGTAGCGGCCGTTACTCCTCAGGCTGAAACAAACGGCGGCGACGACGTTTCCATTCATTCAGCCGAAAACGTCCAGACGAATACTTCGCATTTTCACGCCAGTTATTCCAGCGTCAACTTGTCGGCCCTTCCACATCACTCCATGGTGAGGCCCAGTTCGACTCCTGCTCTTTCGGACTTGGCCGCATCTTCAGCTCCATCTCCTGCTTCCACACCCACGACTAAAAAACGCCCGCCCAGGCCTCCTGCGATTTCAAACGTGCGCTTAAGGCCAGGGGGGCCCAGCGCCGCTATTTCCCCCGAAACCGAAGTCCCGTCTTCGACAGTCTCTATTGACAATGGTGTTTCAATGAGTAAAACTGCTAGTTCTCGAACTACTCCCGAACAGGAGTCTTTAGGATCGAATTGGACAGACACTCAAACGAACAATAAAACACCGGAGGTGATAGTGCCACCCAATGCCTTTCCTGACCTGTCCAATTGGAGACTCGACAATAAGGTATTTAGATTATTAAGATTGTTTTAAAAACAACATTAGAAGAAAATTTAAAAATTCTGTTCTTTTCTAGCCGCCCAAAATCAAGCCGAGGAAAACCGTTCCTAAACGACGGGCTCCCGTTCCTCCGAATTTTCCCACTCCCACCCAGAGAAATAACAAACCTGCTCCTGCTCCTCCTCCTCCTACGAGCTCTTCCATTTCTGGATCGCTGATCGATTCTTTCTTTGAATCGTCTCAGTCTATGCCTCCTCTTATCCCATGTGACTCCTCTTTCTCTTCTGCTCCTACGAATCCGTCTTTGCTTTCTTCATTTGACCCGTTATCACTTGAACCTTTTACCTCAAATAAACCACCCCCACCAGTGCCGAATCGCGCCGCCCCTTTGGTTCCGAGCAAAGCAAATTCCATTTCAACGCAAGCTAACGACCCTTTCGGGGATTTAGACCCCTGGTCCTCATCTGTTTCAAACGCGAGCCAAATCAACAAGTCCTTCACCACCGACTTCACTGACTTTGACTTTCAATCGAAGCAATAATCAGACTTGTTCGTGTTACTATAATGTCGTCCTTGTGCAATAACTTGCTCTTTCGATTTCGCCTGCGCTGGACGTAGCAGCGTCTCGTGACGTTACTGTCCATTAGCTGGTGTTACACGGTTCGATGTTTGTAATTATTTTATCTAACATTATCATTTTTCAAATATTCATCAAATTTGATACTTAACATTATTAACTGATTCGTACAAGTAGTAGAGTTTTCGTTCGTACCCTTTCTGCTGCGTCATGCCCTTGCGTTTGGGTTTGGTTGCAATATTTTTTGCCTGAATCAAAATCATTGCGATTGTATTTTTGTAAGTTCAAGTTTGCTTCTGTTTGTTTATTTATTAAAAGCATCAGCTGGAGACAATCTAAGCAATGTCCTTTTTCTCGTTCATTATATATAGTATTTAATGCGACCCTTTATAATCAACTGTGCTATGTTCAAATTCATTTTTTCGTTGACGCGCAATAAATCACCGTTGTCGTCATAACAGACTCTGAGATGACGAAGGGCCCGGGTTCTGGAATACGTTGTCAGATGATTCTAGATCGAGTTTGAGCAATCGCTGACGTAATGCATTTGGCCAAAAACCAGTGTTTTTCAACCTTTTTATACCGCAAAGTATTGTAGTTACTGTTAGCTAACAACCTCGTTTTCCAAATTTTTCTTTTTATCATACGTTAGACATTTTTAAATGAGCAATAGCAAACTTCTCTCTAATGATTCGTTACCAATTATTTGAAAAAAAGTCTTATTTTAAACAGGGAAGCTTCAAGCTACTTCTTTCGCTTTCTTACATCGATCTGCTGGCCCGACAACGTTACGCTGGAACGCTCAACTTAACAAGCAATGTAGCTTGCATAATACACGATGTCTCTAACGCGGTTACAAAAAACTTAAAATTGTTTCGGCTCCTTCACTTTAAATACCACATGTCTTGTGTTTTGTTAGTCATAACAATATTAACCTAGCAACTTTTGCTGTAATTCCATTATTGCTTTTTCTCGTTTGTCCAAATTTTGCAATTTTGCTGCTTGTTTCGATGCTTTTTTTAGGTCGAGCTGCTTACTGTAAAAATTTGCGGGACCTATATTTTAAGGTTCGTAATTTAGGCATTTTGTCCTCTATTTTTCATTTTTAAAAGGCTGTCTTTTTAAGTTTTGTATTAATATGCGTCTATTTCTGAATCATTGCAAATATAAAAGCAGAAAATCAATTTTTTAGATGAAGCATTTGTACAGGACAAAATTTTAAATAGGCTACGTGCAAAATATGGTCCTTGTATTCACTTTTTTCAAAAAATGATTTGTCCCTTCAGAACCTTTCTGAACCACTTCACACCCACTGCGTGCCTGTTAATTTTAAATACGTAAGCCAGTCTGTCATTACCCAATTATGCACTAATCGGTAAGTACCTAGCTAGCTCCATTGCGTTATGTAGGGCTTTTATAATACATTGTCGCATAGTAAAACATTTAAAATTAGTTGTACGATGATATTATACTTCAAACACCTACGACAAAATTGCTTAGAATCTTATCAACTTTGAAAACAATAAGTTTAAAACAAAGCCGTAAAATAAATAAAAGGAAAAGTGATAAAAACAGTTACATTGATTTACAGACTTAAATCGTTACCATTCGTAAAACATTCAACTTTTTGTTTTTTGAGCTTATTACATTGTACAAAGTCTACTCTAGCAACATGGTGTACTAATAAGATACTGGTATCAATCAATCAAGACTTGTATTCTTTTCGTCCATTAAATAACAGATATTTAGAAAAAACAATGTTAAAAGAATCGGCGACAAAACGTATATTTATTACAACTTATAGACGTATTTTTTCATCACAACCTCCGCAGGCTTCATCTGACCAGGCGTACTCCTGTTTAAAAGACAAGATTGGCTCCGATTTTAAGTTGGATTTAATAGCCAATGTAAGGCTTTATCCTAGCCGTAAACAGTTAAACGGTATTTTTGTTTCTGCGTTACATTGCAATAATTCGTCTGCTTCTCAATGGACCAATTATAGATGAAAGCGGAGTACTGAGAGAATACATCCAGCCTTGGCCCCAGTCCTGTTTGTGTCTGGCCTGAAGTGGATGCCCTTCCAACCGACAACGGTTCACAACTGGACTATTTTGGTTCAATTTTTCCCTTAGCGTTACTTTGCTTATTGGCTTAACTTGTTCGTTAGCAAAGTGAACCCATGCTGAGTATAGGGTGAAGAATCATCTTTTTGTAAACCATATGGTTCAAAAAGTAATTTTGATTTTTTGATTTTCTTTAAGATAAAACCTGAAATCAGCCAAAAGGATTATGCAGCAAACTATAAAATTGTTTACTAAAGTATGTAGAAGTATTTTCAATTTTCACGATAGCAGAGTTTGAGCAAAAAAAAACTCTATAAAAGTACGGTACTTCGTTTGCGGCCATACGCCACCTTCCCTTTAAATATACAAATATGGTATTGATAAAGCAAAGATTAAAACAGAATTGATCAATCAGTTATTTCCAAAATAGTTCCGAATTTCTTGTGATTAAGCACGTCGCCTTCTCACCTGAATCACATAAAAGGAAAAACTTATACGTATAAGGTCTATACCAGGGCCGTAACTTCGCAGGTGGGGCCCCGGTGCAAACATTTATTATGGGGCCTCCATTTTTTTTCTGTACTTAATATTAAATTGAATTACTTTTCTCAACACAGGAATCAATGCAAACTCCGCGTTATAGAAAGATTTTTCAATTAAAATAATGAGTCAAAAACGCATTGAACTGAACAGGTAAAAGGGGCTAAAGCTGAGTTTATTGTGCCTACAAAATTAGATGGTCAAATATAAATTAAAATTATTGATGAAGTGTGACATTTAATAATAATAAGTTTACTTGAGCTTTTAACGAAAATATTTTACAATGAAATGTAGCAATGCGGGGCCCCCTCGTGCTGCGGCCCGAATGCATTGTACCCACTGCACCAGCGACAGTTACGGCCCTGGTCTATACTAATTCTTCAGGCAAATTAAACTTGTAATCTTCGCGTTTTTGAATATTCGAGCAAATGTTTTTGTTGTTAGGGTTACACAAAGCAAATAAATCGTGGGAAAAAAACCACGCTTCTCAGTTTTGATAAACGCCTAAAAATTTGTTTTTTCGACACTGATTACGTCCGGTTGTGTAGGTCTATAAAAGAGTACATCTTAACGTTGATAAAAAATATCCTTTGTACTGATAAAGAACAAAACAAGGTTGTCAAATTATGGTGGACCCATTTAAAAACAAGAAAAAGAAATTAACTTTTAGACAAAAATAAAAACACTTTCTTTAACAGTAGTTCTTCAAATACAACCAGTTGCCTTGACCCGAGGTCAGAAATTAAATTAATAAATATTTCGTGTTGGTGTTTGAAATAACAACTATCAGATAATGTTTAACAAGACTTTAATAAAAGTTTAGACCAAAAATTTAAATACGCTTAAAGTCCAAACGAAAAATCAATAAAAGAATTAAACCAGCAACCTGAAAGTGACTTTTAACTACTTGACAAAATAACAACTGATAAAGGGTAAACAGAATGTGAAATAATAGCAAAGACAAATTAGCGCGTTGGAGAAAAGGCGCAACGCGCGGCAAACATTACACAGAAAATTCTTTGTTTACATGGTTCAGTGTTTTCAGCTTGATTTTTCGAAAACAACACCAACTTTTTGGTTTTCAATTTAAAGGAAAAAAATCTTTTTGTTTTGACTTGACTCTCAAATACAATACTCTTTAAATTGAAATGAAAATTTTTTCTTTAGTTTTTACTTGACCTTCGAAGACAAGATTGTTCTTTGAAGAGTTTTTTCAAGCTTGGGGTACCTAAAACATTTTCCTGACCTTGGTTTTTGCACTAATTTTTTTACACCAAAAATATTTAGAATTAATCAAAAACACCCAGTGTGATGAGCAAACAAAGAGAAAAAATTTTGGGGATTTCATCTTTATTGCAAATTCAAGCTTGATAAAAATTAACAACTGATATTTTTGTTGCTAGGGTGAAAGTTACATGTTCAGCACGGTGACAACAATGCGTGACTACATCTTTTACCAGTGGCATCAGTACATCGATGATTTGTGGCAATATTGGAACAACACCAAGATCGCAGAAGTGGTTCAAAATGCTTCCCCAGTCTTGCTTCGAACAAATGACGTAGTTATAAAAAAGACCGACGCACCAATCCCAAGCTTCGCTGAGTAAACAATATTACGTATCTAGTTGAATTCGGGTGTAATTTTTTTCTACTTATTTACAGTGTTGGATATTGGGTGAGGCGAGTGAGGCAGTTGCCTCGCCCCCTCGATTTTAAGGCCCCCCTTGAAAATACGGCATATAGTTTCATTTTGCTGTATATGTTTTTTAGAAATCACCATGATTTTGAGAAAAATAACGGAAATACGAGATCAAAGCCCTTTTTTTTTAGAGAACATCAATTTTTGGGAATCCTTGCCGCGGGCCCTTAACTTTGAATATCCGTCACTGCTTATTTATAGTCCCTAGTAATTGTCAAAGTTTTAATAAATAAAACTTCGTTTAAGAAATTAGTCATTTCAAGCAGTAGTTTAAATAGTGATCCGATCCAAAAATTTGAATGTTGTCGATGTCTGCCATTTAGAATCACAAAAGTTTCATTGTAAAAAAGAAAAATAATTTTACTTTTATTTTTGTTGCTGATACTAAAGAATGACCAGCAAATGACCAGAATGACAAAAGTGTATAAATCAAAGTCATTCGTTCTGCCAAGACAAAACAAATTAGTAGTATTTTTTGTATAACCACTCGTATTTTTAAGTTTTCATAAAAAAACTCTTTCTTTTTGGTATGTTTACTAGTTTAAAACAAAATATTAAAATATTTTACAGACGCTAATCAGTAATCACGGAGGCTCCCTTTTCTTCGGCGAATGCAGAAATGGGTCCGTTTATAATTGAAAAATAATATTGTAACAAAACTGACCTCACTACTAGTTACTTCGTTGTCACCTTGGCTACAATTAGGTTTGAATGATGGGACTGATAACCCGAATCCTCATATAGGTAAGTAACTCCTAAACTTTAAAACCTTTTTTAATAAAAATCTACTTTTCGGGAAATACAAAGAGAAGTTTTTTTACAGTCGGAGTAAATTGATTGGAGTGTGCTCATTGACAGCAAAGCAAAAAGTTTAGTCAATTCGATGCATAAAATTAACTTGAGATTTCATAGCTGTGGCGATAAAAACGTTTCTTACAGAATAATCTGAGCCACCGTAGCAGTGAGGAGTGGAACGTCGTTGAATATTGCTGCAGGTCTACTGCTGCTAATGCAATTATCGCTCATTGATAGTCGTACCCGAGTATGGTCTCTTAACAGATGAAGTCACAATCAGGTGATTTTCAGCTGTTTTTTTTTAAAAAAACCGACAATTCAGTTAGCACAGCAAATTGAGAGTAATAATAAATTGGGGTACTGAAAAACAGGATGTGTAAGAACCCTAGCATGAAGATCTGAGATAAAAGACAAAACACTAGCTTTATATTAAGGCTGACTTGAAAGATAGTTTTAATCACTTTTCAAGAAACATTTGCATTATAAAGTAAAATGAATCCGAATGTTAAAAATGTTGATTTCAAAAATTTGTTGCAAGATAGATATAATTGCTTAGAATCATTGTCTATTAATGCACTTCCGTCTATTAATCTGTCTATTAATATATCTCTGACAATCTTTCACAGAGAGAATTTGCTGCTGCCCTTCAACACTTAAAACCAGGTAAAGCTCCGGGACCTGATTCCATCTGCCCCGAGCTTATACTCCATGCCGGAGCTGCTTTGAAGTCCTGGTTACGTGACTTCCTTTCTTCCTGTTTGCGCCGACTCAAAATTCCCAAGATCTGGAGAAGAGCGCTTGTGGTCGCGATCCCAAAACCGGGAAAGCCCGTGGGGGATCCAAAGAGTTATCGACCGATATTTCTGCTCTGTGTGCTCTACAAGATCCTCGAGAGGCTTATCTACGCCCGCGTTGAGCCATTAATCGATCCACTGCTCCCTAAAGAGCAGGCTGGGTTTCGACGCGGGAAGTCAACCGTAGATCAAGCTGTTCTGCTAACCCAGAACATCGAGGATTCTTTCGAGGCTAAAAAGAAGGCCGGTGCCATATTTGTCGATCTGACAGCTGCTCATGACACTGTCTGGCACCGTGGCCTTACCTGCAAGCTGCTGAGACTACTTCCGGATAAGCACATGGTCAAAATGATCATGGAGCTTGTCCGAAACCAAAGTTTCACCCTTACCACCGGTGACAGCAAGCAAAGCAGGCTACGCCCTCTTAAAAACAGCGTTCCTCAAGGATCGGTCTTGGCTCCCCTCCTATTTAACATCTATACGTACGATATTCCTTCCATGATTTCCAGAAAGTTTGCTTATGCTGATGATTTAGTATTGTCGCACTCTTCTGGAAACTGGAAGGACTTGGAGGAGACATTAAGCCAAGACATGTCTACACTGTCAGCGTATCTCCAGACTTGGAGGTTGAAGCTCAGTCACATTAAGACGGTGACGGCAGTCTTTCACTTAAATAACCGAGAGGCCAAACGTGAGCTAAAGGTCTACAACAATAGTAGACTTTTACCGTTCTGTCCAACCTCTACTTATCTTGGGGTAAAACTGGACAGATCGCTCACGTTTCGTCACCATTTAGTGGCATTGCGCAAAAAACTATCCTCGCGCGTCACACTGCTGAGGCGACTCGTGGGCTCGGGATGGGGTGCTGGTGCTAAAACACTACGCATAGCCACCTTGTCTCTAGTCTGCTCAGCAGCTGAGTACTGCGCGCCAGTATGGTGTCGCAGTGCTCACGCTCGTCTCATTGACAATGTCTTGAATGACGCCTTGCGCATAGTTACTGGATGCCTGCGTCCCACTCCAACGGACCACATACCTGTACTCTCAGGCATCCAGCCAGCTGAGCTTCGCCGAATATGAGCGACACTCTCCTTGGCTTACCGTGGATCTCTGGACCCCGATCATATCTTGCATGGTCTTTTAAGTGGGGTCCTCAGATACTGGTTAAGTGAGACTAAAATCCAGACGCCCGTTTGTGCCAGGTGCGCGGAATCTTTTGGACAACCTTGCCAGACTTGGCATCCGCGCCTCTGAATGGACAAATCACAAATGGAAAACGGAGTACTGTGACAATGCTTCCAGGCTCCGTGCTTTTGTGCCCGAGACCAGTGCCAGCCTGTTGGGATGGACTTACCCCGAACAGCTTGGGTTAGGCTCAACCGCCTGCGCACTGATGTTGGGCGATTCCATTCGTCCATGCACAAATGGGGTCTCGCTCCTTCACCGAATTGCGAGTGTGGCGCCTCTGAGCAAACCGAAGACCATGTACTAACAGCGTGCCCTACTCATTGGGCACCACATGGAGCACGAGGTCTGATGGTTTTGGATGACGAAACTCGATGCTGGCTTAATGACATCACTGCCAGCATCTGATCCAGGCAGTGCAGCATTCTGGGGTAGTAAAAGGATAAATTCTCGGCCCCAGTCTTGTTTGTGTCTGGCCTGGAGTGGATACCCTTCAAACGACGACGACGACGACGACGACGACGACGACGACGACGACGAATGCACTTCCGTAGCTTAAAAAAAAACGCCAAGGAGCACAAAAACGGTACCTATAAAACGATTCCCAACTTTCAAATTTAAATAGAAACTTTAAAAAGCGGTTTTAATGTTAAACCTAAGATTATCTTCTGACATTTTTTTGGGCAAATTGTTTCTTCTTTATTTGAAAAACATGTTAACTCGGTAGACCCAAGATCATTAAATTTTTTGGCGTTTATTAGTCAGCCAACTGGCCAAGCTTTCGTTCACAGCTGTCAGTCCATAAATCCGATCAGGATGATGATAAATGAGAGATGCTTGCAGAATGTTTATTTCAGTTTGTTTCTCTGCACCACACTCATTGGTTGCACTAAGATGCATACCATATCTGCGCATGGTAGAGCGGAAGAGGTCCACCCCAGGTAGAAGGTGTATGGCCTGATTCAGGCGGCCTGGTAAAGTACATGCCCGGTGGTAAGGTACTGATGTCAGAAATGAAAGTATGAAGTCTGGAAGAGCTTTTCTAATATTTCATGTTCAATTTGGACTCTACCAAGCATACTGCAGCGATTTCTACCTGACTAAGGTCAACCATCAACTCCAATGCAACAGGCATCTCGAACTGAGATGATAGAACGATGACATGTAACCAGAATAACACAAATTTGATGCTTATTCCACCTGACTGATTTCTATTGTGCCTTTGAAAAGGGGACCTTCGTAAAATTTCTTCAATGGGATCACGTCGCGAATCTAAAATAAGGACCATGCCTAACTCAGAAAACAGAAACTAAGCCAAAGCGCTTAATCTAAGAAGAATTAGATTAGTTATTAAACTATAGTATTTCCAATGTAAGTACAAACTTAAAATAGTATAGCACTATATATTATTAAAAGTGCGACATATTAAACCCAGACTTTTCAAAAATTAAACATGCATTTACTATTTATGTTTCATAAAACGAGACAAAACAGGCTCTAGAGTTGTGCTTTGTGATTTTTAATGTATAGTAAATTTTTTTTTTGACGCAAAATAATTCCCTGTTCTGCCTAATGTTTGAAAATATTTTTAAATATGTTTGCACAACATTGCGTCAGCTCAAGAAATTACCTTAATTAAAAAGGCATCACAGTCGAATACTTTAATGTTAGGTTTTCTATACGCTTTTTGTATTTTTTCAATGTCTTCTTGTAATAATATATCAAGTGATTGCTTAGACCATGGTGGTCCAACTTCTGCACTCTTGTGGGCCACTTTTCAAAATTATTCGAGTTTGCGGACCTCAACCGGCTAAAAACATTTATTTTTGTCCCAAAATCAGGGTGTTCTCTAAAAAAAAAAAGAAAAAAGGTCTTCAATTGGAATCGATCTCCGAAATTCCTATTTTCTTCCCAAAATCAGGGTGTTCTCTAAAAAAAAAAGATCTTCGATTGGAATCGATTTCCGAAATTGCTATTTTTGTCCCAAAATCATAGCGTTCTCTGAAAAAAAAGGTTGCCGCTGCCTGTAATCGACAAGACTTCTGCAAAATTGTTCCGCGAGCCCGTAGTTGGACCACGCTGGCTTAGACAATTCATGTTTATAAGTGGGGTACATAATTGAATAACATAAAATTTCAAAACATAAAAATTTGAAAAAAGATTTTAAAAAAATTAGAATTCTTAAAAAAATTTTTCTCAAGGGAGGACGTAAAGTAAGTAACGTGATAGCATTACAAGCATATTTTTGCTACGTTTGTTATGCCTTGCAAGCTTTTTAAGGTATGGACATCTGAAGCATACGGACCGGCGGAAATGACGCAGTCCATTTCAACACGTCATCGCTTATGTAAATTTTGTTATTTTTATGCTTGTTTATTAAATAAATAAAAAAAGTTAAACAAAAATGTATACCGTTAAATTTTTAAAAATTCTATAAATGCCTGTTCCAAAACATAAAAAATTTGAAAAAAGATTTAGAATGCTCAGAGTTGATCATACATCATACACGGTAAATTCCCATATCAATAAAATAAAAAAAAAAGATTTTTTAAAAACTAACATTTAGAATGCTCAGATTTAAATTGCATTGGACACGGCATTTCATATACTACTCATAGTTAACAAGAACTTGGGCAATTTGTAACCCCAAAGGCGAAAGTCCAACAACGGAGAATCCGAACAAACTAAAAGACATCATGGCATCTTCTTCTGTGTATTGCCTTGGAGGGGGTGATGACGTCAGGGCCTGTGCACTACAGAAAGTGATCAAGAAAAACTGTTAAAAGTTTTCTTAAACCTTGTTTGTTCTGTTGATTTGAATCATCTACAGTAGTGGATATTGGGTGAGGCGAATGAGGCAGTCGCCTCAGGCTTCCCCTTTTTTTGGGCCCCCCCTCGAAAACAGCAGATACAGTTTTGGATTTGCTGCAGATGTTTGTTCAGAGGACGATTCTGAGTGAAGACCTTTTTTTTTTTTTTTTTTAGAGAACACCTTGATTTTGGGAGAAAAATATGCAAGCCCAGATCAGACCTCTTTTTTTTCTCAGAGAACATCAATTTTTAAAAATTCTTGCCTCGGGCCCCTAAATTAAAATATCCACCACTGATCATCTATTTGTGCTAAGTGAGTTTTTATAAGAAATACAAATAAATACTTTTAATATTATCAATATTTTTATTTACACTTCTGACTCGCAAGAAAATGTTGGTGGTGTTATTGACTTTTCAGCATCGAAGCTAGAACAGCAGACTTAGTACAAATAATTTATCCAGATTCAAAGTAAATCAACTTTAAGTTAGATTTTTAAAATATTTGCTGTTGATTTAAAAAAAAACAAGTAATTCCGTTCAAGCAATGCGTTAAATCTTGCTTATTTGCCAGACAAATTGGTTGTGGTGATTGTGTAGTTATTTGATCAAAGAACATACAGCTATGCAAAAGCTCCGTATAATAACGCTGATTTAAACTTTTTCAAACTGGAGGGCACAAATATAGTACCACTTATTTGAACCAGCGTAATGAGCAGTGGTTCAAAGAACTTCAAAATATGTACCGCTATTTACAATTATTTTCTTAGCGTCATCAGCAGCTCAGAAAGCGTACCACTTTACTTATCAGATAATCAGAAGCTTATGGATGCATCTGGCAACAATTTTCGTCACGTGCACAGAATATTTTTATTCTCTTTTAGCAAATTATAGCAATAAAGGAATAATTCATCATATTTGTAAATGTATGCCAAAAAATAAATTTTTGCCCTTTTCGAGTTTTTTTTTGTTCATTTCTTTTGGGCCTGAAAGAGTTAAAACGAAATCATTTTGTATAAATACACAGCATAGATAAACAAAGTTTTAAAGAACACAACATCATGAAACACAAAGCACAATATAATAGAAAAAAAGCACAAGTGCCTGTATACGTTGATAACACAATTAATGTTGCTGCTCCATATGGTAAATATTAAAGCATTATTCTCCGTTTAGCCGAAAAAAAATGGCAAATTTGGTTATAAGCCAGAAAACTTTTAAAGCAGGTGATTTGGTACGATACGTTACGGTAACAGTTTGAAAAAAAGTACGGTAAGAAATTACGTAAGATATTTCCTGGTATATTGCGGTATTATTTTTTCTGTACCGTTCTCTTTTCGGAGATCTTATTTAAAGTCTTCAAAAAGCTTTGCTTTTTTGAAATCAAAAGTCACACAAAATTGCAACTTTCATCGTTGAGACGATTTTCTCTGGTTTAAGGCACATTCTAAATTAGCTGAGACTTGGGCTTAAAGAAGACATAATTGGGGCAATAATGTTTTAGCGTTGCAACACTTAAATCTTTGGTTTTCATAATAATTGAATTGACTTTTAAAAACGTTTAAACAATTTTCTTTACGATGCCGTTCATCGCTGTTTTCGTTTGTCGATGATGATAGGTTGAAAACATCTTTATCATCGCTGTTTTGATCCTTAAGTGTAAATTCAATCAACGCCTTATCGAGCTGATGTCCTTTATTACTAAATGAAGTACTTGGTTGATTGAGTTACACGATTTTTAGTTTTTTTCCAGAGGAAATAAAATTAGCGTAATCTCTCTCTGCTTCTACTCATATTTATCTCAGTACACGCAGCAAAAAATTCCATGCCGCACAACTAAGTACGATATTTTAGTGGAGTACGGAATCCCAGTGCGATATTTTTCGGAAGTACGGAGTACGGAAAACTATTCCGTACCGCAACATTTCTGTTAAAAATAAAAGTAAAAAACTTTGTTTAAAAACAAAATAGAGTGTTACGGAAAAAAATAACTAAAAAGTTATAAAACTTACAACCAATGTAAGCAATTAACGAAGAGCTTTCTGATTGATGAGGTAAACTCACTCTAAGGGTGACAAATTTAACGAAGATGTAAAAATGCGTCCTTTAAAGAAGCCAAACTGCGTTATATAACGGAGAAAAGAAAAATGAGAGAAGAGGATTTCATCGGTCGAAAATAAACGAACTATGTTCCATCGTGACCTACTTAAAACACAGCCTTATATGTCACATTTTGTCACATTTACACTCAACTCAATTGAGCTTTCTAAACAGTTGGATATCAAGGTTTTAAACTGCGGTCAATGCAGAAATTGACAAATAATTCAACACTTTGACCGTTGTCGCTTCTTAAAAGTACTGACGACATCTTTTCTAATCTTGCTATTTTCAATTTTTTGTTTATTATTGTAGAAAATGTTTGTCATGATCTTATTCGCCCACTTTTGGCCCTAAACAATGTGGTCGGCACACTTAAACAAAACATTGGTGCAGTAGGTATTTAAAACAGTTTCAGCATCTGTACGGATGTTAGTACAACAGTACTGTTTCAGCAAAAACGTCTGTGAGGTCTAGAGTGGCAAAACCAAAAGCAACATAATCTTTGAGAACTGCAGATGGTACCTTGAGTCCCCCACGCGATAAATGTCAAAGTACAAATTCTTTTCAACTTCACTGCCACATATTGAGTTGATACATTGGCGACATCTAGTCTTTTCTGTTGGTTGTTTGCTAATGCAGCCAGACACTACTTGTACCACTTCCTCGGTTTCGGCTGTCAGAGTTGCTTCTTGAATTGAGACACTCATGAATCAAGAGCTTCTTTAAATTTTTCACTTTCCTGGGTTGTGTTTGTGACTGCCAGCTCCTCTTCCCAAAAGTTGATGTTTTCTTTTAGTAGAGTTTGGCATAACAAAATCTTTCACTGGTTTCCACCTCTCCCAAACTCACGAGAAAATGTCCACCGTTTAGTTGTATGTATTGGGAAAACCTGCGCTCAATGGGATCGCTTTGCAGGCGAGTAGTTAGGATGTACTTGTGGTCATCCATGAGTAGTTCGTCTAAAAGATCTGCTTTTTTCATCTAAATCGAAAAGAAGCACTCCCATTTTTCAACCAATTAGCACTACCATTTTCAACCAATTAGGCTTCCAGCCATTCAGCAAAAGCTCGCAAAAAATCTACCTTGCCATCACCTAATGTAATGGCATTAGCAATATCACCAAGATAAAACTCCTGCTTGCTATTTACTATTTTCCACCACACGTTAATTGCCGACAAAAATCCAGTGACACCTTGTCGAGAGGAAAAATAACTTTTGACTGCTGCTATTGTTGTGTCATGGAAAATTGCTAATGCTAAATTGACATTTTGCTTATTATGGCCCGGGTGTAAAACTTCATATGTAAGTTTTGGTGCTTTACGTAAATTGGCTTTTAGTTTTGCATCTTCTTCATGAACATCTTTAAAGTCTCTCCATGATATTTATCCCGCTTGTGATGATGCCACCACTATATTTTTGATGGAGAAACAAAATGCTGGAAAAACAAATTTTTGACTATTAAGCAAATTGTTTCTTATGTTTTTTTCCAGATGGACATTGTCGTAAAACAAATATGTTTTGCATGAATTTTGTGGATGCACTATAAACCTTGCATCTTTGTGTGCATATTCCTGTAATAAAATATTAAAAGATGAAACATTGGCCGCATAATTGTCACTCACAATCACGTACTTGAAAACCACTCTTACACAAATCGGTGACATATTTTGAGAGTTTTTCTGCAAGCCACCGTCCACTGATCTCAGTTTCAGGACAAGCTTTTACCACAACGGGTACAGACTGTTTTAACCCTTGGAGCATGAAAACAACAACACCTTTGCACATGTTGCCATCGGAATCTGCACCAACATACTTCCCAGCAGAATATTATACTTTTTTTTCAAATACATTTTATCGGTGATAAGCACGACGTTGTTTGATGATATTTTTTTCTGCCTCAATAGTTCCGCAGCTTTAATGGCATCCAAATTTCCTGACTTTAATTTTGCTAAAAGCGATAATGAAGGAACGCAAAACTCTTCGAGCAGCAGTTTGTATGCCTGTAAAGATGTGTGCCGCAAAAGCAAAGCCAAACGTATCATTTTTGACGAATACGGAGGTTGTCCTTTAAGGCCCGTTTCCACTACGAGCGTGGAAAAAAGCATTCTTTGTTTGTTTTATTGCTTTTTTTTGCGCTCGCTTCAATTTTAACCGCTCGCTTCAATCGAAGATCAATAAAAGAGAGAAAGAATACTCTTTTCCACGCTCGTAGTGGAAACGGGCCTTTAGGCTTGTAATGTTTTCGTTTTTGTAATTCAAACAATAAGGAATGGTCATCAGTAAAGCTTTTCAAATAATTGGTAAATTTTCCAACATAGAAAATCTGGTTAATTTTGAATTTTTTCCTTGCGAAAACCAATCTGGGAGAGGAACTGGGTTATTACAATACTGGAGTTCAACGTGCAAACTATTGTCGATTTTTATAACTTCAAAAATAGTGGGAAAGCCACTGCAATCATCAAATAGCAAAACATAAAGCAATATAAAGTCTTTTGTTTTATGCCAGGTGTAACCAGAAGGGCAATGTTTCTCTGTTATATCTTCAATGTTGTGTATTTTATCTTTTTCCACAAAACTGTCTATTTGGTCTGGTTGGTAAATACGAGGTTTCGACAACTTACTCAACCATGAAAACCCTAGAGAAAGAAGAGAAACGAGAACAGAAGAGAGAGAAAGGGACGTGGAAGATATCTCTGGAGAAGAAGTCAGGACTGGGTTGAGGAGGATGAAGAAGGGAAAGGCTCAAGGACCTGATGACATACCAGTGGAAGCATGGATTGCTCTAGGCAATAAAGGTGTGGAGTTTTTAGTGAAGTTTTTCAACAGACTCTTGCGAGGAGAGAAGATGCCAGATGAATAGAGGATGAGCGTGCTTGTACCTTTGTACAAAGGTAAAGGAGACATCAAAGAATGTGGAAACTACCGGGGGATCAAGTTGATGAGCCACACTATGAAATTGTGGGAGAGGATAATAGAAGCAAGGATAAGGAAGGAGGTGACAATTGCTGAGCAACAATTTGGGTTCATGCCAGGAAGGAGTACCACCGATGCAATCTTTTGTCTAAGGATGCTGTTGGAAAAATGGACTGAAGGGCAGAAGGCAGTGCACTGTGCCTTTATTGACCTGGAGAAAGCATACGACAGGGTACCCAGAGAGGAACTGTGGGAATGCTTGCGGTTAGCCGAAACATCAGAGTGCTACATAAGGATTATCCAGGATATGTACCACGGAGCAACAACAACTGTGAGAAGTGCAGCAGGGTTGACTGAAGAATTTAAGGTAGGTGTTGGACTCCACCAAGGTTCAGCACTCAGCCCATTTCTTTTTGTCATCATTATGGACAGGCTGACGGAGGACATCAGGAAGGACGCACCATGGGATATGCTGTTTGCAGATGACATAGTTCTATGTAGACAAAATCTTAGGGAGCTAGAGGAGGACCTGGAGATTTAGAGAAATGCACTGGAGAGAAGAGGCCTGAAAGTGAGCCGGAGCAAGACAGAATATTTGAGGGTTGGGGGTGTGGATGATGGAGAAGAGTTGAAGTTGCAAGAAGAAAAGGTAAAGAAAGCCAAAAACTTCAAATACCTGGGGTCAACAGTTAGTAATGATGGAAGATGTGAAGAAGAAGTAAGGAGAAGGATCCAAGCAGGATGGATGAGTTGGAGGAAGGTATCTGGAGTTCTGTGCGACAGGAAGTTATCAGCAAAGGTTAAGGGTAAAATATACAAGAGTGTTGTTAGACCAGCCATGCTTTATGGAATGGAAACGGTGGCAGTGACTGAACGACAAATGGGAAAAATGGAAGTTGCAGAGTTGAAAATGGTGAGATGGGCACTGGGAGTGACAAGAAAGGACAAGATAAGAAACGAATATGTGAGAGGGACTGCGAAAATTGCAAAGCTGGGAGAAAAACTTCGGAATGTGAGGTTACGTTGGTATGGACACGTAAAAAGGAGAGAAGAAAACTATGTGGGGAAAAGGATGATGGAGATGGCAGTGCCAGGCAGAAGGAAAAGAGGAAGGCCAAGGAGAAGGTCGATGGATTTGGTGAGAGAAGACATGGAAAGGGTTGGAGCTAGGGAAGGAGACGAAGTAGACCGAGTGAAATGGAGATTACTGTCGCGCTGTGGCGACCCCGAGTAGGGAGAAGCCGAAAGAAGAAGAAGAAGAAGAGGAGACTTTTTAAAACCTGTAAGCGTAAGCAAGGAAGATGGTTTTAAAAGTACACTTTCCGTGTAAATGGTTGGTACTGGGTTTAATTTCCAATTTAACTTTTTTCTTTTCCCATTTAAAATAAATTTTTGATCAAAATGATTTGCACATATTACTGAATTACTTGTAGGTGACCAATCCAAACGATTGACGAATTCCGTCATTTTGCCAGCAAATCAATTTTTTGAAGGGGAAAGTGAAAAGATGAAACAGAATTTGCATTACTTTTGTATACAGATTTACAGCCGCACATCACACATTTGTTAACCATGATTGCTCTAATAACAAATAATAAATACTTCATACATCTTTAAAAATTATTGCATCAACAAAGAAAAACACGTACCGCAAAGAAGAAATTTCGAAACAATTTTAGATCTAACCTATCGATGATAACCTGCGATCAGTCAAGATCAAACTTTACACTAACGAACTTCTTCAAATGTAATAATGGTACGTTTTTTACGCTGCTCGCGCTACTTTTTCTAAAGCTCCTACAGTTAATATATCTCATTAAAAAAGCGTTGTAATTAAGTTAGTAAGTTACTCATAGTGTTTTTTTTAAAGTAATACAGTGGAAAATACAACTATTGCCTTTAATTACAAATTCAATCTTTAAAAATTACTATATTTGGCTAACGTTCATACAGAATAGCAAACTAAATTTATTTGAACCCACCTACTACTCACACTGTAACGCACTAGCCCACAGCACTCAAAACCAAAAACAAAGAATGCATAGCCTACTATGCAGAAAGACATTTACACTCAGTGCGTTAGTAAAATATTGTAACGTTCTTCTAACTATAACAGCTAAAACTTCAAGCTCCAACAACCGCCTTTTATTAGGATACAAATCAACAACTGAACTGTAACAATACACGAGGCAAGGTTATAGAATACAAGTATTGTGATGTCATAATATTCTACAATATAATTATCAACACTAAGTTACTTAATAGAACGATTTCTCTGGTATAAGTTACATATTTAAATTACTTATTCTGTCCGTCTTTGTTCAAACTAGAATTTGATAAACATGACACTATTAGGGCATTAGCCTGAGCGAATAATATTTAGTGTATTTTGCTGCAGCACAGCATTTTCATTTTAAGCCTCTTAGAAATCGATCTCAAAATGTAACATACAAGGCCGTGTTTTAAGTAGGCCATGCATGAATGTATGTGTATTGCTGTGTGTGATTGTAATATGGTTAAAAAAAAGTATACTCTCTCCCTAAATTGTAAATGAACTATGAGGAAGGAAGAATTTAAAAAAATTTAAGCCCTAGACAAAAATCTTTTACTTTCAGAGATTTGGTTGAATTCACTGAATGAAAATAGGTGCTAAGGCCAATAGACAAAAAGAAAAACTCTCTTGGGGTAAGAATTGACAATTTGTTGTCGCTGTTGTGATGTCCGAATTGAGAGTATTTACCTTAAAGCCACTTTTATTAACTGACCAAAAAATTAATATGGCTAATTACGCAAAATGAGGGGGCTCCAAAACTGCGAGCTGAAGTTGTTTTAAAACTATTTTAAAAAAAACGACTTGTTTTCTTCGGACATAAACTGAAGACCTTTTTTTCGTCTTCATTTGACGTTGTGGATAGAATAAGTACGTTTTCTAGAAACGCTAATTAAAACTTAAACAATAATAGTGAAAACTAAGCACTTTACTTCAAATAAGCACGTTTTATTTATTTTTATTTAGAGATAAAATAAATTTTTATTTAATTTTTATTATTTATAAATTTTTAGTTAGAGATAAAATAAATTATTATTATATTATTATATTAAATTAAATATTAAAATAAATAAATTATTATATTATTATATTAAAATTTTGTATTTCAGAAAAAATTTTTATGTGTTTATTGAATGTGTTTAATAAATCTCAAAAATGACTTGCTTCAAACGAATGAATTTTTGAGGATGAAACATTCCTCAAACGATTTTGTTTTAATGACTAGGCGACTTGTCATGTTTCAGGGAAATTAAACAAACACAATGTGAGAATTTGAGAATCAGAACACCCTCATGTAATTAAAGAGCTTCAGCAAAATAGTCACATCAATAAATCAAAATACAAATGTGCTTTTTTTGAGAACTAATTAATATTATGGGGGTTTGCTAAACACATTTAATAAACACATAAAAATTTTATCGGAAACACAAAATTTTAATCTGAATAAAAACGTTAATAAACACTGATTAAATTAAAACCAATCGCTTTAAGATATCTCATCGATTGCCTTTGCAATAATTTTTTTAAATTGTAACAGGACTTTATGGACACCCTGTGTAATGTAGTTCGTTTTGCTCCAGTCTTCCATTTCATTCTGACAATTTTCTCTTAATTAGTGTTAAATAAAAAGCTTCGAGAAACAACTCTTTTTTTCTCGTACATTTGCACCAATGCGCTATTTTGACCAATCGAACCTCTACTAACAATTTTGAAAAGAAATTAAACAACTGTGACAGATTGATAAAAAAAAATGTTTTGGTTTCTTATAACAGAAAAATCGATAGAAAAAAATAGAAAGTAATTCAAAGATGTTCTTTCTGTTAGGCCAGTGGTTCTCAACCATTGTGTCATTGCGTACCCCTTGGAAAGTATTATTTGTTTCACGTACCACCTTGCATTGTCATTTAATTTATAACTTTCAAAACACAAGACACAAATTAATTTTCAAACGAATTTTTTATTAAAAAAACATCATTTATTGATTAATCTATCGATTCTTGGTGGCAAAGAAGCAACAGCTGTAATCAAATTGTTTTCAAGAGACAATCTGTTTCTTTGTTTGGTTTTAATAGTAGCCATTGCTGAAAACGTAACTTCGCATAAATAAGTGGATGCAAAAAGTTGCAAGTGTTCCAGAGCCTCATCTCCCAAGTCGGGATGTTCCTGTTTGACAAATGTCCAAAATTCGGTCAACGAAACAGCACTAAGTTTTAACTGTAAGCGGCGGTCCGTTGATACTTTTAAAAGTATTTCTTGCAAGTTAACTGGCAGTGCGGCCAAATTTTCTTCTGGAACAGAAAATGGGTCTCTCACCCAATCTAGTTGTTTTTCGATTTGAATAATATTAGGAAAGTATTGGTAAAAGTTTTGACATAGACTTGTTAAATGATTATCTATCATTGCCTTTATCATTTCTATTTCTACTTTTTCCGTGAAAATGAACTTCTGCAATTGGGGAAAGCATGTAAAGTCTGCTTTTTGGCACGTTTTCTTCCAGAGATCAATTTTTTCAGGAACCCACTTCTCTTATCATGCAAGATGAGAAAGTTGGCTTCTTTTCCTTGAAGACCAACGTTTAGTTCATCGAGCTTATTGAAAATTTCTGCAAGATAGCACAGCTTCGCGAGCCAACCGACATTTTCAAATAATTCACTATAAGGGGAGTTGTGTTCCTTGCAAAACATGCCAACTTCGGTGCGTAATTTAAAGAGCCTGTTCAGAATTTTTCCTCTGGAAAGCCAGCGCACTTCCGTGTGTAGCAGCAGTTGTGTATGTTCGGCTTCCATTTTTTTGCAAAGAAGGCGAAACAGACTGGAGTTAAGTGGTTGAGATTTCATGAAGTTGATGACCTTGATGCTACAGTTCAAAACGTCATGTAGTTGGGGACTCATTCTTTTTGATGCCAACGCCTCTCTGTGTATAATATAATGAGTCCATTTCACGTTTGGATTTTTTTCTTTAGCAAGTGTAACAAACCCTTTTATGGTGCCGGTCATAGAAGCAGCAGCATCGGTGCATATGCTGCTACAACGTGTCCAGTTCAGACTTTTCTCCGCGAAGAAAGCATCTACCACGTTAAAAATATCTTTTCCGGTGGTTCTCCCTTGCATACTTTTGCAGAACAATATATGCTCAGCTATGCCATCAGCATCGCGGTATCTCACAAAACCAACCAGCTGTCAGTTAACTTGTTACTAGTAGAGATACAGCATAAGAAGCTTGTAGTGCTCTCTTTGAAGTTGTTGTAACTTTTCAAATTACATCTTGCGAGGATCGAAATTCCGAAAATTTTTTTTGGAAAACTAGAAGGTTTACCTACATGACAAGCATGTTTTGTGGTCAAAATGCAGGTGCGACTTCATGAAGTTGTTTGACAGGGTATTGCAACAGAAAAAACGCACTGCCTTGGATGGCTTAGAGTCGGTGCATGTAAATCCCATTAATGCATACGAATCTTTGTACTGGCAATATTTGACTGCAGACTGTATTTTTGCATTTTTGTTTAACGGGCCTTGAGAATCAGAAGCACCAGCTTCGCTGATAGAACGTTTTACCACGATTCGATTATATGCAGTACTTTATAATATAAAGCTATAAACTTATATAAACTTAAATATAAAGTTTATATTATAAATTTATAAAGTTTATAAACTCTACTTTCTTGGCTGTTGTCAATTTAAGTTTACTAAAACTGAACACTCCACAGCTCACCAAGAATCACATATCTATTTAGAATTAGATACATTGGGTATTGTGACGTCACAACTAGTGACCGTTTGTAAAATTTACCATTGCAATCAATTCAATACTATGCAATTTGGTATCTGAGATTAATGCTTTCTATCATTTGTAATCGCGTACCCCCATTTGAGAACCACTGTGTTAGGCTACTATTCAGTATTTGGCTCTAGTGTTTTTGCCAGTAGTGTCCTTTGGATTGACAAAGTTTGCACAAACTAAACAGCATTTGCTAAGTTAAACGAATTGCTTTACTTGAAATATACGAAACAAATCAAAGTTATAAATAGATTAAAATTATTTTTAATTATCTGAAAAGAATAAATCTTTCTGAAACACGTTGTCCAGACACCACGTGACTTCGCTACGCTTGACTAAGCGCCTTAGCTGCCTAATTTTACACCCGGCATATCTTGCTTATTCATTCATGAAGAAAAGTGTAATACAAATCTGTTTTGAATAAAGTTTTACTTGTCAATGGTTAATTGGTTACAGCAGTTAAGCCGGGTTGTTACTTACAAGTTTGTAAAACTAAAGACTTAGATACAAAGGCATTCAAAATTAAGATTCTATTTTTTAAGTCTTACAGTAAAGCTGAAAAAAAAGTCAATTTTTGAAAACAAGTTAGTAGAACAACTTAACAAGTTAAAAATATTAAATTACAGTGCAAAACTAGCAACTAATCTCAATTCACATATAAACCTAAGCTGGAGATTTCAGTCAATTAAATTAATCAATCGATTGATAAATGCTTCTATTTGTAAACTTTCTCTTTAGAATATCGAAATTTCATTCTACTGCACACTGATGTAAGTAACTTAACTTAAAACCAAATAGTTTGTGCGCGAGACCTTTATAAAAAATCGTTCCTATAAAAATAACTTATTGGCAGAAGAAATAGTCTTTTCTCTTCTACTATGCCATTTTATTTTTCAAAATCACAATTTCATTTCATCTCGTTAGTGCTAATATCTGTAAAATAAATATAAAAGAAAACTATACCACGCTTAGGTTAAAGTTTATTGTGACATTTACTTCTTGGCGTGTTGCTCGGCGTAGAGCTGGGGGAACTGGGGGCAAACGCCTCCCAAGATGCAAAATATTTTGGCAGAATCAGATTTTGTCGGGCACTGACCATACCATTTTTGGGCAGGAGGAAGTAACTGAATCCAGAACCATCTCAATCAGTGTGCAAAAACAATTGAGATTTAAAGAAGACCCTTTTCTTTTTGGTCTTTAATAGTTTATTTTGGAAAAACCAATCACTTCTGCTCCATTTGCAACTAAAAAAAACAGCCGAAGACCACAAAAAATGTCTTCGTATTAAATCTTGTTTATATTTGGGTATCACCACGGAAAGATGCGAAATCATAATTCGGAAAATCATCGAAAAAATTTGGGCGAAATTCTTTTGACTTTTGAAATACCTTTAGGTTATGACTATGAAATCATATTTAAACAAATTTACGTATAATTTATGCTGAATGTTGATTTGTATAAGAGTCATTTGTTAACTTTAAACGACAAAATGTTGTAGAAAAAGTCCACGTGAATGGATTTAAAGTTCTTGTGCTTGAAAAATTGCAAGCAGTTATGACAAGCATTATTTCAGGTGTAAAAAAAATTAGATAGACCTATCTTAAAAGTGACTACAGCTAAAAAATATAACCAATTTATATGAACTTCACAGTTGACAGAGATATCATGATTAACGTACCATTTAAAATTAAAAAAAGATTTTTAGAATTTTTTTTTGCTTTTTCAAAGTGATTGTGTGCTTTACGTATTGTTGGTGTACTGATGGATATATTAGTCATTCGACCGTTTTTTTAAAACAACACACCATAGTTTGTCTGCAGTCAAGTGTCGTATGATCCTGCAGACACTTGACATAATTAGTATGCTGTCGGAATATTTTATACAAGTTTTTACAGTTTTGTAGTTTAAACTAGTAGTGCTTTGTTTTTAGTTAAAATAGTCTGTTAGGTCAAGGGGTATGCTTTTTCTGTTGTTGATAATAATATAGGTATTTTCATAAGGCTTTGAAAAACGCTATGCCCGAATGGTTGCGAAAGGTACATTTTGTTTTTGCCCGATGGAAATAAAAGAATAAAGGCGCGTTTACAGCCGTTTACACTACTTTTTTTTTTCAGCGTGGTCTTGGTTTGTTTTATTGACGCTCAAATCCACTCATTTTTTCATGAAAATATGAGTGGATTTGAGGGTCAATAAAACAAACTAAGATTGCGCTGAAAGAAAAAAGTACTGTAAACGGCTGTAAACGCGCCTTAAGCCTTTTTGCAGCAAACTAATCGAAATGCCCAGGTTTTTTGACGATGGCAAAAAACGAAAACTAGAAAGTTTTTTAATTGTTCTATTCTTGTAAAAAGCTTTTATTAATTGTTCTGAAGGAAATACGCCTAGGTTACTTAACAAAATTCAAGAGCAAAGCCTAAGATAAACACCTTAAATTAAGTTGCCTGTTTTAACTAACTTTTGGCAGATAAGAAAACTTAATGGAAAATTTTCCGGAAGCTCTTTAAAGATACTTTAATATATTTGTCGAGAGATGTCACGAATTAAAAGAAATTAGTAGCTTAACGAAGCACTTGGTTCGATATTTGTGCAATATTATTGTAATATGAAAGAAAACAATCTCAGTCCCTTGTATGATTTAAGTTGTGGGGACTAAATGGCGGAAACATTAATTGCTTGTGAGTGTATTTTAATTTGCTCACAGCTTTGTTTGATTTATCAGTGAAGTAAAAGCCGCTTAAAATGAGCGTAAACATTTTCACCGGCAAAAAAAGATTTTTGATTCCGAGTGTGCCTGTTAAGCCAACTTCTTCAGGTAATGCTGCCGGAAGAAGTATGATTCATATCGAATAAACGCGTCATCGGCTTCCGTTTCTATTTCTATCGATGTGGTTGAGTAGCGTTTGTCGCCATTATTGTCGCTTGTGTAATAAGGTTGCAACTTTACATCCTAAACAAGCTACGCGCAAGAGATGTGCTTAACTGTTACTTTTGGATAACTGTTATTAACTGCTACTTTAAAAATTTTAACTGTTACTTTATATTCATTAAGACAACTTTAAACTTATCGATAGCGATTGTACATTATTACCATATCAAAGGCAGAAGCAGATAAGAAAAAAACAGTTACGTTACATATTTTGTAAATTTTGTCTTAACTGTTATTTCTGTTACTTTGCGATTTGCTTAACTGTTAATACTCGTTAAAAAAATTAACTGTTACTTTTTAACGAACTGATATTTTTCGCACATCTCTACTACGCGCATGCGCGACTTGTTGTCAACTAACTGCATTTGCTACCTCCCGCCGCGGTCGGGCTTGATTTCATTCATTCATTTCATTTTATTCTCGATCTTTATTAAACAGTTTAACATAAAAAATTATAGATATTAAAAAGATCAAGAAAAGGAAGAAGCAGCACAACGTCAGACGTTAAAACATGCATAAGATAATTAGAAAGTGAAAGTACGAAACGGTAAAAAGCATTGCCGTAACACCTTAATCAGATAAAATATGAGAAATGAGAAAAAAATAATATATTTAATATTACAAAAAAATAATCAAACGAATTAAAAGATTGTAGAGATATTACCAGGGCATGACTAGTCTGCGTAATGATAATGGATGGCACAACAAGTCGAATTTAGCTCAACTGAGCAAGCTGAGTAAAGAAAAAGCACCCATAAAAAGATATCTCACCAGGTCCAGAAACCTTTTCTAATACGACTACGTAAAAGCTTTCAGCTGTTTTTTAGTTTGAAGTTATTTCGTTTTGTGTTTAACTGATTACTATGGACCCTCCATACACATCAGAATTTGGGCGGGGTGAGTATGTAGTGCAATCTCTTTGCATTTATAAAAATTTATAAAAATTTACATATTTACGATATGGCTCAACCATTTTCATTAACGTAATTTTGTTTGATATTTGAAATAACTTTGTTTGTTGTTATATGAAATGAAAACAATTGTCGCTGTAAATGCTTTAGCAACTTATATAATGCATCAAAAAACTTATAAAAAGTTAAGAAACAAAACAAAATAATTTAAAAAAAATTAACCGAAGCTAATTTCTTTTGGTAAAGTATTAAATGACTGACGCAGTCTTCTGATAGTTTGGCAGTTGTTTTTCTTTTTAGATGCTAAGAAGGATATAATAAAAATTTGGAATTACGTACTTCGATAGCTTTTTTGACTGAGATATTTACAAAACAAGATCAATTTTTTTTAATCAGCTGATAGATGTATGGGTTATATGTTAGAGATATATATGATAGATATAGGTTGCTTAATGCCCTTATGAAATTTTCAATGACCAGTTCACAGGTGAAAAAATCAACTTAATTTTCATGGTGATTTTTTGCAGCCAAAATAAAAAACTCTTCTTAATTTATTATATAAATAAAGTTAAAATTTTCTTGTTGTTGAGTTTGGGAAAAAGCTCGGGTTTCAGCTATCTACGATTTTGCATGAGTGAAAATTTATAAAGGATTCCAATTTTGATAGTTTTGATCAAACCTAACTCTAATCTATTATTGTTGTTTTTCAGATGTGATCTATCCTATGACAGCAAGGAAAAAACCAAAAAGTAACAAATTGCTTAATAAAAGAATTTATAACTTCATTGGGCCTAAAGGGTCTCATTCATCCAGGCTATAAAAAGCATTTTTTTGTTGGCCGCAGCTTATTTAAAACATTATGAAAGACATTTGTTTTCACTAAAAGTTTTGGTTTTGGGTGAAAATAATGGGGAAATAATAGGTTCAGAACTGTGATTCGAAATAATGACTTTAGTTCCCAGACGAGACTCATCGTATAGATGACATGTAACTAAGATTTCTTTAAGGTTTGTTTTCACTACAAGCGTGGAATAAAGTATACTTTGTTTCTTTTGTTGATTTTTTCGCACTCAAAATCTAAGCGAGCGCTGAGCAAAGCAGAAAAATCTATAAAACAAACAAACTCCATTCTAACCATGTAATAGAAACGAGCCCTTACTCTTGTGTCTCATGGGCAGATTCCGTCAAAATAACTTTTCGGTTTCCTAATTTCAGTACAAAGTTTTGTTTTAGTCTCTCATTGGAATCATTATATTTTGAAGGAAGTTGTAAGCTGCGGACTTTGTGATTTAATAAACTTACGGTTTGGATCTAAGAGCAATTTAAGTCCAAACTTCTTGCTCGAAACCTTCATCTTAAATTTGGTGATTATCCAAATTAATTTTTTCAGCATCTACCTACTTAAAAAAGACTTGTTAAAATCACGTTTGGCTTGTTGATAAGTGGGGTGACCATAGATGGCCGGATAAAATCCCGTTGGCTCCCGTTTTTTAAAACGTCTGGTTTTTACCCTTAACTTTTTTTCCGGTTGTCATTTAAGAGACAGACTTCATCAGTTGTTCTTTTTTAGCTTCTATCTGAAATTTGTTTATTCCATTAAATTTTTTCAAGGATTGTAAAATACTTTAAAATGTAAAAACAAAAACCATGTATAAAAAAATTTTAAATGCAAGAAGCTGATGCAATTTTTTTTTCAGTCTATAAAGCAGATGACTTGGGTCCGATCAGTGGCTTATTTGAAGGACAGTTTTTGAAGAAACAAATTGGACAGGCAAGCTTGGAGCTCAAAGTTGACGCTGATAAAATTAGCAGGAATGCTGAAGTGCTAAATATTGTCAGTGGAACTGTAATAAAATCAAGTGGCGAATTTCTAAAGTAAGTTATAGTTATAAAAACAAGGTAATTATTTTAATATTAGGCCTCGTTTCCACTACGAGTGTGGAATGGAATTTTTTTGCTTGTTTTATTAATATTTTAATTCTTTTCGCCCTTAAGCGCTAAGCGAAGTAAAAAAAAATTAATAAAAGAAACAAAGAATACTCTCGTCCACACTCCATAAAAGAACAAAGAATAATTTCCTTCCACGCTCATAGTGGAAGCCAGCCTTTTCTTTTTAATTTCCTCGATTGCTAAATTATAAACAAAATGAATTGAAAATTTAAATTTTCGACCAGTGCAATTATTAATCCTACATTTAAATTTTTTTCGCGTGCATATGGAAATTACTACTTTGGTGATGTTTGCGTTACTTATTTTTTCTATATACTGGTATCAAAAGAGCATTTGCTCACCTTGAGAGGCGAAATCGTTCTTTTTGATTATGTATTTATCCAGATTTAAATTGACTTTGCTTGCTATAGCATATTATTTGATTTTTTTTCAATAAACAAATATCAAATACATGAGATTTAACAGAAACATGAAATAGTTTTGAGGAGAGAAATTTGTTAGCTGTAAATGATTATGAATTGTATTAAATTATTAATTCATTTATGGCTGAAAAAACTACAAAAATAAAGTTTATTAAACAAAACTACTTCTGTCTTTTATTTATTTAATTTACTTTCTTTTATATTAAAAATAAAAAAAAGCAGTTTTACATTTTAAATCGCGTTCATATTCTACTGCAGAATGAAGAGCCAGAAGTCTCTATTTTTTCGTTCCGTTGACAAAACAGTGACTTTCAACAAATCCGTAGAAGGTTCTGCTGACTACGAAAAGGAAGTTACGAGCGACATTTTAATTACGAGAGAGGACGGCATAAAATTTACTGGGACAACCAGCGTTCAGCTGAAGTATGATCACACGTCACAAGTGTGGGGAGGAAACTGCAAAATACAGATTGAAGGGGAAACAGTTACTTTTGTCTGTACTCGAAAATCATCGGTAAATTTTATAAAGTCTCAATTTTACTCTTAAAAAAATACGAACGAAAAGTTTTTAATTTAATCAACACTTCGTTTCAAGATCAGCGTAGATTTTACTTTCGACTCGCTCATCAGTCGTATATACCCATGACTTGCTTTAGCTGACGTTTTTAGCAGAGTCTTTTTCTCGGAAAAAGTAGGTTTATTCTTTCTTAGAAAATATATATGTTGCTGTTGGCCTACTTTTTCTGTGTAAGAAAACTCTGCTAAGAACGTCAATTAAAATGTGTCCGAGTCACTGTTTACCATGGTGAGTGTTTTGCAGTACTTCAGGAAGGTTGCCATCGACATCGATTACGTCGAGGAAGTTGTGTGGCCTACAGTGACCTTGTCTGATTTTTATGACATTCCCTTGGCGGTAAAGGAACGAACAATTGATCCGTTTGTTGCATTCGCTGATGCCGGAGTTGAACTGATCCACGATCCAAAAGATAGTGACCAAGTAAGTAGGAAGTCAAACTGACTTAGATTTTAAAATCAAACAGCTTTTTGGTTTATATAGTTGAAATTTGGCAATTTTTCTTAGTTTTTTAAAAAATCTTTTTTTAGATTTTAGATCCGACTCCGCACAATCCTTGGACTAAAAACGACATGTACGAGTTAATGATAACAAACCATGACACGCACAGCAGCGGAATCGAGACCTTGTGGTGCATGATGGCGTCCCAACCCCCCGATCGTCGATACATGGGATACGCGTTCGATCGTGATGGTCGTCATGGTTTCGGATTGTTTTTAGGGTAAGCGTTGTAGATAAACCACATAAAGTCACTGATGTGGTTGTAGATGGTTCTTAGCTTATATCGAAATGCTCCACCTTAGCATTGTAAAGAAGGTCTGGGTAATAATTTCATTGGAGTCTGTTTTCCTAAACTACTGACAACAAAAAAAAACAATATTTTTGTGAAAAAAATTTAATGTTTTGCAATTATAATTGCTTTAGTTTTATTATTGATAAAATAAAATGCCTAAAAATCGTAAACTTGTCTAAACTTGCTTGGTAATTCTATTTTTCTTTCATGACAAAATTAAAAAATTGAAATACACCTGATAATAAATTGTTTTTTTTGTTCAAATTAAAAAATATATATATACAGTATATATATATATAATTAATCCAAGCTTTTAAATCTTTACCCATCAAAGTGTAATTTAGAATTTTTTAAAAAATATTACCATTTCAGACACAAAGCCTTTGAAGGAGCAAATGACAAGTCGCATCCTAATCACTCCTACGCATCAAGGAAGCTTCTCCACTATTTCATCCACGAATGCGGCCACGCTTTGGGCTTAGTTCACCCTTTTCAAATTGGTAAAAACCGATTGTTTAATTTTATATAAAAAATTCTCATTCATAATACGAAAAAAATAAAATATAAAAATGGCAACATTAACTTTTGTGATTTCATTACTTGTTCTAATTAAAAAAGCATCTTTACACTTTTACTATTATTTAGCTTTCTGGCGTAGCTTCTTTTGCAGAACTTAATCATTTCTGTAAGCACTTTTAAAATTTGGATTGTTAGCACCTACTTAAAACAAACTACATTTTGCAAACATCTGACCAATAGGAAAACCCCACGAGTTGACATGGATGAATTACGCGTGGAAATACGATCACGCCTACGGAGCTGGAAACTTCTACAGCAAATTCAAATATTCTTTTACGAAAAGCGAACTTGAAGTTATTCGTCACTCTCCCAACCCCGTAAGTAAAAGTTTTAAACGTTGCTAGCTGCTTTTTTAGCAGTGACTTCGAATTTTTAACAAGCTGTTGAATTTTTTGCGCTTTTTTAGGTTTAGATTGATTTTCAATTTTTTTGCTTAATATTAACAATATTCACAAACATAAGCAGAGTATTCGTATATTAGATAATAGGATAGTTCAAGTTTTTTTTTACACCAGCAGATCATATTCAAAACATGTATGGGCAATATACGACCACCGGACCTGATTTGGCCCGCGAAGGCTTTTCATCCGGCCCAAGGATGTTTTACAAAAAAATATGAAAAACCGTCTGCAGCAATGCTTCCCCACCAGGGTTCCGTGAAAGGTTCTGGGGTCCGCGAGTACTTTGAAAGTTGGACAGAATTTTTAAAAAACTGTGCAAAATTGTTAGTATTGAAAGTTTAGGGGGAAAGTGTTAAAGAAATTAGGGGGCCATGAAGGGTGCGTCACTAAAAAATGTTTGGAAATCCTTGGTCTAAAACGTTTTACATTTATTTTTTCTGTTTTTGTTTCCACACCTTTTCTACAGAAAGCAAAAAAATAGACTTATAAACAAACAAGAAATCAGAAGTTTAATAAATGTATACTGTAGATGTATAGCACATACTTAAAGTCAAATCGTACAATTACAAATTAATTAGAGCTCCTGGTTCAAGATCAAGTTTTGAAAACATAATCTGCCCTACATGTGAACAAAAGTCGCCCATTCACGGTTTAAAAATCTATTTGCTTACACCATTCTTCCGAGCTACTTTCAGTTTTATTTGATTGAAAGATTTAGTTGCTTTTTAAATTTTTCTTCATCATTTATATTATCTTCCTGCTTCCACTTCATACAGCAGCTAAAAATAGATCTTTTCAAACATAATTTTTTTATTTTTAGTGTCGTAGAAAAGAGAAACCGTAATTAGGGTTTAGTATACTGTAAATTGGTTGAACAAGTATTGGCTTTGAGAAAAAAATCACCTTGGTGCTCATAATTCAAACAACTCCATAGAAACATGTTAAAAATATGACCAGCCCTTTATTGCAAATTTTTTTAAAAATTTTTAAGACTTTTATGAAAGCCAAATCTTCTTCCGTTCAAATTTCGAATTATGGAATCGTAAAAGCTGCGGTTGGCAAAGATCATCTTGAAGACATTGATGATGAGGAGGAAGAAGATACGGATGCCAAGTTATCTTTGAAGATCAGAGTCCGACCGGAACCTTACTGTTTGGTCAGGAATAATAATAATTTCTATTTTGTAAAAGTGGAAACGCTAAGCTGTTTATGTAAACATTTTTTAATAACTTCGATACTTCATAAAGTTAGATGCAAATTTGAAAACCAAAGATTCAAAAATGACTTCAGCTTGGTTGTGCAAACTATAGAAATATATGTGTGAACGACCTTAATAGAACAGCTCATTTGGATGAATTAATGGTATTTTGAAATTTTAATCTAAATGTAATTTAATTGTGATTAATCTTTTCCCATAACAAAGATTTTTTTATGAGGAACTCAATTGGACACGAAGTTTTTTTTATGATCTACACTCTACAGTGCTTTTACTTCACCAGTTGATAAAAAATTTAGTTTTTTTGCATAGAACGAAATGGTGGAAGTTGAAGTCCGAATTAAAAATGAGGGAGATGTTGCTACAATGGTTGAGAGGAATTTGAGCATTGAAGAAGGACACATAATACTCTACGTCACATATCCCAATGGAAAGCTCACAGTACGATATTCTTATTAATTATGCTTAATACTAAAAAAAATCGTGTTTAATCTAAATTATTTTAAAACATATAGACCTATAATCAAACACGTACATTGTAGTTTAAACTTCTCGGTAAGAATTTTTTTATTTATAACAAAAAGACCAACGCAATTTTACTACCATTAAGAGTTTTCTGGTTTTCAGTTGTGGTCGAGAAAAAATGACCCAATCTCTTCTAAGTTACGCGTGTTGAAAAGTATTTTGATAATTAATATACTGTATATTAATTAAGACAAAAGCTAGTAACAGAAGCTTCCTTGCTTCCCAAAAAAGAATAAATTCCACGATTACAAATTGATGTGGTGTTCAGATTATTAAGTCTTTCGTGAGATCTCTTAATGGGACTTCACTTGCCGATCCGGTTCTGCTTTATCCGCGAGGACACGAAAGAGAACAGGATAGACACACTCAGCTCATCAGCGTTGGAGTAGGAAGATACGGAGCCGAATTCAACGTCACCGGAATATACAAGCTTCAAGCAGTGTATAAGAGCGGAGATGTAAAACTTAGTTCCGGTACGGCACTTGAATTAAATGTAGATGAAAATCTTCTTGTTTGACCAAGTGAAATAGTTTTTTGACTGTAAAGAATTGGACATAAGTTCGTTTATTAAAACAGACTATAAAAAGATGAGTATAGGGAATCACTCCTAACTCTGCCACTGCTTTAATGAATATAACCAAAATCACTTTTGGCCTGCAATATATTCAATTGATCGAGAAAATGCACACACAGGGGTAATTTGACCTCTTACCATCGAGGCAAATGACACATTACTGTGCAAAAGTACAAAGACTCATTCGATTTCGACCAATATCACATTGGTACTTCGCTGTTTACGACCGATTTGCGCTAATTTTCAACAGCCAGGACAACAGCTTGCTTGCCATAAAACCAAAGATCTTTAAAACAGACTATTTACAATAAATTTGCTATTTATAGCACTTTGTTTGACTCTTAGCAGTATAGAGACAGAATGAGAAAAAATTGAAATAATGATGATTTTAAGACTTAGATGTTTCGTGCATGCATTCTATAGCTTGTACATTCTTTGTTATTGTTAAGACATTAAATGTTTATCGTTGAAACAAAATAATTTCATCAAAAATCAAAAAAAATTTATACGTATTTTATTGTATCAGCAAGTTCATTGGTCAATTCAAAACCGCTAATTTAAGGTTTAGTTTGATTAGTACAAACTGAAGATTTTTCTATGATTTTTGTTTAAAAAAGAGATGGGAGTAAAATTTGAAATAAATATTGTTTGATAGGACTTTTAATGTATTTTTAAAAGTTTTGTTGCAAAATACTAGACTTTTATTTTACTCCAGAAGAATTGAAAACTTTTTTGGCTGGTTAAATTTGCTCTTTTTATATTTTAATATTTCCTATCCAAACATGGCGGCTGGTATAGTTTTATTTTAAATCAGAATGCTTCTAATCATTAAGTATCCGTATTAAATAATTTTTTAACTTCTTCATAATTAACTTGTCACAAATTTTTTTTAGAGCCTGTAGATTTAAAAATTGTAGAAGGTGGATACAAGTCAGTTACAGTCAAAGCGGAGGTATGAATACGATTATCGTGGTCAGTATTACTAAAACCTTGTTCTGAAAAAAGAAAGGCAAAACAAAAACACTTTGTAAATATGTCGCACGATTTAAAAAATCCACTATTATTTGAGCACGTTTATATGACGTCCTAGCAATTGCGTTATTTTGATTGGCTAAAAATTGAGACGCATTTTTGCCAGGCAAATCAGGCAGTATTCTCTAAAAAGCATTTTGGTTGCTCCTCATCTTTGATTTTTTTTATTGCTTTTTTGTTTTTAATTGATTTTTAAACCCTTTACTTAGTTAGTCTGTAACTTTACTAATAAATAAATTTTAAACTTAAGCACTTTTTCATAAATTGTTGAGTTTGAACAAAACTGCAAGTTTTTGCTGTGTTTTCAAAAAATGCCGGAAATTCTAAAATTACTAAAAAAACTTTTTTATTGATATGTCGAAATTTTAACGTAATATCGGAAAAAACCTTTTTCATGAGTAATTGTCAAAAAACAAAAACGCAAAAGTCGTAATTTGGAAAACCTTGTTAAAATCTAAAACTGCTTTCTAATTGAATGAATTATGATACTTCAAGAAGCGAAAAATAACGCAACCCAAGTTGCCAAACACGTGAGTGTTCTTGTTCGTTTCGCGCTTTAACAATCACGTATTTGGGGTTAGTCACAGCCTTTTAAAAGTTTGCATTATGCAGTGCATTTATTTTGCAAAGCATTAAAATTATGAGTTTTTCTAGTTTTATGAAAAAAAATCTAATTGAGAAAAACTTACAAAGTTTTTTATTATCGTTCATCTTTTTGATAAACCTTTAGGTATATTTTTGTTGTACTTACTAGTTCTAAATTCTTTATTACATTCTGGCTTACATTCTGCTTCAATTCTTGCTACTGTAGCGAACTCATCGCTGCAAACCGTCTTTCGTACATGCATTTGCCTCGATTTTGCAGTTTTCCGCAAATGTATTTTCACATCTTGTACTTCGCTCGCTGCAGATTCGGCTTGCAGCGCTCTTCCGCTCGCTGCACAGCATTTTTCTACTGCCATGACAACCGTCATGTGATAATTTCGCATTTCTTAGTATTTTTTTTTATGAACCTTCTTTCCGTTGTGTCCCCAACTGATCGTTGGCTGATCTCGCCATTAAAGATCATTACCGCTTTTGTGTAATTATTTTCGACAGACCATAAACAGGGTGTAGCCTGATCACGTGACCTAACGCCTCACGGTTTTACCTGTGAAAAAGTCAGGCGTTATAATAGAAAATGAATAAAATCTCTTCGACGATATATACGGTACGCGCGGGACCGAATGGCCGCCCAGACACAGAGAGAGAGAGAGATTCATATAGCGGCTGTGCAACTTTACTCGAGACTCATCCTTGCGACGTCATCAAGCGAAGATTCCGCTTACTTTCTAATTTCAAAGTTTTAATGTTATTTTGTCTATTCATTTCAAATTGTTCCCCTTTTCAATAAAAAGAGTTTAAAGTTTGCTGTGTGCCAGTACCGCTCACCTTACATTGAGTTGCACAGCCGCTATATGAGTCTCTCTCTCTATCTGTCTGGGCCGCCATTCGGTCCCACGTGTATATTTTATATCGTCGAATTTTCTACTATGACGCCTGACCTTTTTTCACAGGTAAAACCGCGAGGCGTTAGGTCACGTGATCAGGCTACAGCCTGTTTGCGGTGTGTCGAAAATAATTACACAAAAGCTGTAATGACCTTTGATGGCGCGATCAGCCAACGATCAGTTGGAGACACAACGGAAAGAAGGTTCATAAAAAAAATACTAAGAAATGCGAAATTATTACATGACGTTTGTCATGGCAGTAGATAAACGCTGTGCAGCGAGCGGAAGAGCGCTGCAAGCCGAATCTGCAGCGAGCGAAGTACAACATGTGAAAAAACATTTGCGAAAACTGCGAAATCGAAGCAAATGCATGTACGAAAGACGGTTTGCGGCAATGAGTTCGCTATACTACTGTACCTGATCACTTATTTCAGAAGAAATAGACACAACTAGTAAACTTTTTTCAGTCAAATGCGTCGTTCTTGCTGGGCGGAATCAGCCAAAACCACTCGCACTCTGTACTCAAGGACTGGAGAACCATGGTGAAATCCGATATCAAAGAAAAGAAAAATCTGGTTCATAAAATCATATCAGTGGCCGAAGAAATTTTGCTCCAGAATATTCGTGTCATCAAAAGAGAAGGCTCTGGTAGAGTTGTCCAATCACAGCCTGTCTCCTTGACATATGAAGAGTTTTTATCGGAGACAAGCGACCTTCTTCACTACTACCATAGCAAAGTGAGTTTTTGTTGTTATGTTGTTTGTTATTTCATACTGAACGCTTCGGTTCTTAATTAAATTACCGTAAAACCTGTAATTGAGCGCCACCCTGTCTCTTCAAGAAGTCGCCGTAAGCGATTTCTTTTTGCGGTGAAACTAACCCGAAATCCCTCTTTCAGCATCAGCAATAGCATGGAATAAAAAAGAAAACAAGAGAAAATGGATCTTTGAAGAAGCGATAGTAACCGCAGGGGAATTCGGGTTAGTTGCACGAAAAAAAATTGCTTACGGTGATTTCTTGAAGAGACAGGGTGGCGCTCAATTAGAGGTTTTACGGTAGTTGCTTGCGGAATAATTTGGTTCAGATAAGTACGGTAGGCAACGCAATAAGTTTTTAATCAACTAACTAAGATGAAACATAAACACATAGAAGAACATTTGAATCGAAAAAAAATTTTTGAAAACACTCGCGTTTACACGATAAATTTGGAAGTCAAAAAATGTGTAATACACAAATCCACTTTGTAATTACTTCAGCAACACTGTGCGAAGTAGGGTGGTTTATTAAAATACTAAATTAATGATCGGAAAATTGCTGGTTCCTGTTCAAGCGTGGCATCATCACGTGATTGGAAAAACAATGGAGGGTATTTTTCACTGCAGCTAAAAGGCTTATTCGTGCGCTGATACGATAGTTTGTTTAAAAAGAGAAAAGTACCTAAATTAAATTCTTAACTTTAAATGGTGAATAGGAACAGAATTCGAGTTTTTTGATGCAAAATTAGATTCCACGTGGGACGATATTTTGCTTCTGGTGATCCCGGGCACCCGTAATTAATTTTGCAAACTTGCTTAGGACCGGGCCAGGTACCGGCCACCCGTAACCTTGTAGATCTGTTTTACTCCAGAAAAAAATTAAGACCTCTATGCAAATTTTTCTACAACTGGCTTTTCAGTGAAATCTTGGTTCGAAAGCTGCTTTTTTTTAATTGATATCTGTTCCTGGTATGGGCAGCAAACAAGCGTTGAAAGAAAACGAAGTGTGTATGGGCAGCAAACAAGCGTTGAAAGAAAAACGAAGTGTGTCTCAACGAGTCAAAATGCAAAATTTTTTGCTTTAAACCAAGTTTCAACGTAAACAAACCTCAAGATAATTCGCGTTTAGGGTACCAAAGAAGACAACATCCACTACAAGCAGCTGGTCATGGCTCGGGCTCGGGTCCTTCAACATGATCGCGAAAAATCGGATTTGGAATGCAGCCAACTGATCTCGGATCTCATCTCCCGCGGAGTCAAGTATTCCTCTATCACGTCGATCATGAAGGAGTACGAGAAGCTGAAGAAACTGGGTAATTGTTTGAATGCTTCAAACGTTTCGCCGACAAGTTTCATGTTTGGCGTAAATCTATGGAAGAAGATAAATCGAAAATTACGCACCACTTGTAACTGATTTAAATATGATCAAGCAATGGTTAAGATAAATAGATTCTTTTGAGCGATAAACTTTTAAAAAATCGAAAGATTGCTTTTTCGTTTTTTTGAAAAAGAATATAAATTTTTTTTGGAAATCTCATACAAAAGAACAGTCAATAGATTATTTATCTATCCTATTGCTATATTCCTTGCTTCCTGAGGTTGTAAATCAACTAAACAAATTTACGATAAAAATTCTTTTGCCTGAAATAAATACATGTATATATTTAAGGTGGTATAGTTAAGGATATTTTTGGATAACCGCAAAGATATTTGGCTTTTTTGCTTAGTTTTATGTTTTGACTCGTAAGTGCTTCCGTTTAAAATTATCGAAACGATTTTGTGTTGCAGAAGTAAAATTTGATGAAAAAACTAAGCAATACTACCAAAAAAAAGTTGAAACCATCTTAAACTGGTATCCAGAAAACAAAGTGAAACACAAGAAAGATCTAAGTGGGCTCGGTCTTGGCACGTAAGTCGGAAGTTAAGTTGAAAAACTTAAAGTTTAAGTCGTTTTTTTAATAGGCTAAATTAAATAAAATATTACGTTTCCGACTTTTTACCCACAACTCATTTTTCACTTGTGATACAATGCTTTTTTAAAGTACGATAGACAGAAAAAAGACAGAAAAAGGTCTGCATTATCTCTAAATTTATCCATCCACCATTGACTGTCGGCCGCATTTCTAAAACCATAACTACATTTTTTTATTTCCTTTTAATTTAAAATCAAATGCCATGACAACAATCAATTAGGCCAAAAATTGGTTCTTCGTGACTTTAATCTTCACATCTCACCAAAAGTTTGGTAAGTCCCACATTGGAAAATACTTTTTTGTTTTTAAAATGCTTATATAGTGTTATTTCTTTTAAGATCTAAGCATGGTAAAAAGGATACGCTAATATTATATTCTGAAGTGACAATGAAACTCACACAGAGTTAAGTTCGATCATTTTATTTATTTGAAAATTTAAGAATCATTTTAGACTGCCCAAACTTTTCTAAAAATAAAACATTTTTGAGTTTGGACTTTTAAAAGTGTGTATAGGTTTTTTGTTACTACACCTCCAACAAAAACTTACTGTGAATGGCATTCAAAATAGAGTGACAAATTTGTAGATTTACGCTTTTGCACTTTAAAATTGAAAGCTCGCAAATTAATAAAATTAAATATTTTTTTCATTAGTCTCCTGAGTCAATTTAACGAAGATCACATAATTGCCACTTCAAAGATCGTCCGACTTCTCTTTGACAAATTAGATGAAACAAACGATTTGAACGAAGTTTTCGACTACGCTGACAACCTACAACGAAGCTACATGGTCAACCACCATGTCCTCCAGTGGGCGGTAGAAATCTTCATTGTTCACTCCCAGGTGGCGAAGAAGAATGGAATCATGTGAGGGGGTTTTAAAAATTTTTAGTTATTTTTCAAGCTATTATGATTGAGCATGTGTGGGATAAACTCTTATTACATTTGAAAACTCTAAACTTATCGTTTTTAAAACTTGAAAAAAATAGAACTGGTATGAACTGTATTCCACTTTAAATGTAATTAACGGTAGGTAGGTTTAAAGGTTAAAACTAAAGTTGCAAACAGTCAAAAAAAGTTTTTTCTTAAAACAAAATTGATTTTGTTCAGGTATCCGGAGCCTCAATCCAAAGACGCTAGCTTCGCTACTGCTGCTGCTATGGTCATTACCAGGAGAACAGGGACTCCTGAGGAAAACTGGATGAACTATTGGAGAATGGATGCTGATCTTAATTTTCATCATCGGTAATTATATTAATTGCTTTTTGTAAAATAATTTTCTTAAAGAGGTATCTGTAATCAACCATTTAGGCGTTCGTTCCTGACAATATTTGTTGTTGTGTTTATTTGCGTTTATTTCAAAGATTCTTCTTTGCTGTTTAAGAAATTTTTTTCACAAAAAAATCAGCAGCTAACTAAAAATAACTTTTTCAAAAATGTTCGTTTTTTTGATAGGCTTTTTATGCTGAAAGTTTATAAAAAATTTGGCGTATACAAAAAAACAAATAAAAAAATATTTTCAAATTGGTTTTCGTCACTTTCATAAACGTTTTTCGAGTTTTATCACATTTTATTAAAACTAATACTATGGAATTATAGAAATATTTCTGGACGTAAAATTGATTTTAACGTTTATTCTTAATGAATTTTAATTCATCGACACTTCAATATAAAGTATAATAATCATAAATAATTTTTTTAAAAAGTTTAATCTTACTTTTATTCTAATTTATTGAATATATTTGGCGACAATGAAAATTCAGCGTTTTTGATAGCAGGTTTTTTCTTTAAAAGATACTACTGCTTTTAAAAGTTTGTTTGAAATTTTTTTATTTTTCATCCTTTAGCAATTGCTATTTCATTGTAAAAAGAATTATATATGCCTAATACAAAATTTTTGTGCTTTTAGACATTGGCACGCTGTTTATGTAGTTGGCAATCGTATTCGATCCCCCCGGGATTGGTTTGGGAGATGGAGAGAAACAGCTCCGGAATTGGAGCGCCAGGGAGAGTTGTTCGCTTACATGCATCAGCAGATGTTAGCTCGTTATGATGCTGAAAGACAAACTTGGGGCCTGAATAAAGTACAGGTGGGGAATGTTGAACAACAAGATTTAAAAATGTTGTTGAATCTTAAGTTTCTTTAAACCTTTTAAACTCACAAACACAATAATCACTAAATAAAAAAACAAATATTTGCGGTAGGTTAATGATAGATAATAGAATAAATCAAGTTTCATATTCTATTTTTAAATATACAGCTGTACTAAAACTACAAAAAACAGAAATTTAGATGTTTACTATTTTGATAACTACTCTTGGTAATTGAATTTAAAATTTAAAATCACAAAACCCAGAAAAATTAAAAAAAAACTAGGTATAGCACCAAAGAGTTAAAATTTAAGTCAACGGTTGAAACAACAAGCTTAATCAGCTGATTATCAGGAGTGGGATCTGGAAGGAGAAGACACATTGGGGTTCAATGCTGGATTTGAGTTCCACAGCGACCCAAGCAACTTCAGCTTCTCCCCTCGGCCCCCAGCAGCGTGGCCCCTTCGTCAACAACGGAGTTTTAGAGCTTGGGAGGAAAATTACAAACTCGCCGTCGACAATGGGGTGTTGCCAGAAATAAGAATACAAGGACGACCCCCACTTCGGTCAGTTTTCTTTTTTCAAAAAGCTCTTCATTAAAAGTGAACGCTTAAATATTTAAAAAACTTTAAACATTTCCTCTACGAACTACCGGACAAATCAATTTAACAAATACCATTAGTTTGATTTCCTTTCTCTTTTACCGCTTATAACTGTTTATAACCGGGTAGTTTTTTAGATTCTATTAACATCTGTTCGCAAGTCAGAGTCTTAGCTATTAATTAATTCCATGGACATCTTTAGATTTAGGAAACATTTAATGTGACAATACTCTGATTTGTAAGCACAAGAACGTGAGTTCGATGCTCAGCCTACCGTGGTGCTTTTTCTTGTTTCCTTGTAAAAAGCACTTCACTACAAACTCATGAATGTGATCATGCTGTCTACCTGTAACTATGGTAACCATAGCGGTACCTGCCGGGGGCAAGTTTCCCAGATTTGGGCAAAATTGAAATTTTTCGGGCAGTGACAAGAAAATATTTGGGCAAAACCAGAAATTTTCGGGCAGCTATATGAAAAATTTAGGCAAAGTCAGGAATTTTAGGGCAGTGACAATGATCAACTGCAAAAAATAGTTACCAAACTTAGGTGAAGACATTTTTTTATAAAAGAGCACCTTGATTTTGGGAAGAAAATTGTGAAATATGGGACTGATTCCAACTGAAGATCTTTTTTTTTAGAGATCACCACAATTTTAAGACGAAATTTGGTCTTCGTCCGAGAACCTCAGACAATTTTTTTGTCCTATCCGTAAAGTTTTAGAAAATCATGATTCGGGCAAACGTCACAAAGTTTGGGGAAAACTTTATTGCCCCCCCAAAATTTTTTGGCTGGTACGCCTATGATGGTAACTCGTCCTAAAATAGAAAACAACACCGGGTCGATATCAAAGTAATAGAAACAGAAATAAGTGATTACATCTAAACATACAAAGAAGAAAGAAACTCTTCAATTTTGTAGTTTTTTTTACTCGCCATTAACCAGATTTTTACCCGTACGAACAAACCACAAATGACTCAGACAAAAAATGGTTTAAAGTTTTGTGTGGTGACAAAGCAAAGAAAATACTGCGGTGGTCATATAATTTTAATAAGAGTGTCAAATATTTTTTATTCTGTCTTATAAACGGTTTATTTATTGGTTAGTAGCTGCCATTTTATTCAAACAATCTTGGCTAAAGTCTGTTTGAACGACTATACGCAATATAACTTTGATAAAAAATATAACTTAAATATCCTTTTTAACGTTTTAAATACATAGTTCTGTTGAAATAAAGCATGTAAATATTTATACTAAAATTAAATTATATCTTAGATTGTCTACAAAAGGCTTGCATAATGATGTGGACAGCAAAACGTTTTAACGCGGCTTGTCAAACACTTGAATATTTATGCAGTAAAAAACTATTAGATTTTATCAATGGTGAAAACTACTAAACTGAAAGTTTGTGAAAGTAAAAAATTTTGTTAAAAAAGATCTTTTTTTCGATTGGAACAGGTAAAAGTGCTTCAGTTAACATGCGACCTGCGAGAAATATTTCTTCTATTTTAGCACCTGCCATATACGTTTTAATCTGTTCCAAGCTTCATTTCAACTATTATTTGTTTTTGTGTCAACTATGCTATTTTTTGAACAGCATATTAATTGTGTGATTGTGCTTTTATTGCTTGCGCAGATTGCGAATGGATTTCAACCTTTCCGGTCACGTGATTGAACCGTCATCGTCACTTTGGCGTGGGCAGATGGGAAGTATCCATAACCAGGGCCACGGAGTTTTTGGAACCAATGGAGTTATTGGAACTAATGGAGCTCCAGTAAACTTTCTATTTCATATACAGGCTAACATTAATGTTACTTTTCGAGTTGCTACGTTGGCTTTTGAAAGTACACTAAACCCAAAAATATTTTTCTTGACAAACCTATTATTCTAGATGGTACTACGACAGTTGACCGAAACGACAGTTTATGGAACAACAGTTCAATTAACTGTGCAAATTTTTTGGATTGAACTATTTTTTTAAAATTTAAATCAAATTCATTAACATCAGAGGACAACTTTGAGAAGCTCTGATGCCACATTGTTCCATTATGCAGTTTCGATAAATGGTCGTTTGATAAATTGTCAGGTTGCAAAATCTAATGTGCACTACAACACTTGCAGTTAATTAGATACTAATATCAATAAAATAATTTGACTTTTGAAGTATTTCAATTTAGTAGTTTTAATGCTAAAGTTTTAAGAACTAAAATATGTACAATCAAGCTTAGCCTTATACCACAGTAAGAACGTTTAAACACGTATTAGTAATAAACTTTTTTCCGATATGAAATACAAAGGTAACCTTTTTGTTCATAAAGTTTGTTTTAAGATTTTAGTTTCTTCCTAAATCAGTGACTCAAACAGTAAAATATGTATGTTTGTCGTAGGATCTATTTAAAAGTATAATATTCAGATTTTTTTCTACAATATACATTATTTAATGTTTTTACAGAACTTAATTCTTTTTAATTTGGAATAATAAAAGAGCAATCAAAGAAGCCTCTAAATTTATGTTTATGTTGACAAAGTATAAAAAGTTAAATAATTTCAAAAAGACAATTAAAAAATCGACACATAAGAAATTAGCCGTGCTATTCTCAGAAAAAAAATTATGATCAACTTCCCTTTACAACAAGAACTATTCGAGGAAAATATTTTTGTCTGTTCGTAATAATCAGAAATCGCTCACTGTTCGATTGAAAAACGATTTTTTATTCTGATTTTTTACCATATAGGGAGGAAGTTACATGCTAAGCACTGTGACTGCAATGAGAGATCCAATATTTTATCGATGGCACAAAAGAGTGGACAACTTATGGCAATACTGGAACAACACTCAAATAACTGAACTCGGTGAAGATGCCCCCCCAATTGAAATTCGATCCAGTGACATTCTTATCAAGAAGAGTGACACTGCTGTGGATAACTTTTTTATGTAAGTGTTTTTCTTATCAGACAAATTACAACGTTCTCTTTATTTAATTATTTTTTCTGTTTTATTAAATAGCTTTTAAATTGTCAAGCATTGGAAAAGTAACGGTTACACAACGAAAACCTTATTGCTTTGGAGAATTAATCTTTCCTTTTTTAAGTTTTTTTTTTGAAAATGCATCTTTTTATTTCCAAAACACATTGTTGGTTAAAAATCTATTGTATCAAATCAATCTTTAAACTATCAAAACATTTTCTTCTTGAAAAAATATTTAATTGTTTTTCTGGTTGAAACATTATTTAGTAGCATCATATTGTAATTTCAGGCATTAAAGTAGAGTATTGCTAATAGTTAGCAAAATTTCAAGAAGTCTTACACATTTTTGCTAATCTTAAAATTGTAAAAATACTCGCCATTGCTTTAGTTTTTAATATTTTGGCAGATTTTCAAACGAATCACTTGCCTCTGATGAAATGACGACGTTTTTGGGTCCTGCTCAAAAGAAATACGAGTGGGACAACAAAATAACCCATGACCCGTTCTATTATCACATTCGTTTTAGACGAACCTCTCCAGGTAAAAAAAAACTTAAGAAATTTTTTCAAGTTCTTGAATTTTACAAAATTAAGCAGATTAATGATGATGATGATAAAGATGAGGATAGACTAGTTTTACTTTAGTTAGATCTCCGTTTCGAGCGGTCCCACTGGCAACATTTATTTGACTTTTTTAGAAATTCTTTTCACCCCATTTTTCCATTGTGACCAACTGCGTTGTTTTTTAACGAAATCGTTAATTGCAATTTAGCTAGCTGCTTGAAGTTTTGACTTTGATTTTCGAAAAAAATAAATACTTACACAAATCAATTTACTCAGGGGACCTTTCTTTAACATTTCGAATTTTTATTTGTCCTGTCCGTGATGTTAATAACCGGCAAATGTGGATTGAAATGGACAAGTTTGTTTACAGGTCAGTGGGGATTCAAACAAAACGTTTTTCTATTTGATGATTAACATTTTATTAGTTTCTTATTTTATTAGCAGTTTCATATATTTTTCAAAGTAAAATAATGATTTTTTTGCACCATTAATAAAACTTTGTGAAAAATAAGATATTGTTCACTAAAATAAAGAATAAACTTTTATCTTTCAGGATAACTTAGTCTTGGACTTAAGCTGTGTTTAAAAAATAAGAATTTATTAAATGCTGTTATATGCTGTTTTGAATTTTATGCACATCTATCAGTAGTTTTGTAGTTTATATCCAAAATTGCCATATGTTCAATGTAAATAAAATTGCTTTATATAAATTCATTAATTATGTCAGCAAGAAGTAAAACTTTGTTTTGTATGAGGTGTAAACAGATGCAAGGCCTACCAAAAGATTTGAAAGTCAAGTAAAGAGAAAAAACTTTGATTCAAAGGCTGTTACGATTTTAGAAAATTTTAGGGGAGGAAAGGCTTGGAGGGGCTGTAAATTTTATTAATGCTTTCTATAATTTTATAAAGTGGAGTTTTCAGCTCTCTGCTATTATGTATTTGACTTCAGCCTTTTCATTGCTTTTAAAGCCATGTTGAAAACAAACTTTTTTCACACAGACTGGAAAGTGATCGGGAGTCGGCTGTGATCGTTCGACCGGATCGCCATTCATCCGTCATTAAGCGGATACCAGCAGATATGGTCGGTGACGTGGAGAACAACTTGTTGACTGACGTCAGCGGATTCTGCGAATGCGGCTGGCCGTACAGCATGCTCCTGCCTCGAGGAACAGCGGTATGTTCTCGGGTTCGTCAAGACCAGACAAGACTTTTTCAAAGCCAGTTATTAACGATAGGGTGGCGAAGAATGGAGGTTGTGCGTTTTTGTAAGCGACAATAACTTGGACAGCATTAGCGTAAGGAACAGTTGTGGAAGTCTGAGTTTTTGTGGAGCAAGCGGTCAACCGTATCCAGACAGAAGGCCGATGGGTTACCCGTTTACAACGGACGTGTCCATCAACGGACAAGAGGTTTGGCCTTGTGTCTTTTTAAACATAACGATTTATTTTCTGTATTTCTTGCAACAGGAATTGTAACTTTATAAATCAAAGATCTGAGAAAAAATTAAATTAAAGAATAATCAAAGATGGTCTTTCTGTCATTTTTAGGTGACCATCACCGAAGCAATCGAATCTCTCAATAACACGGCAATGAGTTCGTTCGTTATTCGCAACAACGTTGTTACTGAATTGGAGACTCTTTCAATAGTTGACATGTGGTCCGCATGGCTGCAATTGGGGTTGAATGATGGAACTAACGACAGGTCTTCACCAATTACATTGTACAGGTGGGAAACGTATATAAAAAATATACTGTATAAATGGGTTTACGCCATTAACGCAAATTTCTAGAACATTTCCAAAATTTATAAATATTATTTTGGGAAGAAACGTTCGCAATTTTTTCGTTTGCGTAACACAGAAGAACACCGCGGATAAATGATATTTTAGCTATCTTGATAAACGCTGACTGAGGCGCCGACAAGAAAACATTCCCGTTTGCTAGCTTGCTATTTTACTAATGAATACGACTGTTCACTAGAGCAGTAATCGAGTAGTCAGTGCGCTTGTGACGCAAATTAACAGTGAGGCAAAAAACGCGTTGCTACAATATAACCTTAACAGAAGACAAGCTCACAATTTACACCAACACTCTTTTACTAAATACAAAATAGCAAGCAGTTTTGCCGCAAATATTTTTGTAAATCTTTGGTTTGAGCTGACCGACAATCAAACACAGGGTCTATCGTTACAAAGAACGAATGATTTATAGTCAAATAAAGACTTCGGGATTGATTTTCAAAGGTTCAGTCTAAAAATTCCAAAATATAGGCTTACGGTTTTTTTCGGACACGACTAGTGTCATAGAAACGATTGATATGAAATATCACAAACCACCCATACTTGTGCTCATATGTTTTTCCTGTAGTGGACTTGTCTATTGCTTGTTGCTTCAAGCAATATATTTGCTCGCAAAAAAAAGAAACTGATTAATAACTTATGAACTACAAAATACAGGGCGTTTCAAAAGTCTTTAGGCACATTTCAAATCTTCATATATACTGAATTATGATTGGTAATAGGATGAAACTGGTATCCTTTTAAAGCTAAATTCATTAATTTTTTGTGATGCCAATAATCTTTTCAAATCTTTTTATGAAACTTGAATAACTAAAATATCTAAAATCCACTGATGGCGTTCACTCAATCGGAAAAGGTATTTTGCGTCCTTGAATTTGCAAAAATTAAATCCTAAACAGTTGTTTAACGTGCATTTCGCACAAAATTTTGAAAAGAGGCACCAGAAAAAAGTCCATATTGAGAAGGCATGGTAAATTCATAAAGGATGGGTGTTGGTGCCCAGCTAAGAAAACAAAACGCCCCTCAATTTCACATGATACGGTTGAGCGAGTTTCAACCGCCTTCGAGCAAAGCTCCGTAAATCGATCAGAAGAGCCAGCAAGGAACTTCAGCTACCTACAACAACTTTTTGGCTTGTCTTAAAAAAACGACTGCGCATGACACCTCACAAGCTACAGTTAGGTCAACATTTGAAGGACACAGATGAACCAGCTTGTTGCGATTTTTGCATTGCAATGCAAGAGAAGTTGGAATGACGGATTTGATGACCGGCTTATGTTTAGCGATGAGGCGATTTTCCACGTAAATGGCATACAAGCATAACGCTCGCATGGGGTGCTGAAAACCCACATGAAATTCTTGAGTATTTGCAAGATTCTCCAAAGGTGGACATCTTTTGTGCTATGTCAAAAAAAGCTGTCTACGGACCATTCTTCTTTGAAGGAGCGACAGTCAATGGTAACACGTATCTCGACATGCTGGAAAAGTGGTTAATGGAAAGTTTGAATGAGGAAGAGTCTGACGACTTATTTCCGTACAGGATGGGGCGTCACCACACTGGAGCCTCAGAATTAGACAATTTCTGAACGCAGCACTGCCTGACAGATGGATTGGACGGTCTAGTCAAGATGATCACGTTCTCATGCCCTGGCCTCCCAGGTCTCCAGATCTCACTCCTTGCGATTTCTTTTTGTGGGGGTTTGTAAAAGGACTCGGTTATGTGCTTCCACTTCTAAAAGACATGGATGATTTTAAGACCCAAATAACGAAAGCTGTTGTAACCATCGACAACCCAATGCTGGAAAGCGTTTGGCAAAAACTGGATTATCGGCTTGATGTGTGCGATGTGACCAACGGTGCTCACATTTTGAACATTTCATGAAAAACTTGAGATTGCAAGCTTTCAGAATATATCAGATGCGTTGTTATATTCTCAATAGTTTTTGAAATATTCAATGTCAAATTGTGCTCAAGACTTTTGGAACACCCTGTATTTGGTTATGATTTGTTTGCAAGCATTTGTTTTGATTTTAGTTAGGTCTATAGGTACAATTCTTAAAATAACTTCAGATGCATAGCTGTAATCGTCTTTTAATTTCAATTAAAACAAAAGTGTTATCTTTACCATGCAACGACACGATAATTTTCTCTTCAATATTTATTTATACATTTTTGTACATCCAATTTTTCTATTTTTCTTTTTTATTTTGAAACGCATTTACATAGGTTTGTTGTATGGCATGCAGTAAAATTTTTTTTTGAAACTAATTACCCAAATGTTGGTGTTGAAAAAACCAAGAAAAAAGAAAATCTCTATATAAAAACTTCTTAATAAAGAGCGTGAAAGCTTTCCTGTGAAACTAATTTAAACTGTTTTGAGCTTTTCCCAAATCTAATCACGGTGTTTGATTCCAGGCCCAGCCAGGTTGTCGGTCGTCTCAGAGTTGTCGTGAAAAGGGAAGGGATGAGTTTGCCAGACAGGTTCGGTCGGTACAGTGTTCGATTTCAAGGTCGGAGACCGGGGAACGGCACGTACCGAGTGAGCGGCGCTACGCTCGCTTGGAGAGAGGGTACTTCGTTAAACGTTCTCCCTGGTACTTCCCCTCAACTTCTTACTGCCAAAGGTCAAGAAAGTTTTGATGTGAACGAATATGGTTTGATCACTGATGAAATTCAACTGAAGTAAGTACATTTGCGTCAAGCAAAACGTTTTATCAAACAAACTTCTACAGAGAGTTTTAACACTTAAAAAATTTATTCATCCTTTGCTTGCAAAGCTAATTTTTCGAAAATATGACTTTTAGCAGTTCATCGTAAGGGATTTATTTAATTAAGTTCTATTCCATTACTTAAATTGCTTGGCGTACGCAAAAAACTTTTTCGTTCTCATTGTTAATTTCAACTTAAAAAGTTTTTGGCACAAGCAATAATCATTAATCAGTAAAGAAAAAGATGACTCCGCATACACTATTAAAAACTTTATTCGATGAAAAGCAACTGCCTAACCATAGATCAGAGCTTTCCGATCTGCAGTCATTAAGCTACTTCGTGGTCCGACGAGAGATCAGTCATAAAAAAAGACTTTTTACCGTAGTTCAATGGTGACTGAAAAACTTTTCGCAAGCATAGATGGAATATTATTTCTATCTATTCTGGTTCACGGTAAGACCCTCAAAAATCGTTTCATGTTGAGTTTATGAGACAGTTGTGTTTTAAATGCGTAATAACTTAACCCTTTCAGTCACGGAGAATTAAAAATAATTTTTTTGAAAAATTTATTTAATATTTGTACAAATATAACTGCAAAAACATATAATTAGAAAATTTTGTATAAAAAAAATTTTAATTAGTGCCAGAAATGTATGTCCCGTTTATTGGACAATGTGACATGATCATATAATGTATTTTAAGACTAAAATTGAATTTAGAAAATTGTCCAATGTATTGGACTAGATGACCGAAAGGGTTAATCTACTTAATCTACGTTTTTCTTATTTTTTTAAATGTTAATTATCATACTATTGAATTAAGTCATCGATTAAATATAACAGTATAGAAAAACAATTTGATGGATCGATTCAATATACAGTGTAGTTAAAAATTTTGTTTAATTATCCAGATTGTGCAAAAACCCACAATGCGATAAACTAAAGTCTTTTTAACAAACGTTTGGCTGTGGTTCGTAATTTACGATGTTTTTGCAATAAAACATTACCCGGCAATTACGGGATTCCGAATGTGGGCGCATAGGTCACTCATACCAGCGCCGCTTGTTCGCGGTGTTAAAATCATGACGCCAAACAAGGGTTGAAACCAGAAATCATGTTGTTACCACCGCGGCCTTTGCGGCTCACTTCGTTTAGGTAAAAGACTTTTTTCTTGGTCTTTATCTCCCTGATTACTGTCATAAATATACGTGGAGATTTCTTTTGTCTTCAATTAAATTTGAATGACGAATGCCGGGTGCTGAAGCCGGTTGAAAATCCTCGATGTAAGTAGAAATTCTCTCGTCTCTATTTTTACCTTTTTGGCTCACAAAAAGCTTCCGAAGGTAGTTCGTCGATACGTAGAGCAATTGTCATGCAATTCCCCCGACCTGCTTTCGGAGATGCCTCAATATTGTTGTCCGGTTGAAATTTTTTATTTTAGTTTTTTAACTTCTATAGAGATATGACTGAAGTTTAGAACTGCTTGCCAAGACTGTCAAGCAGGGTAAAGTGCGGTAAAGTGTCTTTCCCAAAGACACAACAGATTGGCGCGAATAGTTTTGAACCGCGACCATCTCGATTACAATCATGGTACTCTTAATCGCTCGACCACGCTGCTTACTTTTACGACAACCAATATGTTATTTCAACACGTTATTCACACTATCCCTGTATGGCCCGCCTAAAAAACTTGCTGTGGCTCACCGGTAGGGCATGGTCCAGTGGTTAAAAAACCATAAATTAGAAACCTTGGAAAGCAAAGTGTTTTTATCAGAACTGCGCTTTAATTTTTTAGCGCCAATGATTTCGCAAAATACTTTTTACATAAAAGTAACAACTGTTGCCCTTCATTCCAAATCTTTTCAGTGGTCGCGGAGACGATCTCTTTGTCACCTTCACCCTGAGTAGTCCCGGATGTTTCCTACGAGGCTCCAGGGAACTCGAAGCAAGTACTTGGGTGATATTAAACCCCGTCAACGAAGAAGTGACTACGGAGAACTGGGATGAAATTGCGGATGTGAGAAGAACGCCTTCTGTGTACTGTGTTGGCGCAGTTATGATTCCGATTCCCGATTCTCGCTAATGGTTTTGGCATTCTATTTTGGCTTTCTTAGGTCAATCAAATAGTGATTTTGTAATTCTAGTTGCAAGTATAGCTTCAACTAGGTTAGTTTCAGCTATTAAATGTTGTTTGTACATTTCCAAATTAGCTTACTTTTGTGATATTGACTAATCTTTTTGAAATGCCTTGTGACAATGTTACTGAAATTTTAGATTGCACGCAGATGCATAGCATTGATTTATTTCATTGTGTATAGTCTAGATCATTAAGATTTGTGATTATTACTGTTTTAGTAAAAGCAACTTACACTTATGATATGAAAAACTGCTTCAGAAGTTTTTTTGGTTCTCAGGCTAATGGCTTTTGTACTCTTTTGATTTTGAGGTCCTAAAAAGGTTTTTCAACCAGCGAAGCGCCAGCGACAAAATTTGATAAAGACACACACTGCAAAGTTTTATCGAAAAAAACAGAAAAAAAATTTGGATCTTTGCCTGTAATTTTAACTTGCTTCATTTCACAAAATTTATCTGCCACACTATTTTGGCGTGCAGTGTTATGCAACTACAATCAGATCGCATTAATCATAACTTCGATAATCAGGATTTCCCGCTTACGCAAAACTTCTAAAACAAATTTCTTTCTTTGCATTTTACTTCTTTAACCCAGAAAACCCAGAAAAAGTTCGGAAAACACCAGAGAACTCGCAGATAAACACTTTTTATTCACTTTGTCAACAGCATCATTTAATATCATTACATTGAAAACTTTAAAAAATTGTCAGTAAAACTGCTCGTCGCGCGGCTGAGTGTGATGAAACGCCGTATTGACGGCGAACACGATCGACATATTTAAAACACACCACCGTCGTCATGTTGTTTCCTTTAAAAAACATTTAACAGCGCTCTCTAAATCCCTGGAGATTTTAGCAAGCAGTTTTAATATAAAAAATGCTCTCGAGTTTGTGTCGTGGGATTTTTGTCCGACCTCGACCACCTGACCATGTACAAAAAGGTTTAATAACAATACAAGCATCATTAAGTTTCTTGAAGCTACGACAATTCTTAGTGCACGATTGACGACACTCATCCTACATGTTCTTCTTCGTGTGGTCGTATTTTCCTCGTACTTGTTTTCTGTTTTCCGCTGAGTCACCATTGAAGGGAAACAGTGTGACCTCACGAAGTGTATCGTGAATGAAAGATTGTATCGTGAAGTGCCTTTTCTAACAACAAAACGAAAATCACTCAGGTAGACTGAGCATCAAACTCGCATCCTTCTGCTCGTAAATCAAAGTGTTAACACGCTTGAGTAATTCATTGCGCTATTGTGGCCAACGTGACCATTAAGAATTGTCCTCAGTTAGTATCTTAAAAATTCACATTTGATGTATTGTAAAAACAAACAAAGTATCACAAACAGTAACCAAAACTACAGAAATATTCATATTCTGACTGATCGTAACTGTAATTCAGACTTGTAACTGGGGCCTATCATTAGGCTCAAACCCCGAAAAACAAGCTTTAAAACAGGGGTGGGAAACCTGAGGCTCGAGAGATATTTTAATGCGACCCGCGTGAGGTTAGAAAGAAGCATAGCAGCTCCTTTACAAAAAACCCTTGGAATAAATCGGTACCCCACAACTGGTATTCTTGTTTTTTTATTTTATTGTAGTCATCATTAGTTTTTGAAAGAAAAACGGGAAATTTAGAGAAAGTTACATACGGTGAAGACTTTATTTTGGTCATCACCAATTTTTTGGACGAAAATGTGTCCCATTATGCCATTACTTTAGCAATGCAACATGATTAGATTTCGGGCAACCGTTAATAAAATTTGGGCAAAACTGTATTGCCCCCCAAAATTTTATGCGGTCCGCTGGTGCAATCCGGTTTCTCACCCCTGTTTAAAAGATAACCTTATCCTCTGTACTTAGATCTATTTTATTCAGAATTATTTTTATTTTATGATGCCTATATACTGATTATTTTTTAATTAAATTATTTACGTACCATGTTTTCACCTCTATTGACCCTTTATTCTTTATTTTTTTAGTAATCACCAGACATTTCCGTAAATGAAACAAACTGCTGCGTTTTAAAAAAAGTGATTTAAAGTAATATTAAAAATAAATTTGATCTTTAATTAAGAGATCTATAATATACAGTAACGATTTTTCATCATAAAACAACAAGATCCAAGTTTCGTAACTCGAGAGAGCAAGTTAATAGTCTTTCTGTTTAAGGAGTCTATTTCTTTTATGAATTTTACCTCGCAGTCCGATACAAAAAGTCAAAGTTCACAATAAGAATCAACTAACACATTTACTGTAAATTTCAGTAAATGATGAATTGGCATAAAGCGAGCTCTATTTCGCAAATTTAGTAACAATAACATGTCTGTTTTGTCGTATTAGTAGGTTTCTTTTCGTTGTCGAACATAGAAACATAAAGCCCATCTCGCGTAAATCAGCAAATCGTAGATTGTATTGATGTAGTGCAACGGTGGCCAAACTGTGACTCGCGAGCCGCATGCGCAGTGATAGCTTTTAATAGGATGCGAATGATGCGGCCGCACCGGCCCCCCCAAAAATACAAAAAGTGGTCCCCCTATACAAGATATTGCTCTACTTCTTCATAGTATCACCAGGATGTCGATGGCATGTCTAAAATAAAATTTAAAAAAATTCTTTTTTTTCGAAGTGACAATTTTATTTTGAGACACTAAGAAGTGGCCTATCCTAAAACAATAACTATTTTTTTAGAGACTATAGTGATTTGAACACTTAACCGTGGCCCCCTAAAATGATTACCTTTTTTTAAAAGAAATAACTTTGTTTTGAGACACTAAAAAGTGACCCTTCAAATAAAACGACGCCTTTTTTTAGAGATCACAATGCCTTGGATCACTCAACGGTGGCCCCCCTAAATTGAATATCTTTTCTTTTTTTTAGAGACCACTTTGTTTTCATACACTAAAAATGGCTCTCTCTATGAAAATGAACTTTTTTTAGAGGTTGCTTTGCTTTGGAACATTAAGTAGTGGCCCCCCTTTTTGTAAGGTCATCACTGTGCATGTGGCTCTAGCCAATATTTGCAATGAACGCAAATTGTTTTTCCACTGTCTTAATTTTGCTAAAAATCGCAATAAGTACTTTATATTTTCTGCGGAATATTTATCAAGAGAATTGCTCAGTAAAAAAATTGACAAAACAACTGCTAGTCGGTATACGCATTGAGAAAGCGTCTGGTTGAGAAGACTTGACTATTGCCAACATGCCGCAGATACGTGCAGAAGATGATAAACTAAAGTTAAGTATTGGGACCCAAGAAATTAGTTTTTGGTTCGTAAATTTATTCATATACTGTCAGCAATATCAGCACGGATGGTACGTAGACTGTTCTGTGTAGGCTACCGGTATACAAAGAGACCAATAAAAGTGAGCCTCAACTTTCAATAAATCTCAATTGTCGTCGTCGTCGTCGTCGTCGTCGTCGTTTGAAGGGTATCCACTCCAGGCCAGACACAAACAAGACTGGGGCCGAGAATTTATCCTTTTACTACCCCAGACTGCTGCACTGCCTGAATCAGATGCTGGCAGTGATGTCATTAAGCCAGCATCGAGTTTCGTCATCCAAAACCGTCAGATCTCGTGCTCCATGTGATGCCCGATGTATAGGGCACGCTGTTAGTACATGGTCTGCGGTTTGCTCAGAGGTGCCACACTCGCAATTAGGTGAAGGAGCGAGACCCCATTTGTGCATGGACGAATGGAATCGCCCAACACCAGTCCGCAGACGGTTGAGCCTAACCCAAGCTGCTCGGGGTAAGCCCATCCCAACAGGCCTGGCATTGGTCTCGGGCACAAAAGCACAGAGCCTGGAAGCATTGTCACAGTACTCCGTTTTCCATTTGTGATTTGTCCATTCAGAGGCGCGGATGCCAAGTCTGGCAAGGTTGTCCAAAAGATTCCGCGCACCTGGCACAAACGGGCGTCTGGATCTTAGTCTCACTTGGCCAGTATCTGAGGACCCACTTAAAAGACCATACAAGATATGATCGGGGTCCAGAGATCCACGGTAAGCCAAGGAGAGTGTCGCTCATATTCGGCGAAGCTCAGCTGGCTGGATGCCTGAGAGTACAGGTAGGTGGTCCGTTGGAGTGGGACGCAGGCATCCAGTAACAATGCGCAAGGCGTCATTCAAGACACTGTCAATGAGGCGAGTGTGAGCACTGCGACACCAGACTGGCGCGCAGTACTTAGCTGTTGAGTAGACTAGAAATAAAATAGCTATGTATAGTGTTTTAGCACCAGCACCCCATCCCGAGCCCACGAGTCGCCTCAGCAGTGTGACGCGCTAGGATAGTTTTTTGCGCAATGCCACTAAATGGTGACGAAACGTAAATGATCTGTCCAGTTTTACCCTAAGGTAAGTAGGATTTGGACAGAACGGTAAAAGTCTATCGTTGTTGTAGACTTTTAGCTCACGTTTGGCCTCTCGGTTGTTTAAGTGAAAGGCTGCCGTCACCGTCTTAATGTGACTGAGCTTCAACCTCCAAGTCTGGAGATACGCTGACAGTGTAGACATGTCTTGGCTTAAGGTCCCCTCCAAGTCCTTCCAGTTTCTAGACGAGTGCGACAATGCTAAATCATCAGCATAAGCAAACTTTGTGGAAATCATAGAAGGAAGATCGTACGTATAGATGTTGAATAGGAGGGGAGCCAAGACCGATCCCTGAGGAACGCCGTTTTTAAGAGGGCGTAGCCTGCTTTGCTTGCTGTCACCGGCAGTAAGGGTGAAACTTCGATTTTGGACAAGCTCCATGATCATTTTGACCATGTGCTTATCCGGAAGTAGTCTCAGCAGCTTGCAGGTAAGGCCACAGTGCCAGACAGTGTCATAAGCAGCTGTCAGATCGATAAATATGGCACCGGCCTTCTTTTTAGCCTCGAAAGAATCCTCGATGTTCTGGGTTAGCAGAACAACTTGATCTACGGTTGACTTCCCGTGTCGGAACCCAGCCTGCTCTTTAGGGAGCAGTGGATCGATTAATGGTTCAACGCGGGCGTATATAAGCCTCTCGAGGATCTTGTAGGGGACACAGAGCAGAGATATCGGTCGATAACTCTTTGGATCCCCCACGGGCTTTCCTGGTTTTGGGATCGCGACTGCAAGCGCTCTTCTCCAGATCTTGGGAATTTTGAGTCGGCGCAAACAGGAAGAAAGGAAGTCACGTAACCAGGACTTCAAAGCAGTTCCGGTATGGAGTATAAGCTCGGGGCAGATGGAATCAAGTCCCGGAGCTTTACCTGGTTTTAAGTGTTGAAGGGCAGCAGCAAATTCTCTCTGTAAAAAAGTGTCAGAGATATTTACTGCGTCTGGTGTTGTGGCCCTCCAAAAGTCAGACACTTCTTGAAAGACAAGTCGAGATGACTTGCGATCAACAGCCTCGTATTTCCCATTTCTAACCAGCTGAGATGCAATAGCATGCTGAAACGGGACAGTGACGAGGAGAGTGTCGTGACCTACCAGTAAGGTTGTTCAAAATACTCCACGCTTTTCGACTAGAGTGTGAGAAGTCAATGCTCCGAACTGCTTCGGACCATCGATCCCTTCGCTTTCTGTCAAGCTTGGCAAGCAGAGCTGTAGCAGCCAAGTTTGAGTCGTCTCCCTGAGGAGACTGCAGAAAGGTTTTATAGAGGGATTCACACTCTGCATCCCAACACGGAATATAGTTATTTCGATACCTGCGTGGGATAGTCTTTTTGGCTGCTTTCTTAATGGTGTTACAGAAGTCCTGGTAAGCCGCATCCACATCAAGTCAATCAGGCGGCAACAAAGTCTTTGCGAATTTATTCGTCAAAACAATGTAGTGAACAAATCAAAACATTTGGCAGAACATTTGGCCTTGCGGAAGTGCCATCGCTTAACAGGCATGCTTGGCACTGCCATAGCAAACCTTGGTGGTGTAATAAGCGAAGGTCGATGTTGTGACCTGGGGAACTTGTCAAGGACACGTCTATCCGGTAAGCGACTGTTTGGATCTACGCTAGCGAAAGCTAGATCTGGATTGGTGCCAGTGTTCCAGCGGCCGGAATAAAAACTGGCAGCGTCCTTGGCATTATATAGGAGGGCAAGACAATTAATACTTGGCCAGCCAGCCAAGCACTCACCGTCCGGACTGTTGTCGTCGTAACCCCAGTCAGCATGACGACAGTTAAAATCGCCAGCGTACAGACAGGGGTGAGGAAACACTGGGAGATCCAGGGTTCGCAATTGCGTTGGCGGTGGTTTGTAAACGTTGACTATTTTATAGCCATCAACGTCCACACACAACCACTCGATCTCCGATGTCGGTGGAGATTGGTCCAAAAGCGTGTATCTCAGTCGCTCGTGGACAAACGTGGCAAGGCCATGGTTCCTGCTTAAAGAAGACCCAGCTAGTTGGTAGTTTGGTAGCACCAACTTCTCTGCATCAGTGCAGTGGGTCTCCTGCAGTAGGATGACGAGTGCCTCAGACTGCATAGCAAGGTGATGAACGTTCATCTTGCTTGCAGTGAGGCCTTCGATGTTCAGCTGAAGAATAGTGGGTTTTCGGAACTTGTTGGCAATGTGCCCTGAAAAGGGCAGTTTTATCCTGGCATTGCCCCGTCCTGAAAAGGAGGTTTGCCGATTAGCAGACCCACACTGAACATCGGAATGGGTGGATACCCTTTCGTTTTGGTAGGTTCGGTTTCGGTCTGTCATTTTAAAATCAATGAACAGACTTACTCACGGCCCAGGCTGCGTGAAAGCACCTACCATCTGGGCCAGAATCTCAATTCTTGATTTTTCACGAAAATTGCATGCGACTCTGGCGATAACTATAGTTTATTGTGTCTAAAATACTAAAAACTTTTTTTTTTAATCTAAAGCATATGTTCAAGATGACCTCCATCCAGCTCAATGCATTTTTTAAGGCGCATGATAATGTCGTTTCCGTCGTCTTTACAAACCAACCAAGAAATAGTTCTGATCTTTTCCTTAATGGCTTGGTGACTATTTTATTGGTCCTAGAGGTACCCAGCAGACATTTAATTGTCTGTCAGTTTATCTATCTTTTGAAAGGAAACTGAGCTTCATCTGAAGTCAAAAGAAGGTTCAGAAATGTTATGGTTATTTTATTTCATCTCCATATTTATTCTCCTTACTTGCAGGAAAGCGACAAAGGCGCTATATACAGGGCAAGCAATTACCCCAACGTACTTTTGGAGATACCAAGATATTGCTGTCCGCTAAAAATATTTTTTAGTTTTATAGAGATATGACTGAAGTTTAAAACTTCTTGCCAAGACCTTCAAGCAAGGGAAAACGCGGTAAGTGTCTTTTTCAAGGGCACAACAGAATGGCGCGAGTAGGTTTTGAACCGAGACCATATTGATCATAATCACGGCGCTCTTAACCACTCGACCACGATGCAGACTGGGTCTTAAGAATCTATTCTTGGATCTCATCAGCCGTAGCTTTTTTCTACTTCTTGTCTGAGACCGTAAAAGCATGCTTTGTTGTATTCTGCATGGGTAATCCTTCATATCGATTACTAGCACATTCGTGCAAATCTTGAAATACCCCAAAAGACTAAACTTGGCTTGCACACAGCACGTTTTGGACTCTGCAAAGCTGACTTTTTTAAGCTGTCAAGCTGTTCATTCGTACGCTTCCCTGGAGCGTCCTGAATGGTTTGAACAAATTACATTGAGGCTCTTCACTAACGCATAGTCCTCGAAGTGGTCCACCATTTTTTAAAGCCTGCTTATAAAAGGGTTTTTTTACATCTGAACTGATGCACAAACCTGCCTTGCACCTTTTTGAACAAAACTGTTTTATAACGATGTTTAACGCACTATATTCTTTCCTAGAGCTCCCATTGAGATCTAAATGTACTTGCAAGTGTGGCTTCTGTCATCTCGTACACTACAAGGTTGATTCGTCAATAAATGAAAGATTTCATGAAAGTTTGCAATGCTTAATTAAAAAAACTAATTTTTTTAATTTCAAAAATTAAAGGTTAAAAATCAAATAAAAAATTTCAACCGGAAGCCCATACTTTGGCACCTCCGGAAGCTGGTGGGGGTAATCTCTTGATGGTTGCTTTAGTACGGGGCTTCCGACGTTTTCCTGCAAGTCAGAAAAATAAGTAGAGATGAAAATTAAAAATACATGCTGTTTTGTGATGTTACAAATAGTAGAAGTTTTTATAAAAATTCTTTGCTATTTTAAACATTAAGCCTAACGTACAACAATCGCACTCCAAAAAAAGTGTATTTCGTACTTAAATTCATAAAATTTTTTACATTTTTAGTCAAAGTGTGCTGCAGAGTTTTAAAGTTTTAAAATGTGCGGCGAGTGAATAAAAGCTGCGGAGTATTGAACGCGTAAGGAATAATTACAAGAGGACTAGGGCTCAAACAGGACATCTAGTGTCGGATTGCAATTAAATAAAAAGCGCTTTATAAACGGAATTCTTTTTACCTTTAAAGCGTACAATTTTTAGCTTATAAAAAATGCCGAACTGCACAGAATTGCGATTGCATGAATTTTATAAGTAAAATGATTTAGTTACAAGTTACAAAACAAAATTTTACTTCGTGATTTCCGCTGAAAGTTTCACAATTAGGAATCCCTGACATGGCCTATTGATTTTGCGAGCGTAAAGATCTTTTTTTGACAACTTTAGGGCTTCTAAAGTTTTTTTGTGCACATATAATAGTTTGAATCTATCTGAAATTATTGTAGGCTTGCAAAATATGATACATTATCTTACTTTTCGTAGAAGAAACACTTTTTTACGAGTCTCTAAACAACATCGGTATATTGATGAAATAGGTAATGCAATCAAATCGTCAGTTAATTAAAATTGCAGAGTTTTAAAATAAGAGCAGTTATTGCCCATTTGTAAGAGTACTTGTTAAGATTTATATTCGTTTCTTAAAAATTATTTTAAAATTTCTCTATCATACAATTACTTTATTTTCGTGTTAGCTATCCTAAAATGTATTTTCTGGAATTATTGAACTAGTCACGTGTTAATCATCACTACGAAACCATTCTTGCTGGCAAGGAAATAAAAGAACGGGGTTAAGAACTCCAGCTCCGCAACGATTTCGACCCGATATCCGCCAACGACAGTAAGAATTTTGAATTTTTTTTGACTCATGTTTGATTGAAGCATTTTTTCGTTTTGTGAATAATTTCCGTTTAACTAAAAAAAAACTATTTACTTTTTATCAACTCTGCCAGCCATGTTAGTTACATCACGACGCGTTCGTAAACTGAAAAGCTTTTTCTTGAACATACTGTCCAATTCTTCTTTTTTCAATGTAGGCGGTTACAGAGCCTTAAAAAAAATAATCTCGTATCTGGCAAAGACTCTTTTTCAGCAGTTTCGAATATAAAAAACGTTTAAATTAAAGTTTATACAACTAAGTGGCAAGGTTTTTTCCGAAGGAAGCGAAATGTTTCGGACAAGTAATTTGAACTTATTATAAGCATCAAACTAGCAGCTGTCTGCTTCGGTAACAATGATGGACCCAATCCAACTATGCAGTAAAAAACCAACTCCGAAAATCAAACTCCTATCAATGTCGCAAGAGCAGCGCTAGAATTGAGAAAAGTGCTTATCCGAATAAATTAGTTGAAAATTAAACCGGATGAAAATCTTTAAAAACGCCAGGGTGTGACCAGAGTTGGCTCCTTTCCAAAGATTGAAATTAAACTTGATTGACATATCATGCATTCTACTCTAGTTTTTTTAACCTCGACTAACATTTTAATCGATAATATCTCTGATTTTCGAAGACATATTAAGTAAATCAGACATTTCGGCTAGATTCAAAGCTAAATAAATTCATAAGAGCCTTGTGTAATAAACTTCGTGTATATTTATAATCACTCTTAATGAGCTAGTTAGTTTACGAAAAAAATAAACAGCAAAAAAACCAAAAAACCTCATCACAGTAAATCAAATGTTTTGAGCTTTGTTCAACGTAACAAATTGACGTTTGCATCAAAACTAAATGCGCTTGCTTAAAAAAAAATAATAAATGAGATGTTGACGCAATAAGAACGCGGTGATGACGAAAAAAATACTAGCAGAAAATGAAAAAACTAATTTCGTTTAATCATAAATGTCATTATTGAGAATACTGATAAAACTTAAAATAACGCTGAAATCAAAACAAAAATACGTTCACAAAGATAAAATGCATAAATAGATCTTTCGATTTTTGCTTATAAAATTCAAAACCAAATAAAACAAAAAATAAATTCAAATGCAAAAAAATTTTATTCTTAAACCCAATTGTTTTTCTAAAAGCAACAATCATATTTGAAACAAAAACTTTTACGAATTTGATATATTAAAATTTTGGAACAAGGAAAACCTATAAAATAATTTAAATTTTGAAATTTTATCACAGTTCTTCTTAATCAACTCCTTTTCTCCAAAAAACTAAAATTGAAATTTAAGAGACAAGCATAGACTTGTAACAAAGGTTGAATTAGGTAATTCTAAACTTTGAACCTTGAAAAGTGAAGAGCAACTTCAGGTGGAAGTGGAAATACAACAGGTTGAAGGAATGGAAACCGGTGCATTTGCTCATGCAAGACCTTAGACCAGGGCCGCGACGGCTCAATTCCAGACCCGCAAAGGAATTTTTAATCAGATGCTTAACGAACTTAAATCATTGCACTGCCTTTGAACCAATCCAATGGCGCGTAGAAAACTCGAAATACAACTATTTTCGGCCCAGTGGAGGTTTTTTGGGTTTATTTACAAAAAAAAAAACGTAGAATCAAAATGAAGACCTTTTTCGTCTTTATCTTAAGTTTGTGAATTCAATTTCATTTATCAAGAAGGTTAATTAAATAAGACATTAAAATTGAAGTAAAGACCAAAAAAAAGTCACCAGTTTGATTACTGCACCGATTGCGACTCGCAATAAACTTGCTGACAAAAATTTGGCCGGCGATGAGTAAAAGTGGGGCGCTCCGGCTCAGACGAATTATCAGACGTCATAATTCCAATCGCATTGAGCGCCCCTTTGCTATAACGCAATAAATTGGTAAAGCGTGACTTTCTTCGAGGTTGCACGTTACTTGAAGGGTTGCCAATTGATCTTAAAGATTTTAATAGACCCGTCAACATTTTTATGGCAAAAAAAGATAACAGTCATGGCATGTTCAAAAATCATATATTGTGGAGACCAGGCACGTCAAACTCGTGGTCTTTGTTGCTAATTGTCGGGGCTCACGTAACTTTCATTTTTTATGAGTTTTTGTCTTTCAAAATATTTCGCAAAATTTGCTAGACAATACAAGAAGGTTTTGGCGGAATGATAAAATTTCGGCACATTTTTCTCAATCCAAACAACTTCAGAAGCGTAGAAGTATTAATTCAGAATTTTCAAAATTTCTTTGATTTTTTATCGATTGAAGACTAATTTATATCATTTCCCTTTGGTTATGTGCTGCTAACCCAATCAATGTAATCAAATGGAACGGTAAAATCGAGTTGAGTTCTCTGCTAAAAGTAAAGTATAATGAATTTGAAATACCCATGTTTTAGTTTTATCTGCAAACAGTCGAGATTGCCATAGCATTTGCAAATTTCCATTAAAAATTATGATGTCGTTTGGATCAAATTATGTTTGTAAGCAATTGTTTCTAACAAAAATTATTAAAACTTGTCAGAGAACCAGACTATTCACTTAGTTTTGCTGATCAAAGTTAGCATTGCAAATACTTTTATGAGCATTGAAAACCTAGCTAGCAAAAAACAATGTCAAGCGTGAAGACAGAATATTTGTACATAATCAAGTGTTAAATAGCAAACCAATACTTTTCCCAAGATTATGTGACCAATTGGATTTTGATTTGTAAACATTTAATTTTTAAAAGTATTTTAAATATATTTTAAAAAATTTATAACTGCAAACAAGCATAGCTTTTCAGTAATCTAGTTCAGACTCTCAAGTAAACACTACAAACTTTATTACATCAAATGTCAAAAAATGTTTTGGCATCCCTGGATTTGCGACCCACAATCACTATTCACGCCATAAATCTGGACCGCATAAGCTCACGAGTTTTACGTGCCTGATATAGACCATATCACTGGACAAAAAATTAATTATTATTCCTATCTTATATAAAATCTATTAAAACTTAGAGGGTCAAGTACGTAGAAAAATCAAATAATAGATCTAATGAAAAACAGAAAAATCGATAATACTACGAACCAAGCAATAAAAATTATGTTAAAACACAGTTTAAAAGCATAAAACTAACAGCATAAAAAACGATATGATGTCTTTGCGCTGATTTTAGCCAGCAATGATGTAACACCGTGCCGTAAAGCGACGAAGATCATTAAAGCAAAAACTTAACATCACATTTGCAAAGCAACAATGTAGCAAATAGCTATCAAAAATATTTAGCCGACACTCTATTACACCAACAATATTTCAAATTCCACCAAGCGACTTTACAAAAAAATACAAGTCTATTCTTATTAAACCTCACAAGTCGTTCCTATCTTCGAAAGACTTAAAAGCACAATCGCAACTTTCGATTCTTAGATGGCCGATATTTAATTGATACCAGCTATGATAAACAATAAAATGTAAGTTACATTCGAATCTGTTTCTACGAAAAACCGAGAAATAAAAAACCAAGAAGTTACTAAACACGAGCAACCACGCAAAAGTATGATTTTTGAGTTAATCTATTATTATCAAACTTATTAATTTCGACCCAGGTATAATACACCAATCAAAATTTTTTAAAAACTTTATAAAAATTTTTTTAGGGGTTTTACGTGCTCGGGTTTTTTTGCGCAATAATTTTTAGTTTTAGCGGGACAATTGTCTTTAGTTGATCTTCAATTGAAAATCTTTAACTTAAATTATACTTAAAGCTCCTCGAACGTTTAGCCTTGCCTTACGTAAACTCAGGATGGTCTACTGTGAAAGACTTTAACGCTTTAATGTGATAAAGATTCACAGAATCGAACCCGCTGAGCAAAGTGTGCAAAAAAAAATTATAAAATGGCACGGAAAAAACGACACCAAAGAAATAGATTATAATTAAACCAGATTATAATTAATCAGGTAACTCTGCAGTATAATGTCTTTGACAGCGGCGAAGACGAACCGAATATTGTTAGTATCGGTGGCGCACGTGAAATGCGTATACAGGGTCCTTTTTGCATTCTTCATACGTTCAAAACACTTGACGTACAAGTTCAATATGAATTCGCGGGCCGCGTCCGCGTCATTGTCGGGCCCGTCGTAGTAGGAAAAGTGGGCCGACATTGGGGAGTGCTTGATTTTTTCTTCGAGAATATCGTTCTTGTTCAAAAACAAGATGACGGATGTGTTCTTGAAGAAGGGATTTTCAACGATGGTTGTAAACAAGGCGCAACTCTCTTCCAGTCGATTTATTGTCGGACAATCGGGATCGGGTACCGGATCGAGAAACTTCCGAAATCGCCTTTTATCCCTCGGAGACTCAGCTCCTCTCTCTCTTTCATAATCGTTGCTAGGCAACGGAGGCAATCCGTGATAGGATTTGGAAAAGTTAGTTCCGTGCCGTTGGTGTTGCAAAGATGAATACTGGCGGTGGATCGGGAGCTTCGTCGATCGTCCGAAGCTGTGTTTGTACTCCGAGTTTGTTCTTGAAAGCTGCCGCTTTTCTTTTTGCTGATTGTTGTTTTGGAGACTGTCAGAGGTGCTTAAATTTCGGATACTGCTACGCAGGTCTTGGCTTATTTCTTCGAATGGAATGGTTTGATCGTACCTAAAGCAAAATCAAAGGGCGTGTTGTTATGATCAAAGACTGTATCACGATTGCGATGAAATTCAAAACTCGAAACAAAGCGATGATTGCAACTAATGTAAAAAGTCTTTACTTGTTTGCCTTTGCTTTAATATTGATTACTAACCAGATTTACATTGTCGCAATAGCGACTGATCGGCCAAACTAACAAAAATGCTCTTTGTATTTAAGACCTTACTCCAAATCGAAAATTTTGGACAGCAAATGCAGAACTCACTCAATAACAACAGGCTTGGAAGTTATCACGCGTTCTAACAAACATGTTTTCAGGCAAATGTAACTGGAATATCTGCTATTTACTGTTTGTTTGCTTAAGCAAAAAGAAAAACAAAGACAGAAATCGTACTTCAGCTAAAAAAAAGCGAACCGAAGTCCCAACTTACTCGCTCAAAGCCGCCAGGAATATGATGGAGGTGACACTTTCAAAACAGTGAATCCACTTGCGGCGCTCGCTTTTTTGGCCGCCGACGTCAACGATCCCGAATATGAAGTGGTCGATATCAAACAAATATTCGACTATGCCAGACGTCGGTACTCGCGTGCGTAAGATGTCCTGTTCAATTACGTCAACATTTGATGAATAAGGTCATTAACTCCTGCGCCATGACGCAGGTGAATCGAAATGAATAAGAGTGTTTGACGCAGGAAAGCAAGTTCAACGAAAACTTAAGAGCTTAAAAGCTTTTGAGCACTTAAAAACGGCTTTTGGTACTATACTGCGACGTGGTATGACTTCTCTGATTGGACAGGATAAAGTACAGATTGCTTTTTTGGTAAAGGCGATTACACCGAATTCTATTAGAAGCCAAAACATATTAAAAACTATTGCATGAAAATTGAATCAAAGATATTCAGGGTAGGAGTGCGTGATCTGTATTTCGCGTGCACCGTGCTACTTTGAAAGCTATTCCTTTGAATGCAAATTTTTTTAAAAATATCTGTTTAATTTCAAAGACAAAAAGTTCTTGATTTAATCAGAAGGTTATAAAAAAAAGAACTTCAGTCCCTTCCCAGACAAAAGGTTGGGCAACACTAGTACAGTCACTAAAGAAAAAAAATTAAAAATGTACGATCGTTGATAATGATTTATCAATGTCAGACAGCAGGTTAAAAATCACGTAACTTTAGCTCGAAACAATTAGCAAAAGCTGCATTCAATCCAAATCAAACTTAATTAATTGAACCTGCAAGTTAGGAATGTAAGAAGGAGAGGATATTCTCTCCAGGGAATTGAGATAATAAGAAGCAGAATCAAAAAGGTGAAACTCGTTTCTTCGCCTGCAAGAAAAAAATGATAAAATCACTGCAAATTAGCCTTTTATCATTCAGTGCAAAACAAGTTACAACCGGAAAAGCTACCTATGATTAGGTCTGCTGAAACTTCTAATAAAATACAGTAATATTCTAGCTTTGTGAAAAGTTGCTTACTACGATTTGTCAAAATAAGAATAACATTATTGCAATGTTTACAATTTATTATTGCAGCTCTATTCTTAGAAGCTCTATTATTATAATGTTTAGAAGCTTTTAATAGAAACCGTGTAAAAATTTCTAAATTTATCACACCGATTTTAAAGTATTTGATGGTGAAGATTTTTCGATTTCTATAAAAAATGATCGAAAAACATCAGAAGTAGAAAAGCTTACAAATAACATTGTTGAACGCCTTTGTCTTCCCATAATCGTGAAATAAATTGAGCCTTTTCCTTTGTAATTTTAGTTTCTTCTTCTCTGGATTTATCCATTAAAATCTTGGCAATTTCTTCGTTTTGTTTCTTTTCATATTTTATACCTTTAAAAAGAAAGATTGCCTATTAAAGAAAAATAGATTTAAATTATGTTATGAATTTTTCAAAGAAAATAAACATTGTTGATAATTATGAAAATTAGCGTTTAAGTTTTCACGTTTTCAAAATATTTAAAGGTTTATGCGTCAAATTTTTTTTAGTTAATTAACTAAAATTTTTTTGCTAATAGCTAATTAGCTAAAAATATCTACGGTAAAAGTTTTATCTAATTCCAAATAAATTAGCTGGTTAATTAGCTTATTTTTTAAAAAATTAATAGAATTGTCAAAATAAATCAAACTACTTCGATTATTCAAGTATAGTGCTAAAAAAACTTTTGGTTTTTTAAGATCTTACAGATAACCAGTGTATTGAATTCAAACCAGAATACTTTAGAAAAAAAAATCATTGTTCAACATCTTTAAAGAACTTTTATAAGAAGAAAAATCAAAATAAACAGGGCTACCATGCGAACTGACCAAAAAATAAGCACAGCTAATTCACTATTTTCATCCCCCTCTCCCCCAGAAAAGGTCATCACTTTCTCTATTTTCGTCCCAAAAACGTAGTGATCTCTAAAAAATAAGATCATTTCTTTCAATCAATATCCAAAATCTCTACTTTTGGCATGGACAGTTGCGCTTCTAAAAATAAGCACACTGAAAATTTTCTTAGACAATATTCAAAAAGTGAGCACGCAATGGCAACCCTGAAACTAAATGACCTTATAAGATTAATGCCAGATTACGAATTCACAAAGCCGATAAAGGAAATGTTGCAGTCCTTTCTACAAGGTCAATCTTTGAGCAGCAAACCCTTAACTCTTTTTTTGATAAAGTCAATCAAGACTTTCACTCTTTCATGACCTGTGCTACTGGCAAAGAGTTCTTTCATATTATGTTGGTGTTGAGTTGGTTAAAAGGACGTTGCTGCTACTACAGTTTTTGTCTAAGCACTTCCTTGTTTTGATGCAAGAAAAATTTCTGCTGCCGATTTTAAATGTATAAAACCAGGTATTTTTTAAACGTTATTGTTATAATGAGGGATTAAATAAAATTCGTGTACATTGGGTTTTAAAAAACAGACACCCTAGAACAGGAGCATCCAACTCGTGGCCGGCGGGTCAAATAAAGCCCAGGAAAAGGTTTTGAGTGGCCCGAGGGGTATTTTCCAAAATGACGCTAACTAAAAAGGATAATCGTGTTTCCAAAAAAATTATTATGCGAAGTAAAAACCTAAAAAGGTTTTTTATTATCAAATTCGTCCTGGGTGTTTTATTTGCTTGTTGATTGGCTTTCAGCTCAAAAAGGTTGGATGTCCCTTCCTAAAAAGTGTGCAAGTAAAATATCAAGCATCTTAACTTGGTAACGAATTTGTATGCAAATACTCATAGTCAACTTCTCAAGGCATGAAAAAGATATCAAAAAACGCCGGATCTTATATTTACCAAGTTTTTCCATAGCACTAATCAGCATTTTTATGGAAACACTGATATTTTGGTGAATAAGTGAAATGTGTCCTTTCTTTTCTTCGAGAGTGTATCCTTTTCCGTGGATAATTCTCATCTGCAAAAAAGTTTTACCTTTTATACAGACGTATAGATAGCGCATTAACAATCAATGTAAGACATTTAGAACGGTACCATTTGTAATGTTGCACTTTATTTTATTTTTCTAAAAACCTGTAAAACTCAATTTAGGGTTGGAAAAAAACTATGTTATTGACATATCTGTCGGGTAAGGCTAAAAAGTCTTTACCTTCTTCAAAAAAACTTTTTCGCATATTAATGCCAAGTAAAATATAAAAAAGGTGAAACTTTGAATCCACTGTTCATCAGTATCTAAAAGAACCCTGAACAACCCATCAAAGCGGTACAGCCCGTAATGCACTACAAACAGGGTCAAAAGGGTTGTTTTAAAAATTTCAGGTGATAATGTTGGATATCTTTAGAAATATATTCACAATATCATTTAAGTATCGTGGACATGGCACTAGGTGTTTTGTCTAAAACGAAATATTACCAACATTGATCCACTATCAACCAAAGAGAAAACTTTTTCCTTTAATAAAACCAGCATCAAAGCAGTAAACCTAGCAGTCAACTGGGCGCTTTATTCTGTGACGTGACGTAGGACGCAAAAAAAGTTAGGTAAAAAGTATGCCAGCTTGGCTGGTCATATGACTCAAAATCGCGTTGAATGCAATAAACGTAGTGAGACGTAATAGTGTGTGATTCATACTGGCCTCTTTCTTTCTTTGTTCTTATATTTCCACACAGCAGAGCGAGAAACGAAATCAATGATTCCAAAATTGAAATAGAAAATCATTAAAAAAGCTACCGAATATAAATAGATTGCAGCAGCTATTTTTGACCAAAACAAAACTCGATAGAACAATGAACTGATGAAATTAATGGTAATTTATAATCTAAAAAAATCAGCAGACCAATTTAAGCCTCACTGGTAATCTTAACATTGTTATGATAGTAATACAAAGATAGCTTTTTGAATAATGGATTTATTCGTGAATGCCAAATTACGACATTAAAATATGTATTCATGCAGGTAATAAATCCAAAAAAGACTTTTCTATGGTTTAGTGAACTGTAAATGCTACGAAAACATATTTATAGAATCATTATATTTAAAGTCAACAGTGACCCTATCAGCCAATCTAAATCACACAGGGTATATCAAATCTAAAATCGCTTATGAACAGCAACACCAACATAATTAATGCTTTTCAAATGGTTTTATTTTCCAACGTCCAACCTATTAATGAGATATACTAGCGTCACACGCATTTTGACAAAGCACGAACTGTAGAAATGTAAGCCTGTGAAGTATTGAAATTTTGAACGCAATATAAATAGTTCCTTTAAACCAGTGTTTCTCAACCTGTGTGCCGCGGCACAATAGTGCATCGCGAGATTTCCAAGTATGCCGCGAAACTTTTTAAAAAACATTAGTCCATTAATCAACGACCTTTTTTTAAAGAGCACTACTTTTAGGTATGAAAGTCAAAAAATTCGTGACAGAATTAAAGTGAACACCTTTTTTTTAGATAACATTACTTTTTAGGGACGAAAATTAAGAAATTTGGTCCAAGTGTGCCGCGAATTTAAAAAAAATCCTAGAAGGTGCCGCAGGCGGGAAAAGGTTGAGAACCACCGTTTTAAACAGTGGTTTAACAGTTTCTAATGGTCACTTAAACCATCTAAAGGGTGGACAAACAGTCAAGAAATCGTATTGGGGTCAATAAATTCCCAGGGTGTCGATGAATAACTGTTGAGATCTACTGGAGCAATAAAGCATTGCTTTTATCATTTTTGCCACCTAAACTGAAAAACTGTAAAGCCCAGTTATAAATCCACCTTAGTTTTGAATAAATGTATAGTTCCATTGACAACCTTTTTTTAGTCTTAACTTAGCTTACTTCCATAACGAACATATAACGTTGCTAATTCCAACCTTGCAAAATATACAAATATTTGAAAAAAACATAGTTGCACGAATGTGTTTCGACCAAAAAAATTTTTTCACTTTAACTACACATTTTTAGCTTTAAAGCAAGAGTTCTCAGCTGGGGTCCATAGAAAACTTCATGAGGTCAAAAGGAAAAAATATTCAATTGGGGTCCATGACAAAAGTTAACAAAAATTTTTTGATGTTTTGTAGTTCAAATTTACTTGAAAATCAAAAAAGAGGGTTTCACTTGCATTTGAAAAACAGTTTCTGTCGTAAAGGCTGGTTGGATTGATTGATCTTCAAGTAAATTTGAGTACGACGATAAAGTAAAGACCAAAAAAAATCAATCATGCTTTTGCACAGTGGTCCACTGAATCAGGGTTTTCCAAATTGGGGTCCGTGATGACTGCACAAGGGGTCCGCAAAGATATGACAAAATTTGTTAAACATTTATACTTGGTAAAGTAATGCACGCCATCCGCGACAGATTTAAAGTAAAGACTCTTTTTTTTTTAGAACACTTTTTTCAGGAACGAATTTTTTCTATTAACCAGCGTCCCGGTTTGCCCCTACGGAAGTATGGTATGCCTGTTTATAATGTTTTTTTAACGGATTTTGTGTTATTCATTTTTGGGTTTGTATTATCTTTCTTCGTTGGTTTGGCAAAAAATTGATGTAACATAAGATTGGGGTCGGTGAAAAAAAAGCTTCGCAAATAGGGGTCCATGGCCCAAAAAGTTTGGGAAACACTGCATTGAATAATGTTTTTAGCAAAATGGTTTCATGAGTTAATAAAGGTTGGAACCCCTGCTTTCAAGCATGATGAGCCATTGCCAAAAAAAGTGAAAAGCAATGAATTAAGAAGTAGATAGAAAATTTTCTATTTGAATTGGGAGTCGAAGTGCAGAAAAAAAACAAAACTTGAGAACCAACGCTTTAAAAGCAGGATTGTATCTCTCACATCTAAAACCAAAATGTAAAAAGAAAACTCCGGTGTTTTAGAATCGGTCAAGGTTCTTAAAAGCGGAGTCCAAGTTGAATTTTTAATTTTTTTCCAGTCTCAGCTTTTAAATGTCAATGTTTTTAGGCTATTTTTAGACAATTTTTTGCAATTTTCTAAATGTTTTTTTAACCTCTAAACTAGAACGATGGCTTAAAGAGTCGGAGTTGGCATCCTAGAACCCATCGGAGCCGGATTTAAAGTCAGACTTTGCACTTTCCGAATCTGCAACCTGATAGCAACACTCTAAAAAACACTTAAAACAATGATTCGTAAACCATTCCTTTTCAATCTATGATTTGAGGGTCTAATTGTAAAAAAAATATGAAGAAAATTTGAGCACATCAGAATTTAGGTTTGGTTTGCACTTCTTTTTTCACTGGGGCATACGCTCGACGTGTCTTTGTTTATTAAACTACAGACGCCGCTGGTGTGCGCCAATGTATACCAGACCTTGGTTTTTATTTTAATAAATCCTAGGAGAGCAATTTACTCGTACATTTATAGCATGGTAAAAACCTTAAAATATACTTCAGAGTTTTATTTCTTGAGATAGCAACGACAGCAATTAATATTTTTCAAACTGCTGATGACCATTGGGCCTACATGTTTCAGAAGTTTTGTTCTTGAAACAAAGCTGAGACATTTCATCTGTAGTGCAAGGAAGCAATTTACTAAATATCAATATAAAGTTCAGACAGTAGTAAAAACTTATTGTTCAAATTTGCAATGTATTTTAATATACTTTTGAATAGCTGACAGAAAATAGAAAAGACAAAAACAACTAGGTAGTAATACAACTAAGAAAGATAAAAACTTAGATACAAACTGAAAAGTTATCGCTAAAAGTTGTTCTAAAAGAATCGCGTTTCAATTTCAAATTTTAAAAATTACTTCAACAGAAAAAATAATTAATAGAATTTTATCAATGTAGGGCAACTTTTTTTATAATTGTAACCGCAAAACTTTCTAAAACTGATATTAATAAAAAACCGCAAATATACCCGTAAAAGCACTGAAACAATACAAAACCAATAACTATATCAAATTAGCTTAAAAAGTGGTAGCCTAATAATTATATTAAGTAAAAAAAATTTACTTCAGTTGATGAAAATTATCAACGACTTCTGCATTTTGAAAGTAAGACAAATAAAAAATAAAAATAGATAGAACAAAAATATTACCTGAGACCAGTGTCTTTTTTAAAGATATTTTGAGGGACCAAAACGGTGTCTCAAATTTTTTCAAAGGTCTCTCAAGATATGCCGCTATTAATTAAAACAACCTTAACTAAGTAAGCTCCGCAACAAGAGAAAAGAAGGCAATGAAACAACTTAATCAGCTTGTTTTAATTTAAACTTAATTTAGTTTGTCATAAGTACAGCCTGTTTTCTTTTCTTTTTTTGTAGGTGCACTTTAAAAAAATTATGAATTAAAAGTTTATATGCAAAATTTTTGAAACCTGGTGAGGGCTTGAGTAAGCGAAAAACGTTCGTTTTGTAAAGTAATTTTTTTGAAAAAAAAGGTTAAATTCGCTCTGATTGCTGTTTACAATTATTGTATGATTAAAAACAACCTCTTTGCCGAAACTTTACTAACCAAATTTAGTTGATTAAGAATCCGTTTTTAGTCAGTTTTTGGAGAAAAAGATACAGCATATAGTCAAATTTGAATTGAGAAAATTATTGTACTGTGCCTGTGGTTTGGGTTACTTGGGTACAGAGCACATTGCTAAAAATCTAAGTATTGTTATCTTTAAATTTCAGGAAAATGTCTCCATATAAACACTTATGCTCTGATAATGCAAGTAATTTAAGTATAAAGCAATTTCTTACAAGTAAACAAAAAACACACTGCTATTGATACTCCAAATCAGGAAAGTAGACCTACATCATCCAGGAACACCACAAGTTTGCAAAATGACTACACTTCCACTAAAAGTATTTAAGAGAATCAGAATCATTTGATTCTTCCTGTTCTTATTGCCTCCTAATTGACAAACTTGACTAAAACATAATCCACAGCATTCAATAAAACATATCTATCATGGATTAAACTGAAAAGTTTTGATGAAGATCTTCGAATGAACGAATTCACCTTGCATGATATTGATGGTATGCTTGTCAAACTCTCAGCATTCAATAGCTATTCGCCAAGAAGTGACCGCTAATATAACTTTCTACGTGGACTGGATTATTTTTATATAATTAAGTAAAATAGTTTTTGGTCTTTCAAAGTTTCTTAGCGGTTGCTAAAGTCAACCCTTGAAAAAACATTGTCTGAGACTATAACAAAAAATATCCTTTAAAACAGTAAAAAAATTAAAGTAAACCTCATTAACAATGAAATAAAAACAAATCCTTTTTTAAGTTTAAAAAAGGTAATATGAAAGTGGCGAAATTTTAAATCTTTTTTGTTCAATAAGACACGAAAACTAACAAGGGTACTATTGTGCATCGAGTTAAAAAAAAAAAAAAGATTCAAATTTTATCATAGCTTTAACAAATCTTATTTCAGAAAAAGAAAAAGCAATAATAGGTTTTTAAAATAGACTTCACAAACAGGAAACATAAAGCTTTTGGCAAGTTACTCGGTGATACAAAAAAATTAATGGAGACCTATTAAAAGAATATCGTCAATTACGTATTTATCTTTCTTGAAAACGTAATTGGTACAGGATAAAGCTGAATGAAAAGTGCGTAACAAGCTTTGAATTGAAGCAAGAAAAATACAACATGCATTTATGTCTAGTTTTGGAAAGTTGTTCATTTTATCAATGACGTAAAATGTTTTCAAATTAAAGGCTTTCAAAAGCTTTAAAAATATAACGAGGCTACAATTTTTAAATCACTGAGAATGTTGCTATAACTTAATCAACACAATTAATGTGAAAAAACATTTAACAGGGATCCAGGCCGAAGCGGATGCAACATGTGAAAAATCAATTCTCAACAAGTACAATTTTTGGTCGTTAATTAAAGAAAAAAATTAAACAACATGTACGCAGTTATATCTTACAAAAGTGATTAAAAAAACAAATTATTTGACATTGTTGTAACGCATTATTGTCGTAAGTTCATATACCGTATATACTCATGTATAAGTCGATAGGTACAGTATTTTAAGACAAAAAATTGCATTATTATAGGTTATACTCATGTATAAGTCGACTCCGCTATTCTAGAATATTCTGGAATAATTATATATATCGAATCTGAATCGAATTTTGCTAATCCGGAATAAAAAATATAACTTTCAAAATTTAAAGTTTTTTTTACTCAATACAATAAATAAAGTTTTTCGGCATGTTTTAAACGAGGTCTGGGATGAAACGCTTACGACATTATTTGTGCAATGAATGTACAGAATAAGATATGTATAAATGATGCCAGGTAAAAGAAATAAATATAGTGCCTAATTTAAACTTTTAGTAATAAGATTTGCTAAAGATTCTAACAATTGTGCTGTCAAACATGAGTATTGTTGCACGTTTAATATTGGGTTTTCTTTTCATATTCACATGCTACTCGACTCGGCAGCAACATGTCCATAAACATTACTCATGTATAAGTTGACCCCAAAAATTTTACCTTAAAATCGTCTCCCAGGAATTCGACTTATACATGAGTATATACGGTACATATAATGAGCTATTAAATAATTCTTAATTTGGCAATTTTTTTAATGAAAATCCCAAAAGAAACAGAGATGACAGCAAGCAATTAATAAAACGACTAGGCTTGTTGATAGAGATACCGTTAAGTACCCGCTAGTCATGCGCTAAAAAAACAATAATTAGTAAGCAATGCTGAAAAAACTGTTTTATAATTTGGCCATGCATAAATCTTTTGAATAGATAGGTTGGTAGCTAAAATTGACTAAATTATAGAAAATGGACGATTAACGAACTGAGCTTAAAGGTTTCTTATTCTTGGTCGATCAATAAAAGTATAAGCTAAAAACGATAATAAACAGCCAAGAAAAACATTGCTTTTAACGTTAAAATAATCTATTTCGATAAAAAGTAAGCTGTAATATTTATTATAAGCAAGCAATAAAAAATAAAACAATAAACTCTTAGTTTTTTTTTGTTTTTCACCTATAACTCTAACAAGAATTTGTAATAACAGAAAATTAATGAGCTCATTTACCCTACACACTACACAGTTAGTCACAAGCGGAAAACAATTCACAGATCCTCGTTTTTATCGAAATACTGACGAAAATCTAAATTTAAATGAAGGTAAAGGCTTCATTCCATGAAGGCTTCATCAAGGCTTCATGAAGTAACAAGTATAAACAATTAGTCAACTAAGAAATTCCACATAGCTATAAAAATGCTAAACAGTCATACAAAGCAAAGTTGAAGTATTAGCACTTTTTAAAAAAAGAAAGTTTGTTATCGATTTCGTACCATAACTAACCGCAACCCCTCAAAATAGCTAAGAAATAAACAAAAAAAACTTTTCAATCAAACAGTTTTCCGAATGAGGTGACACAGAAAAAAAAAACTATTCAAAACGTTTAGTGTTTCTTCATAACAGAACCAATTATGACTGTCGAAAAGTATTCTACACCAACTGGTACATAATAATAGAAAAATTACAAAATGATTTAAAAATATGATAGAAAAAAATGAAACAACTTTTTGTGCTGGATATTTCATTAAAAATATATTTCTATTATTTTTGCAGTATAACTCAAATCAGTGATAAGCAAACTAGGGCCAGTCAAGTATTCGATGTTATATCTACAAATGGGGCAATTTTTTTTTTTTTTGGTCTTCACCTCCCAGAGTGGTGTCACAAATCGAGATGAAGACCTTTTTTTGGTCTTTGAATAAGTTTGAGACACTAATTCACGCTATAAATACAAGTGCGGCCTTCGAACGAAACCAACTTTTGAATGGGCTTTCGAACTAAAAAGTTTGCTCATACCTGTTCTAAACGGACCAAGGCTATTTTGATTTGTACCTTGACAAAATATGGCTAGCAAAAAAAAACAATTAATCAATTTATATTTCTCATACATTTGACTTAATTTTAAGTGTTTTTATAGGAATTTGGTATTTTTAAAAAGAAGTAGCGACAATAGTTTGGGAGCACTTAAAATCGAGTTTAGCTAATGAATGCTCAATTAAAATTTTTCGTGACGCAAAGAACTTAACACCAAGGAAGTGCAATGCTGAACAAGACATAAAGGTGTAGTGTGCAGAGAGATAATTATTTTATTCCAGTGAATGAAGAACAGTCACAAAACTTTCGCTTATTGTACCAATGTACCATATACAGGGAACTAGTAAAAAAAATAATAATAATATCTTGCATTTATCAGTAATTTTTTTTTTATCGTAAAACATTACTTTAAAAGTTTGAAAAGAAATTTTTTTGAATAGCCCTTATTATTAATTTTTTGATTCTTTAGCTCAGTGTTTCTCAAACCATGGGTCGCTAAGACTATGCGGATGGGTCGCGACCCAAATGTGAGTCGCCAAGACTACGCGGATGGGTTCCGAAAGCTTATAAATTACCGCACGTAAAGGAGAAAGATTTGTGCACATAAGACTTCAAAAGTGAAGATCCTTTTTTAAGAGAGCATTACGATTTTAAGACAAAAATCAAGAAATCAGAGTCTCATTCAAGATGAAGACCTTATTATTATTTTTTAAGATCACTACGTTTTTGAGCCGAAAATCAAGAAATCGAAATAAGTTTGCTCACAAACAAATTTCTGGCCACACATATACAGCTAAAAATTAGACGACCATTGTTATCTTACATAACAATTTCGTTTTGTTTCAATATGCGCTCACTCAAATTTATTTGGGTCGCAGTCATATTTGTAGATCGTTGTTTTTAGAGATTTTGGGTCGCAGAAAAAAAGGTTTGAGAAACGCTGCTTTAGCTTGTTGCAACGCAAACTAACTTCTTAATTTTTATAGTTTTGTCATTAAAAAATAAATATCAACTAACAAAGCAAAAACCAAGAGTAAACAACGGGAAGAAACTACAAACAAGTTTCAATTAACTGTCGGTTTCAGAAAAATTGTTATCGCTGTTATTAAGTAGTTTTTGCTTTAAATATTTAAAAAGCTTTTGAACAAAATACGGGAGCGATTCCCTAAGTATAAAGGCCCGTTTCCACTACGAGCGTGGAAAAAATCATTCTTCGTTTGTTTTATTGATATTTTTTGCGCTCGCTTCAATTTTAACCGCTCGCTTCAATCGAAGATCAATAAAAGAGAAAAAGAATGCTCTTTTCCACGCTCGTAGTGGAAACGGGCCTTAAGTCGCAAAGATTCGAAAAACCGGCCGCGTCGAAACAATCCAATGCTGGGCTTGTTAAAGTCAGAATCGATTAACGAGCTAAAGGCCCGTTTCCACTACGAGCGTGGAAAAGAGCATTCTTTGTTTGTTTTATTGATTTTTTTTGCGCTCGCTTCAATTTTAACCGCTCGCTTTAATCGAAGATCAATAAAAGAGAGAAAGAATGCTCTTTTCCACGCTCGTAGTGGAAACGGGCCTTAAGTCGCAAAGATTCGAAAAACCGGCCGCGTCGAAACAATCCAATGCTGGGCTTGTTAAAGTCAGAATCGATTAACGAGCTAAAGGCCCGTTTCCACTACGAGCGTGGAAAAGAGCATTCTTTGTTTGTTTTATTGATTTTTTTTACGCTCGTTTCAATTTTAACCGCTCGCTTCAATCGAAGATCAATAAAAGAGAGAAAGAATGCTCTTTTCCACGTTTGTAGTGGAAACGGGCCTTAATGTCGTCATCAACATGGCGTCAGGATCAATGGTGCTTAACATGGCGAACGCGTTTCTTCGAAACGGCAACAAAAAGAAAAAAGCATATAACACGTGCTCTATTTAACCCTAGAACTCGCAAAGGAGTCAAGTGACCCTTTTTGCTTTGTTTTTTTTTAAATAAACAAAACATACATAAAATAGCGGGTTGAGATTTTTTGACTTTTGCTTAATTTGTTTTACTATATTTCAACAGAAAAGTGTCCAGGAAATTGTTTTCAAGCAATATTAAGCGCTAGGGTCAATTGACCCTTTGGTAGTTCTTGAAGAAAAAATATCGGGTATTTCTAGGGTTCAAAAAACAAGGCCGTAAATCTGCCTTGAAGAGAGAAAATTTATTTTTCGCTTTTTTCGACTTTTTACCTTTTGTTCGCCTGTTGCCGTTTATAGGCCAATGGAGTGCAAAATTTTGAATTAAGCAAAAATTATCAATGAAATCATTAATTTTTCTTCGTGCAAAATACCCTCTATAGGGCGCTAAAAAAGTTTAGAAACGTTTTTTAACTAGGAGGTAGCAAAAATCTGTTAAAAAAGAACGTAAGCTGTGTGAATATTCTAAAAACGTTTAAAAAAAGTGAGAAACACAGCTATCTTTTTTTATTGTTGCCACTACAGCTGTAACAATTCAACAGTACCAATCCCACATAAAACAAATACAAGGCAATTCAAATAATGCGGCAGAAATAATTATTGCGTTGAGTAAATCTGAAAAAGCCTAAACTCGGGCAAAATAATCGCTTGCAAAGAAAAACTTCTCCCAGAGATTACAAGGTTGTTGGAATAACTAATACGTAGGCTAAGTACCAAAAAGTCACGGTTCTTAAGGTTACTTATTATAAACCATTTATAAAATTTGAACTAATTTTTTAATCGTTGTCTTTGTTGTAGGTTTGTACACAAACAACCCGGGAAATCGCACAGGTTTGCTCAATTGTCTGCTTATACGTCATAGTTGATTCCACTTATCAGTACCCGTGCTACGGAAATGCCTGACAGCATAATGTTGATGCTTTGTTTAGTCACCATCGGAAACAACTTTTTCAAACGCTAATAGACACAAATCGTGATATTAAATGCTAGTTCAAAATCCCTAATACTGATTTCCACGTTCACAGAGCTGGTTTTCCCAGCGGTTGCTGCTGCCAGCAAAAAATTGTGTTTTTATAAAAGATGAAAACAATGTTGTTGTGTTCCAAGCACTTTCAAAACTCGAAGAAGTACATGGCCGTAGTTTCGAGCAATTGTTTTTCTTTTTTTTAAAGCAACCATAATCTTTAAAATCAATTTTCGTAAAACTTTGTGTATGTAAAAGCAAATGAAAGCGCACAGTAAAAAAATATAAACTATTTGGTTAAAACCTAGTTGGACGACAAAATCAAACTCTTCATATAAAATTGGAACTACCAACTCGTTTGACAGAAAATTTTTTCAAAAAATTAATTCATATTCAACTGCTCGCGGATTTTAATGAGTTTTTAAAAATCAAAGCGTGACAGCGCAAAATTAAATGCGGAAGTCAATTTGGATTTCCAGCCGATTTCGATGCTTCCTTTTTAATGCACACATTACACGTTATTCAAGACTTCTGAGACCAAATTATTGCAAATAAAATAAACTTTTAAAACAGAAAGTCTTTAAATCGTAAACAAATATTGGTTACTTTTTAATTTAACATTTTTTAATCGTTTTCTTTTTTCAACGCAATTTTGTTTTTTTTGAAAATTAATTAGCAAATGGTGATTAGATATGCTGCTTGGATATGCATGAGTTCACTTTTTTCCTTCAGGACACAAAAGTTATTTAAAAATTCTTACCAAAACGCAAAATCCATTGTAAAAAAATAAGTTTTTCTCAAAATTATAAGCCGGAAATGAAAAGGTTTATGAGTAACACTTCAATCAATGTAAATAAGCTATACAGCAAAACGCCGATTCTGAACACAAGAGACGATGCTTACGCCGCTCACAGAACAAGAATAAACTGGAGGGCATTGTCAAAAAAATCGCTTGCATCTCGGCGGGAAGCTAAAGCTTCAGGCTTCAAGCCAAGAAAAAAACAAGTTATCACTTTGGTTTGTGCCAATGCCAGCTGGAAAGTATATTCTGCCGTTGATTGCGAACGGCAAAGCTAAGAAACCACGTTGCTTCAAAAATAATGTTTAAGGTTGTTCAATAACTTCGGATAATCGACGTTCTACCGCAGCCAGCTACTGCATATTTATACCATAACTTAATTAGTACAATTCTTTGCATTTTTTACAAAAAAAGGAGGGCATAAACATGGTAAGTATCAGATTTATAATTACAGATTTTAATTACAGATTAAACTATTAAACCGATTACAGATTTTAAAAATACGACTGACCGAAATCAACCATTTGAATTGATTGTACACAATTACGCAGGTATCAGAAAAAAAGGAAAACAAGTCCTTTTTTGACAATTAGAACTTTAAAAATCAGTTATAATTTTTTAAGATAAAGAAAACTCGGTTTACATAATATGAAAAAATCCCAAGATGCTTTAATGTCTTTTCGTGCGGCCCGCGAAGCCATTTAAAGAATTTTTTAATAGATGCTAAATTTGAAATCAAAATAACAATGAGGTTAAAGACTAGGTTTGATCTACGAAAAACAACATGGAATTTTTTCTTTGGTCCCCGTTTTGATTTCAAGATAAAATTTAAAAAGTAAGGTTTACGCAACTCCCTGCTGGACCGAGATTCCTCATCCAAGTACAGAACGGTGCCGGTTTAGTATGTGGCCTACCTTTCGAATGTAAATAGTATGTGGCCTACCTTTCAAAAAGGTATGCCACATACTAAACCGGCACCTACAGAACTTTAAAAAACAATCATGGGGCGCAAATTGTTGAACCTTGGGAGGGAATTTTAAGATTTTATATTAAAATCCAAATGAAAACCAAAAAAAGTTATCACATTGTTTGCTAACCGGATTGCAGCCCGCGGGAAATTTTTAGATTAAACTTTCACCAATGCGGCCCACGTACGCAAACGAGTTCCACATGTTCGATTTAGAGGACCGGCTGTGGAATGGTTAAGGCTTCTACCTGCATTGCGATTGGTCTGGGTTTAATTATCGGACGCGGCATGTGCTGTCAACTAATCGTCAGTTACGGTTTGTTTGGGTTTTGCTATTTTAAGTAGAGCTGTTAGAAAAACTTAAAGCGCTCTAATATTTGAAACGTGGAAACTTTAACCAATCAGTGATTAAAAACGATTAATCTAGACAGAAACGAACACAATTCCAAAATGCAGTAAAATATGTTAAACATTGATTTATTCTCTGTAGTCTCTTTACTGACCTGCTTGATGAATGTTGACTTGCCGCTTTCAGCAGTTCCGAGAACTAACATTTTAACTTGGCTTTTAGCTTCTCTTTTTGCTTCACGCAGTTGCCGTTCTATTTCCTTGCTCACATACTTTGCTTCCGATGAAACTTGGAAGCAAGACACCAGACTGGACATGTTATTTTTTATGTAGATTGCAAGACAACTTGGTATTTGATGACTTTTTCTGCTGTCGTTTTCTTTTGCTTCGAAAAGTAAGCTCAAAACCAGCAAATTTTTTCCAACAATTTTAAGTCAATTATTTCCGACCACAGTGGTCAAACGTAATAATTGCTTAACGCGGTCACCAAATTAGATTGCATATTATCTAAATAATTTTTAAAGTTTTTAGTTTTTAAATTACATCACACATACTAACATTTGTGTAATAACATTATTAATAAGTCTAACTGATTTTTTTAGAATTTTTGCTTTTCAACTTTGATTTAAATGCTTGCAGAACTAAGCATTAGCCAATATAAAAATCTTATAGATTTAACAAGCAACAAACCTATCGCAAGAGCCGCAGGTGTACAAACAAATAACATAGCAATTACAAATTATCTTCAACGAAAATGTTCTGCACGTGATTTTTTGAGACATCAAATCCAAAATCGAGATAAACAAAACATTGTTTGTGATATCTTAGTACTAGACATTTAAAAAAAAAGTTGATCGCATATTTTATCAAAGACATCAGCTAAACAAACTGCTTTTGTCCGAGTGTTGATTGGTCAAAAAATGGTCAAAAACAGTAAAACATAGTTTTCATGATTTCGATTTAAAGACAGAATTGTTGGAAAAATACACAATAATTTAAAATTTAAAGTTATGGATTTTAAAAGAAAAATAACAAAGATTAAATTTTTCAAAATGTTTTTATTTCAAATAAAATTCATTACTTTGTCTTAATTAAATAAATCTCATAGGCCTTCGACAAAAAAAAGCTGATGCTTTCTTCAGATCATAGCCGTACCACACCTAAACATTTTCGGGGAGGGGATGAAACAGTTTCCACCAAATTTTTTTGACGATTGCCTGAATCATGATTTTGCATTATTTCATGGAGATGCCCAAATGTGAAAGTCTTTTTTTGGTCTTTACTTGATTTCTTAATTGTAAATAAAATAAAGCGATTAGTTTTGTTTAGAAATAAACTTTTAAAAACCAGAAAAAAAGTCTTTACATTAAATCTTAGTTGTTTTCGCGCATTAATCTGGATCGCTTTAAATTGAGAAACTTTCTCTAGCCACATAGTTCATTGTTGGTGCCCAGAAAAACCTGATTCTGCAAAATTTTTTGCGTCTGGAGGGCAATTGCCCCCTGCCTCCCCGGCTCGTACGGTTATCCATCAAATCAACACTTTACAACTTTTTTGAGAAAATTAATAGTTGTTTCAAGTCAAAAACAGTCTTCTTAATCCAAAAATTGTTCTCAAACCTTACATTGAAATTATACAAAAATAAATAAATAAATAAATATCAAAGGCTAAGCTAAATTATAAACAGTATTGTATTTTAAAGGCCTTTAATACGAATAACATTGCTAAAACAGATCAAAGAACAACATTATGGGTAAATGCAAAGTTGCCATTTGCAAAAGTTATAATTAGAAATAATCGTGAAATTTCAGTTAGTTCAGGATAATGCTTGCTTTTATAAATTATCATAAATTGAAAAGTTATGTTTTATTTATTTAAAGATGGCTGCAACCACATTATTGCTTTTAACAGCAATTAAAGCTGCCTCAAATTTGTAAAGCAAATAAAAGTCGAATTATAAGCTCTTATTGTATCACTTTATTGTGTTATTACTAGGGCTGCGGAATTTTAAAATTAATTAATCGATTAATCGTTAAGTTATTTTACAGATTAAATTTTTGTTTAACTATTAGTCGAATTCAAATTTTATCTTTAACCCATCTGGATAAATGTATCAACATCCAGAAAAATAATAGTGATAACAGTAAAATGGCAACAGAGAAGAAATGATTTATTAAATATAAACCTATATCAGGTAAATTACAAGAACATTTTAGATTTAAATTATTGGCTGACCATATTATCAAAAATGCTGACCAAGTTTATTGTATTCTTAGTGACAAATCGTTGGCATACCATGGATTTAACAGGCAACGTTTCCTCTATGAGCTTGCTTAGTGTGCGCGGAATGAAAGTCCGTGTGAGCAGTGGTGGATATTTAAATTTAGGGACCCAAGGCAAGGATCTTCCGAAATCGATGTTAAGTAAAAAAGAAAAGGAGTTTTGATCTTGTGTTTGAGTTTTCTCTCCCAAAGCAAGGTGTTCTCTAAAAAAAAAGTCTTCACTTCAATTTCATCCCTGATTTCCCTAGTTTGTTCCCGAAATTAAGGTGTTCTCTAAAAAAAAAAGTCCTCACCTCAAAAAGTCAGGACAAAGATTGGAAAATAGAGTGATCGATTTTAGGTGAAGACTTTTTTTTTTAGAGAACACCTTAATTTCGGGAACAAAATTGGGAAATCAGGGGTGAAATCGAAGTGAAGACCTTTTTTTTAGAGAACACCTCGGTTTTGGGAAGAAAATAGGGAAGTCAGAGATTATACCAAAGAGAAAATCTTTTTTTTAGCGATCACCATGATTTTTGAAGTAAAAACTGAAAGGTGAGATAAAAGCTATTTGAATATCCACCACGCTGCGGAGCTTATTTCTGATTGAAAGCACGTATTTAGCTCGTCTTGCCAACACTTATGCAGTGCGCGGCAAAACGAAAGTACTGCGCGGGAGTTCTAGGCTAGCTGCGCGGCCGTGCAGCTTAGAGGGAACGTTGCTAACAGTTCGCGAACTTACCGCCTTAAAAAACACCCGCTACAATATTCAAAACTTCAGCTTGCAAAGTCATCTTCATTTAATCAGTTAATAAATGCACTGCAGAAATTTTGATTTAATCGAATTTAAATATTAATTAATCGATAATTTCCTAAAAGTTAACTATTAAAAATAAATTAATTGTTTGCAGCCCTAGATATTACACATTGTTAGAAAGTTCAGATTATTTTTTGAAATTACGTAATATTTAAAACTCTTAGAGTCACACATGTGCATTAATTGCATTTAAAATTATTCTCATGAGTTGAAATGCAATTAAAATATATCCTGTTCTACTCCTTAATGAAATTTCTCCCTATTTGGAAAACTATCAAGTAAAGATTTATTACGTCATATCTAATTTAACAGAAGATTTCAAGATAAGATAACTTCGCTTCTCAAACTCGGCAGAAAAACGAGATATTAGTTACGTTTAAACTAGTGCTGCCGATTTTAAAACTGTGGTGTTATTTTTATGAACTTGAGAACTTTCAGGCCAATTAGTAATAAATGACGAATTAGCCAGTGAAAACTAAAAGGGTCATTACTTAAAATAGATGACCTAAAGTTTCCCGAATAAACCATGTATTATCTAAGTAAAAAGATCACGTAAAAGTAGTTGGACTACGTTATCATTAGATTTGGTTCAAAATTTGTTTAAAATCCAAAGTGGCAACATGTAATTGAAAGTCGCCTTAATTACATAAGCGTAAGTTCAAGTCTTGGCGTTAAATCGCAATAGCCATTCCTTCTATTGCTATTTTTTTACCTTGATAAGACCATTTCGAGGTTTTATGTTCAAATTGGTTCGAAATTGAGATCACGTGCTGGAAAGCTTTACGATGAAATTATTAGACTCAATAACGAAGTTAATGAGGAGAGTAAAATAAATAAGAAACCTTGCCTTCTGCCAAATAGCAATCTTGTTTGTTCTACAAATTATTGAAGCATTGAAAATGAAAATCAGCTAAAAATCGTCACTAAAAGCAGCGCTATTTATGACATGCATGAAGCAGTTAGCTTTTTTTTTTAATTAAAATTCGACAACCAAAAAAATGTTAGCACTCTAAAAATATAAGGTAGGTCTGTCGATTTTCATAGGCAAAATTAGAACTGAATTTTTAATATGAATTTTATTTTAAAGTTTGCGGTAAATTCGTACGAGAAAGCAATTTCAAAAACTGTTTTTCCAAGAGGACAAACATAGCATTTCTGAAAAATGACGTCACCGAAGCTTAATTCAGGAAACATTGTTAGAGTCATGCGGATATAGACTGGTTTAAGAAACGTTTCAACTCATTAGAAAGTCTGCAACAAAAGCAGGAAACTAGATCTCCCGTTTGAATGGAACATATTTGAAAAATGCAGGCTTACTTGAATCAGATAACTTCACTTTATCCCAGTCAAAAATACTTTAACTTAACTCATTGCCTTGTTCGGGCAAATTCTGGTTTCATGAAATTGTTTGTTCAAGACACGATTAGGTATTTAAATTTTTTTAAACGCCTTTTTTTCTACGCATTTTATTTTTCTAATGTTTTTTTTCAATATCATTGCAATTGTGAAGAGGTTTTAAACCAAGAACTAATAACTGCTTAGAAATGAATATACATCAACTTCGCTAAACTTGAAATTTTGGTCTTTTTTTTCATTAAACTCAATCATTTTTCAAACAGACTCGTGCTTTTACAGAAAACAATTATCTGATCATTTTAAGAATTTAGTTTGAACCAGCTATATAAAATAAAAGTGTGGGTCAATAAAAAACTTTTGGACTTTTAGTTCTCTATTTTTGGTTTTTTCCCATCCCTTAGGCCAGTAACTTTAAACTTTTTTCACTTTCGGTATCCCTCAGAAACGTTTCTTCACTTTACTATAAGATAACTTTTTCCGCTATTTTTATATTCTAATAGACTTAAAAACTATTTTAAAGTTTGAAACAAAAAGAAAATTTCAACTGTTGCAGCACCTCTGTTGAGAACTACAGCTCAAGACCCAAAAAAGAGCTTTGGTACTCGTAGTAAAAATACATGTTTTGTTTTACTTATGTACGTCTCTGTAGTTTTCTCTTTTACCTCTGTCCTCCAACACAATTTTCTTAAACTTTTTGCTTTGCTTTGCCCCTACCATTCAATTTTGCATTTTTTTTCATTCAGGATATAACATTAATATTCTAAAAAACATACAAACTGCTTTAGTTGTGAATACAAACATTGTCAGGTAAAAACCGAAAAGGTCTTCTTTTGACGAAAAAACGACGTGTAACCAAAAATTTTAAACATCAAGTAAAGACCTTTTTTATCTTTTTTTTGGTCTTTACTTGACGTTGTTAATATTCAAAACAACTACAGCTTGCTATATGTTTTTAGGTGATTAATGTTATTTGCAGGTTGTGTCCCTTCACTTTGGGTAATTAATTGTGCTGAAACTTTGGTGTGTTTGGATGGTATCTCGGCCTATGTTTGTTCGGTGCCGGTTTAGTATGTAGCCTACGAAATTCGTTTTGTATGTGGAGGTAGGCCACATACTAACCGGCACCGTTTGTTCAGTCCTCATTCACCCCTCCTATTAGTTCAACCTTTTAAAAATTCTATTCGCTTTGGTCTGGACCACTGACTGATTTCACTCGAGTAAGAAACGCTGTTTTAATCAAGGCAAAAAAGTCAACGTATTATTTCAGACAGCTAGAAATTTAAAAACAACAATGGTTAATATGGCAGGGAGATTTAGGTTTAAAGTCACGTTTGATGATTAATAAATCGTTTTAGTTCAAGTTCTTTCTTCTTACGCTTTTTTCCGTGAAAAAGTTACGTAAGAACTTTCTTCTTCGTGACGGTCTGAACTAAATTAAATTTGAATCCTTCCATAAAAACTCAATCGGACAAGAATATCTTGGTATCTTTGAAATTTTTGAATAATCGCTTGGCAGTTGCTACAAGTTTAATTGTTCTATTTTGAAAAATCAGGAATTTAAATTGTAAAGAAACACGGAGTAGATGATAAAGGTGATGAAGAACTTGATAAAGAACTATGTAAAGAAAATCCAGAGTTGCCAAGAGCTTAAAAGTAAAAGATCAACTGTGGACTGCACTTTGCAGTATCACAGTAAATATTCACTCTCAGATCTTTTACATCACAGTTTCCAAAGACATTACAACAAATGGAGGTGAAACCTGGAAAATGACAATCTTATTATAGATCTATAAACAATCGCCTCATTACCCCTCTTACCTTCAGAGCTTCAATATTTACCGAATACGGGTTTCAGACATCGCTATAAAGTTTAAATTTCTGATTTCTTGAATACTTTTACTTTATTTAAAACATTAATTGCTTAAAAGTGAAAATACCAAGCAACATTACAATTAAGAATAGCCAGTGACCATTTAGTGTGAATTTCTTATGGAAACATGATTAAGTCAAATCTCAACAAACATGTCGCTTTACGTAGTAAAATAATAATGCAAAAGAAATAGTAAAACAAATCGAAAATGTGAATTGCGAATATAACTAATCGATTCACGAAAAGACATCACAGAAAAGGCAAGTAGATGTCCTTTTGTTTTTGTGTTAACACACATTTTTAATGGCAAAACTTATGATTTGACTAGCTTTGGTTCTGAACCAAGGCTCTATCAGTCCAAAGTTAAACGCACTATTATCTTACTGGTCATAAAAACTTAAAACAGCTGTTCATGCTTCGCTTTCAACTAAAATCTTTGAAATCAAACCACATTGCTGAGTGTTCTGAATAAGCAGAAACAAATTTGTAAAAGCTTTTTTTCCAAACAAAATGTATTATAAACACCTAGATTGCTTTCACATTTTTGGTAAAGTTAAAAAAATCCTTGCTCTTATTTGAAAATTATCGAAGGCTGATATCTTGGTTTACAGCCAGACAGTGATCAAGACTGAATAACTATCTAAAAATGTTTTCCAACTAAATTATTGAAGAGTTTTCAATTATAGTCTGTTTTCTTATCGTTTTAAAAGCGAAAGCAAAACAAACCTAAGTGTTGTAGCTCAATCTTCCCGCAGCTGTGACAACGGCAGCCATGAATAACATTCTAACAAACAAGATCACAATGTTGTCGCATACTTCCTTTTGTGCGTGCGACAGCGATTTTCACTACAACTGATGGAAAAGTCGGTAATAAAGAGCAAAGTGTGTCTGTTTGAATCCTGCAGTTATGGGAAATTACCGAGAAGCGTTGTGCCAAACGGAAACGTCACAGCGCGACAGAAATAAGCTCTCATTTGCGCTAAAGCGCAGAACTAATGCGATTCATTCAAACTCAAAACTAAAATAAAGTTTAAGCAAAAAATTTTTGAGTTTGTCCTTTTATTGATGTCTGATAAAACCTTTAAAAAAAGCTAAAAGCGGTCTGAGGTAAATTTGAAAAATTATAATTTTACAATTCTAACTTCTAATCTTAACCATAACGAAATGTGTTTAAGAACATAATCCAATAAAGAGGAACACAACACTGGCTTTAAAACTGGGGTTCTCAATCGGAATTTTTTCAAAAGTGTTGAAAGCACATATTCGGATCTATTTTTTGTTGTGAAGAAACGATTTGGTGAAATTGAGTACGAAATAAAAATGGAGAACTTTTTTTTTGGTCTTCACCTACAATTTGAAAAATAATACAGTAAAATTGGGTGCGGAATGAAAGTCAAGGCTAGACACATTGGGCCGCAACAATTTCGTTTCAAGGTTTTTGGGCAACGGTGTTAAAAAGACGGAGAAACCCCTGCTTTAAAAGAACACAGATTAATCCAGCTTACAAGTTTCCGTTAAAAATTTTTCTGAAAGAAGAATGGACATGATTCGTTCAACGATGAACGGGGCCAAAACGTGATAGGACGAAATGGATTCATAACCTCACGCTTCAAGCAATCGAATATAATTAAAAATTTAAAGGAATGTAAAAATAAATAAAATCAGGAAGCTTAAATTTTGCAACATAATTTTTGACAAACATTTTGAAGCAAATCTTTATTTGATAGATTAGTCCAATATTTTCAGGTTTTCCAAAAATAATTTTGTTATAGTAAAGAGTTAATGTTACCATCTCACAGCTTTTAACCCAAAAAAAACTCGGATTAGAGTATTAAACTAATGGAAAAACTCGAATTGATGGGTTCTTGGCTTATTGTAAAAGGCTACTTTTTTGAAAAAACATATGGCGAGAAAAAACAACTGAAACAAACTTTTAATTCTGCTAATAATGTGCTTTACTATCAAGTCACAGTCTCAAACCTTGGTTGAATTTTATACGGGACAAGACGTTACCATGAAAGAACTATTGTTCAAAACCATGGCACGCCGAAGAGCTTAGCGAATCAATCATACAAGATGCGGTTAATTTTATCTTTGATTCAGCATTTTTTCATTGGGCGAATTCATCATATTTTCAGTCAACTGCGATAAAAGCTGGAAAGAAATTTTGAAAGCTGGGCTATAACTTGATCTTCATTCTTGTAACACAACTTGACAGCTTTTAACAATTTATCAAACATAACTCTTGCAAAAGATTCATAAAAATGTATTATAAGTGCAATCAAATCAAACTGAATTTACTTCTTTTTGGCACATGTACATCTAGTTGTCTCGCAAAAGCCGCTGCAGGAAACTATAATCGACAATAATCGCAAAAATTTTCAAAGGTTTTTTTGGTGGTTCGTGACGAAAAACTTAGTTTGACCAAGGTGCCACAAAATAATCTAATTAATAAACTAATCAAAAGTTGTTTTTTCTATATGCACGTACTCGAAACATCAAACTTAAAAAGTAGTAACAAGTTATTAAGGTTTAACATTGTCAACTAATTAGTTCAGAAGATTCTCAAAAAGTTGTCGCTCTCCTAGTTTATGGGCTAAATTTAAAAAACTCAATTTTATTTTATAATAACGCCAAATTGTGACGTCAAAGTATATTGTTCGAAAAACCAAAAATCTAAAATTCTTTCTATCAATTTTTGGTTCTAAACATTTTTATCAGTACTGCTTACATACTGCTAAAATTTATTAAAATAGTTCTTTCAGTGGCCAAACAACTAGCATAAAGTTCTTATTTTCAATGTTATTTTTTTAAAACATAATCCTTAATTGCAACAAAAGTCATTTATTACTGATTAATACAGCCAAAATATTTGCAATGCCATTACAAAACCAAACAACTTTTTGATGAATGTTTTAAAAACATTTGAGAGGTCTTCATAATAAATGTATTTTAATATGTCAAATTCCAAAGCTTTTCGCTATCTTTTTTCTACACATTTTGACTTGTTTACTGCCAAACAAGTAATAGCATTTAATTTAAAGTCTAATTGATCTTGTCACAGTGACCTTCGAGATAAATTCGCCTGTCTGACGCCTACCTTAATTCCAACACTGCTTTCTTTTAAAAAACTTTTTTTATTTCGTTTTGGAATCATTAACTTTCTTATCATCTTTTAAAGAATTATTCTTCTAAGAAGTGAAGCTAATGGTCTATTCTTTTTTATTGCATTGACGGTATTTACACTAGTTTCATAATTAAGTTTATATAACTTTCCCTAATAGACTGCAACTTCTTTTGCAGTCATTCGTAAAACAAAAACAAACTTGCTGTTTGGAACACGCTTGCTTGTATCTGTTTGTGCTGCGCACAGCAGAGTTTGGCTTATTGCGTGCATTACTCAGTATTGGCATGTTTTACGTAACAATTTCCCGTCTGAACGTAACACAATAAAAGTAAATCAATCTACCAACCAATAAGTTTAAGCCACTTAAAATGTTTATAGTTAAGATTTTATTTACGAAATTAATTTTTTTGCGATTCGGTAACCGTAGAACAACGATACACAAAGCTACCACGTGTAAAATCGTGTCAGACTACAGACGCAATTTGATAACTTTTTTTTGTCATTAATATAGTCTGGAGGTGGCTAGTGAATGCACTAGCTAAAACATGATTCATGATCTTGGCAAGAAATCGAATAAAGATTGTAGAGAAAATTATTGTAAATTTTTGATGTAGGCCTTTATAGTTTTTCAACGTTTAATATAAGAGAAAAAATTCAAGGTGCTTCGTTTCTTGGAAGACTTATTTCATTATGCTGTAAAAAACTTAACAACATTCAACAAAATATTCTTTGAAAAATATCCAAAAACATCACTTAAAGAAGCAGACTACGGAACAAAGGTGAAGGTGAAATTTTTTACCTTTGACCTTATTGATTTTTAGCAGGGAAGTATCCTGCTGATGTCAATGTGTGAGCATTAAACCAAGAAAAGTATTAGAAGAAGAATTAAATAGGAAAACGTTGTAAAAGTATAACTCTTAGCCTAGTTACTACAGCTAATCCGTCGCTCGAGTTAGTTGGTTATTTAACCAATATTAGCAGTCTGCTATCATTACACCCTATTTCAATAACCAATTTTTAGCGCTTTCAAGTTTTTTATTGTTACTCAATATGGGCAATTCAAAGTGGCTTAATTATATCACATCGTCTTCAAATTCATTTGATTCAAGAATTATAGAACTTAATTATTGCAAATATGTAATGAAGTAAGTGAAAATATCAAAAAAGTGTGAATTTTGCAAAAAGTAAAAGTTTATTATTCACTTTTCTATTTCTTTCATGAACAAAGAAAGAAAACACTGAATAAAAATAAAAAAATTGGTATTTCGTACCATAAAAGAGCCGAAAATAAAAAACTTTGCATACTTCACTTGCTAAAGTTTTCTTTGCAACTTTAAAACTGGACTCGCATTGCTAAACGTTTCGAAAACGAAATGGAAGTTGTATATTAATTTCGAAGCCGTATAAAAAATAAAAAGTTGAAAAAAATAAAAAAATAAAAAATTAAAGCTTTATAAAATGTTTATGATTATTACAAACAAGTGTGGGTGTTGTTGGTGGTTGCATTACAATCGCTTTTTTCTCTGCTAGCTTAAGCCGCATTATTTTACAACAGAAGAATCTAACATTTATATACAGGTTTACAAATTCTATAGATAATTATAAAGGACTTAATGTTTATTTTCGATTTAAAAAAATTTTTTTACATATTCATTAATTATTCAAAGCATAGTCAGCCCCCAAATTTTCTCACTTCGAATCTGCTTGAGTCTTTTCTTCCTTGATTGTAGATTTGCAGCTCTGCTTGAAACACAAAGCAAGAAGTATCTTAATATCTTTATATGAACGTCAAGGTGACTACTATAAGCCTTATCTAAACGCCAACCATATGATTAAGGGCAGTGATGGGTTTACAAAAGCGGGGGGCCTGGTGCCAAAAAGAAAAAGAAAACCACTTTTTATAATTCCTTTTGCAAGAAAAATAAATTTAATCGAAGACCTATTTTGGTCTTCCCAATGTTTTTCATGCTGCTAGTCTAAAAAAGGGAGCCACTTTTACGACGTTTTTTACGGAGCCTAGTGCAGTCACCTCGTTTGCTTCATACTAAAATCATCACTGACTATAGATGAAAAAATGGTTTGCTTGAGTTTCATATCATGCAAATCAAAAAATTGTAAGCTTTGCGACAGAAGCACTTTAAAAAATGATACTTTGCAACTGCAAGATTTTTTACATCCTTCTTTTACATTTGATAGCTCCTTGTTGATCTACCAGGAGTCTCGGTAACTTTCCAACCGGTAATATGTAATTGTCAAGACATTTTTTTACGAAAAAATTATTAAAAATGCTCTGTTTATGAATTAGTTTTCAAAAGTCAGATCAACAAAGAGCTACCAAATTATGTCGATCATTTTTTCTTTTAACGACTTTTCTTTCACTCAAGTTCTTTTGTTCGACACCAACAAAACGACAAAGGGACAAGAACAAATAGTGTTCAGGATTTAACAAAATTCTCCATCATTCCTCTTTAACGGTCATTCTTTCCTTCAAATTATTTCTCTTAATGGTGCTTCAGAAGAATTTTATTCAAATCAAGTCTCTTTTTAAAAGTGTTTTTTTAAAGAACCGTTGAGATAAAACAGATTATAGGGGATTTATTTGTTTTTAGTGTTTTTTATGTGAAAAGGGTGTTTTTTTACAAAAATTGTTCTGTTTGTGTACTAATTATAAATTGTTCTTAAACACGATTTATTACGCACTTTTCTGCTTGAGCGAGCAACTTCAGTTATAGCAATTAAGACGATATGCTAATACCTTATTCATTACTTTAAAAAACTAATACCTCATTCATTACTTTAAAAAATAACTGTCGGCAGCGTGGTCGAGTGGTTAAAGCGCCGGACCCGTGATCAACACGGTCTCGGTTCAAAACCCACTCGCGCCATGCTGTTGTGTCCTTGAAAAAGACACTTTACGGCACATTTCCCTGCTTGGTGGTCCTGGCAAGCAGTTCTAAATTACAGTCATATCTTTATTAAATTACAAGCGGACAGCAATATCTTGGTATCTCCGGAAGCAGGTCGAGGTAATTGCCTACCCTATGTATTAACTCCTCCTTTGCTTTCCTGCAAGTCAGGAGGATAAATATAGAGATAAACAAAAAAATATAAAGAACATAAACCACATATTTTTTTTTAGTTTAATTTGTCAAAAAAATCCAAACAATTTTGTTGCTGCTTAAACATTTTTAATGCAACATAAAGTTTTACTGATTTAATTCCAGCTATAACAAAATTTTAGCCATAAGGTGTCATCTTTTAGTCCCTATGCCAATAAAATCAAGAAATAGATTATACACAGTGTGACCCAAAAAAACGGGCTACAAATTTTAATAGGCGTCATTTCATGATTTTTTGTTGGAATAAAAAGAGACTGCAGCTATAACTAGTTTATTTTGTTCAAAACATTATATTAAAAAATGGATGTCATTGGCCTCTTCTTCTTTATTCTAGGGCATGTGCTCGAGATAACCACCATTCAGCTCCGTGCATTTCTTGAGGCGCAGCACAAAGTCATTAAAGAATTCTTACAAACAAACCGAGGAATGAATTTTATCTCTTCTCTGATGAATTTCTTCATTTTAGTGATGGTTCTTCGCTCTCTGTATACACTGAGTCCTTCAGGTAGCCCCAAAGAAAGAAATCTGGGGGGCTAAGGTCTGGGCTGTGCGGTACCCACTGAAAATCAGTCCTAAGGCTAATAACACGGCATTAAAGTTTTCTTTCAACCAGTCCCGGAAAAGCTGGGAGGTGTGAAAACTTGCTCTATCTTGCTGAAACCAAAACTTTCTCATAAGCGACAGATAGAAAATCTGCAGCTCACTTTTGGAGGCATTGAGGACCTCAACATATCTTTGTTTGGTGACTGTCTCTGTGGCGCGCGACTCTTCAAAGAACATTGGTCCGATGATGTCTGCCCGAGGCTGAGATTGCAGCCCACACTGTGCACTTAGGGCAGTGTAGAGGCATGGTGGCTACTTCGTAAGTCTAGAGGTTTCCCAGAAGACATTTGTCTTTGAGTTGATCCATCCTTCAAAATAAAAAAGGGCTTCATCTGAGGTCTAAAGAAGGTTGAGAAATTCTGGAGTCTTCTTAATTTTCTCTTGCAACTTAACTGCCATAGTCTTTCCTGCTTTTTGTTGGAGGCTGTATGGGTCTGCCTCGTCTGTAATCTGTATGGGAAAGCTTTATACCGTTTATTAGTGAAAAATGACGAAAAAAATGCTCGCAGAATTTTTTTTTTTTGGTCACCCATTGAAGATATTATTTGTTATGTTGTGATATTGTGCAATCGATGACGTAGTGTTTTCCTAAACGCTTCTAATCGTAATCAGCGCCTTCTGCTCGAACAATTATTGGACACGCGCATCTCCAAGCATAATTGTTACAAGTTAAATATGCGCCTTTACTTCGGTTCTTCAGTCAGTTCAAAGTTATCAAGCTACTACAGCAAACGAACTAATAGCATTATATTTCAATACGGTTGTTTTTTGGCTAAGTACTTTTGTGAATATTTACTATTGTTTTTTTAATAAACCTGTGTATTCGTGCAAAGATACAACGTTATGAGTTTGATCTCAATAAAGAACTATTATAACAGAAGCATTCTGCGATTTATAAAGCTACCGGTATCTTAAGTGAAAAAAAAACTTTTAAGTTTTGAACGTTTCAAAGCTCTATTCAATAACCATGCAGTATATTTTTAGGATGAAGTAAAAGTTGTTTTTTCCGAAATTTGTAGAACCAGTATATTTAAAAGTTTTTAAAAATTTCTTGGATTATAAATTGTATTTTCGATTCTTTTGAAAAACTTAATATGTTAGTTGTGGGAGAAAATTACCGATAAAGTTACCTGAATTATATCAGTGGTTCCCAACCTGGGAGGTGTACCTTCCCAGGGGAGACAACATCGGATTTTTGTGGAGGTGACAAAGACTTGTATACTATATAACATTTTCATTGAAACTTGAATTATTTCATTATAAGCATTACAATTTGATATGTCAATCATCCATCGTATTAAACACATGTGTCGCATTAGAAGTATTTTTTGGCGGATTAGCTACTAGAGAGATAAGAATTAACGTTGGTTTGGAAAAGTTTCCAAACCGTCGGTTGAAGCTTCATACAAAGTCGCTTATATTAATAATGTGGTAAAAGCAAGAAAAAAAAACCCATAGAAAAGCCTCATACAACTGCCGAAAGTTTATTAAATATTGTGCCTTGGAAATGATCGAACTTGTTCTAGGGAAAAAAGAAAAAGATAAAAATATCAAAAATTCCATTGTCAAACAATACAGTTTCAAATAAGAATTAACGAAATGTCCGTAAAAGTGTTCCATTAAATAATCCAAGAAATCCAAAAAAACAATTTTACCCTTTTCAATCAAACTGGATGAAAGCCGTGATGAAGTCATGTACAGTCAACCTGCTGGTTTTTGTTAGGCACTTCAGTAAAAACAAAAATTGCATTTCAGATTTTATATTCTGTAAGCCTTTGACAACTAGGACAAAAGGCACTGATGTTTATTAGTTGATTGATGATTTTTTTCATTAAAAATAATGTTAATTGAAAAACTAAAATAGATTATATCTGTTGTGACCGGCGCTATCAATGTTAGACAAAGCCTCTGGGTTTGTCGAACTGGCAAAGAGAAAATCGTCTCATGTAAAAATTGTCCATTGTTATGTACACCGCCATGCATTCGCATCTAAGACTTACCTCGCAACTTCAAGTTTGTCTTGGATTTTGCAGTGCAAGCAGTCTATTTTATCAGATCTAGAGCATTAAATTATCGACTATTTAAGGTGCTTTGCACTGAGATGGGAGCTCAACATAACGTTCTTTTAAATTACACAAACATTTACAGGCTTTTTTGAGGACATATTTTGACTCGTGTCTTTGAATCGAAGGATGAAATCATGGTATTTTTTTGTGAAAAGAGCAACGACCTGTGGAAAATTATCGAATATCATGATTTTGTCATATCATTGGCATTTTTTGCTGATGTCTTTTTTCACCTTAATGCCTTGAACATTAGGATACAAGGAACAGGAGTGACTATTATGGATGCTGAAAAGAAGATTAGTGTATTTGTACAAAATTGGCTTTATGGAAGCAAAGCTATGAAAAACAATTTTGCAAGAAATGTATTTGAACAAAAATTGGTTTTGTGGAAGCGAAGTTTTCCTCCTTGGATCATCTTCTTAAAAGCAAATATAATGAAAATCTTTGCGATGATAATCGTGGTGCCATTATAATACATCTCGAAAACATGATGGAAACATTTACGAATTACTTTGAGGAAGTTGAACCAAATTCAAACTGGATTCAAAATCTATTTATTTCTGGTTTGGAGTCGATGGAGGATGATAAGCTCAAAGAACAACTAATTGAGTTGAAGTGTACAAAGTTTTACTAAAGAACGAATTCGATCATGAAAGCCTGGGAAACGTTTGGTATTCACAAAGGGTTACCTTTCCGATTTGGCTAAAGCGGCGTTACTGGAATTGATTTCTTTCGCAACCACATATTTATGTTAGGCCAGATTTAAAAAAACAGACTTGATGTACAACTTGACAAGCAACTCGCGTTACCAAAATTCATACCAAGAATTTCTTTACTTTCAAGTAACATGCAAAAACAAGTTTCACTTTGAAGGTCATAAATACCGTAATTTGATTTTATTATTATTTGTGTTCTTGAATGTAGTTATAATTTCATTAATTATTATTATTATTTTGTTAACAATACGAGAAATTATCAAAAAATTATCATTAAGTTAACAATAATCATAAAAATTTTTAAATTGGTATTATGTTTTAATTATTCGGAATGTAAGCGGGGGGGGTGAAAAGACTTTCAGGTTGAACAGGTGAAGTAGTATCTTGAAAAGGTTGGGAATCACTAAGTTGTATGCAAAAGCTTTTTCAAAAACTTAGCCTACAACAAAACTTTTTGGAAATTCCTAATTTATTTTGTTGTTCATGATTGAAAAAGAAAAAAGCTAGAAAAACAAACCTTTCATCACACTTGCTTCATACGTTGATGCGTGTCATGAGTTTGCGGTGCCCGTGCCCGCAACGTTGCTCCTGCGCAATGCAGCCACGTGATTGTTGCTGTCGCAACGATGGCGAGCAGCTGGCAACACTGTGACAGGTCTAGCCGGTCCAAGAATTAAATCGAAGCCTTTCGAGCCGTGATCAAGATTGATGATCACTACACCAAGTAGAAAGTAATAATTAAATAAAGCCAAAAAAAGTTTTAAAAATATATTATTTTTAAAGCAAACCATGTTATCACTGCAATTCCTCAAATGTCAGTTTTAAAAAAATCGGAAAATCGGAAGGTTTTAAAATGACGATATTTAGATGCTTACTTGATTACCCTCCGGACAATACAAAAGTCCGAAAAAGCAAATAAACCTTTTGCACCGGTTTTATTCTATGCTGATCCATAGTAAATATAATATTAAACGAAGAAAACATTCAAAGAGCAAATCGTTTAATCCAGGGATATTCAACCTTTTTCCAAGTTGGGCCAAATTTCATATCGAGCCGAAGTCGCTGGCCGCAAAAAGCTGTCTACGCAGATTTCTTAAGTTTCGTCCCAAAATTCAGCTGTTTTCTAAAAAAAAAGTCTTCATCTATTTTCTTGCTCCAATTTCTTAATTTTCGTCCCCAGATACAAATGTTCTCTGAAAAATATCTTCATCTATTTTCTTGCTACATTTTCGTCCCAAAATGTACATTTTCTCTAAAAATAAAAAAAGAGGTCTTTTCCTAGAATCTCCTCTTATTTATCGATTTCCGCCCCAAATATCTTTCTGGAATCTCGCGGAACTCTTCGTCGTCGTCGTTTGGAGAGGTATCCACTGCAGGCCAGACACAAATAGGACTGGGGCCGAGGGTTTATCCTTTTACTACTCCAGGCTGCTGTGCTGCCTGAATCAGATGCTGGCAGTGATGTTATTAAGCCAGCATCGAGTTTCGTCATCCAAAACCGTCAGACCTCGTGCTCCATGTGATGCCCGATGTATAGGGCACGCTGTTAGTACATGGTCTGTGGTTTGCTCAGAGGCGCCACACTCGCAATTCGGTGAAGGAGCGAGACCCCATTTGTGCATGGACGAATGGAATCGCCCAACATCAGTCCGCAGGCGGTTGAACTTAACCCAAGCTGCTCGGGGTAAGCCCATCCCAACAAGGCTGGCACCGGTCCGGGGCACAAAAACACAGAGCCTGGAAGCATTTTCACAATACTCCGTTTTCCATTTGTAATTTGTCCATTCAGAGGCGCGGATGCCAAGTCTGGCAAGGTTGTCCAAAAGATTCCGCGCACCTGGCACAAACGGGCATCTGGATCTTAGTCTCGCTTAGCGAGTATCTGAGGACCCACTTAAAAGACTATATAAGATATGATCAAGGTCCAGAGATCCACGGTAAGCCAAAAAGAGTGTCGCTCCAATTCGGCGAAGCTCAGCTTGCTGGATGCCTGAAAGTACAGGTAGGTGGTCCGTTGGAGTGGGACGCAGGCATCCAGTGACTACGCGCAAGGCGTCATTCAAGACATTGTCTATGAGGCGAATGTGAGCACTGCAACACCATACTGGCGCGCAGTACTCAGCTGTTGAGTAGACTAGAGATAAGGTGGCTATGCGTAGTGTTTTAGCACCAGCACCCCATACCGAGCCCACGAGTCGCCTCAGCAGTGTGACGCGCAAGGATAGTTTTTTGCGCAATGCCACTAAATGGTGACGAAACGTGAGCGATCGGTAAAGTTTTACCCCGAGATAAGTAGGGGTTGGACAGAACGGTAAAAGTCTATCGTTGTTGTAGACCTTTAGCTCACGTTTGGCCTCTCGGTTATTTAAGTGAAAGACTGCCGTCACCGTCTTAGTGTGACTGAGCTTCAACCTCCACGTCTGGAGATACGCTAACAGTGTGGACATGTCTTGGCTTAATGTCTCCTCCAAGTCCTTCCAGTTTCCAGAAGAGTGCAACAATGCTAAATCATCAGCATAAACAAACTTTCTGGAAATCATGGAAGGAAGATCGTAAGTATAGATGTTAAATAGGAGGGGAGCCAAGACCGATCCCTGAAGAACGTCGTTTTTAAAGCGGCGTAGCCTGCTTTGCTTGCTGTCACCGGTGGTAAGAGTGAAACTTCGATTTTGGACAAGCTCCATAATCATTCTGACCATGTGCTTATCCGGGAGAAGTCTCAGCAGCTTGCAAGTAAGGTCACGGTGCCAGACAGTTTCAAAGGCAGCTGTCAGATTGACAAATACTAACTATATTCCATGTTGGGATGCGGAGGGTAAATCCCTTTATAAAACTTTCCTGCAGTCTCCTCAGGGAGTCGACTCAAGTTTGGTTGCTACAGAGGAACTCTTCTTCGTAACCTTCTTTATAGCCAGAAAACTGGAAATTGTCGCAGGGCCGCACCAGAACCTTAAATGGGTCGCAGGTTTGACATGCCTGGTTTAGTCCATAGCTGTACTGGCAATTGCCCCTAAGTTTGCAAAATTTGAGCAATATCAGGAATTTTGGGGCAGTGACAAAGATCAAAATAAGGTGGTTGTGCTAATTGCACAAAAAAGTTTACGAATTTAGGTGAAGACCTTTTTATTTACAGAACATAACATTTTTGGGACGAAAATGGAGAAATCAAAGACAGATTCTAAGTGACGACCTTTTTTATCGGTCTTCACCCTAAATTTTAAACAAATTTTCTTCTCACATCTGTAAAGTTTTAGAAAATCAAGATTCGGGAAACGTCAGAAAATTTGGGCAAAACTCTATTGCCTCCCTAAATTTTTTTAGGCTGTTACGCCTATGGTTTGGCGTAACGGCAATAGAACTAAATTTTGGATTCATATAGAAATTATAACTTTTAAATAAATATAAAAACGATCTACTACTTATACTTGGCCTTTTTGGATTATGATCGAGTTTTAAATTGTCTAAAGAAAATTTGATTTTTATCGCGCAAGTTTAAACTATTATAATTTTCGTTTCTTTTAATTAGTTAAGTAAAATCTTAATTTAGCAATACCTGATACAACTATATAAAAAAATTTTAATCTAAAACTACATTTAGTCATCGGAGTTTTTCAGTTTCTACAGTATAAAACAATAAATAAGCTTCCAATCACGTACTCTAAATGAAAAACCTTTTGATTACGGGACAGTTAAAAAAAAATAGCCAGCTATACATAGCAGAACGTTATGTCACCATTTGTGACCCAAAACACACCGTTTCAACTTCTTTTTTACTTATTCATTTTCTTCTAGATTGACCTTAAGGTCATCTCATACAAAAAAAAGTGAATTTTTGATTCTAGCGCAAAGTCGCCCTGACTTTCAATTCAGCTTTATTTTAAATGTGACTGGCCCGCCAAAATTTGACTTTTCTGCTCTATCTATTTGGACTTCTTATTGTAAGTCAATAGCTTTGAAGTTCTTACATATTTTTATCAACATCAGCAGATATATATATATTTTTTTTGAAAAAAAAGTTCGAATGATGACAAAAAAAGTTTGAATAGAATTGCTTGGATTTCACGTTATCGAATTTCACTAATTACCTATAACTGAACTAAAAAAAGATACAAGATAAGTTATTATTTTTTAGTTCCCGAAAACGCCAATGACAAGAATTGCTGATTGGTAACAAAAAGAAAAATTTTTAAAATATGACCCAGTGTCACAAATGCTTTTTAAAAATTATTGTAAATACTTGCACAGGTGTCATATTTTTTGTTCCAATTTTTAGCTCAAATATTTACAGCCGTTGCAAGGTTATTAGAAAAAAAACGTAAGTGCTGGTTGTAATACATTTTTTTTGCAAAACATACTGATAATATTAACAAAGTAGAAGAAATTTTGCTGCTTAAGAAAGCGTTTTTCAATTGTATTTAAGTAATTTAGCATTTGTTTTAAAAAGCTAGAGAAAATCTGACCAAGGATTTAGTCTCTCACAAAGCTCCGCAGACAGAAAAAATGCGTTGGTTGTGAGTCAATGTTAAAGATAGTAATTCGGCTATTCCGTAAGCGTTATTCTCTTCGTTGCTTTAGTTCGAGATTTATCATAGTATCGACTAGTCAGTTGAGTAAAGATTGAATGTCAGCTTTCTTATGAAATCGTGTCGATTTTGTTTTGGGGTTCGAGTTGTTATGACTGATTTCAATTTTCGAGAGATAAAATTCATCTTTAGGCTAGCAACAAAAGATATGAAACAATATTTGAAATAGCAATTTGTTTATTTATGCTGGTTCCACTTTCAAAAAAGCTTTGTGTTGCATAAATATGTTGATTTTTATTTAGTTGTCAAGTGTGTTTGCAACTTATAATATTGTGGTGTTTCAAAGCTTAGATAGTGTGAAATATGGTGTAAACTTGTTTATATTATCGAGCCTAATATAATTTAAAGGAGTCAGTTTTGTTTTTGCAGAAAGAGTTTTTCCCAATTTTACAATTAGATTGGTTACTATTTTTAAGTAATGCTTAAGGCCATCTTTTTTGGACCTAAACAAAATTTTTTTGACTTTATTTTGACCTGTTATTGAAGTTTTTATTGACAAATTTTTCTTAAATAGTTGCAAAAACCGCTAATTTACTTCAGTTTTGAAAATAATAATTGATTCTTTTTTGTCGACAGTAAGATAAAAAATCTCAATTTATCTCGTATACATTAGTGATTCGCGATTAAGAACATTACAAAAATGGGTTCTTTTGCGTCACTATAATTCGAATAAAAGCTTTAAGCATGCATTTAGATGCAACAGCAATTATTGTAAACTTGATGTAATGTTTTTTTTCGTTCTCATTTTCATATCTAGCCTACAGAGCCGCCAACTCGTTTTTTTTTGCCAAACTTGAAAAAGTCCATCGAGTGATAAAACCTTTTTTTGGTTTTTACTCTATAGATAGAAAATTTTCCGAACTTGATCAGTTGTAAATGGTGAACTCAAACTCCGACTTGCAAATTTTTCGTAAACTTGGTTAAAAATGCTTCGAGTTTGCAGCCGTGATAGCCTATTTATATATCCTCTTGACGTGCAGCAAATTATCGGAGGCGCTGTACTTGGGGCAATAGTCAAGCGATTACTATGACCTGCTTTCGGAGATGCCAAGAAATCGCTCTCCGGTTGAAATTTTTTATTATTTTTTGAAAAGTTTTTATTATCTTAGAGATATGACTAAAATTTAGAGTGGCTTATTGCTAAGACCGTCAAGCAGAGGAAAGTGCCATAAAGTGTCTTTCTCAAGGTCACAACGGAATTACGCGAGTAGATTTTGAACCATGACCGTGTCGATCACATACGCATTAATACAGGTTTCATAACCATTCGGTTTACATTAAAGATTTTTACCATATAGACAGGGTTACCATTTCGTGGTTATTTGTAAGATTTATGCTTATTTTTATGAACATTTGTCTTAGAAAATTATAATGTGCTTATTTCTAAGAAACGTGCTTATTTTAGAATTATGTGCGTATTTGCGCTTATTTTGTACTAATTTTGTTTTAATTTTCCACAAAATTTTAGAAAAGGCGCTTATTATAAGGTTTTCACACTATGTCTAGAGAAAAAAGCTCGTTTTTTAATTAAAGATCAAGTAAAAACCTTTTTTTAAAGATCACTACTTTTTAGCGACAAAAATCAAAAAATACTAGTCATAGTGAAGACCTTTTTTTTGGTGATCACTGTTTTTTAGGGACGAAACTTGAGAAATCCCATACAGATTTATTTTTGAACTTCTGAAATAATCGGAATTCAGATCACAAGTTTCGGATGGGTCGCCAAATCTTTGCTCTCTATTTCCGCTTAGCATTTGGGTCGCGACAAAAAAAGTTAAGAAGCACTGCTTAAGTTAAATGCATAAATCATTCAAAAGCAAACAAAGATTAAAAAAGGTCTTCACTGCGCAAAAAGACAAAACAATTGACCTTCTTAGGCTTTTTTGATTTTGTTAGTTGTGCTTATTTTTTGGTTAATTCGCGTGGCAACCCTGCATATAGATCGAGGATTCTTAAACTGAAAATTTCGCACCCCGGAGTAAGAGGCACTTAAAGTCTTCAGGAAAGGCGCAAAGTTGGTGGAATATTGTATATATGTAAAACCGGAATTGCTGAATCGTAGCTTATAAAGAGAAGGGCGATAAGTTTTAAGATTGACGCTGAGGGTCACAGCTCTGAATCTTTTTAAATATACTGATATAAAGTAGAAAGCAAAATATTTAAAGTATTTATGGCTGCTAGAAAATTAAAAAAAATAATTAAGAATACGTTTTTTACGAAAAATTTGGACTTAATTCAAAATTTTCACTTTATTTTGACCTATAGAACTCAGTAAAAAAACTCCAGAGCAATCAAAATTAACTTTGTGTAAGTTTAAGACGTAGCAAAGACCCGAAAAAAAATTGGCTTCATTATCATTAGCGGCCCTAGCAGTAATGTTTCGGTTGTAAAAGAAAGTTCAGTCGAAGTTTTTTTATCACAAAGATAGCTTGGTCTATCCTTGTTCAGCAGTTGCTACTTGCATCCATAATCCCCATTTACGGTTTCAGCTAAGTGCTATTGTAGAGCGAAGAGTATTGCTATCTGACTTTTTTACTACTATCTCATGCCGAAGCATCGTTAAGACTCGTTCCACTACAATCGTGAAATGGAGCATTCTTTGTTTCTTTTATTAAATATTTTTTGCTTCGCTTAGCGCTTAAGCGGAAAAGGAAGTAAAAGATCAATAAAACAAACAAAGAATGCTTGATTCCACGCTCGTAGTGGAAACGAGCCGTCACTGTTAAGAAGCACAGTGGTATTTTTAAAATTGTCTATAAGTAGTAAAGCACTTGGGTTTAAAGTTGCAAACTGAATATTTCAACTTAGAGATGAATGCAATTTGCGAGTGATTGCACAATCACAAAAGCACGTACATTGCAAGAAAGTTCTGGATTAGTAAAATAACGAAACGTTTTAATCAAACGATAAATTCTCTTTCTTTCTAAATTAGACTAAATGGAATGCATGGCCATAAAAATAATCTAAATATTTGCAGTTACTGCTTGATTTTATTTAATTTGGTCAGTAACCTTTTAAAAGTTTGTAATGGCGTATTCGAGTTTTAAAATATTTAAAATTACACAGAAATTTTCTTTCTTTTAAAATTTTTCCGTTCAAGTGTTGGCGACTGAGCTTATGTCCCGAGCGTCCCGAGCGTCCCGAGTATTGGCAAACTTAAGGGGCATTTTTCCGTGGCCCTTTTGTGACCAAGAACAGACCTCAAATCGGTCGGTGTCATATACAATTACAACCACAAAATCTAAATAAACGTAAAAAAGTTAGACTCTTCCTAAGAGATAGCATCTTTCGTTTTTCTTTTCAAATTTGCTGTTATTTGTCCCCGCTTGCTCCGGCGTTGCTTATACGTTTAATTTTAACTTTCTTCTCGGTTAATTTTCTCTGTTTTGAATTTTTGCGAAACAACTGTTATGCTTTATGCTGAAACCGTGCTACAATTTTTGAACAAAGATCAGTGCGATTAAACTATTGATCAAAACAGTTCGACAAAGAAAAATGAGATGCATATCATCACGTTTAATATACGCTAGAGTCTAAAAACTGAACTGGTTTTGTCAAAGGGGATTTTTATAACTAAAGCTAAAGTAAAATTTTATAGAATTCGCTGTTTTAACTCAAATTTGAATTTTCGCGCTTTAGCTTTGCTACAGTCCCCCAAAAATCTTGACCTTAAAAGATATTCTTATTCGATTTCACCGATCAAATTTCACATATTTCGAAACTTTCAAGAAAAGAAAATTGAGTAGTTTGCTAAGAGTTCAAGAGTCAATTTTTTGGGAAAAGTATACTTCAACAATTTCTTCAAAGGCATTTGTTATCACTGCTCAAAAACGTAAACCTAATTTGTATTTGCCCCATAATTTAAAACCAAATTCAATTGAATAGAGGATCAGTAGACGTATCAACAAGAAATGTGAATCACTTTGTGCCAAATTATTGTAGCTTGATTGAGGCACATCAAAAGAGCTTCGTCATAACGAATTAATAACTCGCTGGCTGAAAATCGCCGTGACCAATGTTCAAATTGCTGGCGTTGTCTGTTTACCAAGATAGCTCAAGTCCAGAGGCCATCGCCGAGCAAAGCAATGAGTGTTTTTTACTTTCATCGACCTTGTCTCGTCGCGTAACAATAGGCGCCTTTGATTTCAAACAAGAAGGGCATGGCAAAAACGATCGCACGACGAAAAAGAATGCTTGCTTTGTTACGAGGATGCTGATCGTGTTTGCCAAAGCGTGTCTGCTTCACGACCATCTTACGTGTTGATGACGTACAAACGTGAGACGTGCTTGCCACGGAAAGGCGAACGCCCGCAATCTCACTTGTACTGTAGTAACAGAGAGATGAAGTTTTTGTAACAAAGCAAAATCAAACACTTGTTAAAGCACATCTGTCAGTGTCCAACTGCCGAGAAATGACATGTACAATACAACAGTTTCGTTCATATCGATGCCATGTAGTTTTATGCTTGCAAAGCACTGCAGCGTTGTAGCTTGTCTCTAGAGCGGGAGCATCAATAAAATTGATTTATTTTAAGCAAGTTTAATAATTTCTTAAATACGCATATTTTTCTATGCTTTCTGTCGAAGTTGCCTAAGCGTTTGCGATTTAACGCCACTTCAGCAAAATTTTTTGACAAAAGCAGTCAGCTCATACAGGATAAAGGTGCTTTGTATCAGTATTTATTATAATTCATATCAGCACATCAGCAACATTTATTATATAATATTCGAAACTTGATTAGATGATTTTCTTCTTGATTTCTAAAAAAATCTCGGGGAAAAACACAGGCTAAGCATGAATTGATCACGCATATATCATGCAGACATAAATTTGCATTTTTTTTTGATTCAATTTAATGTATCTACCAGCACATTTGACTTGGATTTAGATTTAAATTTGGAATTGGCTTAGGATTTCGGACCTGTGCACTCTTTTTTATAAAAGTTAAAGCCGAACCTAATTTGAATTATTTACTTATGAAGAGTGTGTTGGACTTTGTTGCACGATTTTAAACGTTTGTTGCAGAAAACCAAGCTTTTAAATAAAAAATTTACTTTTATTACACTTTATTAAACTAAAGTATAATAAACTAAAACGAGAAAAATTGGTCTAGCTCAGGAAAAATTAGTGAGCCAGAGTTGTAAACGGGCCTGAACTAGTCGGCCCGTTTACAACTCTGGTTCAGGGTTTCCCAACCTTTTTTGTCCATTTCCTACATAATCACTTCTAAAATTCTGATGTTTTTCATTGGGTGGTACATACCCATACCAACGGAAATATGTTTGTTTGGGCAATACAGTTTTTCCCAAATTTTATTGATAATTGCCCAAATCATGATCTTGCAGTATAGATATGACAAAATGTGACACATTTTCTTCTTAAGAATCTGGTGATGACTAAAAAAAGGTCTTCACTTTCAATCAATGTCCAAATTCTCGATTTTTGTCTTAATTTAAAGGTGAAGACCAACAAATATATGAAAAGATCATCGCTTTGAAACTGTATCCAATTTTTGAAAATTAAATTTTTCCCCTAAAAGATTAAATTGCCGCACGTTGGGAATTACTGGTCTAGCTAATGATTATTTCAATTTATTCAATTTACTTACTGATATGGATTATTTGATTGTGACGTCAATAAATGTATTGCTACGCTTTGATAGCGATTTTACTTCCAGAACAGTGATTCTCAAATGATTGCTTAATTAAGGAATTTCAGGGAGCTGTGATTGATGCCGTAAGTAGCCGTTTGGAATTTACTGTATTTTTTCATAAAGACCTTTTTAAAACCTTTTTGATTAATGAAGTAAGCTATTGAAAAGTCCATTATCCACTAATTATGCACACAAAAATCAAGCATTTTTCGGAATGTTTGTTCACATATTTTCTCAAAAAAAGTGTAATTTACAAAGCTTATTTTATTTTTGAAATACCGTAGTTTAAGTAGTAAACTATTTACTGCATAAAGTTCTATTTTTGGTTGGAAACCATTAGCAATTTTCTTTTTAAGTCCACCTTTGACATACTCGTATATGTATATAAATAATGGTATTTTTTTTATGACATTCAAATTCTGTCTCAGACAAGCTTATTCTCTAATGGTTGCACTCTTTTACAAGTCCCGAATTTTTGCTATTTGAGTAGCCCTAGTTTTCTGCTAGTGGTCGTAGGTTACGATAAAACTAGCATAATTGTTGCTTTTCCTTTTCAGGTTTGTATTAGTAGTATTGGTTGAATCTTATCGAAAGTAGAATTCGGATTTTTTTGGATTTGATTTCATGAAAAAGTTTATATCTGAAACGAATTATCAAAATATAAGCAAAAAAAATTAACAGAGTAAGTTATTCATTACAAATGTAAAAAATTACGATTCCAGCTGTGCATTTCAACGGTTTTTAATGCTTATTTTCTGTAAACCTTGATTAAATTTGTACCAGGTTAAATAGCCTAAATTGTAAAGCAAAAAAAAACAAACAAATACAACTTCAACAAATTTTTTGGATGTCATCTTGTTAATAAGTTAGTTAATATCCAATTTTGTCATGGCGTTGTTTGAGCCAAATATCTTTTCTGCATATACGGTATTTTTGGTATGTAACATGGATTTTAATTTCGATTACCTTATTTATCTGATTGTAAACAGCCTTTGAAGTACACTGCACCTACAAATGTAAAACTGTAATATAGTTCTGTAACTTTTAATTACAAAACCAAGGTTTAATTAGAATCACCATTAAAATATATTTAAGAAAGCACCAACACTGTTGGAAAATCAGTTTTTCTAAAGTGCTCGATAACAAAGTTAGAGCTTGAATTAAAATTTTAAGAAAGCACCAAAGTATTTGGTCAGTGATTCCTTATTTATTGAACATCTGATTTATGCATCAATACCATCATCAACAATAACGCTTATATCTTCATCAAAGGCACTCTTATTAAAATTTTGTTTTTGTAGACAAGAAATTTTTGGTGTATCATCAGTCGTTGTACCACATACATGGAACGAATTTCTAACATCATTTGAAATTTTATTCCACGCTTCAACCACCCATTAAATCTGCAACAAATGAGGGGTTTCCACCCCTTATTTTTTTTGTAATTTTGGAAAAAATAAGAGTGGTTTATATTAGGCGCTGGTCCAAGTTATGACACTTTCCCTAACCTAGTTTTTCGATGGTAATAACGATTAAATAGTTCCTAATTCGTAGCGAGTGTTCAGAATGTTAATTTCCGAAGTCGTTGTTAGACTTTGTTTGATTCTTATTTGCACTGAACTGGTGCGATGAAAAAATTTTGACCACCCTTGATAGTACACCGCACAAAATGAAAGCAGAAAACAATGTCAGTCGCGGTTTACAAACGGATAAATACGGTATTCGACTGAAACCAATGATGGGTCAAAAAAGTATTTCCAAATCCGCTGATGTGTCAAGTCAATAGAACGAAACGTTACAATTAAGCATAAAGCAAATTTTTCTGAGCAGTTTCCGAAAAAAAGTACGAATGACGTCGCGCGTAACAACGAAAGCAGTAAATTTCTCATCAAAATCAACTTCAACAGTTTCAATAACGGTTCATGTGCTCAGTTTATTAATCACTTGTTTAAGATTGCGTGCTTACGTATATACGCATTGTTTTATTCCCTCTCTTTATTTAAGCGTTCCACAGAGGCAAACAAGGCTTCGCACGCAAAACCTTTCTAAAGCGATCTTGGACCTTGGACTTTTCGTTCAATAAATACGAATGCACAGCCGGTGTCTGTGGCAGTTCGTCTATGTCTGCCATACACGTGGATGCTCGTGTTATACATTTGTTTTACCAAATGCATTTTTTGCCTTCTAGTTAAATGCTAACTGTTAGCAGTTGATTAACTAATAACGAAACGAATAGTTGAATTTTTTTTACACATGTTAAATGATGGATAGCTTTTTCAAGCTCAATCACGAGCTTTTGGATTAGCAAAAAATCAGCGAATGTTATCAGAAACGAGGATTCTTTTCAATAGCGAGGCACAGTTATGATGAAAATTCAATCCTAAGAACTGACAAGACCAAGGCGAGCTCTGTTTGTAGCTGCCACAAAAAGTGATAATTATCAAGCACAACTGATTTCTGACGAGCAAAGCCGATGACAAGAAACTGTCGGATTTAAATGAGTTTTCAGCATTTTTTTCCCGAGCAACTCTAATGTCAGCTGACATTCTCGAAAAAGAAACGGAAAAAATGTGTTTTTTTTAAGGTAAGATTAAGTATGGGCTGTAAATTTGAACTTTACTCACAACCTATTGTAAATTTATTTGCGCCTTACTTTATAAGGCATCCAAAACTTTACGATGATTAAGATTAACGAAAAAGCACTTCACATTAACCGAATTACAGCATCGCGTGGTTTTCTAATCTTATAAATTATTTTAATTTTCTGGCTTTAAATTTAAATATAGGTCCGTTTTTGTGAAACCCAAAACATCATTCTTTTTTTACTTTCATACCAACGTATCTTTACTACATATCTTTTGCAATTAAAGTAAAATTGGCAAGTACTGTTGTACGTATTACAGTAAATAGGTTCACTGAACCAATAAACAATGAACTTGAGTGACCTACATTACTGCGAATTAGCAGTCAATGAAAGCGTTTTTAAAATAATTTTTGTACATTGCTTTTATTTAGTAAATTTGTAACGAATTTTTAAAAATCAATAAGCACTAAAAAATTATTCAAAACTTATGCTGGTAGTTAAAAAATTGATCTTTTAGTGTTTATTTATTGGTTTACAAGTAATAAAAGTTATAATTTTATACAAAGAGAAACACTTTTACGGACAAAACTGATTGAAAGAGTGATTTTGTTTAGTTTGAGTCTTAAATTTAAAATTGTTATAAGTACTATCATGATTTTGAGAAAAATTCGTACATTATCCGATAAGCTAGCTTATGTAAAAGCTAAGTAAAGTTTTTTATTGATTCAATTAATTTATTTCAATTATACATTTGCCATTTTTCATCAAGTATAAACAGCAAAATAGTTTACCCTACTTAATAAATTGTCATGAAAAAAGTGTGGTCAACTGAAAAGACTCAGGCCTAGTCTATACTTGGCTTTTATTTGGCGTGTATGCTCGTCGTACCTTTTGTTTATTAAATTTTGTACCCTGAACTAGGAATTTTGATAAACCAACAGACGCCGAACGTATGCGCCAAGTAAAAGCCTTGTGCAACTCCAGGCTATAAATATTTATACTGTTTCTAAGTTATCCGATTTGTAATGAAGAAAAAACAATACTGTTTAAAATTCTAACTTTTAAAAAAGTGTTGTTGTATTTAGGTTGTAGACTATAAGACCTCTTGTTCCTGTAACAATTTATTGTCCCTGATATCAATAATTTAAACAATTGTTCAAAATGTCGAAGTGGAAAGCTCAGATCTTTAATAAGTAAAAAAAAAAAAAAAAAAAAAAAGATTTAGCCGCATTGATGATGCTATTTCAAATAGAAGCATGCATAAAGACTAAACGTATCTCTATAAACGTCGAACTAAGTTTTAGCATTTTCAAAAAGTCTTCATAAGAGCTTTTGTGTTTCCAAGATTTTCAAATTAATTCAAATACTCTCCCCCATATTGCTTTCAGTTAAAGAAAAAATTGAAAACGTTTTGGTGTATTTTTATTCGATTTGTGTCTTGATTCAAACTTGCGTGCGAAGAGACCACTGTCTGTTACCTTAGCAAACATGTTCTGTGTACAGATGACGAAGACATTTTTTGTTTGCCATCGACTAAGTCTGATTGTTCCTACGTGGAGTACAGAATATTTATTTCATTATGCGGCTCTGTGTAATAAAAACTAAGAATTCCAGGTCACACGAGGTGCGAGTTATGTCTCTTCCGTTGAAGAAACTTGATTTGTCAAATCCCAAAGCACAGCTCGCTAAAAAGTTTGTTTGAAAATTGGCCATTTTGTTTTTATGCAAATGCATTAAAGCAGCATTTAGCTGCCAGTCGTATAATTGTGCAAACAAAGAACATTGCGTCAACGACGCAACTCCATCTACTGGTCCATTTCGACGCGTGAGATTCAAGGAAGAAAACGACGACTTTGATCGAGCACGGTATTTTGTCGACAGTAACCGCGAGCGAATAGGTTTCGATGCGTACCATCGTAGAAGTCTTTAGCGTGGAACGAAAGCTGAGGTCAAGTTCATAATTCATATTGTAATGAATCTTTGCTCGGTCGAAACAAAAGATTCCGTGAAATATTGCTGAAAAAAAGATTTCGCCGAATTGAAGTTAAACCACGCGTAGCAAAAGGAACTAAAATCGAAAAATAACTTTGTTGCATCTTGTCTGCATTTTTAAATAAAAACTTTAACGAATGATATCGTGAGTCGGTGGTGTTTGATATATGAAAAATTTTGACATCTACCTACATGAGTTATGTTTATTTGGCATCATTATGTTTGTTGACATGGTATTACCGTCACACGAAGGGAACAAAATTTGTCAAAGCCTTCGATTATAGCGAATTGCTTCAAAATATTTCTGCCGTTTTAATTCAGGTCTGAAGTCTTAAAGGGAATTTTTTTCTCGAAAGTAGCTGGTCTGGTTCTTACGTTGTTTAAAGAAAGTCTAAAAAGAGTCCGTCACCGTATAGCAACAATTATTGCTTTTATTTCCAAACGTTAGATATTGGTTATTGAGTAAAAATACTTTTCAAAGGTTCGTGATTTAAAACATTGGAACTTTTGTCTAATAACAATTAAGCATTACTCGCGTTAGATATTTGTAGGTTTTTTAGTTTGTATGTTGTAGTGCGTACTCCCTTGGTGGTCGATTTGCAAACCTTTTGTTTTAACTTTCACTATAAGTCGTTGGATTTCTACCTTCCTTAAATAAATTGTCCAACAGAACTGACCAACCGAAGTTGAATTAATGTAATTGCCACCTGCTTAAGGAATTATTTTTGATGATTATGATATACGGCGCTATTCACGCTTAAAATGAATGTTTTAAGAAATTGCTAAGTTGCCTTTGGGCGTAGCACACCTATGGGTTAATTATATTTGAACTTAGCAATCAAGGTCAAACTTTGTCTTGATTGCTCTAGAATTTGTGTTTACGTCGTAGTTGTATTTTTAACAACGTAAAACTTCGGTTTGAAAAAATTACTAGCTATTTGTTACACATAAAAAACGCCCGGAATGTTTTACAGAATGAAGTTTTTTATAAAATTGGTAATCACATTTAATCTTTTGCTGTGCGTTTAGCATTGAACTTTTTTTGTTAGCTTTTAGCAAATTCGTATGATTGCATCAAAAGACAAAAGCCAAACATATTCATTAAAAAAGACTTAGTAAAAGATTTTTTGTTTTTGCTGGTACATTTTTTTTTGAAAAGCCAGAGAGCAATTATTTAGCTTTACTTTCGAACTCATAAACCTCTGATTTTATCAAACGTTTTGAACTTTTCCGATATACAAAAGGTCTCGAAACTCTACCAACATCTTGCTAATTGATGGTCCTGCCGGCAGTGAATAGATTTTGAGTTTGGAGCTTTGAGTTAGAATGTTGCCCCGTTCAGTTCTATTACTGTCGTGTTTCTTATTGTAAACAACGAAAACCACCCTACGTCAGGGATGGAAAACTTTTTTGATAGTGCTGGTCTAAATATGACAGTTTAATAAAACACAACTTAGCGGGTCATTGGCTAAAATGCGAATAAAAAAGCTAATTTTTTTATCTTTTTGACAAGTGGACACTTTTTTTGGTCTTTGCTTGATTTCGAATGCTTTTTTATGATTAATGTCCAAAAACGACCAAAAGAGACGCATAATTAAAATCTTTAGTTTTTTGAAAATTAAAGACTTTTTATTTTAGCGTGATCTATAAAACGCTTTTAATACTTTGACATTCAAACAAAGACCAAAAAAAGTGTGTTAAAATTTTGGAAATATTTAAATTTTTTTATCCTTTTATCTATTTCAGTATAAAAAAAGCGTTCAAAATCAAGCAAGGACCAAAAAAATAGGTAATGATTTGTCAAAGAAATTTTAAAAAATTGAAGGTTTAGGGTTTTTTGGTCGTTTTTAAAACATTTAAAATAAAAAATTTGACCAAAGATAAGGAAAATGTTGATAACCAGATTTATGAGATAGCTCCTGTTATAATCATTTTATATAAATCAATTTATATAATGTAATGCCAGAAATTACGAAATGACAGATGGCCATTAAATTTCACATTGTGACTCGCAAGACACTGGTTTACTATCTCTACCTTACATAATACCCAATATGGTTGGTTTGTTTCTTTTATCAAGCAAAACTATTTTACATTAAATATTACGCAAAAATTTTTTTTCGGGAGTCAAGTTTCAACTGGTAAATTAATATTCTTTTCATGTTTGCGATCATAAGTTGATTCAAAATATTTAGAAATCAACCATATTTAACTGTGGTTTAATAAGTACATAATTGAATTGATGTTTGGCAATTTCTCGATTTTAATTTTTTTATTTTAAACATTAAAAAAGATATCTAATGTTTTTTATGGTTTATTTGGTTTTAAAGTTTCAAATAGCGTATTTTTACTTAGTACTGCAAAGAATAAAAATTTATTTCGTAGAAAGTAAATAAAAAATTAGAAGAAAGAATGAAACCAGGGTTGTAGAATCCCAGTCGCCATTTTTTTCTTGACCCCACAATCTAGGTTACGACTGTATCAGATAAACGGCGTACTGCTTAAGCGCAATGTTTTAGTAATTGGCACTAGAGTGACCCTTACCTTGTATTCATTTCGGCGGGCAAAGTGATTACGATAAAAGTTTAGTTTTTTGCTTTTCAGCGTCAACTAGCGGTTAAAATTTTACACTGCATTAATTATATACATTGTGGCATTGCTTGTACCAAAGATTTTCAGTTTTTCACTGCATCACATCAATTTCAAACGCTTAAAATAAATAATTTGCCATTATACATCAATAAAATTGTATTTTAAATACAAAATCGCATGACATATTGACACCTTAAAAAACTGTGAAATATATTTTGTTAAAATTAAAACTTCGATATTTGAATACTTCGAAACGGTTGACAGCTATTCCTTATCCTTAAAAGCTTCTTATTTTTTTATGACAATCAGCAAACCGTTGTCCACTCGCTGTCATACATAGCTAATTTTCTGATTTTTCCGCGCAACGTTTGATGCTTGTTTCAACAAGAATTACTCGCTTTTAGTGATTGTAACTCATGATTATTATTGTGACATATGAGCGAAAAAAAACGAACTTTTTAATAGAACGGGACAAAAATAAAATTTTAAAGAAAATTCAAGTGTTAAATATGTCATAAATGCAGTGGAGTGTTTTCATAGGCGGTGGAAGCCTTTTTTTGGTCTTAACTGGCTTCTGAACGTTAAATGACTGTTACGCTTCAAATTTGATGGTGCTTTATTCGTCAATGAAATGCCCAGGCTTGTCTATGGGAATGGGATTCCCATGGGATGGGATGGGATGGGACAGCACACATTTGTATTTCTCATGGGAGAGTAGCCATGTTGTAGCAACTTGATTACGTCAAAGCTAACCTTAGTTTTTATACCTTTTTACCTTTTAAATCTTTTTTACTCTCCTTTTTTCTTTATATACTTGTATCTATTATCTATTTTGTGGTGAATTGCCCGGATTAACTGAATTATTAGAAACAATCGATGAGCAGGAAATTGATAATTTGCTGAATGAGCAGAGTGACTCAGAAATAGAATTATAGTGCCAGAATGATACTGAATTGTCATAGTTAGACATACTTTTGAATTTTAAAGTTAACAAAGTCAATAAATTTTGTCGTTTTGCATGTTTCTTTGTACATGTAGTCCTATTTAGTAGACAATAAACCTAAATTTTCATATATTTAATTATTTTTATTGAATTGTATTCCAATGGGAATCCCATGGGATGGGATTGGATTGGATAGGCATAAATTGCTGTGGGATGGGATGGGATAGGACAGAAAAATATGTCCCATGGACAAGCCTGGAAATGCCAGTGTTGGGTTTACCCTGTGAAACACCCTGTTATAGGCAATCTTGTGAAGAAAACCTGCTTAACTTACAAATATTGTTCTGGTCGTGATTTAAATATTTAGCCATAAAGGGTGTTCGAATTTGGATTAGTAAAGAGAATTGAGCGGTTTTTTCTTTGTGTTAGTTGTGGAAGTATTCTTGAACAAAAGTTACTTGACTTGAAGAGACGAAGTTGTGCTTTCAACCGATTTCGTCCTTACATTTTTTCGAAACAAAAACGGTTCCTCTAATTTAATTTCACAAGTATTTTGCAGGTTTAGGGAGTTAAAGTAATGGTACTGAAATTTTATGCACGCCGACCTCAGATTCAAATATGAATTTTTCCATCGACCTCCCCTGATTTAGTTTCAACTTTTTTTGCAACGGCATATAGTTTTGACTAAACTAAAAAAACTGTTCACAATAATTCTAATTAAAATCATGGTTCTAAAACCTAAAAAAATATTAAGAGTTTTTTTGGTGTTCACTTACATGCAACAACGTTTTTTTAATGGTATGTATATTTTGCAATTAATTTTTTTTATATTTTGCTATTAACAATGTTATATGTTCATAATGGAAGAAGACTAAAAAAAGTCTTCACAGTGATTATACATTTTTTAGAACTAGGATGAATTTAGAACTACAGTACAATTGTTTAGTTTAGTACCGTTGCAAAAAAGGTAAAAACATTGCTTATTGCTCCAGCAGACCCGAACAGTTATATATTGGCCCTCATTCGACCCTTTGACTGTGTGAGATGATCAGTAATGTTGTACTGATAGGCACGCTAATTTGCCTCACGTTCCACTGTCTTAAACGATTGTTTAATTTTATTTCGGATAATTAGCAGTCGAAAAAAATCGAATTGTCATTAAGTTATGTCGTTTTCTTATTTTAAAATGCAAATCATCTATTTCTAAAGTTTTGTTTCACCTTTACCGCTGATTGGTTAAAATTACGATCTTTGCGTGCTGGACAATTGGCTACCGAAAGGATCGAGTCTTTCCTTAAAGTGGCTAAAATTACTTTGATTAAACGCATGAATATTACAAATCGAAGCAGTTTTTCTTAATAAACTAATATCGAGCTACCAGATTTGTTTTGCATGTTTTTTGGTCTGTACTAACCTACTTTACAGGTTTGCTGTTTTGTTGACGATTATTTAAATCGCACGATGGCGCTTTAAGGCTGCGTACTGATTTTACAAATCGCAGTCTTCGAGGCACAACACGACTTACGATCGTCTCCCTGTGGAAGAACCTTAAGTTTCCTGGCCACACTGTCAGAGAGAGAAAGAGAAAAAAGAGAGAGACGTTTATTTGGTTTAGGAAGAAATAAAACAACGATAAGAAACGCCTACAAAAATATAATTAAATATGAGCAAGGTTATGGAGCACCTAAGAATAATACATTTTCGAGTCGAGATACTCTCCAGTAAATGTCACAAAATACAGTACAAGAAATAAATGCAGTTAAATAAACAATTATAAAATGCACTTTACTGTTTATGCATGCTAACAAATAAAGTACCATATTGCAAATAACTGAATCTACTGATGCTTCAATAATTTTACTATTGTGCTCGTATACTTATGAATCATATCTGGCAAACAAACTACATAACATGGCTAAACCGCAAAGCCATAGATCTTTTCAAAAAAAGTTTCCTTTGGTTGTATTGTATTTTTGTTTTTCACTCTTCAATAAATTTTATTTCTCACTTTTTCTCTACAGAGATTTGAGTTAATCATTTATCTGATATTTTCACCTTTTCTTTTGCTTACGCTCAGAAAATCAGTCTCTTTTTATCTAGTTTTGTGTAACAGTATCTTTACTCACTGCATAGAGTATTAATTTTAAAGTTGTTTGCAGTTGGGATATGCATTTTTTTCTTAGACATTTGATTGAAAAATACTAGCTGTATCGCTTGAAAATGTGCCCATTAGGAGCAGTTTTACAAAACTTAGCAGCAATACCTAAAAGTACAACACTGTGTTGAAACGTTGATAAGAATGATATCTTGACTTAAAGACTCATATTTCGCGCGTACTTATATTTTATCCTTTATAAATATCTTTTCCTCTCTTTCTTATATGAAAATAACTTTGTGCTATGTGAGCCACGAAAGTTCTTCGCAATTAATGAAAAGCGTTGGTTTGTAGTAACCGATTTAGACAAATAGTGGTATTAAGATATAAACTTTATTGACGCTAGGTGGCAACAAGCATTTACACCTTTTTTACAGTGTATTTGGTTTTTTTCAAGGTATACGCCAACGCACCGAAATCTTTTTCACTCGCGGCACACTTAAAAAACTTTCAAAATTCTGCGGCACACCTCAATCAAATCTGTAAAAAAATCTATTTCAATTCAAATACAAAATACACTTAGTTGGGCTTGTTTTTGATTACGATTGCTGTACGTTAGGCTTATAATGTTTTTTTTTATATTTTTATCCCTATTGGTCATCCTGTCGTGCAGGAAAATCTCAGAGATGCTATACTAAAACAACCGTCAAGTGATTACCCCGACCTGCTTTTGAAAATAGCAAGATATGGATGTCCTTATAAAATTTTTATTTGATTTTTTTAGTATTTCATTAAGAGATATAACGGAAAATTAAAGCTGCTTGCTAAGACTGCCAAGCAGAGGAATCTGCCGTAAAGTGTCTTTTCCAAGTACACAACTAAATGGCGCGAGTAAATTTTGAACCGTGATCGTGATAGGATCGATTACGTGCGCCATCAAACGACACTCTTATCCATTCGACCATGCTGCTGAAAAATTAATGCATAAAAGAATCGTTAATGCACATTGAGAGTCCAGCTGGAGTTTAATTCAATGAATTGTCTAGAAGTTACAAAGATTAAACTGCAAAAAATAAATTTTTTGCAAAAAAGTATGTTTCAATTTTAGTATCTCGCAGCATACCTAGCATCCTCTTGAGCACACCGGTTGGGAAGCACTAGTATAACCAAGAAGCAATTGAATGAGATCCACAATCTTTTTTATGATAGAACTTATTTATTTTTGTAGATTGTTATAAATCACTATGGTACATTAAAAAAACTAAACTATTTCTTGCTACATTAATAAGTTCAATAAATTGTATTTTGAAAACTTTATCTTTTCTACTTTTTTCTTGCTAGCTTACCACTGTAATAATTTCCAATGATGGCTTTAACAGGGTGCGAACAATGCGGCCGCACCGAGCCCCCCATACACAAGAAATTGCTCTATTTCTTCATAGTAGCAACCCTCCTACACAAGAAATTGCCTTATTTCTTCATAGTAGCACCAGGACGTCGATGATATCTCAAAAAGAAAAAAAATTTTGAATTAGCAGCATGCTCGGCTTCTGCTTAGGTTATTTCACTTGTGCTTGTTAAAGTAAAGACCTTTTTTCTTTTTTAGAGATCACTTTGTTTTGAGACACTAAAAAGTGGCTCTGAATGCTTTGGATGACTCAATAGTTGCCGCCCCTAAATTGAAGATCTTTTTTTTAGAGATCACGTTGTTTTCATACACTAAAAATGGCTTCAGTTACCTTTTTTTAGTACCCTAAATAGTGGCCCGCCTTTTTGTAAAGGCATCACTGATCATTGCATCATTGCGTATCTAATGCACACCTAACCCCTGGTGGATATTGGGTGAGGCGAATGAGGCAGTCGCCTCAGGCCCCCCCTTTTTTTGGGGCCCCCCCTCGAAAACAGCATATACAGTTTTGGATTCGCTGCAGATGTTTGCTCAGAGGACGATTCGGAGTGAAGACCTTTTTTTTTTTTTTTTAGAGAACGCCTTGATTTTGGGAGAAAAATAGGGAAATCAGAGATGAAATCGAAGTGAAGACCTTTTTTTGGAGAACACCTTGATTTTGGGAGAAAAATAGGGAAATTAGAGATGAAATTGAAGTGAAGACCTTTTTTTTTTAGAGAACACTTTGATTTTGGGAGAAAAATATGCAAGCCCAGATCAGACCTCTTTTTTTTTTCAGACAACATCAATTTTTGAAAATTCTTGCCTCGGGCCCCTAAATTGGAATATCCACCACTGCACCTAACTTTATGTTTTTATCAAGTACTTGCTTTCTGATTTTGTTAACTTTTTGAAATATGAGATTTTCAATTTTGCTTGTGTTAATGGTTCATTAACAAAATATCTTTATGCAGTTTAATTAGCTTACTTAATAGGTTTACTTGTTCAAAGCGCTAGTTCTAAAAAGTCTATTTGTTTTTTGCTATTTTGTTACTTGACTTAGGTTTCGGTGCTGAATTAGAAAAAACCTCATGTTAGGCCGTCTGTCAAATATTTTTGTTTTGAATTCGGCGTTTACGAAAGATTTTTAAGGTTTCGTTCGCATCTTAATAAGACTTCAAGGTGGTAGAGCGATAACTCTACATACAAAGTTGAATTAACATTTTTTGATGCCATTGTAAAAGTGTTTTATTTACAATTCTTTCAATTTCCAGCTTCAGTACAAAATGTAACTCTTTAATCTACTTCCAGAGACAGTTTAAACTTTGGGTCTGACTTTGGCCTCATTTATTGCTAATCTTTTTCTGTACGATTATTATTCAGCCTTCTATTAAGCAACATTGCAAACCAAAAGCTTATCCTTTCTTGAAAATTTTCATTAAAAAGTTCGAATCCATTTTTACTTTTCTAAATTTTGTTCGATAGCAATTACAAACTAAAAAGATTCTTTTGTCAGTCATAAGAAGAGCTACAGTACATACATTACATTTAAATATGATCAATGTTTGTTACGAATACATAACGGATCAGTTTCAAGAAGTGGACGAATGTTTGATTTCTGAATCATCCACTGTGCTGTAATTAATCGCTTTTTGTTCGATCATAATCTTAATGAGTCGCAATATAAGCTTGAAGTCGGCCAATGATGTTTTAATTTTTTTTCTCTTAATTTGAGAAATGTGTCCTAGCGAGAAACAACCCTTGAAGAATGTGACTAAGCTGGTTTGATTCCGTTCTATCTTAAAGGTTTAGAATTTTTAAGTTTATCTTTAAAAAGTTTAACATTTAAGAAAAGTAGTTTTGTTACTGACCAACAGTCAGATTAGACAGAAATTATTTTTTCGTCTCGTATGGTCTCTGCACCAATGATTTTATCAAATTAGTAAAGTTCTTTTAAACATAATTTTTTTACAGAATGGTAAACACCGAAAGGGGCATGTATAACTATCTGTAAGCACATAAATTATGGGATGTTGTAATTGCTTTTTAGGTGGTAATTCGTACCAGGCTGTCAGCAAAAATTTTTTGCATTCAATTATAAAGAACTTCCTTATCGAAACTTAAAAATGAAAAGCTTGAATCTTTGGAGTAAAGCTATTTGATTTTTGTGAAATAATATTTATCTTCAATTTATCGATGTTTCAATGATCTTAATGCTCAAACTGTTGATTCTTTTTATAAGTTTTTACTGTTTTTTTTTTTAAGTTTTTTTTGAGTTGTCTAGTTTAGTGTTTTTAAAATGCGCAAAATTTTTTGTCCAACTTAGCAATTTTGCTGGTGAATAGGTGATCTTTTTTTCTATTTTTAAAATCCACTTGATATTTGATTGACTGAATTAAGTGGTCGTAACTTTAAGCATAACTTTTCCTAAGTAACTCCAACTCGGCTTGTTAGCTTAAAAATTATTTTTTATATGAAACTACGTGTTTACACCAATTTATCGAATTGTTTTTTTAATTTCAATACATATCGACACTCTGTTATATGTAGTTTGGCTAAAAAATATATATATACTGTATATATACACAATTTGGTATTTGAAAAAGATAGAATGCTTCAATTTGATAAAATCACTTATTTTCTGGTGTGGTTTTTTAAATCAAATGGTTTTAAGCCAAACTCTATAGATTGCGGGTTCAAATTTTATCTGAGACACTTCAATAACCGAAACAATTATGTTCATTTGCTCTTTGAAGTTTAGCAAAAATTTTATCAAAAAACAATTATAAAATTTGCAAAAATTTTGTTGATTTATACGAGCATAGCTAGTTATATTTGTGAGCAAAGAGAGCCCAATTTGCAAAATTTTTTTGGTTTATTTAAAAAAAATGTGTAAAGCATATTCTTTTGATGCAATTTTAGTACTTTTACATAGTTCATGTTTTAGATTCGAACCAAAGTTAATTTTAAAATGACATTTTGGGGCAATAAATTGATTTAAAAAATTTTTTTTCTTACGTTTATAAAAAGATATTGATCTTGGTTATGTTATGTATTGCGTATTGTTTTAGCAGCGATTTAAACACATTTTAACTGTGGTAAATCTGAAAACCGTTTAAGAGTTTACACTGCTTTTTTTGCCTTGAGCTTTGAAGCTGTCTTCTTCAAGATAATTTTCAAATTGTTGCTCTAAATTTTGACCCCAAGCTATCATTATACATTCTACATTGGCAATGATTTCTAGCAATTTGAGTTTAATAATACCATGTAACAAAAGAAAATTCCTGCCTTTAGTCGCAGCTCATGTTCTTTTACGTCACATTTTAACCGCATTTTCTATTAAACCAATTATGCTGCTTGAAATTATGGCTCTAAGTTCAGTGTGAACTCATAGCTGCGGCTTACATACAAGAATACTCTTTCTGGTCAATTGCACTGGTAATTAAGGATTAAAAGCATTTAATTGAAAGAAACTTTATGCAAGTATTTTATATTAATTGCTTTTTTTTAAGTCCGTCAAATTAAAAGCGCTAATAAACAATTAATTAACATTTTTTACAACATTTAGCAGAATTAGGATTCATTTTCCAATTAATTTTTCGTTTTGTTTTTCATTAAGTCGTTGAAACTTATCAAGTATTTACTAATATTATTGAACAGTGCACTTTAGTAATGTTCATATTATAAATGCATTGCAACATTTTAAAGAAAAAAATTTATTATAATTAAATGTTTGTCGTCGTCGTTTGAAAAAGCACCCACCCCAGGCCAGACACAAACATGATTGGGGGCGAGGGTTTATCCTTTTAAAACCCCAGGCTCCTGTACTGCCCAAAACAGATGCTGACAGTGATGTTTATAAGGCAGCATCGAGTTTCGTCATCCGAAACCACTAATTGATTAGTGCATCAATGCACTAATTAAATGTTAATGAAATCAGGGTGGAAACGTACGAAAATCTTCCAGAATCTGTCGAGCTCGCAAATAATCGGTTAATCTTAGACCAAAATTAAATTTCCACTTTAATTTAAAACCGACTAAACCGCGGGCTACCCATTCCGAGTACCCGTTAGTTTTGAATATTTACACCCATCTGAAGAAGAAATCAATGCGAAAAATTTTTGGTTTATTTGCCATTACTTTGAACTCTAACCCCGATGCTAATTTTTCTTCGTTCCAGTGTAAAGAATTGGCATCTAGTGTAAAGACTTTACAGTACTTTTATCATGCAAGATTGTGCTCGCGTTTACATTATTAGCTTAACTTTAAAACGATCGCATTCCAATCGAACTTGCTGTTTTTACCCAGACGTTTTCCATATTAATATATTTTTATTTACCAAATATTATTTCACTCGCCGTCACTTTTGCAAAAATTCAAAAGCGTATGTCTAATGTTTTACTCGCAATACTTTAGGGCAATTTGGGACGAACTAAAATCACTAAAATGCAACCTGTAGCACATTATCGGTGAAAACATTTTAATGTAATCAACCACTTCTTGTTTCAACCCCAGGTTAAATCTATAAAATACCTAATTATTTTTTTTATGCAATCAATCATAATTTTATTTCAATGCAAATATTTGTTTGTTTTATTTCCCGAATTTAAAAAAAAATTTATATCATAAAAGCCAATTTTGACGTTATTATGGTGAAAGTTTTTTTGAAAGAATGTAGGTATATCTGGTACTAGGAGCAAGAGTGTTGTTTCTTAAACCTTGACTGACTAGATGGATACGAATTACAACAATAGCCGTAAAAGATCAGGCAGTGACGTGTCTGCAGTAATTATTTTGTCATATTAATTTGTTTCAAATCCAATTGGAAACACTGTGTTCAAGCGATTTAAAAAATTGCAGAAATTGTTTAGGGAAGCCGGATCTGACTTGTATTTTGTACGCTCCTAATTAAATTGCTCATCCTTTTTCTTTGATGCGGGAAAGACCCAAAAAACTAACGGGTAAACTTTTTGATTTTTCGCGCTACAAAACTTTTAATTGTCAGTAGTTAGTACTTTATTTGTGAATGCGACAATTCCCTCCCCCAGAAAAAAGGTCAACATCTAGTCTCAAAAATAGATAAAACATTTCAATCAGACTTCCAAATCTATTCGCCATCATCGCTTGACCTTTGCCAGGTGCGGCCCGTTTCCCTCCAATTACTGTAAAAGATAATTAATTGACGAAGTATTGCAACCGTGATCATACTGTGGCTCGTGTGAACTTGCTGTATAATAAACCTGAATTGTTTTTCCGTTTTCTTAATTTTTGCTACAAGTTGCAGAAAGTGTTTATTCACGAACACTAAGCTTTGAATGCATTCTCAATTTTTTTAATTTTTACCTAAATTTGGAACGAAAATGTAGATTTTGAACGCTGATTGAAAGTGCTGTCTTTTTTTTTTAGCCATCACTAAAGTTCTGCGCTGAAAACGGCCGCCTTAGGGATTGGCGTCGCGACCATTTTCAGAGTAAAAATCTTTTAAAGAAATTATATGGTTTTCTAAAAAATAAGGTAACTTTTTGTTGAATTTTGCCATAATTACAATTTTAGAAAATTTTGCGACTCGCGAACATTATTAGCTCATTGAATACGACTCCCGCTTGAAAAACTTTGGCCACCCTTGAATTGATTTTAATTCAAAGCTTTTTATTCAGTTCGTATTGCTTAATCCCAGCATAGAAGAAACACGGATTTGGTTTTTAAGAATATTGCATTTTAATCTCAAGCATTATTTATTCTTATAATTGAATAGGCGTTCGTGCGATTTGTTCAAACAAGAAACAAACCTTGTATACTCGTATGTTCTTGATTAATGATCTTGAGACAATACTTTGCGCTTGCGTTATAAGCAGCGCAAAAATGTATTAGATCATTTTTAAATGACTGTTTATTAAATGTTTTCGTGCATTTTTTTGTGAAATTTTTTGAATAACTCGTCGGATCTGCATCGAGTTTCATTTTAAAATCGTTTTAAAAATACTTTTATTTTCGAAGATGAAATAAGCGGTCATGTTTGAGTTTACTAGTCTGAATCTAGTTCTATCGGTTCTGGTTTCGAATTTCAACCAGGTCTTAAAAACCTGAAAAATGAGAAGCGGCCGTGCTGCCTACCTCTGACAATTCTTCTGGCTTGATGCAAAAAGTAATCAAGTCAGCAACTAGGCTACTTATCCACTTCACCTCAAAACTTTCTATCGTTGTGGTAGTAGTCTTTCCAACACATAAATCATATTTAAGAAATGCGCTGTTTATTGTCCGTATAAGTTTTGCTCTTTAAATCAATGCTTAATCAAAAGTTTATCGAAAGACATTTTGTTTAAGAAATGCTTCATGTGAATAAGTTAAATTGTTAAGTAATCAAAATAAGACTATTCATTCTTTAAATCTGAGCTCTTTAGCGCCCCTGCTGCTGAACCTTTTCCTTACTTTTTACTTTCACCAAAATTCAACATAGTAAATTTTTATTAAGGTATAAATCAGGTTAAAGGTCAGATTGCTCACCCCTGTTCTACTGCCTTACTACGAATTTCGCTCGACGTAATCTTTCATTAGATTATCATTTTTCTCAAATATAAGTTTCACACAAACGCTCCCTACCAAGATATGTCATATAAATTTTTTACAAAACCTACTTTTTCCAACCATTTTTATTCATTCTATTATATTGTTATGATTCTAATTATTTCATATCTGACCACTACAAATTACGGCTATAACCATCGTCTACTTCAGGGGTTCTCAAACTTTTATTGTTATGGAGCTCATGAAGAGGTTGACCATTATTTACGGAGCCCCACAATAAATTTATAAAAATAAAAACAAAAAAAACACATTATTACTTACCATAGCCGTACCAGCCCGAAAAAAATTTGGGGGGGCAATGAAGTTTTGCCCAAATTTTGTGACGTTTGCCCAAATTATGATTTTATAGTACATTTCGGATGACAAAAAAATTGTCTGAGATTCTCAGACGAAAAACCAATTTTGTCCTAAAATCATGGTGATCTCTAAAAAAAAAAAAAGATCTTCACTTAAATTTAGTCTCCTAATTTTCAATTTTCGTCCCAAAATCAAGGTGTTCTTTAAAAAAAAAAAAGGTCTTCACTTAAATTTGCTGTATTTGCTGTATACGTATGTATTTGCTGCTTTGTATTAAAAAAATATTCAAATTGCGGATTAATTGAAGTTACTTGTAGGTTATTATTGCTTCTTTGGACAGTTGCAAAATCAGCCAAGTCAGTATTTTAATAAGTAAACGAATAGCGCACGGAGCACTTTGAGAACCAATGGTCTACTTCACCGTTACGTATTAACTTAGGGGAATTTTTACAACTTCCTGCAAGTTTTGATTACTCTGATAAACTGATTTACGGTCTTTGCAATGACTTTTAAGCTTTTTTCCGAATTTTTTCTTTTTAATTATAACTGTTTGTAGATTTGATCTGCTATTGAGCCGTATATAAAAGTGTGATTAAAAAACAACATTGCGATGAATAAAACTGGAAGCGATTGCAAAAATCAGATATACAGTACCTCAGACAAACCTAAGCCCAAAACTGAGCTTTAATTTGACAATGCCCTGTATCAGCAGCCTCTCGTAAGCAAAACTGTAGCATCTGAGGAAACTGTTGTCAAAAGACCGGCATTTCTCACAAATAAGGTTTGGAAATATTAACTGCTCTTTTTAAATGATTCACAAAACTTAAGTATTGCAGTCTAAATTTTGTTTGCGGAGATGTCAGTTTTTCTGGAAGTTTTCCTAGAAACAAATATAACTATCTTAGTATTGATTGCAACAAACAAACTCGCCCTAATAATAAGCTAAGAAATTATCTTAAGTCGAAATCTACACTTGTAAACAACTCTTTTAAATCCGACTAAAACTGTTTATTAGAGCATTGTTGCATAATAAGAATAATAATAAAACTTAAAGTTCGTTAGTTTTATAGCAAGTAAATAATTATTATAGAAAGAGGAGTAGGAAATCATTCAATTCGAAAAATTTGGAGTGATTCCCACACGAAACATTTTATAGTAATAATAACTTTTCAACCACAAAAAAAAGCAAAAAAACGCAGAGTTTAGAAAACATAAATTGCTTCATTATTGAATTTTGTACCGCGAACCAACTAAGCAAAATAATAAATCAAAGAAAAACTAAAATAAAAAAGTGTAAATAATTAAAGCTCGTTTTCACTCCGAGCTGGAATGGAATATTCTTTGTTTCTTTTATTGATTGTTTTTACTTCGCTTAACGCTTTTTGCCATTTTAGGCGCGGAAAGAAGTAAGAAATCAATAAAACAAAAAAAAAATGCTGCATTCCATGCTGGTAGTGGAAACGAGCCCTTATTGTTTATATTTAATTTAAAAAAGCACAAAAGAAGTGTTTAAAACATTTAGAAAAAAAGTTCTGAAATAATTTATATTACTGAAAGATGTTACAAAGATGTACATTATATAACTTTTACTTTTTTAAAATATAAGGTTGCCAAACAAAACTTTGTTTCCACCTCCAGAAAACAGGAATCTACTTGTAGTTTATTTTCATTCGGAATTTCTTTTATTTGTTGAAAACCCGAAATTTATTTTACAAATCAAACTAAGACAGAATATTATCTGAAAAATTGTAGATACACTGTTCTAATTGCTGTTTTTGTTTTTTTAAATTAATTCGTCGACTTTCCGTCTACAAGCTTACGCTTAGCCTTTTCTGGTACCACTCATCACACCCACCAAAAAACTTCTAATTCAAGGTTTTCAACGTGCGGTGCAAAATGATATGAGAAGGAATGCAAAACTTAAAGAAATTTTAATTTACACTTTAAATTGTTACAATATTTTGTTGCCAAATGGTATTTTTGAATTTATTGAAGTACATTGGTAAAAGCTTATCAAGCATAAATGCAAGGATTCAGAATTACCGAAATAAAAACTTTGCCCCAATAATGTCAAAGTTTGCTTTTGTAAGAGGTGCGAAAACAGCAAAAGTCTTTGAGGAGTGCGGACCATGAAAAAGCTTGGAAATCACTGCTTTAAACGATGTCGTTTTTGCAATAAATATAATGTTAGAACAAAGTAGCAAGCGATATAAATAGAGGTAAACTTTTTTCTTTGATTGTCTCTTTCAAAAGTAAACTCGAACTCTAGAAACAAACTCTCGTCCGTTATGTTTTATGCTTTTAAATCTTTTTCCCAAGATTTTGGAATAAATATTCTTAAACCCTTGTGTAAAATTGAGATTAAAAAAGATAAGAGCTAAAAAAATAAGAAAATATTCTATTTATAGCTTGTTGAACGTCTAAGCTATGATTTGGTTTTGCAGTTGTAACGTAAGGTCCCGGATGCAATTGCCGTTGGGCATGCTTAATCCGTATTTGGTAGCCGTAGGACAATTCTCCGCACTTTAATGGCTGACTTACTCCGCGTAATATCTTATCGGAAGTCAGACCACAGCATATTATCTCTACATGGGTCCAGACACCATAGACCGAGCAGTGAAAATTTACGCGGCTGCAAAACGTCTAGAGACTCGTGGTTGCTGTTTTGGGTCAGAGTGTGTGCGCTTGTTAAACATTAATAAACGATAAACACCCGCTTGAGGTTCATCGTTTACCAAAGCTTGGAATATTTGCATTGTGATTCATGTCATTCGGTGTCGCGCATTCTTTAACCGTAAACTTGATTTTGACCGGCAGTGGTTGATACACTCTAACTTAGTCGGACTCTATTCGTCGATTGGTAACATTTTGAACGATTTAAACTGGCTACTCTTGTTTTCTTATTCACTTGTGTCGGCTTCAAATCCATTTAAATTAAAATTGATTTTAGCATCTTTTTAAGACTTTTTTTTTCATCAAATTTGACGATCTCAATAGATAATTTTTCGGTTGGTTTTGAGTTTATTGATCTTTAAAAAAAAAAAAAGAAACTGGCGGTAAACTGCGCGAGCGTTTTAGTTTTATCAACTGGCAAGCGTCTTTTAGAGTTAAACACTCTTTTAATTTAAGCTCCCATTTTTTTCTTGTTATTCTCCCCTGTAACTTCTACTACTGATTTTTATTCTGCTGACCCATTTATTTAAACCAGGGGTACCTAACTTTTTACCCATCGAGCAGTAATTAAAGTAGTGACTTTTTTGTCTTTACTTTATTTTAAAGGGTTATTGATAACTAACCTCTTTGATATAACCGAACTTAAGTTGAAGACAAAAAAATTTTCACTTTGATTCTACGTGTTTTTTTTGTAAATACAGCAAAAAACCTCCACTGGGCCGAAAATATTTGTATTCTGAGTTTTCTACGCACCATTGGATTGGTTCAAAGGCAGTGCATTGATTCAAGTTAGTTAAGCATTTGATTAAAAATTCGTTTGAGGGTCTCATCGAAGACTTTTCGTGTTACGGATTGGGTACCCGCGATTTAAACAATAATCTTAAACTGGCGATATAATCGTCGCTAAGGGTCTTTTTCAAGGACTTTTCTGAACGTATCCGAATTGAGCGTTTAATCTTTTTCTTTTAGATCACCATTAAAAGTGTAACTCCCGTATCTTTTTTAACCAAACTTGGTAATTATTATAATATGTTCATGTATATCTGCACAAAATCAATACAAAGCACTTATTTAAAAGAAAAAGGTGATCACCTGCAAGCCAAAGTAAACGACAGATAGTTTCATAAGTACCAGAGTATTAAAATTGTTGTCTTCTATTCAAATCGTACTTAATTTAACATTGTTCCATTTATCCCCGTTTAGTAATTACAAAGGTTTCTTCAAGTTGCTTAACAATTGTCTCTGATGTGACTATCCATTTTTGTGACGTTACGTTAGCAAAATGCAACGTTATCACCGAAACATCTTGATTTCAAAACGTTTCGAGTGCAATTGCGTTTCAAATTTTCTACTGTGTCAAAAAAATTGGCCGGTAGTATTAGCGTAATACATAAAATTATCTTTAAACGTAATTAAGTTTGTTGCATTGCATTTTGCAAAGTATAAAAACTACTAAAGATTTTTATAATTTATGTTGGTACATTTTTGTTTTTTCCTTTTCCTTGTTTTTAAATTTAAAAGACTTGTTTTATTTTTAAATCTAACTGCCCAACAGCGTTGATTTGAATTTATTTGAAAATTACCAAATAATTGCCAGTTTCTCTGCTTAAAATTAGCAATTTACTATTAATTTACAGTCTATTCCTAGCAATTTTGTCAAATTAATTTCTAATATTGGATAAACGTTTTATCATTTTACTTTAAAAACACGATAAATTCTTGTTGTTTCGGTTAGATGTAGTCCAAGATATCGTTTATTAGCATAATATAATATTGCCTTAATTATACTTTTTACATTGCTTTTCTGGTAATTACTGACTACAACTTTTCACCAATTCGCAGATGTTTATATAACTTGAAAAATGTTTCTTAGTAAAATTCAAAACTTTTCTTTCGGCAAATACAGTATATAATAGAAAAGTCTCTTTTTCTACGTCAATGAATTTTTAGATATATTTTATGCTTTTATTTGTGACGAGCTAATACCATTGATATTTTTGTTATTTTTGTTTCTTTGTTTATATGTTTATTTGTTAATACAAAGCCTGCTTTTCTTTGTTTACAACAGGCCACAAGCATTGTTTACATAATATCGCAAATAATGTGAAGCATAAACGAAGCAATCACGTCGATACAAAAGCATACGCGTTTGTTTATTATTAACTTTATAAATTACAAATTCCAAAGACTTAACTTTTTTGAAGCAATTCTGTTGTCCGATAATTCGGACAATGACAAACTAGCTGGTGCTGAAAAAAATTGCATTTGTGGACTATTTTCTGCCTATTTCTTTATAGGTTTTGTTTTGCAGCGCTGTCCGGTGAACTTAATTAAAATTTATTTTTTTCTTTTGTTAATCTAAAACCTTTGATCCAACGTTGGTGTTCTTTGTTTACATGCAAAGTTGGTGTTATGAGTAAACACTTGCGCCTTCTTCACTACTTATTTTGAACTTATATTTTTTGTGTCTTAAAGCCAATATCAATTTAAAATACTGTCGCTACGGCTAGACACTTAAAAGCCTCCCTTGTATACACTCAGACAAATGAACCGTTTTTTATCACGATCAATAGGATTTTTTTTGTTTAAAAACTGATCTACATCGACTAATCTTTGGGACACACTATCATTCTGTTTTTCAAAGATGTCTAAAGATATGTGTGAAAATTAAGTTTCCGCTCTGTGGAGATGTTTGCATGTCGGTGCCCACTTTAGTGCTCTATTGTCAGTGTGTTTTGTTTAAGGGTCCACAAACGCTTCTCTCCGTGGCCCAAAAAGGTAGTGCAAGCTTTCAAGACGGCATTGACGAAAGAGTATTGGGTATTGCAGTGATTTTTTAAAATGATTCTCAGTAAAAATTGGTTCAAAACTGTAAATCAATGAGTTTCGAGCTTATTCTGTCCAATGCGAATAAAAGCTTCTGCGTACGCCAAATCAGGTCTAGGTACGATTTTGGAAACAGCCTGCAGAAGATGTTTCACTACTAGTATTAGTTGATCTGTATTTCTTTTGATTGTATGTTGATACAAAAAATGATATTTTATATTCTAAAATATTGTGGTGAGTTTAAATTTTTTTCGACCAACGTACAATTCTTGCAACCCATTGTGTGCTCCCCTTGACCTCGTTAACTTCCTAAAGAAATGAATGGATAAATTTTTCCAGACTGGCAAATAAACTTGTATGACTATGATTAAGTATAGGTCGCTATTTGATGTTGATTTTTTCCAGGCGTTTGCGCGAAACTTACATTTTTATTGGTTGGTCCAGGCGTGTTCGTTTAGGAAATGTAGAAAAATGTTTTCTCTTTCTAGTGCAATGAGCATGGAAACAATCACGAGTTCAGAACTCGAAGTAAACGTGTGCTTTAGTGCAAACACAGTAAGTGATGACATTTGAAATGACCAGATAACGAGACAATGTTGAGAAAGCGTGTTAGTGAATATTTGAGTTGCTATAGGCATTTCGTATTTATTTGCTAATACTGATGAAAAGCATTTTAAGCGACACTTTAAGACGAATGGAATGCAGGTAAGGTGTACCCAGATCTTGTAATAGTTTGAACAATCTCTTGTCAGCTGATCAAAAGTCGAGTTTTTATCGTTTAACGCCGACCAGATCTATTTAAATCTTGGTTTGGTTCGGCTTGTAATGTGTAAATAGTGTATCGGGGCCAGTCGAAATGTCGCGACACTGCTCACGCTGATAGAGTCAGACCGGGTCCATTAATTTCGTCTGTTGAGTTACATGAAACCGTGTTGTCTTTGTCAATGTAGAACGATTGCAACAGGTGACTATTAAAATTAGCTACAATCCTACGACAAGCTAAGACCATTTAGGTTCGATTAAGGCTTAGCTTAAAGAACCCAACAATTGAAAGTTCGTCGCCTCTGAATTTGATTTGTCCTGGTTTTTGGTTTGAAAATATCTTAACTGAAACTTATCATGTACCTTACTGAATGAGTTGGGTAACACAGTTCAGGCCAATGGTTCTTATCCGGTGGCCAGTAGCTTCATGAAAACTACCGTAAATTACCAGTGCTTTTCAACCTTTTTTATGGTCTGCATCTCTCAAAAACCTTTGCTATGTTTTGCACCCCTTGCAAAACAAGCTTTGACAGCAGTGATATCCTGATTCTGCAATAGCATCAAAAACAATAACGAATAGAAATAGGGACAAACAGAAGCCTGCAAAGGCTTTTCATTCCGTTTAAAGATCAAATAAACCAATATACAAAAAACTTTTAAATTGTATTTGAAAGTGTAAATTTCAATTTACATAAGTTTTGCACCCATTTCATCTTCTCGCAGCCTAGGTTGGGAACCTCTGATTTAAAAGTAATTCTAGCATTTTTTGAGCGTTTTACAGTATATTCGTAGTCACTCAAAATCTCTTTTAAAACTATCAAAACTATTCTTGAGATTACTCGGAGCGTTTAGCTGTATACACCATCAAGAAAACAGTTTTTAAAAAACTATATAACTTTATTCATAGAAGAAAAAAAATTAGCACAATCATGCACACAAAACCACATTTAAAATTTTAGCTATAGCGAATGCTTTTGGAAAAGTGAGGTGTTAACTTTTTTATGCGAAATCCTTCATTATGCAATGCAATGCTGATTTTTTATTACAAAAAAATTCATCAAAAGCATTAACTAATACAATACTTCGATTTGAAGTTGAATCTTGAGTTTAACGTTTTGTCGTACCATTTCAAGATCGCTTACTTTTACTTCAGACATGTAATTTTGTTTTAATTGTAATAATTTGAAGTATTTAAAAGGAGACATTTACATATGATTGCAGACGATAAAAAAGGGAGCGACTTATTAGCGTAAGGACAACGAAGTTTTTGAAACAAATTTTAATTAACAGAGCTATTGTATGTAAATTTCATATTTCTTAGTTTTAAATATCTGTTTGTTTAGAGCAGGGTTTTCCAAACCGCGGCCTGCGGGCCATTTACAGCCTTTTTCATTCATTAATCCGGCCCGCCAAACAATTTATCCTCATTGCTACGTCATTTTATAGCAGTGTTTCGAGACGAAATTCGGAGAATGATTTGAAGTGAAGACCTTTTTTAGAAAACGCTGCTTTTTAAGGACGAAAATCAAGAAATTTGCAGCAAATGTGCTGCAAGTGTACTGTTTTTTAGCATTGTTTTTAAGTGAAATTTAAGAAATCTTTTAAAATTAAATGCCTTGTACCATTTTGGCCCGTCTATCAAAATTCAGAAAAAAATTGCCCCGCAAGATACAAAGTTTGAGAAGCACTGGTTTAGAACAAGGGTTCTCAACTGGGGTCCACAGAAAATTTTTAGGGTCGACACGAAAAAAATATTAAATTGGAGGTCCATGGTAAGCAGGACAATTAAAATACTACCACGAAAGATTTTCGATTATACCTCTCTGAGAACTAAAATTTGGACCTCAAATTCAGCTAAAGACAGAACAGAACAAAACAAAAATTTATCTGTTTGGTAAGTTTGACATGAACAAAACAATTACAAAAAAATTCATCGTATCAATTCAACCGGTAGTTTTGAGAAGAATTGGTTTACAAATCAATGCGATGACCTTTTTTTGGTCTTCATCACAAAATTATCACAGTGGACCAAAAACTATTATTACATTGACTTGTAAAACAGTTCTTCCCCAAAATCTTGATTGTATTAAAGTGATTAACTTTTTTTTGTTTAGTTCCTTTCGTACGACGATGACGATTTTACTAGTTTTTGACCAAATTAATTTAATTAAATCAGCCAACTGCTACGGTGGCTTTTCAGCAGCGCAAAAGCATTTCATATACCACGTCTGTGGTTATTAAAAAGATCTAGATCACCGCCATCGGTGTTGGTTTGTTTTCAAAACTCCCGTGGTTCCGCTCTACATTCTAAGTTTAATTAGTAAAGCAATCGTTTATACACGTAATTATTTGTTTTTGCTGTTGGACAGCGCATCCTCAATCAAAAGTAAGAGAATAAAAGAGACAAAGATTGATGAGCGCTAGATGATTATGCTCTTTCCCAATGAACGTTTAGCTGCAAATCAAATTTTTTCTCAATTCACCCGCAGCGCCATGGTTGCGTAGAAGTTTGGTTTTAGAAATGATGTAATCTCTAACGCTGTTTTGATTGGTCGGTTTTTTTTTTTTTTGACGAAACATAAACTTCATTAAAAAAAATAAAAAAACTATGATTTTTCAAGCGAAACATCTTTTTTCCTTTTTGAAGTTAAAATTAAAGGGTGTAAGATCTTTTTTTGAAGTTGACGTTGCTTGAATAAACCGTAAAAGCCAGTTTCGCCTCACTGCTTTTCAGGTCAAACTAAATGACTTGTCTTGAGGGTATGAATTTTGAAAGTGTGTTTTTATGGATGTTGCACTCGGAATGTTAGACTTATCTTCAGACTGACCAGCGCATTATTTATTGCAATATTTTGATAAAACGTCAACTATGCTGTGCTAATTTAAAAAAATTGTATCATCATAAGTTGGGGTTACGGCAATTATAAGATATGCAAAATATTCTGTAATTGACTTCTTGTTACTGCATTCATATTAAGAACGCTTGACATTGAACAGTTTTCTTTCTTTATGATTCAATTGTGCTGCTTGCTTTATAACTTTTAACATTTCATTTCAATTAATGAAATCTTGTTCATCTGATGCTTTAAGCAAGATTTTATCAGTCGTTTTCCTGGACTTATTTAAGTTTCAAAAACGCTATAACCGTACAATTAAACTCTAATGTAGCTTCTTTTTGGAAACGCTTTTTACTTTTTGTTAGGCTTCTTCGAGATAGTGAAAAGGATTAGTTTTTTTATTTTTACAGGTTGAAGTTCTATTTTAATCTGCTTGCGAAATAAATGATAGTCAAAATTAATCATTGTCAAAATTGTTTATGGTTCATTTTTTCTTGCATCGCTTAATGTGGTTCATTAAATAGGACATGGCTATCGATTTACAGTTTAATTTTTTTCAACCGTTATACCTTAACCCAGTAGTTCTCAAACTTTGGTGGTCCGTGGATTCTTCAGAGACTCTCAAACACCCGTGGCCCCCCTTGTTTTAATTTTGTTCCCAAATTCAAGTGAAGAACAAAAAAATGGTCATCCCTTTGAAACTGTCCCTGATTTTATCAATTTCGTCCCAAATGTAAATTGAAGTCCAAAATAAGGATTCTGCTTGTGGATCTCCCGCTAAAGGCCCCCTTTGAGAACCGCTGCCTTAACTCAACGTTTACTGGCCGTTTTGAGCTATGGCATCTATAAAAACTACTCACACGGGACACCAGAGTATACACACCTCAAGAAAATTAAGCATTGGATTAAATCAAATAAACTTAAGATAAAAAATAGTTCTTTCACTTTAAATCAAAAGACGAAAAGTATTTTTTGATTACTTTGTCTCATAAATAAAAATAAGACGTAGGTAAAAAATAAGAAAAACCTTAAACCGAGGGCTGAAAATTAACTGAAGAATGAAAAAGCTTTTTTGCAAATCTTCATCTATAAATCAAATACAGGCAAAAATGGAATAGAAAAGCTCATTTTAAATACACAAACTAATATCTTGGTTTTTTTGGTCGGCAATTACTGTCTTAACACTCGTTCTTTAGTGGCTGGTTATAAAACCTTTTAAAAAGAGTAAAAAGTAACTTAATGGGTTCATTGTAATTTTTGCGAGGTGACTTTGGACATAATTACTCAACTTATTTTTTGTATGTTATTTTTCAAACTGTATTTTAAAATTTATCGAAAATCGGCTTGCCGATGCTACATGTTGCTACGTATTGCAAGTTATTGTAAAGCATGTTGCCACTTGAAACATGGCCAAAAACAAGTTTGATAGCGAATTTTTGCCTTTATCTACTCCTTACTGCTTTGGGTAGGATGATCACTCACGCTTCGTCACTATTTCGAAAGATTTAGCAAATCTTGCGTAAGCTGGGAGATGAAATAACTTTTGGCCTACTTTGCAGGCAGTTATTTTGGTGGATACTTCCAAAAAAAAGTCGAAAATCTAAATGTGTAAAATATTTTTTAAGACAAAGCATTTAATCAATGTTAGTCAAGATCTAAATGCTCGTTTTTATTAGCTGCAAGCTCAAAAATGAATAATGTAATAATGATACGTAAATGAATTCGCTGCAAATAATTTTGCGTCTTTTGATTTTGTGTTTTTTTTGATTATTTTTTATTCATTAATTACATCGGTACCATGTGACGTTTAGTCTTGTTAATTTTAAAGGTTTTAAACTGATAAACTTACGTCTAAAGCAAGAGTAGTAATAAAGTGGTGTTTTTTTCGGGCGTTATGTAGCGATGAACATCTTGAAGTGATTTTACGCACTTCAACGTAGGAAGTGAATATATGTTGGTTTTGATTTGGTTTTTGATATAGTTTATTATACGAATTGCTTTTAATCACGAGTTTTGATTGGAAGAATGTCATTTTAATTACCTCAATAACTTATGTCTGTTATTGAAATAAGCACTTCCAAAAGCGGCATCATTCAGAAGAACAAGTAGTTTTATATAAAAATTAAAAAAAAAACAGTTTGGTCTAAATAATTGAGTTCTAAGTGGATATATTTATACGTTAGGTGCTTGGCAAGAGATTCTTTTAAGGTTTTAATATAGTTTTGCAAATTAATTAGTTGGTTCTATGTGAACAACTGAGAAATTTCTGATAGTTGACTTTTATTGTGTCATTCTTATTGTATTTAGACTATTTTAATTTTAGCTGTTCTCTTTCGCGGTTTGTTGTGATTTTATGATTTTGTTTTCTCTTTATCAAAATTGTTATACCATTTGCCTATAAATGTTTTGCCTTAAGCAGTTTAGCTTTCAATCTATTGTCTTATTTATAACAAACAGAAGTTCCCGGGCCTTTGATTTTTCCTTTTGCCTTTGTTGCATTTCATAGTTTTTAATTTTAAAATGAACTTGAACTTCATATAATTTTTTGGCCATCAAAATTTTGTATGTAATTTCTAATGTGTAAGCATTCCTGCACCGCGTTCAATACATGACCAAAGCAAATTTACCTTGTGACGTGTGACGTTTGCTAAAACGATTTACGGTACTATGAATTTGAACTAGTTAAAGAAATTTAACAGGGTACTAAACTAATTTCAAGCCTGAACGAGTTGTGCAGCCTTCCGTGGCTTCAAGCTGCTTTATTTTGTTTGTTATCCATCTTACTTGGCCTCAGCTTAAACTGTGGGTTTTTAAAGAAAATGTTGACTAGCAACAGTTCTTGCTTAAAATATGTAAAAATATTGCATCTTTTTAATCTTTTTGCATAAAAAGCAAGATATTAAGAACTATGAATAAGAAATGCCTAATCCAAACCGGTCCCCTAGAAGATTTTTTATGTAAGATTTTTTTTCTGTATTATGCAAGATTATCAATATAGCAAATAAAATGAAGCATTTAAATTTTCAGTAAAATTACTATAATACGTTTGAAAAAACTTACAACAGTACTGTACTACTATTTTTATCCACTAAATCTCCACTTTTATCCTACTTTACATTTTGTGCAACATTATCTCATTAGTTTCTGTTTTGTAAAAATGAAAACAGTTTTGAAAATATATGTTAATTCTGATCACGCCAATTATATTTCAAACTATTCGGCATCATAGCAAAAAACAAATCTAGAAAAAAAGTGATTAAATTTCAATTTGAAACAAATACGACCAATTATCAATAAAACTTGGCATGTGGAACAAAGAAGCAAAAAAAGCGCTTAAATTATAAACAAAACCTATATAAAAAAAAAACAAATAAACAAATGGATTCTTGCGCTAGTTGTGCAAACATACAAATATTTTAGAAATTCTTGTACTTTTTCTTTGTGTTGTATAAGGAAAATATTTTTTCAATTAGTAATTGATTTTAAAACAAAAGCCAGAGTCTGAGCATGTAGCTTTTCAAAATTTAAATAAGGTTTGATAAAAGCATTGCGGCAGTTATTGATAAAGCCAGTTATCTCTTGATAGTGTGAGTCAGACCAGACTCTCGAAACAGTCGTTTCAAAAATTAAGTTTGGCAAAACCGTGCTGACGACGGCAGAGCGATAAACCTGAATACGGCGACGCATAGAAAAAATACTTTCGCGCAATTTGTCACATTTTATATGAATAAGCAATAAACTTTTTAACACTAGAACTACCAAGTTGTCCTATAAGACACCGGATCTTTCTTAAGCAATCGGTACGACATGGGTTTGAATGGAGAGCTTTTGCTCTGAAATTTCTTGACTTTTAATGAAATTTAGTTCACCTCATATTGCACATGAGTGATGCACAAATTTCCAGGCATTTGTTTTAGAGATTATTTTCTGTTTTTGATTTTCCATCCTAGAATTAACACGGTGTCCTATAGGAGAACTTGTTATTTCTAGTGTTAAGCAGGAAGACAAAACAAAAAAGTTATAAAGATTGCATATGTGACATTACAGAATATCTTGATTTTTGTTGCATCGATAAGTTCGAGCTTGCGTGAGGGAAATAATCGTTGTTACACACGACAGAAGTGGGGCAGTAATGGGGTGGATCAACCTGGAGTTTCCGCGAATTTGATTGTTCGTATTGCTTGTAAGGGTGTTGTCTTGGATGCTGATGAATATTTTGATATCCAGGTAAAGAGTAGCGTCTTTCGTGGTTGCTTTCGGCTCTGGTATTGTCTACAGGATGGTAAGATCTCATGTCAGATCTTTGTTGAAATGCACTTGATTCTTCAATCTGTGGCGCGTGTGTGAGCTTCACTGTGTTTTCAGTGAGCACGGGGTTGTTGACAAACCGATCAGCACCTGGTAGATTGTGAAGAAATCCACCCTCGAATTGACCTGTCGAAAGAGAAGTCTCGATACCAGAATCGCTGCCTGTTCTTCTTATGTTGCTTTCACAATAAACAAAGCTCTTTCCCATCGGATCCGAAGCAATTCCGATATCTGGCTGACCCGAAGACATCAGTTCCAGATCTTGTTTTGACCATTCTATTGGTCTATTTTGTGGAAAGTATTGCCTTTGAACAGGAGAAACTTGTTCTTTTTTTACCGGTATTGAATTGACGTGAGCAAAAGAGCAAAAGCTTTTTGCAGAAGATGGGAGAGACCCGCTATGGGTTGAAATTGCGGGGCAATCGCTGGTTTCATTGTAACCGAAACAAACAGAATGATTAAAGCCCACTTGAGGTTCAAGCCGAGATGTCGGCGATGAAATATTTGAATGGTTTTTATTGGAACCAGATGACTCGCACCTTTCGGTCCAACCAGTTGCTGTGGTGAACTGATTTTGAAAGTCCGAACACGGAGACTTAGCTCGATTAGGTACAGAATAATCAACCGGGCTTGGTACGCAGGAATATTGGAAGAGATTGCTGTCAGTTGATTGTACATCATTGGTCAAGCATCTCGTCGCAGTCGTTGAGACTGAGTGCTGAGGAAGATACTCGTCAAAGTCCGGTGTGTCGAAGGAACTGTTTTTGCTCAGTCTTCCTGTTTCTTGTCGGGAATTAGACATGTGATCGTAACCTATACTCGATTCTTGGTTGTACCGGGACGACAAAGCCATGGGTCTAGATGTGACAGCATCTGATACAATGACAGACACAGGTTTTTCAGGATTCATATGCATTACAGGAGAAGAGCCCACAATTGCACTGGGAGAATTTTGGTAGCCTGGAAGCTGCTGCTCGTGTGCTGATCCGACATCGAACATTGTCGACACATTGTTTTGGGGTTGGCAGAGTGAACTATTTGTCGGAGAGGCACTTGCTCGTTGAGGTGACAACCGTTGACATGACAACTGCTTTCCAAAGTGCTGCTGATGTGACATTATTGAGTTTCCAATCAAGGAATGTGACGGCCCATTATCAGGCGAACCGATAGCTTCATCGTCTGGCCGTTTCTTTCCGGAACCAACCGGTTTTTGGTTGGACGAGTTTTGTTCTATGTTTCCTCCTGCCACTTTGCTCGCTTTTCTTCGACGTGGCTGGTATTTGTAGTCCGGATGATCTTTCTTGTGTTTTATTCTTAATCGTTCAGCTTCGTCAATAAAAGGTTTCTTTTTATCGTCGCTCAGCATCCTAAATACAAAAAAAACCTTTTGAATTAATTTCTGATATTGAACTGTTTTAGAAATTTAAAGCGTGAAATGCAATTAAAAAAATCAACGTATTACAATACACAAAAAATTGAAGTGAGAGATTTTTACCTCCAGAGTTTTCCAAGGGTCTTGCTTAGTTCAGCATTGTGCAAATGAGGGTACTGGTCAGCCAGCTTTCGCCTTGCTGCCTAAAAAACAAAACGTTTTTCACAAAAGGTTGTTTTCGGATAAAAGTGGTGGGTTGTTATGAAAGTTTATTTTACAAGATTTGGGTAAATTAAACCTTAATAATGAGAAAATGTTGACCAACTGATTTCTAAAGTGCCGTTAATGAAGTTTTTTTCTTTAAACTTTTTACAAAAATTTATAAAATTTCATGCTAAATTACACGTTTTAATATCTTAACCTAATCAATCGTATGTTTTGTTCGAAAAAACTCAGTTACTTCTTCAGCCACTTCTCGTTGCCAAGTTTTGCACACATTCTATATTAAATTATACTTTTCCATAATTGAAATTATATTTTAAACCTAATTGTTCCTTTATTCTGTTATACAAAGTTTTGATGAGAAATCCATGTAATTGTGATCTCATTCCTTTCCTATTCTTACTGAATTTATAAAAAAATAGTATACACTCGTTTTTCTCACCTGAGCCCAGACCATGAATGCGTTCATGGGTCTTTTAACATGGGGTTTTGATTTTTGGGAACCCCCCATTCTTTCTGGCATTTTGACCAAAGTCCAGTCGTAGCCTTTTAAAACTTGGCTGACTGCGTCCTTGATATCCTTCGAAGTATCGTCTACTTCACGTTCCGAGTTCGAATCTCGGTCTGATAAGCAGTCCTCATGAGCAGTTGACTTGGAATCGTCCATGCCGCGATCTTCGTTGAGAAAGTCGTCGAACGTCGCATCTTCGTCTCTGTTTGGTTTCCGATCAACAAGGAATGCTGCGGACCGCGCGGCTGCTTGAATCGAATCGACGTCGCCGCGCGATGATAGTGGCAAAATGTCGGATTGGCGGGGGGAAGTTTGGCAAGAGACCTTGTCGTAGAAACCACCAAATACCGAGAAGTCGTCATCAACGAGACGACAATTTTGCTTCATTGCGATTTCTGATAGCGAATCTTGGCTTGCGCCGGGAGATAGAGAACTCCAATTGCTCGTGCAAGCGGAATCACTTCCTTTTGATCCGAGAATATTGACCACGCTTTGTCCACCTACTAGCGTCATATCTGTGTTCATTACAAAATGTAGTTTTCTTTTTAAGGCAATTTAAACGTTTATTATTAATTCTTATGAGATCATTTGCTAGAGCCGTGACCTAAACAAATTGGCACATTTTTTAAGGATTATGCAGCAATAATAACACCTGTTACTTAGTTTATTTATTCTTAAAGCTTAATACTAACGATTCCTTGAGCCCCAACAAAAAATTTTCTTTATCTATCTTCAGTAACCTGTCGCTTTCACTTTTTTTTGACTTGCTTTTTCGAAGCTTTTGACTCGATATCTGATTTCTGTTTACTAGGTCGACGTCTTTATAACTCGAAGAATCAGCCAACCGTCGATTCGTCACTCACCGCAACGTTGTGTGCGCGCGCTTGATCGCTTTTTTTTTGCGCGATTCCATTGCGCGAGCACAAGCATTCGGTCAAGTTCAGTAAAGCGCATTTCCAATGATAAAAATTGAAAGACTCAATTTTTAAAGTTGAAAAAATAGACGTTTTCAGGATGTCCGAATTAAACTATCACGTCATTATCTTCAGGTTAAGCAAGCCTCTGGCGGCGCAAGTGGCGCTTTTATTACTTTTTGTCCGCGGCATTTACCTAACTTTCTGTCAAAGCGATTTAGCGTCTTAATGTATAGAAATTAGTGATGGTTTTAAATAAAACATGTTGGAGTTTATAAAATTATTTTCTATTTTCTAAATTAATTTTTGGAGTAGGACGTGCTCGTAGTAAATGGTAATTTTGTAAGGTTCGCTTTTTCTATAGCCTGAAACAAAAGTATTGCAAGAAGTCTTTTGATTCTCTATTTTACTTCATTTTCAATCAAAGAAATTTCAAATAAAAAAATGAATAACTGAATTCAAAATATTGCAGGGGAATTTTCCCCTGGAACATCCAAATTTCAAGCGGATTTTTTAAATAAGAAATTAATTTACAACAATTGTACAGTTTTTGACGTTGTTTAAAGCGGCTGCATTAACTAGGAATCACGTGATAACGAGGATCTGAATGCAAATCTGTTTCATCGGGAGCAATGACAGCGAGTGTCGTGCCATGTGTACTAAAGCTGTTGACATTGTGTGGTGGCCCCTCTGTGTCTTCGAATTAACTTGGTTGAAGATTAACTCCGTAATAGTTATGTCATGGAAAATAACTACAACTAACCAACAAAATTTTGCTTCTTTCACAAAAAAAAGCATAACAATGGTATGGCTTCATCTCTGCGTTAAGTTTTTTTTCACCTTGATTTTGCTTTACAGTTTTTAAGTTGTCATTCTCATCATTCAATTGATTTTTTTTTAAATGTGAAACACTGAGTGATTCTTTAAGAATTTATAAAATTGCGAGTGAAATAATTTTTGAAACTGGTCACCATCATTATCGACAGAAAGATTTTTATTCTCGCGTTTCGCCAGTGACGAGAGCGCGGAATAATGATTCTTTAAAATCGGTCCGTCCCGGTCATGGTGCTGAAGCCTTCTACCACCGTGGCCCAAAAATTTGAAACGCAATTGTTTCGGCCCACTAAGTGAAGACTTTTTTTGGTCTTCAATTAAAGTTGAGTCTTGAATTCTAGTCCTCAGAATGGTAAAACCAGTTGAGACTCGATGTAAGCCGAAATTGTTTTTACGGCAACGATTATTTCAACACATTATTTACATTATATCTGTGCGGCCTACCTAAAAAACTCACTGTGGCCCACTGTTTTAAGAAACAATGATTTAAATTATCGTAATATGTCGTTAAAGCGCTGTAAGTCAATCATTGAATTTATTTAAGAAATTGCCAAGTTAACGATAAATCGTTTACAAATTTAATGTCGGTTCCTGTTAAATACGAGACTTTACTTAATTTAGTATGAGAAAGAAAATTTTATTCTAGCAGTCATGAACTACAGTGCAATAAAAACATGATATAAAAATATAATAAAATAGTGCAACAAAAATAGTATGATAAAAAAAGTTTTATTTTAACAGTCAGCTCTGCAATTCAATGCACTACTCTTTAAATCACAACAACTGTTTTTAGCATATTATAATAGCTGGTCCTAATCATAAAACAATTATTCGAAAGTTCCGTTTTTAACTGATTATAGTTAACCCAAAAACTATTTTTAATGTTGTGGTGAGTAAAGTAAATTATAATTCAGTTTCAAGTACTAAATTGAGCTTTGCTTCTTAATTTAAAAAGATAAGTAAAGAAACTTAATTGCTTTTATATTGAACTTGATATTGATATAAAGTTATTTTCGCTATCATAAGAGTTAATTGCTATAATTACCTTCTTTTTTACTATTACAAGACCAAATACATTTTTCAGTTCAATTTGATCGTTCGATGCGATTTAGCAGATCCAGATGTGGTTTTTAAAAAATCGACAAGGGTTTGTGTTTTCAAAAAAATTAACTTGGCTATCTTCAATTCAACAAACAGATTGAAATTTGCCGCTGATCGTTTGATCTTTTTTGAAAAAAATCATTATCCTTCCTGTTCATTTGTAAAACAAATATACCGGCTGATATAGGAAAACATGGGAAATGATTCATCTGCTTTTGTTATTGTGTTTCGTAACTAAAACATATAACGTGAAATTACCTATGAAGCAGTCCATAAGTATTTTTTAAAAGACCTTTATAAATATATGCTTTGATTTTTTTTTTATTCTTTTGTGGTTGTAGTTTCTCAGTTCATTTATAAAAGTATTATTTCGGTTAACTTTTACTAAAAAATAATTCGTTTCTTGCTGTTGAGCTTTTTTCCAACCAACAGCTGCTATAGTTAACTGCACGATTCTGTTGATTCCATTTTGCAATTTTAATTTTTTACATGAGTTGTTTAATTACGTTGCATTTTGTATGTAGTTAAGCAAGTTGCCAAGTCCGATCAGCAGATCTTGCAAATGCCCGCAGGTAAATAGTAGTACAAAATATTGATAACATCTGTTCGTGCATCTACTGTAATTTTTTGAGATAGGCTCTACTTTTTATCGATTTTTAAAAATAATTCTTTCTTGATGAATTAAAAACGTAAAATTTTTAACCTACTTTGGATAATTTACGATCCCTTATATTCTCACTCTGTTTAAGTCGCGTTACTTTACGGGTCAAAATGATTATGACGTCTCAAGAAATGGTTAATGTGATTGCATAAATGAAGTCACACGAAGTTTGTACCAGTGAACAATTTTAACCTATCAAAAAATGGGGTCACTAAGCTGATCAGCTATATTAATGCTAATATTTTGTGACGACAATAGTGTAATTTTTGGAAGCCAACCATAAAAACGTTCATAGATGATACTCAATAACATAATTCCGTATTAATTTGAATTTATTCTGACGATTACATTAATGTCACTAAGAGAATGCAGACCAACGCTAATGTGGCATTGGTATTTTTTTGTGATAATCCTTATTAAGAATTTCGATAGAGTGGTAACCGCAATTACGCTTCTTCATCGATGACATAACGACATTTTGCTTTACAATCGAGATTTGTAAGATACACATTTTTGCCTTTTTGTGTTTTCTAATGAAGAAAGCTATGGGCTTACTTGATTTGTATCTTCGTTTTAAACCTGACATGGGCAAACTACGGCCGCGAGCCAAATCCGGCCGGCCAAGCATTCGATATGAACAGTGTAATAAGGTAAAACAAAGACGCTTTTTTGATTTTTACCTCCGTGAATGGTGAGACCATGAGCCAAAAAAATGTTGGGAGGGCTATACAGTTTTTCCCAAATTTTATGACGTTTTCCGGAATCATGATCTTCCAGTTACTTGAGTGAAGATTTAAAAAAGGTCTTTACTTTGAATCTGTCTCAGATTTCTCAATTTTCGACCCAAAAAAATAATGATCTCTAAAAAAGGTCTCCACTTCAATCAGTTATGGGTGAAACAAGTCATTCAAAACAAAGGGAAAATCTTTTTTATGTTCACCTCTAAGAATGGTGCTGCAAACCAATGCGAAAATCTTTTTTTTTTGAGGCACGGGTTTACGTTGTGAAAATTAATGCGACCCGCAATCAAAATCAACTGCTGAATCCGGCACTCAAACTAGAAAGCTTGCCCACCCCTGTACTAAACCATAGCCAAAATTTTTTCCAAGTTAATTTCTAAACTTCGCCTCCAAACTATTAGCACATTTCCCAGTATTCTATTGAGAAACAACCAACTATTAGAAGCGTTTACACCACGGATGTCCAACGTATTAGAGAAAAACGTTGATCTGACGCAGCCACGGACCGCTAGCCGCCTGCTACGTGTTTTTGTAGCCCTTCAAACAATTTCAAATTGTCTCAATCTTCTTCCCTTAACTTTTTTACTTCTCATTGTTTTAGTCAAGGGTCGACAAATGAAGTTAAATTAATTAAAAAACGTCTGGTTTTATTTTTCGGTCTTCAATTGTGGTTGTAAAGATGTAGCAAAAGCCGATTGTTTGAAAAAATAAAAATCATTTTTAATCATCACTGACCTTGTCAGACATTGTTATACTACCTTTTAGTTTTTGTATTTGTAAAACTTGTTCGAAACCTAGCTACATTTGAATTTTTTTTACCATCAGTTGTTGCTGAATAATAATTTCCATTAAAAAAACAATTTTATAAAAATCTGCTAAAATTCTATATATTTATTAAGATGGGTCAATTGGGAAGTAATGCTACAAATTGCAGCCTGCGTGCACGTCATAAAACGTCATAAAATGACAAAAAAGCTAAAGACTTTTTGATTGATACTTAAAAAGACTTGTATTATCTCTTTTAACCACAAAGCAAATAACACTAATTTAGAATTTTGCACGGGTCTTTTTAACCCATCTAGAGTTATAGAAGGGTTATCAAAAACACAATTAAACTTAAATTCAATTAAAATTTATACAGGTACTGGTCAACAATGCACTGATGAGGACATATAGGCCTAAAATGTGACGCTCACAGTTAAAATAGCATTGGTTCGGATAAATTTTTTAAAAATGCTTGTTTACTTCAAGTAATTCTAATGAGTGTAATTCAGCATGTCAAAATTACGACGCCGGTCACACCTGGTCATTACGTAAAGTTTGTAGATTAGTTTAAAGTATTTTAATCTTTTTTAAAATTCTGCTATGGGCGTTCTTGTGTGACTTCATAGGCTGCTGCCCAAGCGCTGAGCATATCGCATTGAAAAGTTTATTTAACGGAAACGATGCGTTTTTGCGATTAATAAAAACGAACTTTACTGCTAGTTCTATTCGTTTTAACACTCGCTTAATTTCTGTTGTTTGGACTATCATGTTTAATTGTTCATATACCATTGATAAAATTATGAAAACTTGCTCGATTGGGTTAAATATTTTAATAAAGTGTTATTGTTACTATTATCCAAAATTACAAGTTGGCCGTTTAGTTAAAAACAAAAGGATTTTGTAGAAAGTCTAAAGAGTGTTTATGTTTTATGCATATGAATTTCAAATATTATGTTTTTTGCTTTGCCTACTCTTTGACCATAAAGACTTGATACTCATAAGGTATTTTAAACTAAATTAGCTTCAAGTAATTTTTAAAAGCGATGATTGGACGTTACTGAACCGTAACGCTGCATGATGTCACAGGCTTTTTTTAGAACGCAGTCACCTACTAAAAATTGCCGATTTGTTGTACCCAGTTCAAAAGATATCAACAATTGCACTCGTTACGAGAGTGACTTCGCGTCTTCTGCGGTCATTGTCAGTGTCGTGTATCAGCTGATTTGGGAATCGATGGCATAATCCGGCAATCTTTGGTTTCCCATTCCTGCAGGGATTGATTAAATATATAATAATATTTAATCATAGCTGTAATTTGCGGCAAATAAAATCGAGACGTTTCGATTTGTTGTGCTTTACAAAAAAATTCTCTTGCAGCCTTAACTGAAACAAGCAAAAGTTTTTTGTTAAAACTTTTCGTTTGTCAGTTCATTGTTGTAAAGAGATAATTCTTCGCAAACTCGAAAAAACTCTCGCGTAAGTGAAGTTTTCAGATAAAATAAACTAATTTGGGTATATTTAAATTTAATTTAAAGGAAAGAACATGGGTTTGGTATCTTAAAAAATTATATGCTGCTTGTCAGTTGTTTTTTAGTTTATAATTGCCGTGCTTCTCTAGATCATACTAGTTCTGAATATGAGAGTAAAAAATTAAAAACAAATAGTTGTGTAATAGAGATTGCCACATTTTTTTCCAACTTCTTTTTTTGATTAAATTGTTTATTTCTAACTAAGAGCAAATAAGTCGAAGACAGTAATTATGTTTATTAAGTTTTATGTCAAACCAGATCACTTGAAAACGATTTATTAGCCTGCTTGTCGACATTATAAAGTAATTACTTTATTTTTTTTAACCTAAATTAGCCGCTTTTGCTTTGCTAACATCTTGGATAACTAACTGCTTTTTAAACTAAAATAAAGAAAAGAAAAATAAACAAACGAAAGAATTCTGCGAAACATCCGCCGCTTTAATATTCGATAGAAATCTCGAAGACCATCGGTGCCTTTGCAAATCTTTGCCCGTCAAATTAAGTTATAGAATTTAATCCTTTTGAGTAAAATAAAAAAAAATTCTTTTTTCAGTTCGTACAAGTCACTTAATTAGAATAATTTTTTAAAAACAAAGATTGTATCAAGCATTAAAGATGTTTGCTTAATTTTTAGGACGCCTTTCATTTGTAAACAATAAGAAATTTTTGCGGTAAGAAAAAACAAATTTTTTTTAAATCTATGCTTTATATTGAAAATTGTTTGCTAATGTATACCTGTTTGTTTATGTAGTATTTAGTCTTTTTATTGCAATATGGTATTTGAAAGTATTGGATATATCAAATGCTTACTGAACGAAATACAGGTGAATAATCTTAAACATTATAGAGTTCAAATATTCACTAAAGTAAATTGCATGTTATAAATCATAATTTCACTTCCATCCATAGTTTGGCTCTATCTTATATCAATCATAACAAAAATTTTTGCCCTGGTCGAGAGAAGTGACCTTGTAATAGTTTTCGATGAAAGACTTTTTTCCAAATTATGTTATTAAATTTTCGAGACGTGTTCGGTTACAACGTGAAGACAAAGACAAACAAGCATGTGCAAGCTTTATCATATCCTGCATCTTATTGTCCGCAAGGTTTTAAACGCCGCATTGGTGATTTTTTAGATATTACTTGAAGTTCATGTCCTTGGGCATTTTGTTTATAAACAACTTGTCCCTTAGCTTTTCTAAAAAGTTCTTCGCTTTATAAAGCGCTTGAAAGCCATGTTTAATTTGAATGAAAATTTCTTTGAAAAAGTACTTGTGTTTGTGTAAAATTTTTTCTAAATTTTTTTGTACAATTATGCAACAGTGCAAGTATGATTGCGAGATGTACAAGTATGCATGCGAGGCTAATTTACCCGGCCTACCGATTTATGCCCAAAAAGTAGAAGCCGTAAGCCAGGCATCCCCCAGTTACAGCTGTCATAAAAAGAACGTTCATATGGAAATATTTTGTGAATTAAAATAAAGGCCTTTTTTAGTTTTTAGTTAACTTAAACAAGAGATTGTATTAAATGAAATGAAGACCTTTGGCCAATAATTTATTTGTTCAAGACAATGTGGCCATCATACGGCTACAAAATCTGATAATCAGTCATTCTAATTATCCGCTATCTTACCCCGTTTGAAAAAAGTTTGGTTACCCCCGTAATTATGTATTGCGATTAGTTTTTTTACTAAATTTGTGAAAAAACGAAAACCATAAACACTGAAAATTTAGATTTATTGAAAGAATTTCCAGAGAAAAATAATTTTGAAATCCCAGTGGAATTAATGCTTTGAAACAAACTTGCATTACGCATTTTATTAATATTTTGATGTTTAGCTTGTATTATAATCAGCGAACAATGAATTTATTCACTAATTGTTTTTGCCAAAAATTATTTGAAATAACCATAGAATAATTTTTTTTATTTAAAAAACAATAACAAAATGCTTTAAAAAATTTTTTATTATCCCATTCGTAAAAGAAAAAGATGCAGGATTAGAGAATGTCTATTAGAAACTATTTACTCTTAAAAATGTATCCGTTTGTACTTTAAATTAAAGCAGTTGAAATTTTCTACTAGCTGATCAGCTGAAAAAAATTACTCCAAAATATCAAAGTAAATTTAATTTGAATGAAACTAAACGTTTCCAAAGTCAAACATTATTTTCTTTTTAAGAATAATAACTCAACCAATAACTATCACGTTGTTGTTTTTTTTTTTTTAAATAAATTACTATTTCCAAACATATCAAATTCACAACATGTGACATTTCGTTTTCGCATTAGTTTTTCGTTTATTCAAACAAACTTTTTTCGCTGTTGATTCGTTCAACTGCTAATATTTTATTTTTTTCAAGATGATTGTTAATTCAAGGAAAAAAAGCACAAAACCACCATAAATTGTTTTGATCGCTATAGTCTAGACCTCTTTTGCACCTTGAGCCCCAGTAATAGATTGCATGTTTTAACAAATCTTATAAAACCCAACTCACAAGTAACACCAACTACCTTCAAAGTTGATTATTTCACCAGATATCGCTTGGCACCTAATTGAAGCCATTTCTTTTGAGAAACACGCTTATCAGGAAACATAAACAAGCAATTTCGCGAATAAAAGCACGCAGATGTTGTAGAGATGTCCCCGTAGTTCGATTTGGTGTCAATTTACCTGTGATCGGTTCGTTATTTATCTCTAAATATTGCATAATAAGGCCGATGAGATAAAACCAAAATTACGGGTATAGTTCTTAGTCACAGTTTCTATTTTTGTTCGAAGTTACCACAATCACTTGCAATTGCATTATCTCAGTTCGATCTCGAAAAAACAATGGAACTAAATCACTTGATTGCTTATTTGCTTATTACAGTTCCGAATTTCAGAGTAAACTTACACCTTACTGCCCTAATCTGAGGAAGTACAACTCGGGGTTTTTTATTGTTCTTCAGTTAAACCAATAACAAGTATCAACTAGGTTACACTTGTACATTTCGAATTGCTTGACGGCTTTTTTGTCTAAAAGTGAGAAAAAAAGCATTGAAAGTCAAATGCATCGTCCAAGAAGCCGTCAAGTGACTTTTCGAGCAAAAACGTTACAAAGGTGTCATGATTTTAAAAATAGCACATGTCGCGTCTTACAGTTACAACGGTGCTTTGGTGTTGACCGACGTTTACGTCACATTGGCTTGACAATCGTCATGCATTGACGACTTTGTGTATTAAGGTTGTGACCTCAAAAAATAAAGTTGAGCACTCCTTGTAGGCTTAGTAAAAGGTACTTTGTTTCAAAAACTATAAATAGAATTTTAGATTTTAGTCCACCTCGAACTGCTTCAACTGCTACGATGTTCGTTGCAGTTTTTGTCACTAAATGGTACTAGTTACCCCAAAGGAAATCAATCAATCTAAAAAATGTAAGAAAATTTACAGTACCATTTAAATCCCTTTGGATTAAAATGCATAAAATAACTTAATGCTATTTAATTCAATTTTTGACGATTCGTTTTTGTTTTCCTTGTGTTTTTTAAAATTTGCTTACTTATTTAAAATTTACTCATTTCATTATAAAAAAGTTTTTTGTTTTTTTTTATTTAAAAAATAAAAAATAAAATTTGCCTCGAAATCACATAGTAGTTTTGCATAAAAAATCGGAGAGTTGGACACGCAAAGAAACCGTTTCTCTTAATGCGAAATTGCCTGATTAATGCGAATTGTAAAGGATCCGCTTCGATCGAGTATCGCAGTTCTTCAACACCAATTTGGACGGACGCTGATTTCAAAACCAAACCTTTCGCAATAACCATAACTTGTTTTGAGTTCCACTCACTTTTTTGGTACCGTGGCAACAGGGGTGGACCGTTGACTGTACTGTGTCAGATTTATCCGGACAGGAAATTCCAAACCGATCTCCAGCACCAGAAACAGGAATGATACATAGCTGCACTTAGGCCTACTAAAAAAATACGGCCAAATCAGTCACGTTTTAGTAATGATTTCTTACCAGCCATTAGAATCATCGACAGAGAAAGCTTGTTGCACCGTGAATGTGCGTCGTAATTAAATGCAATGTCTTTGGCACACTTGTTTTTTCTAATCAATTCACATGCGTGTTAAGTCTAAACAGCTACAAAGCAGTGCAGTTTAGTTTGCAAACGAACTGCTACTAAGTGTGTTAGCTTGTTAGTGATAAGTTTCAAAGTTGTTTCAGTTATTTTAAAAAGTTAAAACAATTAAATAATGTGCCGTGATTATAATGTATATAATAACTACATACTGTAGAATATTAATATGTTAAAACAAACATCAAGTAGCTAGCTAAAAAGAGATTTTAGAAGGCCTCGTTATGCAATTTTTAAAGCAGTTGCATTAAGATTTGAACTGCATGATCAGTTTTTCGGTTTAAAAATATTACTCAGTGTTCATTGTCATTTCATTATAAAAAAGTTTTCTGAAGTTTAAAGATAAAATAGTGCAAATGCGCAATAGAACTTTGTGTAATACATTTTGCGAACACTTGTGCTCAGACATAAAAATAAATTACTTGTTATTTCTCCAGTAAAGCAGAATAATTTTTTGGAGAGTTTTCCAAGTGAAATTTATTCGGCTTTTTAATTCCCATCTAGCAAAAAAAGTGTAACTTTTAGGTGTCGAGCTAAAAGTTATTTATAGGAAATGGATCAAGGTAATTGAAAGGTATAAGTTAATTTCCAACTATACACAATAGATTGTATTTACGGTCAAAACTTTTTCTTTAACTCACCTAAATGAGGAGTAAGCAAACTTTTTAGCTCAAGTGCTGCATTTAGTTGGTGATTTTGTTCGAGGGCCGCACTTATATTTATAACGTGAATTGGTGTCTCTAACTTACTTGAAGACCAAAAATAAAGGTGTTTACTTTGATTTGCAACACCAATCTGGGAGGCCTAGACCGTACTAAGATAAAAGACCGCACTCTTAGATGTAATATTTAATACTTGGTGGGTCGGATGAAGCGGCTTACGGGGCCGCGTTTGACCCGCGGGCCGTAGTTAGCCCATCACTGATTTAATTCAATTGTATGAACAAACTTTATATGAAAATTCGTGTAAAAAATCTGCAATTTTATTTTTTACAGTTGGAAAATTGATTGATCCTGATAAATATATGTATGGTATTTGGATGTAAATGAAGATACTTATCGTGCAACGATGCTGAAAGAAACGATTCAGTCTGTACTTTATCTTTGGACAAAGTAAATTTGCTAGAAGTTTGGTAAAGTCATCATCGTGAAAATTTTATTCAGTATCTTTAGATGAGCGATGGGAGATTTCTTGTTAGTTTACAAGAAGTACAAGCAACAGAGAATATCTCACTCACTTGCTCGCTAATTAAAAAAAAAAAAACTTTTCGGAAGAGAACATTTAAATAAAAAAAACCTTTCTTTTTGGAATTTTATTTGCAAATTGCTAACTAAAGCAATAAATTATTGCCTTCCATATGGATGATATTGCCCATGCAATCTGTGGTTATGCAGCCATAAGTTTGGATAAGTTGATAGCAATATGACTTATTTAGACATATTTGTTTACGTCGGAGATTTACGTTACTTTTCCCTACTTAAAATAAGTTTTTGTTACCGGTTTGCGAGCGTTGACTTTGACGGATTTTCGAATTCAGTTGCTTCCTGACGCTGAACCTGACACAATGCTGAATACATTTTCAATAAATCGTAAGGTGTTTGTAACATTGGTTGCAGCAATTTTCATAATAATAATTGCAAAAATTTCGTGTGAGACTATTAATATTGCTTAGTACATTTTAAAAATGTTATCGAACGAAAGCCAGTTAACTTTCACTTTCACAATTATTTGAAAATTCTTTGGACCAATTTGTGAGAGCTTAGTAAGAAATTAAAAACTATTTTTCTATATTTATTGTCTTTGTGGTTTTTGCTTTAATTAATTGCTCAACTTTTTAATTTTTGCTTTTAAATTTTTTGTTGCTCATGCTTCAGATTATTCATTGAATTTATTTACGGCAATTTATATCTTACAGAAAGACCAAAAAAACTTAGACTCACACGCATCTATATTATTTAAAAAGAGTAAGTATGCCCATGACGTTGCTTTTAATTCGCAACGACGGACACGATACGACAAGCTTTCTCTTTTGGCGATTCTAATGGAAGATTCGTGTTTTGCCTGCACTTCGCTCGAATGCTGTTTATCAGTTCTCATGTTCGTGCGATACGACCTTGACCTGCATTAATATGTCAACCCGTCATTTGAACAAAAGGGTGGGTGAACACTCGGGGTTTTAGTTGAAAATCGAAAGTTCTATTAAAGTGCATATTATGTCGTGCGACATTTGTTCCAATACTAAATACAACATATTAATTAAAAAGTGCAATTCTAATTTTGAAACCAAAATTCATGAACCTTTGTTAATTACAAAACGTAACCTTGGACTTAGTCGGCAGTTATTGGCAAATGGATGGTTTTCTGTTAAATATGTTGTAATACTGTTGCTTTTGTTATTTTGATTTTGTTTGATATTTCGCGCCTTTTACTTCTTAATCAATTGGTTCACTAAATTCTCCTTATGAAAACTTTGTGGAAATAATTTGGGTAAATAACTTACGTCACAAAATCATTGACTTCTGGTTCTTTAAGATTCTGATTGCAATCTTATGTATTTTGTTTGTCTGATGAAGGCTGATGGAAACCGGAAACGTTTACATTAGTTTATTTTTTATTTTATTTTGGTATGCATAGATTAGTCGTGCTAAGTGCAATTGTGCTATGGTCTATGCCAGAGGTGACAACATGCGGCCCGCGAAAGAATTTGACAAAAGCAACCCCCAAGATTTCAAAATAACAAAAGCAAGCAGCTAAAGCTTAATGTCTTTCTGTCCCCTTTAGTGTTACACCAAGGCTCCCAGCGATGGATTTTATAAAAACCCAGATTGCATAAGAAAAAAGTCTAGATTCCTTTGCAAAATTTAAATGTTATATTTTTCCCAAAAAAATATATTAAATTTGAAACGAGTTTGTTTGTTAATGCAAATAGCAATATTTGTCGAAAAGTTGACAAAAGATTAGAAAAACGTTACAACAATGCTCCTAAATCCATGTGCTCAGAGCGTTGCCATTTTTGTCCTACATATCATGGGTGCTTTTTTGCTAATAACTGAAAAAAATTTTTTTTTGCAAAAATATTGATACGCAAAATGGGACCTTTATCGAATCATTTTTATATAGATGCACGGAGGCGAAGAGGTTTATAATAAATAATTATTTATTTTCTAAAAAAAAAACAGATTTGAGAGATTTTCAGAAATAAAATCTAGGAAACCAGATGGGATAAGAAAAGCCCAGAACTGGGATCCCTATGTTACACCCGTTTCTGCACCCTCTGAGATCCAACTCGAATTAATAAAACTACGGAGTGATGACAAGCTGAAAGCGATGTATTTGAACAAGCCGTTGCTTGAATTTTATCGTGTTTACTTATCAAAGGAAGAGTTTCCAAACTTGAGTGCTTACGCTCTAAAAATGATCATCAAGTTTCGGAAGCACGTACCTTGAACATCAGAAAAAGTTGTTACAGATCAAGGCTGACAAATAAAAATCTTAGTAGGGCTTATGCAGTTGAGGGTTTGTGACATCGTCAGTTCGACTTAATATTAAACGCTTAGTAAAGCAAAAAAGTTTCCAAAAATCTCACTCATGGTTATATTGGCAAAGCACGTTTAATTTTTCATTACATGTTTCTTTGTTGCTTTCTATTATTTCATGCTTTAATACTGCCTTCAATAACTTCAGCTGTATGGTTCGCATTTGAATTCCATGTAGGGGAAAGTATCCACAATTGAGCCAAAATTTACATTTTTGATCAGAAAATTTAAACCAGTAGTATTTTTATCAAAACAAAGTGATATTCATAAACTACCTTCTTTGTGGTAATGATTTAAATTTTTAGAATCATTATAGGCAAATTATTTGTGGTATTTTTGGGGGGTTAAAATTGCCTACTAATTTGGCTCAACTATGGAGTCGGATTTCCGTAGTTGATCCAGCCAGTAACTTTAATTGAGCCACTCTCTAGTTTATAAAATTAAGTCGGGTATTGCGTGTCATCACATAAGAGAAACATTAGAACCAAAAAGCTTTATTCAAAATATTAGAAAATAACATATACAAACTTTCAATCAGAGTCAACTACTGTATGTACACAAAAAAGTAACAATGTCTTTCAAATAAAAATTGAGAGTGCTTTATAAAATAGTAGTCAGTTTTTACAATACTGGCATTTAAAAACTGTTGTATCATCTGTACAAGCTTCATGTGCCCAGCTTTTACAAGGACCAACAATGCTGCATGCAGCATTTCTAGGATTGCAATACAAACAACCGATGCAACTGCATTTAATCCAATCCTCCACATCTTTACAGTATAATTCCGAGCAAATGCAACAAATGTTTTCATCATTAAATTCAGAAAGATCAGAACTGTCATCGAGTGTCATAGTAACAGATTCTTCCGACGAACTCGAGAAAACAATTGATTTTTTTGCCTTTTTTTTTACGTGTTTAAGCTTTTTGCTTTTTTTTTGGTCTTGTCTGGTCTTGGACTTTTTGTCTTTATTTCCAACCTCTCTACGTCTTCTTAATGGTTTCTTGCCCAAACAAACTAAATTTGCGGCAAGGCGTTCTTTTTCTGGTGTCGAAGTAATAACAAGCGATTTTTTTTTGTTTTTTTGTTGAGCAAAACGTTTTCGAGGTAAAGCCTTTGGTACTGGCAGGATATCAAATGGAGAAACGTAATTAGGATTAGAAAAACCTCTTTTATTTTGAATGGGTGTTCTGTTGATTAAAATTTTATTTGTTTCAGTATTGCTCATTTGCACAGGCTGGTACTGTAGTTGCAGATTTTGTGTTTGCTCTGGAAAAGGGTCTGTCACTGGAGGATTAACAGAACGAAGAAAAGTTTTTTCTATTTGTTGTGTTTCATCAGAAACAGTAGGGTCGGGTCTATTAGTAACTTCAGCTGGCAAGAAATCTTCATCTGTGTAGATATCTCTATTAAGTGGAAAGACTCCAGTTGCTTTAAAAGCTGATTCCATGTTCTTTTTGCTAAAAGCAATATTGTATGCTTCCTTAGCAATGCCAGCAACATTGTAAATTGTGCAAGGGGTTCCAGGATTTGACTTCATCCAGCTATCCAGAAACTTGTTGTAATATTGTTTGAAAGGTCCGAACACCCCTTTGTCTAGTGGTTGCAGTTTGTGGGAAGTGTGCGGATGGATCGTTAACATTACGATACCGTATGTTCTGCTTTTTTCTACAGCTGCTAAAGAAATGTGAGAGGCATGATTGTCTAAAATAAGCAGCACAGGATTTTCTGGTGAACATTTTGTGTGCTTTTTAAAATGATCCAAGTAATCAACAAATAAGTCGGTTGTCATCCAACCTGATGAATTAGCAGCGCCCAAAGAACCAACAGGAGCATTATTTAGCATGTAGGGTTTGTAGTTTTTTCGTGGAAAAATAAACATTGGTGGAATATCATTTCCAAGTGCGTTAATTGTTGCTGCCATTGTGACAAGTTCACCTCTTTCTCTTGATGTCACAGCTCCGACCTGTTAATGATAAGATTAGTTAAGATCATTTTTCTGAAGACTATAAATAATTAAAATAGTTTTCTATGCACAATACAACTTTACAATGTTTATGCAATGCAGGTTTCAACTTCAATTAGAGGTGTGATATAAGTAGGTTAAGCCTAGACGATGTCAATAATACAGTTTTTAGATTACCTGCTTCACTCCTTGTTGAGCTAAAACCTTTTTTGGTACTTGTACAGTAAAGCAGCCAGTTTCATCCATATTGAATATATTTCCTGGATCAAATTGATACTTTTCCATTACACTATATAAATTATCAAAATAGTTGCTGACATTTTTTTTGTTAAAAGCCGTTGCTCTTCCATAAGATGTTGCTTCTGCTTTTCGTAGAGTCAAGTGGTGGCGTTGCATAAAATTGCGGAGCCACTTTTTGCCACTTTTTTGGTCAATTTTCCAATTTTCAGGAATATCAAGTTTCTTTCTAACGGCAAATTCCCATGCTAGTGATCTAGCTTTATCAGTCGACAAACCAAAAAAGCGATTGCATAGATTTAAAAAATGCTTTGCCAAATCACTCTCCATCTCTTTTGATAAAATTTTTTTGTGAGAACTGTAGCCCATATTAGCATTTGTTGGTCCTTTTTCAGCTGCTTTTCTAAGGTAACGAGTTAAGGTCATTCTATCAATGCTGTGCTTTTTAGCACTCTCTCTAATTGAAAATTTATTTTTAGTCACATCTGTAGCAGCGTTCTGAAAGACAATAAGTGGTACTCTTCCGCGATCAGTTTTTCGTTTTTCCATTATTCTAAGGCTTCCAGTCACAATAAGTTTTAGTATTATAGTATTTTAACTGAAAATGACAAAATTAATTGATGTAAATATAACTAAGTTCAGATTATTTCATGTTTACGATTTAAATTTAATTAAGCATTTAGTTCATGTTAAGTAACCAAAGTTGGCTCAACTAAAGATTGGTGTAGTGGCTCAACTATAAAACAGCGCTCAATATGGACATATCTCAAGATTTTATCACTGCCTTTGATCTAATAATTATAAATCTAACCCTATTTAAAATGTAAAGCTTTATGTTATACTCATAAAAACTTTCGCTTTCTTAGCTGCAGTAACTTCAGAGATAATCGAACTTACTTTAAAAAAAAAAAACAACAATTGTATTAAAAAATTGCACAAACTGATCTAGCACATGGTGTTTTCATCACAACTGCGTAACAATAACAACAAAGAACCGCCATCTTGATACAAAAATATTAAAGTTGTTACGGTTGAAAAAATTTAAACAAGGCGGAAAAAAAGGCTAATTGATCAATTATGGAACCGGCTCAGGTATGGATACTTTCCCCTATATTTTGGTAATTTTTGTTTCTTGCATTTACTTAAGAAAATTTTAAGTATAGCCACGCCAGAGCTTTGTAGAGTGGCAGTTTTAGGTGACAAATTGAATTTTTATTATTTTGTTTGTTGTTCATTACTGTTGTAAACAATTTCTTTTTTGTTCTGAAAGTTTTATAAACCTGTTACCAAATTTTTGTTGACTGGGTTTTTTGCTTTTTAACGCGCTTTTATATTTAATAAAAATTTAACTTTAATCGGGAAATTTGATGTGTTAAATTTTTATTAATTTTGTTTAACTTTATCTCATACCTTGTAAACTTTAACATGACTGATAAGAGCGTTTTTTGCTTTTTTAATTACAGAAGAAAGTTTTATAGTATGACTGAAACCTCGTGCGGCCCACTTACCCAGCTGGAGCTGACAAAACGGCCCGCGACTGCAAATTGGTGTGTCACCCCACGTAATTGTGCTACCCTATGAAGAAAATATACTCTCGACCTAATTTATAATTCTAATGGCCGGTTAGAAATCCCTGCTAATTATGACTGATTTGGCCGTATTCTTCTAGTAGACATTAGCTATACTGACTAAATTAACTAACACAGGCTCAAGAAAAATTTCATTTAAAGAATTGAATATTTAAAAAATGGAATTTTTTGTCTTGTGCGATGATTGAATCATAAATAAAACCATAACCGATGAGCAAAAAATTAATTTTGTTAATACTTTCATTACTATTCATAACTAGCCTATTAAATTTTTTCATAGCGGGGTGAGGCACCCATGAGTAGAAAGAAAAAAGCGGCCTGTTATTTTATACTGTACAAAGACCCATAAAAACGAACACAAATATAAGTTTTTTAAAACAAATTTTTGGTTGTTGTGTAAGGTAAAACATTTTATTGTGATGGAAAGAATTTTTTTGCAAAGTAAATATCCAATAAAGATCAAAATTTTAAGTTTTAAATTTTAATTTTTGTGAAAAGAAAGGTCCAACATCTCGACAAAAAAAAAGTTGAAGAATAACGAGAGTTGCACCCCTTTGCTCACAGATGTAGTGTAAACACATCACTTTTTACAATTTGAAGTATATTTGACATATAGGGGTAGATATATTGCCTAATATTCATAATTTTTATATTTTTTTGAATCGCATTAATAATGTTTTATTAGTTAATCTTAAATGCAAGCGTTTAATGGAAGCAAAAGTTTTGAGCTTTTGCTTTCACAGAATGTCTCAGCACTTCAGTTCTATTGGCAAAAAATAAATAGATAAAAACAAAAGCATTAGGCCTACTCGATTACTAATTAAATAAAAAGTAACTTTTATAGCTCATTATTTTATAGATTGTAGACCAGTTTTCTGGTCTCAATTAAAGTGCATTAAAGAAAATAAGCTTGTCTCATTATATCTTTAAGGTTTGAATCGGATAAAATATAAATCGACCGAACTTTGAACTCACGAACCGGCGAATTCAAATAAAACGCATGAACTTTTACTGAAAGAGCAAAATCTTCGCTGTCGTTGCTTATGTTTTTGATTTGGATTGCATTATTTGTCTCTCTGTCTTTACCTTGCAAGCAGCGTAGAGACTAGCTAATGATGTGATAATATGAAGCCAAAATGTAGTTCATTAGTTTAGTTCTGTGGTTCTCAACCGGAATTCCCGCGCACTTTAGTGTGCCGATTTCAATTGCTAGGGGGCGGCGAACGGTTAAAATTTTGTTTTTGTTTAAAGTTCGAAGTTTTTAATTGGTTTTAGGTCTTCATTTGAAAGTAAAAATAACTGAAAAATTATTTTGGGATGACGCAAAATACTTATCTACCCTTAAGCGCTGCCGAAAATGAAAAAGATAGAAAACCACTGCATTAGACAACATCCTTACTTTTAGTTGGGCACTGAGCGTGGGAGAATGAAAGGAAACTGACACTACAACTGCGTGACCCTGATCAAAATGGATTTAGTACTTTTATAAAATGAACAGTTTTTCCCATCGATTATTCATTCTACTATCTTGCAAGACAACATAAGAAGACTTAAATTTTAGAGAAACCGTCAAGTAATTATTCCCAGTAATAGTTTTAGTACGGGGCGAACGAAGCGGCCACACCGGGATCCCCAAAGACGTCAAAAAGTGGCCCCCCCTAAGCAAGTTATTGCTTTTTTTTCATTGTAGCACCACGATGGTGGCCCCTGTCTGCACTTTAGGACGAAAGTAGGGATAGTGTACTCGATTGAAATTAACGACAGTTTTTTTGTTTTTTTTATAGAAGTCACTATAGTTTGGGACAAATTTATACATTGATTGAAAGTGATGATCTTTTTTTTACAGATCATGATAGTTTTGGGACGAAAAAAAGTTGACACATTAAAAAATGGCCCGCTTTTTTTCTTGCACCAGGCCTCTCCTTTTAGCAGGCCATCACTGATTTCTCCAATGTGCTTTCAGGCAATATTAAAAATTGTTGTCCGAGTTTAATCAAGAATATGATGCAGGTTGAATGAGAATTCATAAATTGTTTCAAGAAACGTATAGAAAAACTTTTTTGTCTCTGAGAATCAAAGCTTTGAAAATATACAGTTTTGTTCTATTACAATATATTTGTAAAAGCTAATTAGCTGTAAGTTATTAAAACAGCGATTGTTTCGATTTTAATGAGCCAACAGCTAAGACATAACGAAAGCCGCTGGTCAAAGTACGTAGTCGGTCAAAAAAATAAAACAGGAGCATAAACACCGCTGTTGTTTTTGCTTATTACGATTCACAACCCAATCGGCGAGTACTGTGTTATGAATCGGGCCGGAATAAGTATCCCGGACTTGGCTTAAATTTGGACCGCCGACCAGTAAATCAGCGATATCAAATATGACAGCAAACCATAAAAAAGATTAAAAAGATCAATTGTAATATATTTTGTTATCGTTAGTTCGGTGGTGGGCAAACTGCGGCCGCCAAGCATTTAATATTATATCTAGGAATGCGGCTATTTTTTTGGTTTTCACCTCCCAGAGTGGTATCACAAATCAAAGTGAAGATCTTTTTTGGTTTTCAGTAAGTTTGAGGCACGAATTCACTTTATAAATATAGTGCGGCCCTAGAACAAAATCACTTCAAAATGCAGCTCTCAAGCTAAAAAGTTTTCCCACCCTGTTTCAGCCCGTCCTTTCAACCGCACATTTTATGATTCTTCAGGTCAGTTTGCGACTTGATTTCTTCCGCTATAGGCTTTCAAATATCGAGTTCAAGCCGGATTCAGACTTGTATTAAGGTCGGCTTCAATTCTGATATGTATCAAGCCCGCTTACATCTTCAATTTGCCATAAGCTGATAGAATGTTTGGCGAAATGTTGCTCGAATCAGCAAACGCAAATTTTTTTCTTGCAATGTTCGTGCATCAGTAAACAGGGAGAAATAGATTTAGTTAATGGTTTTAGCACGATTGCGTGCACAAAGTAGCGGTTTTTGAGTTTGCAAGCACTTTTGTATAACGCATCTTGGCGTTTAATTAATTTCTAAAGTTTTGTTTAGTGCAAAATGCAATATTTCGAAAATCTGTTAATACCGCATTGAAGTATAACAAACAAATAATTTATTTAGGCTTTAACTTTTTTCTTGTCTGAAATGATTCCAAAACTCGTGTTTAAGGTAGAAGAAAATCTTTCATAATATGTTTGTGTTCTTGTTTGGGATTTATGCGTTTGTATTGGCGTTTATTTATTTACTGAACTCGAAATACTTGATGATAAGAACAGAAGCATGAAAAATGCAATTTTCCAGTCATTTTAACTTTTAAATCACTTTTGTAATGTCTCTATTGGTTTAAATTCGTGGCGTATTCAAGCCACCGTGCCACGTAGGTTTCGAATTTTTTTCAAGACTCTTGATGTCACAGATAACATGAATCATTTTTTTAATTGAAAAACGAACTGCCAGTCTGGTTTACAAAAAAACTATTACTGTAATTATTACCAAAGTTTTTTTATGTTTTGGTGTCTTACAGGGTGAAACTAAAAATTGCAATAACAAAAACCGTGACCTGACAGTTGATCGAAACGACACTTGATAGAATAACGATAACACTTGATAGAACCATCTTGATTTTTTTCACAATAAAGAATTTTTTTTCGTTTTATAGTTTTTCTAAATAGTTGCGACTGGAAAGTTTAAATTTCTATCGGAACAGCGAAAAGAGCGATAGCACCGATGAAAATTTAGATTTTACACAGGAAGCAGGTAAACCAAAAAAACAACAACAAAAACCAAGAATAGGCGAAGTTTAATTAAAAATTGCTTAATGTGCTATACAGAGCTATGATTTATTTTATACTGCTCTCAAAACATTAAAATGTTTATAACTACGTACAATCAGTGGCGTGCCGAAGATTTTTGAATGAGGAGCGGGCATATAACCAAAATCAAATATGCTGTCTTCACTTTGAATCTGTCCCGGTTTTGTCGGTTTTTCTTCTCCAAAAACATAGTGATTTCTAAAAAAGATCTTTTCTTTTCTTTGACTCTCATCTGATTTCTTCGAGGGGTTTTCAAGGGCAGGTCCATGACACAATACCTCCCCCCTAAATACGCGACTGACTACAATGTAAACAGAATGCAAAAAATGGCAGGAATAGGCATCTAACGAAACATAACCATCATAAGAAATCTACTTGTTACCCCCCAAAAACGCTTTGCCCAGAGAACTCGTTGAGAACCCTGGCCTTGACATTGACAAAAAAAATAATAATCTTCTTACTGATGGCCTCTGCTTTTTATGAATCTAATTTACAGAACAAAGAAATTGTTTAATCGCAGAAACATACAAAAGTAAGTCTTTTTTTTTATCATTCTGTCATTTCGATCAAGTGTCATTTATCGTTTCGATCAAGTGTCGTTCGATCGGCTGTCGTTTTATCAACTGTTGTAGAACCAACGAAAACTTTTTGCCACAGTTTTTAAAGTTTTCGTAAGTTCAAAAATGGGGCTTATTAATAATAAATTATAAACTTTTTTTCTGTTTGTGTTGTGTTTATTTCATTGCAGTGGCGTGCGGTCAGGGCATGCAAGTCATGCTTTTCAGACCTTTTGCGCGAAGACCTTTATTTCTGAACGTAATAAAGAACACGGCTGCTTTGGGACGAAATTAGAGAAAGGTGAGATGATCCGAGGAACATTAATAGAAGCTTGCAGAATATTAATATGTTGGGACAAAAAGTAAGAAATCTGAGGGGGATCTCGATTGAAGACCTTTTTTTTAGGGAACACCACAATTTTAGGACGTAAAATGTAAAATCTGGAACTGATTTCAAGTGAAGACATTTTTTAAAAATTTTTTAGAGAACACCATGATTTTGGGAAGATAAGTAAGAAATCTGATTCTGATTTCAAGTGGAAACCTTATTTTTTTAGGGAACAACATGATCTTGCAACAAAAATTGATCAATGTCTTAGAATTCCACACAATTTTTTGTCCTACCCTACTCATAAAATATTGCATGTTCTACCCATTAACTACCTATAAAATACCCAATTGTATGACCAGCTTTGGCATACCAAGTGCATGACCAGTATTAGAGGTCACCGCACGCCACTGTTTCATTGTAATATTTAATTATTTCCAGTTCTTCGCGATTATTACGTAAAAGTCGTAAACACTTCAAATCTTAATTTTAATCTTGCATTTTAAAATAGGATGGTGGGCAATAATTTATGCATTGGGTACTCAAACGCAAATGAATTACGTAACATGTTGTTTTGATTAAAAACATCAGAGACATAAATCGTTTGATTAAAAACATCAGAGACATACGGAGCTATGAACGTTTATCGTTGATTGCTAATTGGGTAGCTTTACAAAACTGAAAAAAATTGAAATCGAGCTTTATAGAATTTTCTCAATAAACAAAGCAAAAAATACCTGGCAAAAAATAATTGGCAATTTTATTTCAATCACTTTGATCAAGTTTCGATAAAACTAAAAAGTTTTCTTGCAACTTAAAATTTTCTTTCCTAAAGCAAATTAAAGTGATCGTTTGTTTCGCAGTGTCAAATGCCTGCAACATATATGCTGCAAGCCAAGAGAATAAGTAGTTGCTAATATGATGATGAGCATGTTCTAGTTGTGAAGAAACGCAATGACAGTGTCAAGAGAGCACTGCTTGAGTTTGTGGTTATGCCTATGTCCCAATGACTAACGGTGATACATGGAAAAACTTCCTTAGGTTCTCATACTGTTTATTGCCCTCAATACACATGACAAACTGCTTAAACTGTATTGAAAATTGCTGAATAAACTCTTCATTGACTATACTGTAAATCCATGAAATAACGTTAGAACAACGACTTATATACAATAAGACAAATGGTTTGACACAAATGAAACTATCCATGATGTTCACGGGAAAAAGAGTTTTATTCTTCATTCTTTTTTTGATTTGATTCCCTCTAAAATTTTTCAACCCGAAGTATCTGGAAAAAATTTCCTTAAGACACACCAAGACCAAACAACGTAGATCAGGAGTAGATAACCTGATTGGACTACGGGCCCCATTTCCAAATTAAAAAAGTCACTTGTGGGCCGCCATAAACTTTTTGTTGATTTAAGAAAAAATGTGCTAACTCGATAAACAACGCTTCTATATCTGGTATGTCGTATAAAGACTTTTTATGACATTTATTCGCATTGAACAAGTATTTCTCGTTCAAAGTTGACTACAGACCCAAAAAAACGATCTTCGCTAGAGGAACAAGATAAAGAAGCGTGGTTTGTCTATTCACTAGCTTTGTTTCTGTTCACTCAATATTAATTTTTTTTTTTTTTTTTTTTTGGTGGGCCGACATTTCTACTATAAGACTTAAACTATTAATAAAGCATAAAAGCTCCATTTTGATTCAAGGGCTTGACGTGTTTTTTCTCAACCACATGCAGGTCACATTAAAATATTTGCAGGTCACAGGTTCCCAACCCCTGGCATAAATAATTGAAACGAGACACATTTTTTTAAAGCGTTGTACTTTTGCACACTCAAATCAAAAGTTTCAATTTTTTGCGTGCACTAGCACTTGCGAAGACAGTTTTTAAAAGTGGGTGGAATGAGTTTTGCTAAATTCTGGCATTATACTGTATTTTTGCGAATCTATTTTTCTTTGAAAGAAATTGTTTTTCGTACGATTCGCTTTAAAAACTTCTGGACTGCTTTTTATTGTTTTGCAATAAATGTTGGGATAAAACTCGGTTATCCTGTGGTATACTAATCCATATCCTTTGATAAATCCTTATGCAAAATCTTTGACATTATTTCAAAAAAAGTTTGTTTATAATTAGGTTTAATAAAAAACAAATAAAGATTTTTTAAATTGCTGATTGGTCGGTATAAAAATATTAGAAATCTTGAGTAAATGTATAAAAGTAAAATTTAATGACATCGGGAAAGATAAAATAGTTCATATATATAAAAACGTATTAATTTCAAGTAAAACAAAATTTAAACAAACACTTCTTAGCTTTAAAAAGTATCTTATAAATAGAACTAATCACTGTTACATAAGGAAAGAGTAAATTCTCTTCTACAAAAATAAATCAAACATCAGTCAAACGGCTGTATCCTGCTCAGCATATTAATTGTTAAAATATTTAAAAAATGCGTCTAATTGACTTGTGGGCATCCCTCACATACCGACGGATAAAGTGGCTATGTTTTCGAATTAATGTTACAATTATATTCGCTTTTTTCCACTAATTATAGGCTTTCGTAAAATTAGTTTTTACACTTGACAAAATAGTGAGTAAAGTATTGTCTTTATTTACCTATGGTAAAAAAAATTTATAGATATTTTTATAGAAAAAGTATTTTTGCTAAAATTGTTCTTTAATTGAAAATCCTGTGAAGCGATTGATCGGTAAAAAACACAAATTACAAACTAAAGTTTTTTTTTATTTTATTGAATGTCTAAAATTTGGTGGGATGCTATATAAAAAATTTGATTGTTTTGGTCTTTCAGAGCAAAATTATGGCTGACTTTTATAGGTCATGTCTATTATTAAATAAATTTTGAATATATTTTGCCAAATGATGTTTGAAGAATGCACTTCAATTAATCAAATTTTAAATGTTATTTAAATAAATTATCGTTTTTGTTTTTAAAGGCAATATGTAATATACTTCTTCCAAAAGGTTTATTTTGATCAACGGCAAACTTGATTGTGCTTATCATTTTTTGTTTACTTTTTTAATTGATTTTATGTTGTTTTGTAAGAAAACGTCTTTTCGGAATGGGACGCCAAGAACTCGATGCATTTTTAATTGAATTCAGATTTGAGTTTAAAAAGAATTGGCAAGTCCGAGTGTTTTATTTTTTGAGTTCTTTACTTTAACTCAATGCAATCAAGTGCGACCAATCAAGAAATCGGAGGCAGATTCAAAGTAAAGATATTTTTTTAGAGATCATTACTTTTTAGGGAGGAAAATAAAGAAATCCGAAACAGATTCAAGTTTAAATGTCAATTTTTGAATTTCCTGGGATAACCGTAATTCGGATGGCTCTCTATTTCCGCTTAGCATTTGGGTCGCACCAAAAAAAAATTAAAAAGCACTGCTTTAACTGATTGCCCAAAGAAGTTTTTATGACGTCTCTGTATTGCAATACAACCAGTAAGCAGGGAAGCTGGAAACGGGGGAGCAGGGGCGGTTGCCCTCCCTGTCTTGTAATATTTTCGAGCGGGAGGCATAAGGGTCAGACAGTATTTTTTGAAAATTTTTGGATGGAAATATTGAATTGGATTTGTCTCTACAATTATATAAACTCTTCCAAAGTGTAAAGCTAACAAAATTATAAAATAGTAAGTCGACAACAGCAAATAACAGTTAATTAGCAAGGGCGCAAAATCGAATAAAAAAGGCACTCTTTTGGTGGAAAAGATGCGCATTATGAATTAAAAAGAACACTATGCAGCAAAAACATGGGTGATTGAATCAAACGATTCACTCCCTTTTTTTGATCTTTACTAGTTTTTTTGGACAAAATCGTACACATATTCAAAGTAAAGACTTTTTTTTGGTCTTCGCTTGTTTTTTGGGACAAAAATGGTAAATTGTCACACCAATTCATAGGGATGACCAAAAAAAAATCTTAAAATTAAACAGGAGTCACTTTCGACGTCTTGTTGAAATGCTACAAGATCATGATTCGGTCAATCGTCGACAAAATTTCAAAAAAATAATTGCCTTCCAAAATTTTTTGAGCTAGTGCGGCTATGTTTTCAACCATATTTCGAACACTAAACTTCCAGTTTTAGACGATTCCGATTTGAAACTTTAACCAGTGATAGCCTTACAAAAGAGAGGCCTGGTGCAAGAAAAAATGGGGGGACACATTTGTAAGGTCTCAAGTGTTTTTTGTCCCCAAACTATAGTGATCTCGAAAAAAAAATCATCACTTTCAATCAATGTCCAAAAACCTTCGTTTTTATCTCAAAGCCGTAGTGATCTCTAAAAAAAGGTTATTACTTTCAATCGAGTACATGAGTACATGTTCCCTACTTTCGTCCTAAAATTAAGGTGAAGACTGGGGGCCACCGTCATCGTGCTACTACAGTATAAAGAAATACAACAATATTTTGCTTAAGATGTGGCCGCTCTGCTCGCTCCATACTAAAGTCATTACTTATCTTAACTACAATTTTTTCTATCCAACAAAAAAGTGCCTTTGTTTTCAATTTTGCCCATCCCCCCAAAATTTTCCGGCGCCCCTACCGGTAAGTGGTTAAACCAGTCGTTCTCAAACTTTGGTGGTGCGTGGCTTCTTTTCAGAAGCTCTCAAACACCCGTGGCCCCCTGCTTAGAATATTGTCTCAAAGGTTAAGTGAAGACCAAAAAAAAGTTTATCACTTTGAAATTGTCTCTGATTTTGTCGTTTTTGCCTGAAAAATCAAGTGAAGACCAAAAAACAGGTCATCACTTTAAAATTGTTTTTGATTTGGTCAATTTCGTTCCGAAAGTTAGTTCAAACTAAGGATTCTTCTCGTGAGCATTCCCGGTAAAAGCCTTGTGGCCCCGCTTTGAGAACCCCCAGACTAAAGAATTAAATCAATTTTAAAAAAAGAGTAACCGCCCGATCATTATAGAAAAAAACATTAGAAACCAAACTGCTTAAAAATGAGAAACACCAGACTCGAGTTTCGCTCTTATTCTCTATAAAAAATTTTTATGTCTTATTCGCTATAAAATATAAAAAAAATATTGTTGCGCAACTACAGCCGATGCTTTGAGTCAAAATTTCTAGAAGTCTACTCTTACTCTTTTTTATAAACTTCTTAACACACATAAATTTTGGTTCAGTCCAGTGATTTTTAAAATGTATGTCACTTTGATTTTTCAAGGGCGTCGAATAATTTCAATTCGCACTTTGTAGTTTAAGCTACGTCAAATTTTATTTGAAAAGATTTGGTTATGAGAACACCAATTTTTTTTTACTTTATTTTTATTAAAATTTGACTTTGTTTGTATTCCAAGATTTTGGCCTAGTTATTATTCAAGTTTTTACAAAGAAATTTGGTTAAATTCTTGCAGAAACTCTATTCTACAACAGTTGAGAAAAGAATGGTTGTATTTTTTTCTTCGACAGTGAGATAAAAAATCTCAGTATATCTCGTTCATCAATGATCCACAATTAAGATTTCTACGAAAATATGTTCGTTTGCGTAACAATTGAATTTGTGTAAAAACTTCAACATGCGTCCAGAAAAATAATTTAATGCCTTTGGCGATTGTAAATTTGATGTAAATGTTTTTTCAATCTTTTTTTTGTTTATCCTTTTGACTCGCAGGAAAGCGTTGCAGAAAAATACTTCGGGCAACCGTCGAGCATTTACCCTGACCTGCTGTCAGAGATGCGAAGACATTGTTGTCCGGTTAAAATTATATATTGGGTGTTTTAGTTTTTATGTAGTGATGTGAATGAAGTTAAAGCTATTGCTAAGACTGCCAAGCAGAGGTAATAGCGGTAAAGTTTTTTTTATCAAGGACACAACAAAAGGACACGAATAGACTTTGAACCGCGACCTTGTCAATCAATTCGCTATCAATACGGGGCTCTTAGCCCCTCGGCCATGTTGCCGATTTTTTTTGTAACAAACACGCATTTAGAGACACATTTTCTTTTTACTTTCCAGATGATAATACATTACTCTTATCGAAAAATTGCAAAAATAAACAAGAAACCAATTCTGTAGAAAAATTCAATAAAGTAAATCTTGACAAGTTTTGACTTTATTTTGACCTATAAAACTTAGTAAAGACTCCTACAACAGAAACTAACCTTGTATAAGTTTTACGATGCAACAAAGTCAATAAAAATTTCACTTTATTGATTTTCATGGCCCCTAGTTATAAGAATTATTCGGCAATATAATTCAAAATAGTTTATTTCAATATCTTAACGCAGGGATTCCCACTCTGTGTGCTGCGAAACTTTTTAAAAAAGATTCTCCGCAATCTTTTTTTTTAGTGGACACTGCTTTTTAGGGACAAAAATCAAGAAATCCGAGACAGATTCGAAGCGATAGCCTTTTATTTATTTATTTATTCTTTCGAAAATACTACTTTTTAAGTGAAAAATCAAGAAATTCCGCGACAGATTCAAAAAGAAGACCTTTTTTCTTTAGAAAACACTACTTTTTAGGGGCGAAAATCAAGATCTACATTTTGGTCCCAGTTTGGGTTGCCATATTGGTCCTTTTAAGGTCAAATCTGAGAAATATACCTTTTTTTTTACAGTGTTTGGCTTTCCAACTTAACGTTTGGCTTTTTGACCTTTGTTTTGGCCTTTTTTATGAAACAAAATCTTATTCTTGTAAATTAGTATTTTTTAAAAAATATTTGAAGTTTGTGAGCAAAAGTGTTAGAATTTTCATTGTTGACTATTTCTTCAATTGTCTTGACTTTAAATTTGGGACGTAAATAGAGATTTTTGATACTGATTAAAAGTTTTTGATTCTGTTGTGTCCTTGGGAAAGACACTTTACGGCACTTTCCCCTGCTTGGTGGTCTTGACAAGCAGTTCTAAATTGCAGTCACATCTCTACTAAATTACTAGCGGACAGCAATATCTTGGCATCTCCGGAAGCAGGTCGGGGTATTTGCTTACCCTATGTATAGCGCCTCTGTCGCTTTCCTGCGAGTCAGGAGGATAAATATAGAGATAAAATGGAAAAAAAAAAAGCGATGATCGTTTTTTTATTAGTTTTCACCTTAAATTTGGGCGTTAATAGAGAAAAAACGATTTGGCTTTTTTTACGTTTGGCTTCTTTTGACAGTCTGCTTGGTTATTTTTGAAAAATTTGGTTTGGCAACCCTGGTCCAAGTGTGCCGCGAATTTTGAAAAGGTCTCAAAGTGTGCCGCAGGCGCGAAAAGGTTGAGAGCCACTGCCTTAGCGAAACTGATTATTACGTTAAAATAATAATCATAGTTAAAATGATAATAAAGACCCGTTTCCACAACAAGCGTTGACGGAATTATTTTTTGTTTTTCATACTTTTCACGCTTTTAGCGTTGAGAGACGAAAAAATCAATAAACAAACAAAGAATAATCCCAATAACGTTAGCAGAGGAAACGGACTTTAATTTGAAAATGATCTTGTGAATTTAAATTAATTTGATAAAAATATTTTAACAAATAAGGAGTAGCAACCATGCAAGTTTTCTAGAATTTTCTTTCTACTTTGTCTGCATGCTATCTGAACAATGGGATGGGTAGATACATTTCCCCGATGTATGCTATAATAAACGCTAACTGGTTTGTTGCTTTTTCTGTTCTCCTTGCAATTGACCTATAAATATGTCTTCATCATCATATTGCTGTGACGCAGTTTTAACAAAAAAATTTGATTGAAATCAAAATGTAGCGCGTCAAAATTAAAATTTAAACCGAGACTTGTTTTAACTAAAAATCATAGTTAAATAGTGATGTAATTTGCGTTGATTACCTTGCCGATCGCGTAATTCGCTCTACTTCACTGTACAGGTACAACTTAATTATACTGTTCGTTTTTTAAAATCTTGTTTAGTTCGTATTGTGTAGTACAGTGACTGGATCGCTAGCTAACTTGTGTGTGTGTTTTCTTTTTTTAGATATGTCGAGTTATTAAGTTGGTTTAAGCTTAAATATAAGTTAATGTGAAAGCAACAAAGTTGTGTGTTTGTCACTTTAAACGTTTAAAACGGATGCAATTAACCCGCTAAGTCAACGGTATACAAACCAGCGGCTGTGCGATAGCAGGCAACCTTAGATCACAGTCGTGCGTATTGCCTGACTCACTACCAATTTAATTTAATTAAATTTGTCCCTTTTTCGAAGCAATTTTATAAACATGCAGCTTTGGTTCATCTTTGGTACAGATTGTCGACTGTACAACTTTGTTCGCAGCTTTAGTGTGACGATAGCAGTTTAGGTCAGTGGTTTTTAACCGGTGGACCATGGCGCTCTTTTCAGTGGGCGACAGAGCATAAATCGAAACGAAAGCAATATGGGACTTTTACAATAATGGTCATTATGATCTAAAAATCGGAACAAATTTCAACCTTTTTTAGAGATCATCAGATTTTTGCAACTGGAATTAAATTCTGTTCACCAAAGTGGATCGTTAAGTTACCTTGCTTTGGAAAGTGGGCCACAGTATAAAAAAAGGTTGAAAACTATTGGCTAGGTTGACTAATTTTGCACGTTTATATACAAGCAGTTATCGTCATCGTCGTTTGGGATCATCCAGTTGTTGTTGTTTCACTCAGATGATGGCAGTGTTGTTCTTGAGCCAGCGTCTCGCATCGTCATCCAGGGCATGCAGAGATGATGGAGTCTGCAGTCTGTTCAGGTGACTGTGCACCACACTACAATGGATGACCGAAAACGCTCAATGCCAGTTCGCAAGCGGTTGAGCCTTTGGGAAGGGTCAGTCCGAGTGCCCTAGAACCGACTCTTGGGATAAAATCATAAAGTTTCGATGGACTGCTTAAGTACTCCATCTTCCATGTAACGTCTGTCCACTGACCAACACGGATATCTAGTTTAGATGCATTATCTAATAGTTTCCGTGCGGCAGGTGCAAAGGGCCATCTGGATCAATTAATCTCTCTTGCCGCGTATCCAATAGCCTGACCAGATAATCATGCAAGAGGTGATCAGGGTCTAAAATACTGCGGCTGGCCAAGACAAGAGTGACTCCCAGACGGCGAAGCCCAACTTGTTGGATATCGACAAGGATGGGAGGTTGTCTTCTGTTGTCGATGTTTTGCCTCAACTAAACGACTTGATTTACGCTTGACGTTTTATTGTTTAAATCAGGGCGTCAAACCGAACCCGAACCAAATCCGCAAACCGGTATTAACAGTTATTATTCTTTGACCTAAACCGCAATTGAACCCTAAAAATAAAATTTAATGAACCTGAACCGAAACCGGAATTTTATTTTAAACGGATCTGTTTGACGCTGTGATTTTAATTTTATTTAGACCTAGATAAATCACATTTTTGTATTCGAAGTTGCCAGAATTTGTTTGGTTACTAACTTGTGCGGCAAATCAGAGACATCACAAACGACTCTCTAATAGGCGATAATTACAGCAAAACATTGGTCACCTGACATAAATAGAGCCCAGTTTAAAATTAATTGCATGCTAAAGCAGTAAAGTGTAAGATTTATTGAAATGGAGACGTACCAAATAACGAACAAAGTCATAGGCAAAAATCAGATTTTAAGACTATGATGATTATTTTTAACTTTGTTAAATATCTTTGTACATATACACAAATTTTTTGTTGTTTTCGGCGCATTATAGAGTTAGTTTTGACCAGGGATGTGGACTCGGACTCGGGACTCATCAATTCGGTGTAACATAGCCAGTGATGGCCTTATAAAAGGGGGGCCCCCACTTTTTGGTGTTCCGAAACAAAATGATCTCTAAATAAAAGAGGTCATCACTTTAGGTGTGCCACCGTCATGGTGCTACAATGAAGAAATAGAACAGTATCTTGCTTCGGAGGGGCCACTTTTTTAACGTTTTTTAGGCCGCATCACTCGCACCGTGCAAAAGCAATTATCGAATATAGCTGGATTCGAACTTGGACTCAGACTCGCCGAAAAAGTAGCGTTCCGGAAAGTCCGACGTTTGCATTTGATGCAGCATCGACGTTTTGAAGGTTTCGCAGATTATTGTAATCAATATTTATTATTTAAGAAAAAAAGTTGCAAAAACCTTAAATGAAAAATGAAAGGAAATTAAAATATAAATTCCTTCATATTATTTCTCTGCATTATTCTAAATTCTATAACTGTTTCTTACTCTGTTGCGCTTAAGGTTGTCACTTTTTTTTAATACCGAGACAGTCAGTAAGTTTTTATTTGTCCAATTCAAAGGAAAAGAACATAAATAACACGGAAAAAGAACAAAAAGCATACATTAAAATAATATTGTTTGAAAATGACACTACGAAGGGACTGCTAAGTTTTCGAGTTAAGTAGCCTCTCTTTGGATAGCAAGGAGATGTATGCGATTTGAAGTATCAATAAGTTTTAATTAAATTATTTTTACAGATTGCTAGAACGAACGAACAAAAACAAATAAAAACAGACGAAACAAAAAACAATCAATTTAAGTACCATAAGACTGTGGGCAATAGTTATTATTATTATAATTATTTTTTTATAAATTTAACGAAAATTTTTCATAACTTTTAAAAAATTTATTAAAGCATTGTAATCTTAGTTCAGGGGGAATTGAATTCCAAATTAAAGGGCCTGTGTATTTAATAGAATTTTAGGATTTATTGGTTTTAAAAAAATGGGATAAAATTGATCATAGTTTGCAAATCTGGTTGGATGAAGATATGCTTTTTTTGCTAAAATAAAATAGTTGTCAAATGAGGGATGGTGAGAGGTTTTTCAAAATGATATAAATAATTTTAGCTATTTTGAATTTTATTAATTGTGATAGAGATAACATATTACATTTTTGATATAATGGAAATGTAGTGGTATACAGCTACAGTTGTTTTACAATCTTAATTGCCTTATTTTGTAAAATTGTTAATCTTGTCAGATAGACGAATAGGTGTTCTCCTAGATAATCAAATCGTAATTAATGTGAGAATGAATTAGAGCGTAGTAGATTTAAAGTAAAGTGGTGAGATTTAAATAATATTTGAATTTGCCCAAAATACCAACAGATCTGGAAATTTTTGTTTCCACACAGTTTATATGGTCTTTAAAGTTTAATTTATTACCAGTTATGACACCGAGATATTTTACTTTTTTTGCAATTTTAATTGACCCGGGAGAACAATTAACATTTAGTTGAGGCGTTAAAGAATTTAATTTATGATAAATAATCATTATTTGCGATTTCGAAGTATTATGTGCAAGTTTGTTAGAGTTTAGCCAATTATAAAGAGGTTATCTCTTTATTTAATTCAATTTGAAGTTTTTCGGGCGTAGATTCACTTATTTGTAAACAAGTATCATCAACAAATAATGAATTTAACAAGGGCGCCAGAAAGCCATTTTGTCAGGGGGTAAAATTTTAAAAAAGCAACTAATTTTTTTAAAAGGCACTTTTTTTAAAAACAAAGTTTTACAGAGTTGTTTTTATAGAGTTGCCATTTCGTGTCACGGCCGTTTTCAGCGAAAAAGTTTAGTGATGACTAAAAAAAGTCATCACTTTTAATCAAATCCATGATCCCTACTTTCGTTCTAAATTTAAGGTGCGACCATAACCAAAAAAATAATAACATTCACCTTTAATCAATCTAATATTTTTGCTAAGTTTTTATATTTTTAGGGGTAAATCTGACCCAATGCTTCTGTATCTGCGCATCCGTGCCTTCCTTTTTAAGAGAGTAGGGGGAAATTTAAAGGGTTAAAAAAGTAGGGGCAATTGCTCCTTTTTTTCCCCGCTTTCGCAGTTTAATACTTGTACAGAATAAAAATATTACCAGTTAGATTTTTTTTGCAGATTATGTCAGTTCTTGACTGGCTTCTTTCATAAAAGTCAAAGGCATAATTCTTCGTTTTAGACAGGGATGCGGACTCGGGACTCGGACTCCGACTCAGACTTGGACTCGGGATTCGGACTCGGGATTCGGACTCGGGAATCGGACTCTGGACTCGGACTCGCTTCCAAACGTTGACTAGTCCACATCCCTGGTTTTAACTGATAGTCACTAGTGAGTTACGGTAAGTAGATGAAATTATGTATTAGGCGTATAAAATAATAAGTTTCATTGATAATATGCTTTTTAATCCTATCGATTGTAATGGAACAAAATTTCACTATTTTTAACGATCGAATTTATTCAAATACAAATCGTGAAATATTGCAGGCCTATTGATAAATTTAATCTTACTTGCATGCAAAACTTGCAAAATCAATCAATCTCAGCAGAAAGCAGCTATTGTCAAACTAAAGTTGCTAACAAAATTATACATGTATAGTCAACAAATTGTACTAAAAATGAATCAAAGCAGCTTAGTTAAAATTGCTTGAAAAAAGGGAGAAATTTAAGTCAAATTTGTAACGGAATGGCGCGAGTAGATTTTGAACGGCGATCCTGTCCAACACATAAACCATCACGGCGCTTTTTAACTGCTTGGCCACGGTGGCAATTTTTTATGACAGCTTTCATTAAAGACACTTATTTTTTTTTCCTATACGAGAATAATACTATTTTTACCAAACTGTAAATTGGTAAACATTTTTACCATAGCTATAGATCAAGGGTCTCCAAAGTACGGCCCGCGGAGCTCTTTTTAAAAAACATATACACTCACTTTGAACCACAGTTGGATAGAATTATGTCGGAAATGTGCCCCACTTTCTTGTTTCTCTAAAAAAATGAAATCATGGTGTCTCTAAAAAAAAAGGTCTTCACTTTGAATCGAACTCGTATTTCCTTACTTTTTTCCCAAAATCGTGGTGATCTCTAAAAAAAGTCTTCACTTCGTTTACATTATTTATTAGCTGTTTTTCGCAAACTATGATTTTGGCTTTGGCCCAAGGAGGTCCAAAAAATCTATACACGGCCAGCTGCTCGAAATGTTTGGAGACCCCTGCTATAGATCAAAGATTTTTAAACTAAAAATTGCGCACCCCTGGGTTAGAAATGCTAAAAGTTTTTTAGGAGAGGTTTGAAGTTGATGGAATATTGTAAAACATGTAATAAAGAAAAAGGCGAAAAGATCGACGCTAAGAAATTGCAGCTCCAAAAGCTTTAGATTACCTAGGTCAACTACTAAATGACCTGCTCAAAAAATTTCCAAAATAAGCAAGAAATGAGTTTTTGGGTAAAATTCGACAAGATAAAATTTTAACAAATTTTGAGTTTATTTTGATCTATAAAACTTAAGGTTGTGTAAATTTCATTATGTAATAAAGCCCTGAAAAAAGAGACTTTATTAACTTCAGGGATTAAGTTATAACGGTATATGATGCAGATAAAATAGTCAATAAAAAGACTAACACAATTGTTATTGCTGTCACGCTCTTCCTACCTAGTATTTTCTTGCTAACCAGAATAACATTAAGATACTAGAGGAGAACCCTACGTGGATTTCGCAGATAACCAACTAGCCTGTTGATCGGAGCTTTTACGAGTTTTGAACTGGCGGGTCCTGGCGATCTAGGTGGCCAGGCGGATTTTATATTATAAATTAATTATATTAGAGAAACGAAGACGTCAATGACTAAACGAAAATTGAAACAACGCCAAAATTACGCACACAATGCTACGATTCACAGTTGTTAAACTAACGCTTCACCACTTGCCTATACCCGAATTTAATAGCGTTTCACGCTAAAGCTTAATGCCTGCTTGCAGTCCTGGACAGATACAATTGAACATAACTAAATCATGCACACAATACGTTGGTCAGAGAAACCGAGTCCACTAACATCTAGAACCTGAATAATCTCTTCTCGTTGCTGCCATATATACTTTATATAAATCTTTCCAGCGACCACGTGCGAAGGATCACTCTATAACCATTCTTTCTCAGCAATGGGAACAGAGTCACTTCACGAGCGTTAATCTACAATCAAAACAGTGGTCCAGGGCAACAGCGACAATGGAGGGATACTGGCAGTTAGTCACAGATACAATAATTTACACAATCGCATCATTGTTAATGCGATAAAACAACAACAATTGCTCGGCTCTAGACAGCAGCGCTTTCTAAACCGGCTCCTGGCGATGGCGAATTTTCGATTTAAACAATTAATTTAGAAAGGCGCAATGACTCTATGTGGTAATTATTGAACTAGTAGCGTGACAATTTCTACACCTTATTTGTCATATACGCAGGCCAGTTGCCAATGCAAAAGGAATGTAATAAATGCATACAAACTAGTATAAAAAAATTTTGAGAACTTGTCACTATAGCGTAAAATAGCCCAAAAAGCTTTAGGCTACATCAAAAATAAAATTACACAAAGTTTTCGCTTGCACTTTTAGGGCTCGCGAGATTAATATTATACATTTATTTAACTTTGTTGAATTGTACAAAATTGATTTGCACTTCACCCCTAAATAGCTTGCCAATAAATAGATTTAATGTTTAACTTTTTAAAACCTGTATGCCCATCAAAAATATCATTTTAGGTAGGTAATTGTTTGCCATAATTCTTCAAGGAACATGCCATTTGGCTCTTATCAGATATTATTTGACTACATTTGCCTTGCAAATTGGGGAAAATAAGAGCATCGTCGCTATCTCAAGCTATTTAGCAACAAAAAATATGACAACAATCTGATTTTTTGATCATAAGCACGGCGCTTTAACCACTCGACCACGCTGCCGACTATCTGATCTCCAGTAAAAAGATCTATTGAAATAAAAACTTGCATATATGTATTGTATTGTGTTTATTTTAGCTCTTTTGTGTTTATGTGTGACTTTTTTTATTTTGTTGTTTGAACTTTCCTTGCCATAGTTTATGTAAAATTAGTTTTATTCTACAGTAAAAACACAGGGGAGTTTTGGCTTGATGACCATAAAATGGTCTTTCAATATTCAGTTTAGTTATAAATTTGATGTGCTCCGACTTACTAATTAAATAAGTATATATATGACATTAAAAAAAATTTATTGTCATTGTAATGCTTAATATTTACTTTCTTACTGTAATTTATTTTTGTCCCTTGTGACTGTTTTTTTTGTATTTAGCTTACCTTAATTTGGAATGTGCATGTCAAACATACTGGAAAAATAAATATTTGTTCCGTTCTGCGGCGGCGATTATTTAAACCGAAACTTTACAACACATAGATTATTCTAATTTTCAATAGAAATTTTTTTTACTTGCATTTAAAGACTGTATTTCACTTGAACAATTTTAATTTTTGTTGAATGCATATGATGTAGATATAGATTTCAGATAAAAACATTAATATTAAAATTGTTTTTTTCTGTAAATTATAATTACAATATATGCATTTAATACAAATTAAAATTTGCTTAAGTGCCATTACACTTTTGTAATCAATTTTTATAAAAGAAAATTTTATACTTTTGCTCTTAAAGAGCAACTCTTTAAAGAGCAAAATGTAACGAATTCTTGCTTTTGATTGGACAGAAACAACCTTGTGCATTGAAACGCAGGGATATCTAGAACTTAGTGAATGCAGGGCATACAAATTGTTAATACACGTATCTTACCAAGTTAATTCCGGGATCCTCAAACTAGTCGCGTTTAAAGTCAAATAAAGATGAAAAAGTCTTCTTCCCGAAAAACAATTCATGGTTTTTGCACCGAAGCATTTTGTCTTGAAAGTCGAGGGAAGACTAAAAAATAGCCTTTAACGAAAAATGATGTCCTAAAAAGTTTTTCTTTTTTTGTAAGTAAGGTGAACGCTGAAAAACATCTTCACTCAAACCTGACCCCTTACAATTTTCAGTACCAAAACGAGCTTCTCAACCTTAAATCCCCGTATAAAAATTTTTATACTTTCTATTAATAACTCGATCAACACTTTTGATAACACAACATACTTTTGATAAAAATAGAAAAAACCGGCCACAACAAAAAACATGTGGCTTTTTCCGAGCTCAACGGTCAAAAACACTAAATAACTTAAAATGTTTGATGATAATCACGTGATATGGAAATCTGATGAAAGCAGGTGTTAGAACAGTAGAAAGTGTTTATTTTTGTACATCTTAATTTAGTTTACTTATACGCTAAATCAATAAAGGACTATACTCGGTCTATGATAAAACAATGTGAATAAATACTTTAAGTCAACAAACAAAATGCTGTCGCATCCGACATGAATTTTGAAAGAATTTTATCGAATCAATTTTTTTTTATTTTAAATAAGAACATAGGGACATTTATCATATTTTCAATTGTTTGTAAAGTTTCACTTGTTTGTAAAGATTACGAAATTTTGGCTTTTGATTCTATCACTTGTGTGCATTACGCAAATCTTTTTCTTTTTTTTTGTTGTATTGCCTGCTTACATATTTTTAGTCGTGAACGACAGTTTATCGAAACTCCGTAATGGCGACACATATGTACTGTAGCATCATGATGACTGGTAAATTTTACCGCAAGGTTAGAATTAGGGATAGGATTACGGTGAGAATTATATTCCACCATGGTAAATTTCACAATTAAGTTACAATTATAATTTAGGTAAGAAATAGATTTCACTACGGTAAATTTTACATTAGAGTTAATGTTGAATTAACTGGGTTAGATTGGCACTACGACAGTTGATCAAACGAGACTTGATCGAAACGACATTGGATCGAAACTACATTTGATCGAAACGACACATGATCGAAACGACAGTTTATCGAAATGGCATTTGATCGAAACAAAATTTGGTCACAACGACATTTGATCGAAACGCATTTGACCGAAACGACATTTGATCGAAACGACACATGATCGAAACGACATTTGATCGAAACGACATATGATCGAAACGACACTTGATCGAAACGACGGTTTATCGAAACGACATTTGATCAAAATGATAGTCGAAAAAAAAAATTTACTTATTTTTCTGCGATTAAACAATCTCTTTGTTATACTGTAAATTAGATTCATAAAAAGTAGAGGAAGACAGTTTGTTTTATTTTTTTAATTTTTTACCAATGTCAAGGTCATGTTTTTTTAACAAGGTCTCTGGGAAAAGCATTTTTTAAAAGTCAACAAATAGATCTTGGGTCATGATTAAGTTTCATTAGTTGTTTTGATGAACTGTCGTTTCGATCAAAAGTTGTTCGATGAACTGTCGGGTTAGGTTAGATTTAAATTTGGGAATTAGGGTAGTTTTTCGCTGCAAATTTATAGCAAAAATTTTATAAAATAACTTAACCCTTTACTGCATAGCGTATCATATATGATACAACCAAATTAACGATTATTTTTTCATTAAAAAAAATTTATTTTTTAAAATTTTGCTTTTGAATCAAAGAAAATGCAATATTTTCTTATTCAAAACTTTTTATTTTTGAAATAAAGTCCAAAATGATTTTTTAATTTAATTTTATGATTGAAAATATATTTTTTTAGCGACAGTTACTTTTGATAAAAATAAATTTAAAATTTTTAAAAGTTTTCATGTAAATTTCCCGCTGAAAAAATTATATTTTAGTTATTACTTCGTAATTAATTATTAGAAATCTTATTTTCAAATTTTTAATGTAAATTGACCAAATTACACGTATAAATGTGGTTGTTAGCATGTGGTAAGTCATGTCTAGCAATGTGAAACTCAAAATGCTATTTGACCTGAAAACAAGAAACTAAAAAAATCCTAGACCAATTTTAAACTTACATATGGCAAATCAATTTGTCTTATTAGTAATTGATAGAATAGCTCAGTTTTATGACACTCTGACTTTGGAGCAGAAGGATGTGAGTTTGAATTTCAGTTTATCCAAGTGATTTTTGTTCTTTAGAAAAGACACTTTACGACAAATTCTTCAATGGATTTCGCGTGGCTTATACAATTTTCAATCCGCTTGAAAAAAGAAAGCAACAGCATGGCCTCTACGGTTATACGAAAAAAATTAATTGTAAACGTATTCTCAAACGATAAAAACAGTTTTAGATAATTTTTTTTATCAATTAAAAAATTTATCAAGAAAAAACCTATTTCGATGTAATAAAGCTATTTCATGCAGAAGGTCTCAGTATGGCTTATCAGAAGAAACTTAGAAGCTTTTCTGCTCTAGTATAGATCTAATGAGTTTCCTGTGATAAGATTACAAGAGCATCAAGCAGTTGAGCAAGATGATGAAAAACGTTCATCGTGCTTGTAATGTAACATTAGATGTTCAACTTGATTATGGTGCACCATTAGAACTTGTTGACAATGTTCACTGATAGTTTTCCTGTTCTCCAAAAAACGTTTTTCCATTAGAAGGCAGTGGCTGAAATAGCGGATGGGTGGATACATTTCAGTTTTGGCGGAATCGGTTTCAGTTTGTCTTCAAACCACCAAAAACTTTTTTTTACTCTTAGCCTGGGCTGCCAGATAGCACCACCTTACAGCTCATCGGCAAATTTTCTAGACACTGAGAAAATTTGAGACAGTCATAAGCGTAAAACAAGAAAACCATTCACCAAAACAAAGCAACTCTTGGTAGAAAAATATTGGAAAAACGCTTCTTTTTTGTCAAATGTATAAGCTTGCTTAGATGAAAATTGGGATTTTCTTGAATGAAAAATGCCATATCAATGTTGTGATATGCATTTTTATTATCACCGCCTCTATTTCTCCTTCTGACTTGCAGGAAATGGTGGGGCGTCCTCTTTAGGCCAACTGTCAAGCGATAATCCCAACTTAGTTTCAGAGATCTCAATACATGTATATTGCTGCCAGATGAAATTTTTTATTTGATTTTTTAGTTTTTATTCATAGGTAGGGCTGAAATTTAAAGATATTTGATAAAATCGTCCAGCCAAGAACAGAAAAGTGTCATCAAAAGTTTTTACGGAGAAAAAAACAAATTTAAGTAGATTTTGAACTGTAAGCAAGGCAATCATGTCACTCTAAATACAGCGCTAATATCCATCTACCCCATCCTGATGACTGTTTTTATTCTAGTTTTACTTTTGCACACATTGTTTGAAAAATTGTGTAAAACTTTTCTTTAATAAACGCTAAATTTTATTCTAAAATTTTTTTGCAAAATCTTCCTGAAGCACATTTTGTATCATATATAATACAACTATAAAATTACACCATTTTTCATTTTTTTCAATTTTTAATAAATAACATTAATTCAGATGCATTTAATGGTTTTTCAGCTTAATTTAAATTTTTTTTGTTTAAATTTAAAAATTCATGCAGTAAACGGTTAAATTTCACCGCGGTAAATTCTTAATAGAATTTTTCTATAACCTACACAATAGACAAATCACAAATGGAAAACGGAGTACTGTGAGCAGTGTTTTTTTTAAGGCGTTTTGAGGAACCGAAACGGTCTCTCAAAATTGTCCAGCGGTCTCTCAAAATCTGCTTCTACAATAGTGTAAACAAAGATAAGTACGCTCAGAAACAATAGGAAAAAAATTAGCGGTCGTTCAAAATTGCTTAGAGGTTCCTCAAGCCAAACCTTAAAAAAAACACTGACTGTGAGGGTGTTTCCAGGATCCGTGCTTTTGTGCCCGGGACCGGTGCCAGGCCTGTTGGGATGGGCTTACCCCGAGCAGCTTGGGTTAAGCTAAACCGCCTGCGGACTGCTATTGAGCGATTCCATTCGTCCATGCACAAAAGGGGTCTCGCTCCTTCACCGAATTGCGAGTGTGGCGCCTCTGAGCAAACCGCAGACCATGTTCTAATAGCGTGCCCTATACATCGGGCACCACATGGAGCACGAGGTCTGACGGTTTTGGATGACGAAATTTGATGCTAGCTTAATAACACCACTGCCAGCATCTGATTCAGACAGTGCAGCAGCCTGGGGTAGTAAAAGGAAAAACTCTCGGCCCCAGTCCTGTTTGTGTCTGACCTGGAGTGGATACCCTTCAAACGACAACAACAACCTACACAATAAACAGTTTCTCGCTACTGTCTACTAAGTTAAAGTAATGTGATAAAATATAGGCTAAAAAAGATGATTGAATCATAAAACTTACGCATTAAATTAACCGTTCTTCGAAAATTAGTCGTTTCGATAGACTGCGCCGTTCCATAAATTGTCCCAATACCAAGTTTAGCATACTTGTCTAAGTTATCGGCTGGTAACTATTTGGGCTCTATACAGACTTAATATCGACTTTGGGATTGCAACTACTAACGCTTTTCTCGAAATTTTGGGAATTTTGAGTCGGCGCAAGTAGGAAGAAAGAAAGTCACGTAACCAGGACTTTAAAGCCGCTTCAGTACAATCTATAAGTTCTAGAAATATGAAATCGGGACCGGAGCTTTAGCTGATTGAAGGGTTGAAGGGCAGCAGTGATTTCTCTGTGTTAGAGATTTTTAGAGATATTCACTGGGTCTGGGGTTGCGGCCCTCTAAACGCCAGACTCTTCATGGAAACATCAAGTCAACAGCTTCGGATCTCTCGTTTATAACTAGCTGAGACGCAACAACATTAATTAAAACAGCAGCAAGAAGACGAAAAAAGTGTCCCGAGCTAGCATTAATATTTAATCAAATCACAATATACTTAAAAGTTTTCTACCAAAAATGCAAAAAATCGTGTTCTGAACTGGTTTATGCCATTGATCTCTTTGTTTTCTGTCAAGTTTTGCGAGTAAACCAGTTGCAGCCAAACTTGACTCGTGTCCTTCAGAACTGCAAAAACGTTTTATAGAAGGATTCACAATCTGTGTTTCAACACGGAGTAGAATTGTTTCTGTGACCGCGGAAAATTACCCCCTGCTCTTTTCAAAACAGGGGGGTACAGGTGGGAAGATAGTGCAAAAGCAAAGGTCTTTGAATCTAGTAAAAAACAGATCGATTAAAGGTGATGACCTTTCTTTTTATTTTTACCTATTATTTGGAACGAAAATAGGGATTTCGGACAGTGAATGAAAATTGTAACAGCCATTTTGTTCTGCCTTTTTTAATTGCTATGAGGCAAATTAATTTCAAAGCATCCTCGTGATTTCACAATCACCATTGTTGACCTTTTTCTTTCATTCAGCACGAGGTAATTTTCACATTGTGCAATTTGACGTTTTTATAATTTGTAAAACGAGGTCAGTTGAATTTTAGTTAGTTTAGGTTTAGGAAGTATTTTACTTATGTTTTAATGCGCTGGTTGCTTAGTTAGATTAGGGTCAGGAATATGTCGTTATGTTTGTACTTAGATTGTAATAAGTTATGGGTATTAATTATTTCTTTACATTTTATTTGAATAAGATTTAAATTAATGTCGTTTGTTTAATAAGCTATAAAATTTGTCTTAAACGACGCCTAACAGTTTTCTGGACCAAGAATAAATCAAGACAAGATCAGTGAAGTGTGTTGGAGTCCGTTTACTACAATAGCGCTCAAAAATTGGCAACGACAAAAATGATGACCTTTTTTTTAGTCTTCGCCAGTTTCTTGGGACGAAATTTGTTTCATTTTGACATCTTGAGAAATGCTACAAGATTATGATTTGGGAAACCGTCGATCAAGTTTTGGCAAAATTAAATTCTTCCTAAATTTTTTCGACTGGTATGCCTAAAAACCTTAACTAGGCTACAGTTATTTCTATCGAACAAAAAAGCGCCTTTTTTATAATTTTGCCCCCTCCTCCAAAAAAATCATTGCGCGTGGGATAGTTTTCTTTGCTGTGATTTTAATAACGTTGCAAAATTCCTGGTAAGACGCTCCATATTAGGTAAATCAGGCGGCAACAAAGTCTTTTCGAATTTGTTTGTCAAAGCATTGACCTCCTTAGTTTTGCGGAAATTCCGTCGCTTAACAGACACACTTCGCACTGGCAAAGCAAACCTTGGTGGTATAATAAACGAATGTCGCTGTTGTGACCTGGAGAACTTTTCTAGGACACGTCTGTCAGTTAATCAACTATAAGAACCTCTACTAGCGAAAGCTAGATCTGGATAGTACCAATGTTCCAGCGACCAGAGTGTAAGCTTGAAGGATCCTTGGCGTTAAGAGAAAGGCAAGACTACTAGAGAAAATGTGGGGCCTAAGAAACAATCAGACCATATGGAACACTGTCGTATTTCAAATTCTTGAAGAATCGATTGGCGGTACAAAACTTTAAGATAGCTTTGAAAAGCGTGTTCATTTCTCGAAGACTTTTTATCTGACACTCAATGGGAGGAATCGTCAGAATGAACTGAAAGCAATCCGATCGTGCTTATACAGGGAAAGAGAATGAGTCTGATTGGTTAAAAAAGACAGCCAATCAGAAATAGAAAAGAAAAGAAAACCAGAGTGCATCTGATTGGTCAAGAAAGACAACCAATCAGAAATGAAAGTAGAAGAGCGTTAATGAATGAGTTTTAAACTGTAAAGAAATTCCTTGTGTCGACAGAGATTATATTGAAAAGATTTGATAAACGTAGCTTCAAGAACGGAGAGGTAAAAAGAAATACGTCCTCAGGCAAGGATAGAGAATTTGATGTCACTGTATTGGCTGGCACAGGGAGGGTTTTCCAAAGGATGCTGTCCAATAGCAGAATCATGGGCAATGATTTGAGAAGCGCTGTTTTTCTTGCAGGCACGGGAAAGATTGGAGCGATCTTGTGAAGAATGATGGTTTCTGATTAGTGTTTCCAATACGGGGAAAAATTTTAAAACCCGGGTTTCGGGTACCTGAGAGAACCCCAGGAAAACTCGGGTTTTTCGGGTTTTGATGAAAAAGCGACTTTGCACAAAATAAACCCATTATTACGTTGAAATTATTACTGTTTGACTGGTATTTAATGCGTACTTTATTAGCAACTCATTAGTTCTCTATAGTGGAAACATAGCACAAAGGAGGCGGCAAAATGTTTATTCGGACAATATGGTTTTCAAAGTCAACCGCATCAATCATATAGCAGAGTGCAGGCTGCTGAAGTTTAAATGTACGAAACAAGCTGAAATTTCAGAAATGCACACCAAGTCACCAAGTTAGACATTAAGAAACAATTGCTACAACAACCAAAAAAAATTGGTTTAGCAAATGATTATGAAGACAACGAAAAGAAGAATGCACGAATTAATTAAGTCTTTATTGCTATAGTACAGCTTTTACTGATTTTTGTAGAACTGACGCATGAAAATCGAAGCGTCGAGACTCTCATTATTTAGTCTATTTCTCAATTTCGTGACAAATAGTCCCATGGCTGAAAAAGCTCTTTTTGGCTCTACTGATGTGGGCTTGATTGTTAGCAATGCGTGATATAGCTTCTCAAGTTTTTAGGTCTCTTGTTTGTAGCTTCAAAAAGACTCATTTCTTTTTTACAATTTGTAATCGACTCTCTTCTTGTGCTGAAATAGCCTCACACTCGTGATTTTTACTCTCGAGGAATGAAACAAACTCCTCGGAAAGAGTCATGACCTTAGGTGCCTGGTCAGGCTGGCCAGATTCAGTGGTAACGAGTTCACCCTCAAGATTTTCTTGATCCTTTTCCACATGATTATAAGGGCTCTGTGGAAAAAACCTTTTCAAAAGAGATATCGCCAAGGCTGCAATTTTGGTTTTACTGATTTTGTTTCCAAAATGGTCCTGATACTCATCCAGGTAATAAGAAGACCTCAAATACTTAATTAAGCGGATCAATTCCGTGTTTCGCTTTTCTTCCACCCTTCACTGAAACTTTTCCGGTAGGGCCTTACTGATCTTTGTATCCAGATCTCTTAGTTTCTTCAGAGTGAACATAACCATATTTTCAGCCAGAAGTAAGTCAGTTTTGTCTTTGCAAAGGTATTCGACTACCATTTCCATTGGAGCAAGGGCTTCACAGAGCTCGTTGATCTTTTTTCAATTTATCATCGGAAAACTCAAACTCTTGCTCAAGCTGAACCATTGCTACCTTTTTTTCCTTGCGTAGCTCGTAAAAGCGCCGGAGCATTTTGAGCAAATTATTCCACTGAGTCTTGCAATCCAGGAATAGAGCTTTCTCTCCCAAGGAGGCAATGTTTTGAGGCTGTAGATTGTCATCGTTGCGCATCGCGGACTTTCAACATTTTAACTGTCTTGCGCACTTTTGTAACGATTGTACGAAACTCAGAAACCAAAACTATGTCTGGAAGTTCATCGAGGTTGTCTTCAGCAGTTTCATCTATATCACTGTCTTCTTCCTCAACCTCATTATCATTGGCATTATTATTTTTGTTGTTAAATTCGTTAATTTTTCGCTTCTCTTTTTATAGTACATCACAAATGCACAAATGAATTGCATGAGATAAACAAGCAATGTGCAGAGGAACAAGCTCGATTGCTTGTTCAGATTTCATGCTACCTTTGACACGAATCATACCAAGAGACTGAAAACTTTGTCCGTCGTATAGATTGAGATTCATGTATCGACGATTCCTGACTGAGGTTGATTTGTCAAAGCTAATTAAAAAACGATTTCCGTTCTTGGCTGTGTTAACTTTTTCACTGACAGTCATGAGAGTATTTTTAAACCCTTTAACGAAGTGATCACGAATGATTTGGGGACTTTTGATCATAGAATTACCATCAGCTTTGAAAGCTCTGCTATTTAGAGAACTGTTTGCAATTTGGTTAAAAGTAAGACCATCGACGGATACTAACCGAGCTATGACCTCGCTGATGGACTCCTTCTTACTGTTAAAGTAAGACTCGATGCATGAAACTTTCAATATTGGTTGCTCATCCTCAGCAGCTATTTCATAGCATCTTTTGACTTGGATTCCGTGCTTTGATTTCAAGTGACTGATCAAACTTTTGGTGCTTGAACCAGCTGCTTTCAGTGTCACCGAACATAACTTGCACTGTGCTCTTTGTTGAGCCTTGTCATATAAGAAATGTTTCCAAACTTCTGATTTTTTATGGTCACTAACGTCTTGAAACTGAATGTCTGACATATTTTGTTTGTGTGTACAAAATTCAGCAATGTAATATACTAGTAAATGTTAAATGGTCAACTTTAAAAAAAGACAGCTTTTTATTTTTGTTTTTGATCATGTGATGTTATAACACGCGACAATCATTCCATCGCTTTTACTTTGATGTTCAGCCAATACTTTGATCGGCGTCTGCTTAATGAGAGCAAGTGGAGCTAACACTACGGGTGTTTTTCACTGTTCCAAAGTCCGATTTCGTACGCTGCGGGTGCGGCCTGCGGGTACTCAAATCATAGTTAATATTCCTGAGTGACACGAAAATTTTTAAATTTTAAAACCCGGGTTTTCAGATTTTAAAACCCGGTTTCGGGTAGTTAAAATTTAGCAAAAAAACGGGTTTCGAATTCGGGAAAACCCGGGTTGGAAACACTATTTCTGATCAACCTGGGAACATGCTGTTTAATGCATTCTTGCAAGCTTTGGAATGTACGTCCTACGTACCAACTATTGCAGTGGTACGCAAATAACATTATTATGGTAATGGGCAGGTAATACATCTGTTTTAGGTTTAGATAGTTTATCGCGGATCTCTCTCTCTCCACGTTAAAACTTGATTGATAATGTCACAGACTTTGTTTGGGAATCCTAAAGGACCAGTTGAACTAGGCAACCCGAATACCTACGCTGAAACAAAGCTGTGTCTAAATTTTATTTTATTACGGCTCAAGAAGTAGTCTGCTATGAGGCTGAAGCTTTTATACAGTTGATTTGAACGAAACTCGGATTGATTCGTTGAAGACTCTTCTCCACAAACAAACACAAACCAGACATCTCTAACAAAAACAAATCTATTACAAAATTCCAACTCGCAATCGACGAAAAATCCTCTCCACGCCCTGCCAAACTGCAAAGCGAAATCAACGCTACAACTGAATTCGATCAACACAATTACTTCTACCTGCGTAGAACAAAACTCCAGAACACTGGCGCAAATAAATTTAACACTCGTCAACCGATACAAAATGTAACAAGCCCTCTGCCCAACTTGCGCCCAGCTTCTACTTTCTCTCGAAGCGATTCTGCTTCAACCGACACTTTTCGCTCTATTCGTCTCTCTGTCCGTCCCAAGCGATAGAGCGAGCATATATATACACCAACGCCACGCGCCATCCAAGTTACTTGAATAAACTAGATCATTCTCCAGTTTTCCAGGGAGAGCGCTTTTGCTAGAAGCAAATAGTATATACGCGAACATTCCACTATTAGCGAGCTATAGTGGTGCTTGGACAAAAACATATTACGTCATTACTGTCGGGCGAAAAGAGAAAAGGACAAGAAAATACATCAAGCGAATCGTAGCATTACATCGCACAATACGAGGATAGCGCTTCACGGCGACGCGATTATTATTTCATAATGAAACTTTAAATTACTTTTAACGGGAATAAACTACATCTTCATGATTAAAATTATTATGAATAAAGTGTGACAGACAAATACTTCTATTTTGTACTTGTAATTCTATACATAACATATACGAGTAAATTACTGCAAATAGCTACTACGAGAATTTATACACAAGCCAAATAAAAGTTACTTACAGAAGTTTAGGAAAGTGGAGAGCCAAATAACGTAGAAGTTGACGATCACGATTCCGAAGTTCAAAGCAATTAGTTATACTTCGGCCAAAAGTATCAAAAGTACCATTTTTACCACTTAAATGAAATGAATAGTTACAGGTATCTCTCTGGCGTGCGCTATTTATATTTTAAGGGTTCTTTGTTAATTAATATGTAAATTTTAAAAAAAGTTAAAAAGAGAAAGTTCATGAGGGCCAAAAGGACAGATAAGCAACAAATCATTATGCGCTGTATAGAGTTAATCTACCGTTACAAATTGGTTGGACTCCCAAGTCAAGCCATTTAGAAATCTAATTATAGATTGCTTTAAAACAGGAAATGTCCTCGGTTTGAACCCGAAACAACATCCTTCTTGATTGCGGGAAGAAGAGACCTGGTTGTAATAACAACACGTGTTTCAACAGCAAAGTAGCAACGCTGAATGGCTGTAGTAATTTGTTTTTCAAATTTGATTGAAACATTTTCCAGCCATGGAAGATCGAGATAAACCGGGCATTTCTTGGGTCCATGTTGAGATGACTGGTTGAATTGTCGGATCTTTTTGGAAAATGTGGATATAATAATATGGTTAGGGTACCAAATAGCAACCAAGATAAATCGAATTTTGTCGAGCTTGGCCTGAAGCCTGCTGCAAGAGCAGATAAACATAGCTGGGTGAACCAATATAGTCACAAGATTGATTTTTTGTTTTATAGGGCTAAAAGAATCCCAGTGTACGTATCGGCTCGTAAAGGTGGGTTTTCTATTCACATATGTGATAAATCCAGTTTTGTGCTTCTCAACTAGGACGTTAAGAAACAGGAGAGAAGAGTTAAGTTCTTTTTCGAACGTAAAATGTAGTGAAGAGTGAAGAGAAAAATTTTTCAAAATCATTTTCATTTAGAAAAACCGCAAAGACGTAGCGGTAGCAAATAAGAGGTTTCTTTACGTTGAGAAAGAGTTTGATTTTTTGGTAACCAACAAAGATATTAGCGAGGACTGCACCCAACGGGGACTCCATAGCAACACCATCAGTCTGTCGGTACATAGTGTTGTTGAAACTGAAGTCAACCGACGATGGTGGCCGTTTGCATCAGCTTAATAAAAATTTTCCTGGGAAACGGAGGTGGTACTAGGTCATCATCATAGAGAGCATTGGCACAGATTTCGATAGTTTCTTGCAGGGAAACGTTGGTAAAAAGGCTGGAAATATCTAAGGAACAAAAAAACGGTGATAAAGTAGGAAATTAAAAATTTCTGAGAGTTTCAACGAAGATGAAAGAGTCAGATATGCAGTTCGTAGAAAAAAGTTGGAGTACAGGGTCAAGGAGAGAAGTGAGCCATTTTGCAAGTTGATGTTGGGCTAAGCCAGTCATGGACAAGATGGTCGTAGAGGCACATCCTTCTTGTGGGTTTTGGGCAAACCATACATACATAGGCGTTGAGGTCGGATGGCTTCGTAGACTCTAGCGGGAATGAGGTTTTTCTACTTCAGTTCCAATAGTCGACGTTGTATTTAAGACTCATTCTTGGCTGTGTTGTCATTTTGAATAACCGGACCAAGGTTTTCAAATTTGGAAGCATCGTGAAGAAGCGTGTCCATTTTTGAAACATAGTCGTGCTTGTTTAGAATGACAACACCAACGCCTAGTCCGGCTTGGTGTTTAAAATGTCCCTGTTGGATCGCAATCACCTAATAGCCTGAAAGCACTCTTTTGACATGAGGAAGTCCCCAATGTCAATGGGACTACCGCATGTGTAGCGGGATAGTATCTCACTACACACTTAATTGGTTCATATAGTATTTAAATTATATATTTTGGCAACCCGCTTTTACAAAACCTTTTTTCTTTGTCTCGTTTGTGGATAAAATGAAAATGTGCTTTGGTTTTTTCTCTTTTTGGGAATAATGTGATCAGATAGACATCATCAATGTTAATAAAATATAAAGTTGATTTAATTTGTGGACAATGTTAGTCTGTTATTGATGAGCTTAGAAGACTTCACTAACAACGTCTACAATTGGTGACCCCGACTAGCAACGCCGACGAATCAAATTAACAACGTCAACAATTGGTGACCCCGACGAATCAATAACAACGTCTACACATGGGCTAGGTCGCTTAACCTTGCCCTTAAAGCAGAAGTTTACTCTATAGACTAGTGGCGTGCGGTCAGGGCATGCAAGTCATGCGTTGCATGACCAAATTTTTAGGAATTGCATGAGGAACTTTTGCGCGATGAGGTAGATATCGTTAAATTCGGTGAGAAACATTACTTGTTTCGGATGAAATCTGAGACCAATCCGAGAAGAAGACCTACTTTTTGTGTTATTTAAGAAAATATCGTGAATTTAGGACGAAAAGTAAGAAATCGGAGACTGGTTAGAAGTGATGACCTTTCTTTTTTTTTTTTAGAGATCACCGCATTTCTAAGGCGAAAAGTGCATTACCCAGCATGATTAATTGAGGCGTTCACCTTTTTTTTTAGAGATCACTGCATTTCTAGGACAAAAAGTGCATTACTCGGAACGATTTCAGGCGATGACCTTTTTTTTTAGAGATCACTGCATTTCTGGGGAGAAAACTGCATTATCAGCAAATAACTTCTAGTGATGACCTTTTTCTTAGAGATCCCTTGAATCTAGGACGAAAATTGGTCTTGAATATACCGAATTTTATGACCTGCTTTTGGCATGCCAATTGCATGACTAGTCTCAGAGGTCACCGCACGCCACTGCTACAGAGTGTAATTTGTGGTGGACCAACTGCGCATACAACACTTAAAACAAAAAAAAAACATTCGTATGGCGTTGTGTTCCACACATACCGATTTGCTGCTTTCTGTGAATTAACCGCGGTCACCATTGAAGGTAAGCAGCTTGACCACATTTCTCGGAATGTTCGTGAAGTGCCTTTCCGAAGGGCACAACGAGTATCACTCAATCGACGTTACGGAGAATCGAACCAGGTCGTTCTGCACGTGAGTCGCGGATGTTACCACTGAGCTAACCCGCCGGACATAGCAAGTATTTCCTTCCTGTTGACACTAGAGTAAAAGTTGAGTCCAAGTGATAAAACAAACTTCTCGGTGTCGGAAAATTTGTAGTCAGATAAATTGGCGATGTTTTTCTTGTTTAGACAGATAATGGCTTCCCCGAAAACTGACCGCAAAATAGCACTTACAATACTGGCCAAAAGTTTAAAACTTTTTTGATTTGTTGTAATTTTGTTTGGAGATTCTGCTCTTATGACACATTAAAGGGCGAAAATTAGAATTTATTAAACGTTTGCTCAACATCTCTTTGATGCTTTGACAGTAATATGCCGGGGTTTTCCGAAAAGCCGCCCAGTCGCCCATGGGCGCTTATTTTAGGTGGGCGGTTACATGGTGCCAAAAGATATACCGGTACCGGTAGTCTTTTTAGTTTTTTCATCGGTTAATGCAGTTTGTAAAATTAAAATAACCAAGCAAGTTAAACACAAGTTAACTCGTATAGTAACCAATTAACATAAAATTAAAATAACCACCAAAAAGAAAATAAAATTTGCTTGCAAGTTAACAGGACACTTGACATTATTTGAGTAAATGCTTTGATGCGGTATAACCTTGAGTTTAACTTGTAAATAAAAGTGATTATACATAAACCGTATTGTGTATAAGTTTTGTGTGCATGTATTGTTTTTGGACACAACTGCCATATAACAGCCCGGGTGGTTATTCAGTTCACATCTTATTTTTCTGATTTGTCTTTTTTCCTATTAACAGCCCAGGGCGACATTGTTTATTAATGTTTTAGGTTGTGAAAGGAAAAATAGTATGTATAAAGGTAGGCAAACAAATTTGACTCTAAAAAAGATGAGCAAATTACTTGAAATTTCAAAGCTGACAAAAAGCAACGTGGTTCTTTTAAAGGATCAAGCATACAAAAATTGTAAAATAGCAAGTAGGTTTAGCTTTTTTAAAGCCTCTGCGAGCCCGATATTGCGCAGATATAAAGAAAGAACAAGCTTTCAACCAAAAAGAGAAGTGGACGTCCTCGCAAAACAACAATCAGGACTGATCAAGTAATTTAGCAAATTTGTCAGGGCAAACCTTCGATCAGATCTACCGAAATACGCATATCATTGGCAGAACTTTCTGATGTATCCACCCGAACAATCCTACGTTGCCTGAAAATGGATTATGGTCTGCCAGCTCACAAATCTTTGAAGAAACCTCTAATAACAAAAGGGATAGCTAAGAAACGACTGGCATTTTGTCAAAAATATGTCAACGGAAAAAAGTGATGTTTTCAGATGAGTCTGCGTTCCTACAATTTGCTTCATACAAGCCCTTTGTGCGAAGACCCTCTGAATCATTACCAGTAGATCTCAGGTACATCCAAGCAACACCTTCCGTCTGTCATAATATAGGGAATGCTTCTCCAATAAAGGTAGAGGAAAGCTATATTTCCTGCCAAAAGCCGAAACAATGAACTTACTACACTAAATTAAAGTTATTGGAAGTCAGCCTTCCAACCTGACTCTGCACCTTGACATAAGGTCAAAATTTGTATTTATAATGTAAATAAGTAAAGCAATAATAAATATTTAGTTTTGAGAAGTTGGTGAGGTTGGCTATAAAAAATATTTACATTTTGTTGAAACCAACTATATTTGTAATATAAATAAATATAGAAAGCATAATCATTTGGCAAGGCTTGCGTGGACGAGGTTTGTAAGGTTGACTTGCTTTTGATATGTGGGGACTGGGTTAATTTGGTTAGATTGATTAGTTCGGCAAAGCTTACTAAGTTGATAAAAAGTTTTTTCAAAACTGAAAAAAATCTATTATTTCTGCTTTGTACATTTATTTAGATTAGGCCTACAAATACAGTTGGGTCAACAAAATTCAAATATTCCAAATCAACTTCGCCAATCAAGCCAACTACGTCAACCACCACAACCATGCCGACTACGCCGACCTGTACATTTTAAAGATACCGCTCAGAAACAAATACTCTTGTTTAGAAGAACTAAAAACTGTCCTGAAGATGACTTGGTGCAGCAATGGCGTGCGGTGACTTATGAGACTGGTCATGCAATTGGTATTTTATTGGTAGTTAATGGGTAGGACAAAAATTGTGTTGGATTATAAGACATAAGCCAATTTTTATCCCAAAATTGCGGTGTTCTCTAAAAAAAAGATCTTCACTTAAAATCAGACTAAGATTTCTTACTTTTCGTTCCAAAATCATAGTGTTCTCAAAAAAAACAAGAACGTCTTCACTTCAAATCAGTTTAAGATTTCTTGCTTTTACTTCGAAAATCATGGTGTTCTCTAAAAAAAAATAAAAAGAAATAAAAAGGTCTTCACTTAAAACCTATTCAGGATTTTACACTTTTCGTCCTAAAATTGTAGTGTTCTCTAAAAAAAAGGTCCAACTTTATATTTCTCTAATTTCGTCCCAAAACTGTGCTGTTTTTCATTAAGTTAAACGCAAAAGTTCGTTGGTCATGCAACGCATAACTTGCGTCCCCTGACCACAAGCCACTGTGGTGGAGAGATATTAATAAAAAAATGTGCAAAAACCTTTCTAATTCTATGTCACGATCTTTATTGGAAGTAATTAAAAACAATTAAAAAGGATATTACACTAAATATTAGCACAAAATGACATTATTTAGTTCGACTTGAATATGCGACGAACTATGTGAAATCTGACGAAGTTTGAATAGGCGTAGGTCGTTTTAGAGAAAAACAATTTTTCTTTGTAGCTGTCCTAGAAGAAAGCTAATAAAAGCTGTTCAATGTGGTAATGGGCTACGATTTTACATGGGGCTTTAAAATCGAACTCGAAAAACTGGATCTTTTCTCCGACTTTGAATTCAAAAGAAAAGTCGATCGAGTTTAACTGTAACAGAAAGAGGGGACAAAAAAAACAAAATCGGTATTACGTCTTTAAGACACACGTGTTTTTGACAAAAAAAATCATCATACAACTACAATTTAAAGCGAAGGCTTTTTTTGGTCTTTGCAGAAAATTATTAAACTCGACAAATTGACAATGATGAACTTGAACTCAAACTCAAATTTGATGAATGAAAAAAAGGTGAAGTGGAATTTGGACTTGCAAATTTTTGTAAACTTAAATCTGAACTCGGTTAAAAATGCGTTGAGTTGCAGCCCTGACTTGACATTGACTTGTGTTCGTTTTTGCTGTTGATTAGGAGATAGAGATCAGGATCCGGACATGTAAGAAGGTGATAAATGTCCGGACATTAATGAAACAAAAAATTGATAATTGTCAACCAATAATTAATTCATAGTAGTTTATTTAGGTATGTAGAATGAATCAATTCATGGTAGTATATAAAACATGACCGAAATCATGGTAATATTAGTACATTTAAACAAAGCATCAAAAAACATAAGTTGTTTTGTTTTTGACCATGCCTTTACAGTAGTAGTAGTAATTTGTTTTTATTTACATCCAAAAGAAAATCCAATAATCACTGGCTACACTTCAGTGTGTTCCCTTTGCATTTATTTGCAATTTATATCAGAAGTTTTTCTTAACATTTTCTAGAAAGAATCGACATAATCTTCTAAAAGTAACTTAATTATTAACTGCGGCATGTGATTGCTTTAAATTATTGAAAAATATTTTTTTGCTATGATATGGTGATTTAACCATAATTAGATGATTACTTTGATACATATTGCATAAAAGTGATTAATAATCCAAAAGTTCATTAACAACCAAGCAATATTATTGCCAAAAAATATGGAGTCTCATGAAGGGACTTTAACTGTTTTTTGTCAGAGAAACTAACCAAAAATCCCCTTCCCCTTATATCACCAGAATCAAAAAAAGAAACCAAAAGATAAAGGATTTGCTCAAGAAACAACTAGCCACAGGGGAATACAGGTTAGTTTCAATAACAAAAATCACACATGGTCACTTCTTGTAAAGACCTTAAATATGCACATATTATTTTTAAGTTTGATAATCAGTTTGAATGTATTGGCATCCCAAATGTTTTCAAAAATGCAGGATTGTAGAATATGTCTATATGTCTAGAACAAACAAAAATTAAGCATAATTGAAATATTATTACCAGTTGGCATAAGTCTTAAACAGGAAAAACTGTTTGAAAAATATATTAATAACTATATCAATTGGAAAAAATCTAGTGAATGCCTATTTAGACAATCATGATTTTTTAAAATTTATAGCATGTATAAAGTTTTTAAAATATATATTGTTGGGTATTTATTTGTTACAAATTTTTTTTTGCAATTTACAGTATATTTTTTGAAGTTTAATTCTTGGTTTTAACTTGCTTTAATAATTTGTTTCAATTATTTAATTTCGTATCACATAAAACCTTGTGTATATCTCTCTGAATTGTTATAAATAGTCAATTTATTGTATTTGTATTTGTAGTTAAAGTAATCATTAAGCAATTTTTTTTAAGTATAAAGATAAAATACCACTCATATTTGATATGACTGCACTTTATAATTATTTATCAAAATTCTTCAAGCTGCAGAATTTACTGTAAGATCTTTTTTTATTTAAAACGTTGACATTTAGCTTTAGTAATAATTAAAATTTGATTATTAAATCTGTCCATAATGGTCATTATTGCCATTAAAATATTAATTTACTGTGTTCTGTTGATGCCAATTGATGACTTTTTAATTTTGGCTAAAATAAAGATGTATGTGTAAAAAAACAAATTTTTAATGTATTAAAACAATTTAACCAAAAATTATTCATTTAAAATCCATATTGTGAATTAAGGTTTTACTTTTATTTTTTAAAGTTAAGACTGGCCTTTAAGTCAACTGCCAGAAAAATCATAATGGGTTTTAAAATATACTTGAATATCAGAATTATAATTTTTAAATTAATTTGTAGGTTGCTTGTTAAAGAATATGCTGTTGTTAATGTATAGATAGTTTGGGTTTTATTCTCTATTTGTCATTTGTAACTTTGCAGGTGTTAAGGATTTTCCATAATGTATGAAGTAATCAACTTAACTTGACAAGTAGTCAATGAGAACTAATAATTTTGGCTTAGTTTTGTCTTTTATAAATTGTTGTAATCCTTGATGAAAAAATCAAAAATTATAGTACACTGACTTAACACATAATTTTGATTTAATTAACTTTATTGTGTTGAATAAAAAATTATGAATATGAAAAAACAGAATATGAAAAATTATGAAATAAATGTTTTTGAATTTGCTTTGTTTCAAAGTTTGTTTAAGTACCGTAAAACGGGGTAACTTTGTTCAGCAAGGTAATTTTGATCAGTTAAGGTAACACTAATAATATTTGATTTGTAGTCAAAAAAACTGAGCTGGAAAAAACCTCAGATGTTCTATGACAGCCTAGCTGAAATTAATGTTGGTACTGGTGAGTTTTGATAAGTTTCAGTGTTTTGATAAGTTACCCCAAAGTATGGGGTAACTTTGTTCAGCAGTTTGGTTGAAAGCATTCAGCTGCGAAACTGTTATGACATCATTAAAATATTTTTTTCGATAGCTCAGAGGCAGAGTGTTATGATTAGTAGGAAAAAAGTTTTTTTGTTGACAGCGTCAGGTTGTTAGAATTTAGAAACCTCCAAAATTGATCTAAGTTACCCCGTTTTACTAACTCATTTAAGCTTTACATGCATTTTTTAATTGATCTCAATGATTGATTATTTGCTTGTCTTCCCAAGATATATTTTTTTCATATTAAAGTATGAAAATTAAGCTGTTGTAAAATTTTTTTATAAGGTTTAATAAATTATATGTTTTGTAAAAATTTTAAAATAATATTGTTATAAATATGAAAAATTATAAAATGAATTTTTCTGAATTTTGTTTTGTTTCAATGCTTGTTTAGGTAAACTTTAATGATTATTTTTCTAACTCCTTTAAGCTTTACATGCATTTTTTAAATTGATCTCGTTGATTGATTATTTGCTTGTCTTCCCAAGATGTATTACTTTTTTCATATTAAAGTGTGAAAATTAAACTGTATTAAAAAATTGTTCAAACATTTTAAAAGCTTCAATAAATTACATATGTGTTTTTATAAAAATTTTTGAATAATATTCATATAAATCTAAACAAGATGCAGAATTCCATCAGTTTTTTTGTTTTTTTTTAATAAACTTTGAAATCTTTAAACCAAAGTTTTATTCACTTTTAGCTCTTTTGCATTCATTGTTCATATATTTAAGCTGGTTCACCAAAACTAGATAGGAACTTTTAAGGCAATTTCTTCTTCAATATATAAGATATAAACTTAATATAAAAAGTATTTTTAAAAAGTTTTATTAGAAGTCTTAACAGTTTGACTTTATTTTTGAAAAAATTATTTGTATTAAATATATTGAATATGGTTACATAGATTTTTTAGTTAATATTCATTATTTACTGAGTTTAATAATTTTTTAAATTAATTTTTCATAGTCCTCATGACTTGGAAGAAAACCTTGATGGCACTATATTTAAAGATATTGCCAAGTGATTACCCTGACCTGCTTTTGGAGATCTCAAGATATTGGCATCCAGTTGAAGCTTTTTTATCTGATTTTATTGTTGTTGTTTTTTTAAGATATGACTGAAGTTTAGAATTACTTGCAAAGACTACCAAGCAGAAAAAACTGCTGTAAAATGTCTTTAGCAAGGGCACAACCAAATAATTTTGTACCATGATTGTGTTAAACATGTTTGCTTTTAATACAGTGATCTTAATTGACCATGCTTTAGATTTTGGTTGATAATAATATTATAAATACAACAGATAAAACCACATATTGTAATAGGTTAAGAATAAACCATTATATATATATTTTTAATTTCAAAAACTTTAAAATTTTGTAATAGTTCATGTTTAAACCGAATATACTGTATTTAAATAGAATTGATCATTTCTGTTTTTGATCTTGATAATAGTTTTAATTATAGTATTGCATATCATTAAGAATAATATCCTCATTACAAAGTTAATGATTGTTTGTTTTAGTTTTGAGAGTGCTTCAAATTTTTAAATGAAGATTTAGCAATATTTTTTCATTTTTATTATAACATGGTTTTACCCAAAGTTGCTTCAGCAAGTGTAGCATAACAATGAAGTTGTTGGAGAATGGATTGCTGCATCCAGGTTTGATTCTTTACACCAGTGGTCTTCAAACTTTTCGAGCAGGGGGCCATATGTAGATATTTTCGGGCTTCCTCAGGCTGAATTTGGCCCGATGACCATAGTTTGGAGTCTAAAACACTAAATTTTAGTGACAAAAACACTATTGACAACATGAAGCGAGACAGATAAAATTACCTTGTGGCCCGGATCCGTCCCGCAGGTCATAGTTTGGTGACCACTGCTTTACACTAACATGTTTTTTTTTTAAATACCCAGTAGTTTACTAAAAAAATTGCAGGCTTTTATAAAAATTTACTTAAGTGCTTTAAAAACCAAGGTAACAAAGCAAAATTTATGTCTAGGACTAGAAATTAACATGAGGTTTTTACAAAATTAATTTGCTTAATTTGGGTTGGCTTAATTATAGATTGCATTTTTTATTTTTATCAAAAACAAGTCAGAGGCACTATATTTTAGGCAACTATCTTGTCTTGCTTTCAATGATGACAAGATATTGCTTTTCATTTCATTTCATTTTGTCTATATTTATCCTTCTGACTTGCAAGAAAGTGACAGAGGTGCTGGTACATAGAGCAAGATATTACCTGAAATCTATTTTAAGAAATGCCTAGATATTGCTGTTGGGCTGAAATTTTTATTTTGGTTTTTTAGTTTTATTGAGATATCATGAAATTTAGACTGCTTGCCAAGACCACCAAGCAGGGGAAAGTGCTGTAAAGTGTCTTTCATAAGGTTACAACAGAATGGCATGAGTAAGTTTTGAATTGAGATCATGTCAATCACAATCATGATGCTCTAACCACTTCACCATTTGCACTTTTTCTTTGTTTTTTAGTTTTGATATAAATAAAATTTAGAGCTACTTGCAAAAACCTCCAAGCAGAGGAGGATAGTGGCATAAAGTGTCTTTGCAAAGAACACAACAAAATAGTAATAAGTTTTAAACAGGGCTGGGGAGTAATGGTGATTTCGGGGTTACTCTAATTCCTATTCTGAAGTAAGATGTTTTTTTTTCTAATACTACTCTTACTCAGAAGTAAAATTTTTTTTAATGTTACTCCTCCTATTCCTACTCTTAATTGTTAAAACTACTGCTATTTGTTAAAAACCTGAAACAAAAAGAAAAGAATTAATGATATTAATTAGATAATGCAATATAATAATTTATAAATACTGTAGTGCAGTATGATAATTGTATGTTTGTATGTAGAATGTAATTGAAGAAGTAAGGAATAAGAAAAACTTTTTGTTACTCCTACTCACCAGCCTTGGTTTTAAACTACCACTGTGTCAATTGCACATGTCATCAAATACTCTGCTCTTAACCAATTGATCACATGGATTTGTTAAGTTTGTCGTAAGCATAATGTAAGTGTAATAAAATAATTTACACTTAAGCCAAACCGAATTTAGCTAATTTAATCTTAATTTTTATAATAGCTATTTTTTAGTATAAATATTTAAAAAAAAGAAAACATGTTACAACAAGAAAGCAAACCTAGTGCAGAAATCTGTTCTCCAACATCTTTACTGTTTGGTCAAACTAACTGCAACTACTCCAAACAAAACATTACTGGACCGTAGATTTTAAGAATTTGGAGTCTTGTGCCAAACCTCTGGCTTTTCACTTTTTATGCTTAATTCTCATTTCATTAAAAATAGTGTAGCTTGCATGCACTGTGTAAAACTTATGGTTATTAGTTCTTTTTCACTAAATATTTTAAGAATTTTTTAGTACTCATTTTTTATCAAGAATTACTTACTTTTTGGTGGATAAATCTTGTTCTATAATCCATTGCTTTCTGTAAGAAATTAACAAGCTTAAGGTATAATTGTGGATAAAAAAGTTATACTCTTAGATTTTTAAAAATAATAAAAAATCCAGTAAATTTTTAAAACAATATTTCCAACTGGTGGTCTGTGAAAAAATCTTAGTGGTGTGTAGAAAAAATCACAGTTTTAACAAGTCCACCAGTTGATTTTGAACAATTTTTTATACCTCAAACAAAGGAAAAATATAAGGAAATGTCATATTGGTCCTAAGAAATGTCATATGAAATATCATATCCTCCCTTTCAATAGTGACCCGTATGTAAGACACATCAGTTCTATGTAAGATGACCAAGTCAAAATCAGAGAAGAAATTCAGAAAATCAATAGGAACAAGCAACTCTACCAAAACATTTGCCATGTGACAAAGGACAGGTGCTTGAAATGTATCAGTGAGGAAGGTAAACACTTGAAACATTTAATGTAATACAATGATTATTATTGATTTTTTTGTGACTGTTTCAAATAGATTGAAAATTGTGTAATTGTGAGATAAATAAGTAAATTTGTCATTGTAATTGTGTAATTATGTGATAAATAAATGAATTCATCATTGTGACAAGTGTAAGGTTACTTATGGGCACCCATGTACTGTATATATATATACAGGGTGTCCAGAAAGTTTCGCCCGATTATATATTAGTAACAATTGTAAGTTTAAATAAATTTTATTGTATGATAAATGAGAACTACAAGCACAATAAGAACTATTAATAAACAAAGAAACCTGGGAATATTACTTATTTATCTGTTTACAGGTTAAGTGTGTGTTAGGTTATTTTTAATTTTTTGTCCAGGAATATGGCTTTTAGACTTAATCAAAATCAAAGAATTGCTGCGATTCGACATTATTATCAATGTGGCTCAAATGCAACTGAAGCAAATCGTCGCCTTAGTGAAGAATTCAATATTCATGCAGTTCAAGGCAGAAACATCAAATCACTAGTCAACAAATTCGAAATAACTGGTTTTGTGAATGATGCACCTAGATCTGGACGCCCAATCACAGTAACATCCGATGAAAAAGAAGAGCAATTATGTGCTAGTCTAATCAACAGTCCCCAAAAATCTGTTCGACGCCTATCTCATGAACTTGAAATCAGTTGCCAGAGTGTCCATACTTTACTGCGTAAAAGGAATTTTAAACCCTATATTCCTCATTTGTTTAATGCTCTACATGATGGAGATGCTGATCGAAGAAAATCAGGCGAAACTTCTGGACACCCTGTATATATATAAATACACCAAAAAATAAGTGTTTTCAATAAAGCTGTGACAGTTTTTAATCATAAGGATAGAGCCAAATTTATTTATTAATTAAATTAAAACACTACACATAAAAATTTTTTTATTTGAAAAGCACAACAGGCTGTTTCGTCAAAAAACAACTCATCAGGCAATTATTTTATTTAAATAGAATTATTTGATACTATAGATCTATAGATTATTTATAGATTTTATTTTTTTATTTTATCTCTATATTTATCCTCCTCACTCACAGGAAAGCGACGGAGGCGCTAATACATAGGGTAGGCAATTACCCCAACCTGCTTAGACTGGAGATACCAAGATATTGCTGTCTGCTTGTAATTTAATAAAGATATCACTCTAATTTAAAACTGCTTGCCAGGACCACTAAGCAGGAAAAATGCCATAAAGTGTCTTTCCCAAGGACACAACAAAATGGTGCGAGTAGGTTTTGAACTGAGACCGTGTTGGTTACAAGCCTGGCACTTCAACCACTTGACCACACTGTTGACTATCTATAGATTATACTTTAGATACAATTATAAAACTATTTGAATAGGATAATTGCCTGATGAGTCGTTTTTTGGCAAAACAGCCTGTTGCAGTTTTTAAATAAAATTTTTTATGTACTGTATAGTGTTTTAATTTAATATATAAATATTGTCCTGTGTGTCCAATCTCATTTTCATTAATTGATTTGCTTTGAGCTTGAAGAAGCTGTCCTTTCCAGCAAGGTGCAAGTGAGTGTTTAAAAGATGTTGCTTCAGTTAATTGGGTTTCATAGAAGCATTGGAGAGTGTTTTATGACAAACAACACATTGCGGCAACTGCTTATCATGTTGCTCAACAAACATAAATCTGTAATTGAGATAGGAATCGTTATATTTTCTCTTAGCCATTATTGTATATATCTAAAACAAACTCTATTTATACACAACAATTTTATACCTCTGAAACAAAATTGCATTAATGACCTGAAACTTCATGAGTAATACGTTTCACTGAATTTTAAACTAGACAAAATCAAAAATGTTTATATTCATGAATGAAACCATACTGGTAGGTCAGTTGTTAAGCATTTAAGAACTTGCTGCGTGATTTGGAACTTAAAAGGCTTGCTTGAGTATGAATTTTGGATAATAATTTCCTATTTTTCACCTACTAATCTTAACTAACTTGCTTGCCTAACAGAACTAGACTCCTTGCTTACAATAATCAACGAAGTACAACAATTATATCTTGATATCTTGTTACAAATAACATACTAAGCAAGTAAAAACCTTATTCAAATAAAATAGAAAAGGAAAGAATTTCGGAAATTTTTAGCTTCTTACCTCAAATGTGCCTATTTCTGAAAAACTTTTAAAACTGAGAAGGTTGCCACAACCCACCAAGGGTTTATATAAACACAGCATGAGGAGATAACAGCTAATTATGATTAAGAAAGGCAATTAAGCTAATCAATTTAGTAATAAAGAAAACAGTTAACTAATAAAAAAAACAGTCAATACAACAATTACCAGTCAAACTGAATGAAGACTTAATTGTTTTAAACACAAAACAATAATTAAACTTGACCATACAAATTATCAAATAATTAAATGCACAAAGAAATGAGCTACAATTTGACTACTCAATTTACCAATATTGATTAACATTAAACTTACAATGCCTTAATTAAATAAGATGCAATATCCTAATTATTGTAATTAATTATGATCACATGTTACAAAGACTTACCAATAACTAACCAATAATTACTGTCTCAACAAAGAAAACGATATTTTTTGTTAAAGTAATATTTGACATTTATATCTTCAGGTGGTGGTTAATTCCCCACCTGAAAACCTTAAATTTCTCACTAGTGGATAATTCCCCACCGGTTGGGAACCCATGATCTCGACAAATGGCTAAAGTCAACTTTATATTTCATAAGTTTTATGAAGTGTAACAACAATATTTTACTTTAAATTAAAATTTTTGTTGTTGTTACTATGATGCTTGCTATTAAAGAACTGTAAGAATATATGTATAAATAAAAAATTTCTTGTGATATTTGCTAGCTATGGTGTTTATTTAGCCTACAAGATTTCAATTAAGTTAAAAAAATTTTAGTTTGTGTATCACCAAGAGATGGTGAGATCATAAATTTTTTAAAGTATATTTATACAGTTAGAACCTCACAATCTCTTAAATATTAATGCTGGTTATAATTTAATACTTTGCGACATCAGAGATTTTAATGCCTGCAAAAATTTTTCAATCACTGTCTATGCCTTAAGATATGCTAGAACCAAATAGTAAATAACTATGTATTGTCTTTTTCAATTTTAAGCTTGTAGTTGATTTCTTGTTTTTGTCAATAATGAAAGACTGCCCAGTACCCATCACTATTTTAGCATGCCATAATTGCAGATTCTGTGTCTTAAGATATGATAAAAATTGAATTATTTTTTGACTAAAGGTTTTTAGACCCATAACACTTTATGTTGTTCATTAGCCATATCACTAATCTCTAGCATTTAAAAAAAACTAGCAGCATTCAAGAAAACAAGTTAAAAGTCAAAAGTTTTTTTATGTTTCATTTCCATCTCTATATTTATCCTTCTAACTTGCAGGAAAGCAAAAGAGGCACTGTGCATAGGACAAGCAAGTATCCTAACCTGCATCGGGAAAGACCTTGATATTGGTGTCCAGTTAAAATTTTTTATTTTTTTTTTTTAGTTTTATTGAGACATGACTAAAATTTAGAACTGCTTACCAAGACTACCAAGTAAGGAAAAGTGCCATAAAGTGTTTTTCCCAAAGACACAACAGAATGGCGTGAGTCAGTTTTGAACCAAGACCATGTCAATCACAAGCATGGCACTTTTTAACAACTTAACCATGCAGCCAGCAAAGAGTTCATAATTTTTTTCATAATTTTTTCATTGTGCTTTGATTGTTTATGTTTTTGAGCCAAATATTAATTAGAAGTAGAAGTTATGTTGAGAAACTTTTTTTGATTTAAAATTTTTACTTAAACAAACAACATTATCTTTTTCATTATTTTATTTTTTTAGATATAGCTTTAATAAATGAGATGAAAGCTAGTAGTATTGATTTAAAAAAGTTGCTGTGTGTCTCATCAGACAATCCATCCAAAGAAAAATCAGATCGCGTTTCATACTCCAAAGTAAGTTAACTAATTAGTTGACTTAATTTTTCTTTACAAAAACATTGTGAAAACCTGATGAATTCAAGCTTATAATACTGATCCTAAGGTATTAATTAAAGCATTAATCAAATCCAACTGTGTTTTTTGAAATTAGTTCTTTATTTTAATATCTGATTGAAAACACTGAATCAAATCAATATTTTAGTTTTTTTGCATAGTTTTGTTTATTAACTTATTTAAGTATAATGGAAAAATAGAGAAATTCTACTTTTTTAAGATATAGATATAAGTTCAAAAATTTATTTATTTGGAGCCTTTGTTTAGTATAATTAAATTTTTTTCTCATGATTTAGCAAGTCCCATTTGATTACAATCTAAAGATTTCTTTATGAGACCTAGTGTGTAAAATATGGCCTATAAAAAAATACTGAAGTTTTGTAGATTATTTAATGTTTAGCCATAATAGGTTTTTACCAAAAACCAGACTTTGCACTTGATTTATATTTCAAAGCATTCCACTAATTTGTATTACTCAACTATGTTAAGTTGTCCCTGGGTATTTAAAACTTGATTAAATTTTAAGCTTTATGGTTTGAAAGTTTTGTTTATAAATTTTTGGTAAATTGATCTGTTGAAAAAAAAGAATTATTCAATATCACTAAAAGCTGTAATGTTTTCATAGCTTTTACCTATTATTTTCTAGCATCTTTATCAATCCTCTTTTTTTCTGAGAATTTTTATTCTTAAATTTTCTTTGTCAGATTTTGTTATGTTGTGCCTTATACTTTTAATAGCTTTGCTGAAGTTTTTTTACTTTACTAAACAATTGTGTATGTTACTTTATATTTTAAATCAAAGTGGCAATAATAGTGTTTTGACTTAAAAAATTAATTTTTTATAGTTTTTGCATTAGAAATTTGTTTGAATAATTTTATGTCTCTCTTTTCTCCTATGTCTCTTAGCATTAACTTTTTTGTCTTTAATATTAAAAACTTTTAATTTGATAACAGATAAGTTGTTCCATCTAATATGTCATGAAAAATTTAGTTACAATAGTTTTGTATTTTAAATTTTTTGTTACTAGAAATAAAAAATTTCTCTATCTTCGAGAGCAGGGCTTCTTAAACTTTTTTGTTCTATGACCCCATTTTAAAAAATAAAATTTTGTGTGACCCCAATTAATGGTGGATATTTAAAATTAGGGGCCCAAGGCAAGAATTCTCAAAAATTGGTGTTCTCTAAAAACAACAGAATATTTTGATCTCGCACTTGTAATTTTTTTCTGGAAAAAAAAAAAAAAAAAAAGGTCTTCACTTTGAATCGATCTCCTTTTTTCATATTTTTCTCCCAAAATCATGCCATTCTCTAAGAAAAAAAGGTCTTCACTTTGAATCGATCTCCTTTTTCCGCGTTTTTCTCCCAAAATCATGCTGTTCTATAAAAAAAAAAAAATTCTTCACTTCAAATCGGTCTTGACTCAGAATTGAACTGTAATTTATCTATTTTCGTCACCAACTTCAGATGTTCTCTAAAAAAAAAGGTCTGCACTCAGAATCAAGCTCCAATTTGTCAATTTTTGTCTCCAAATTCTCTAATTTGCCAACTACATGTGCAATAACCATAATTTTTTTCAAAAGTTCCACGGCACTACTGGGATTTTCAAAGTTTTGCGCCACAAAGTGCAAAATGCCAATTTGTTTCACGACCCCAAAATTATTTCAGGCGACCCCATTTGAGGTTGCGACCCATAGTTTAAGAACCCTGTTCTAGAGCATTAAAACAAAAAGTTTTAAACTACTTTACAATTATAATTCATCTCATCTTTATATTTATCCTCCTGACTTGCTGGAAAATGATGAAGGCACTATGCACATGGCAATTGGCCAAACAATTGCTCTGACTTGCTTCTGAAGATGCCAAGATATTACTGTTCAGTTGAAATTTTTTATTTTGGTTTTTTAGATTTATAGAAATATGACTGAAATTTAGAACTGCTTGCAAAGACCGCCAAGCAGGGAAAATGTCTTTTCAAGAAAACAACAGAATGGCACAAGTAGATGTTGAAGTGACACCATTTTGATCACAATCTTGGGCCTCTTAATCATTTGACCATGCTGCCTACCATTCCTATTACTACTATAATTTAACAGTGTTACAACACACATAATTTTTTTAAGTTCAAATTTGAAATTAATTTGCTGATCTCAGTTTTGAATTTTTACCTGAAATTTTTTTCAGGAGACTTTACTTATATTGTCAAGAAATCAACCTTGCCTAACTCGCCCAGATTGTCTCTCAGAGGAGTGCTTGGGGTAAGCAAATAAATAAATGTTAGACCAAACTTGTAGTTTATGCTGAAATTGTTTGTCCTTTGTCCAGTTTCTTTTAAACTTTTGTAATTGGGGTTTTTGCTCAGTGTTTATCTTTTTGTGGGTATATAATTAAAATTTAGTTGTAATTGTTGTCATTTAAAAAAAAAGAAAAAAATCACTTGAATTCAAGTTTGTCTGGTTGTTCTGAATTAACCAAATGATAGTTAATCACTCCTGGCAAATACTATGCTGTTGATTAATAGTTTGAAATAATAAAAATTTTCATGTTAAAATGGTTAGTGTTTAAAATTTGTTTTCAATTTTTAAATTGCTATCATGTTTTTTTTTATCTCTATGTTTAGCCTCCGACTCGCAGGAAAGCGACGGAGGCGCTAATACATAGGGTAGGTAATTACCCCAACCTGCTTCCAGAGATGCCAAGATATTGCTGTCCGCTTGTAATTTAATAGAGAAATGACTTTCAGAACTGCTTGCCAAGACCACCAAGGGGAAAATGCCATAAGTGTCTTTCCCATGGACACAACAGAATGGCGTGAGTGGGTTGTGAACCGGGACCATGTTGATCATAAGCATGGCGCTATAACCACTCGACCACGCTGCCGACTTGTTGTAGTTATACAAAATGATTAATATTATTAATTATTTTTTTGTTTGAAAAAATGCTATCAAATTCTTATTGTTGATGTTTCTTAAAAACAAATTTACAAAAACTTAATCAAGCTTTTATTATACTCATGTTCTACCTCAAAGCGTGATTTCCCTAATATTGGGCCTGGGCCATAGAACTTGCTATACCAGTGTTGTCAGGCTATTGGAAAAACCTGTTTTAGATTTGGTGGGCCTAAAAATCAAACCCAGGCCACCTCTGCTGTTGGCAGGACATGTATACTGTCTTTAACTTACCTTATAATTTGCAATTAAAAAAAGTGGTTCATTATAAATTCTATGTAACTTGTATTTTTTTTGACTCTTAATTATTTAGATTTGGGAAAATAATGAAGTCTTTAATACTTATCCATTGTGTTATGTGTTTTCTGTTTTTTTTTTTTTTTTATTGAGAATAAATTACTTATTGCAGAAGAAATGTTCAATTCTGCTAACAAATCTGCATGTTCAACCATCACTATTTATTAGCAGATTGTTCGTAAACATTTAAGTTAATTAGTCTTGCATTTTCAGGGACGATGGCAAATGGGATCCTGAAAAGTGGCACAAGTCTTTCGAAAGGAATTCACAAAGTCAAGGTGCGTTGGTTAAAGCGCTTCAATTTAATATTGCTTCATCGTGCAAGTCTTGATGTATGTACGCTTAAGGTGGTAGAAAGCAGTATGATCTGAACGAAATAAGAGAAGAAAGTAAAGTAGTACTGGGGCCTCAAAGAAGAAGCTTTCAAGGTGGTTGCCACGTTGGATCAAAAGACAAACCGACATCCTACTCTCGTTCCGCACTTTCATCAACCGGTAGCAAACTTTCAGGTGACAAAGCGTGATGTTTGTTTAAGCATTGCAAGAGTTTTCTATACTGTGATTCTGGTTAGGATATGGATCAATAAAAGACTTAATGCAGTTGTATTGCGTGTTTCATTTTTCCGATCTTTAACAACCTCAAAAATGACGCAGTTGTGGTACGTTTAGAAAGCTTGGTGTTCTTGTTGAATTAAATGTATTCAACAGCGCAAGGTAGCAACTATTGTTTTCACTTTAAAACTTAAACGGAAAAAATTTTAGAAGGGCTTAAAGCTGTATGTTGGTCAATAAATCGAACTATTCACTGAATATTGCTGCAGCACGCACCGCTTGTATTAATGTATATCTGTTTCGCGGGGTTGTAGTACAGAAAAAAACATTTTACAAGCGAATCATGCTTGAATAAAACCTAACAGTGCTACATGAGCGGAGTATTCTAGATTTTGTTTGCCATCAATAATGCATGCATAGCAGGCGCAGTGAAGAGAGGCAAAGTGAAGCTGCTGGTAACCTTGAGGCTCATTCTAGAATGGTTTGATTTCGCATCAATTTAACCGACTCGCGTTTATGTTTATGTTTAATAGCGGTTCATATGAAGCAGGTACACTGCTTTTAGCAAAGAGTTAATTTCGCGTACCAACTAAAGGCTTGTTTCCAATACGAGCGTGGAATTGAGTATTTTTTTGTTTGTTTCATTGATTTTTTTTGCTTCGCTTAGTGCTTGTTAGATTTTAAGCGCGGAAAGATCAATGAAACAAACAAAGAATGCTCCATTCCACGCTCGTATTGGAAACGAGCCTTTAATCAAGACAGATGCAATTGTCTTTTTTTTTACTCGTTTTCGTGAGCGCTCCGTAGAAGCAAGTACAACAAACCTGTCTTTTTCTAAAAAATAAAAGCATGTACAGAACTAATGCAATCTATATATTAGAATATATCTTGATGAGAGATTACGTCATATAAAATAAAGATTTTTTCAGATCGCAGCTCAAAGTCGACTCATCAGTCGGAGCACGAGCATCCTCATTTAAAACGATTCCATTCGCTACAAAATGGAAGCAGCGATTGGTAAGTTGGAATCATTTCTATACCTCTTAGTTGCTGGTTTCCAGTTTACTTCTGCTGGCAGACAGATAAAAAATGGTTAATGGTCTACTTTTCACATAGATTATATGGAAAAAAGTCTTAAAGTAGAAGATTTTTTAACGATTATTTGGATGCGTAATAACTATACAAAGGTTAAAGAATAACCAAAAACAAATAACTTGATTCTTTACGTCTGTTTTAATCTATTTTTAACGATTTCTTAGTTCAGCTAAAACTTTATTATAGAATGGAAAAAGAACCGGCGGTTGAGAATCACTGCTCTTAATAAGGCTTGATTTTGATTTGCGTTTGGATTTCACGTGACGATGAGTTTTGTTTTCAGGTCCCGAAAGGAATCGGACACTAAGAAATTTGACAAACTCGAATCGTCTTCGTACACCAGGAAACCACGCCACGATGATTACAAGCGATATGTACCTCCCGTAAGTCGCTGCTTTGTTGCAAAAAATTGATTGGCTGTCGTTCTATTTTCGCTTGATTCAATGCACGTTTATGCGCGACGCAATGACTGTCCATCTCCGGTCTTTTCGAACCAAACAATTGGTGCAGGAAGAATCAGCTACTCGATGACCACAGCGCTTTTTGTTTCATTTTTGATTTTAATATCGAATCGAAAATTGTTTCGAGAGCAAAGCCTGGCTTGTAAGTTGAAGCTCGACTGCTTCAAATGCTCATTGTTCCTAATCCCGACGCAGGAAAGCTCGGTTCGCTTCACGGACAGAACCCAATCTTGTCAACAGCTTGCTGTGGTACTGGCGTCCTTCCTTGGCGCAATCTTGCTGAAACGAGCACCGTGATGTTGCTACACGCTTCGATGTCGAAATTTTAGGATTATTCAGGTTCTAAGTCATGGTACCTTGTCGGCCTCGGTGATGTTTGGACATCATTGATACCTGATTAATCTTGTTTTAAAAGGTTCAACATTTCCCTATGCGTATTCTTGAATCCAAGTAGTCTATTTTAGGATACTAAATAATCCACCATTTAGACGTGTCGTGAGGCTCCAGCTCGACTAATTTCTGGGTTGTTTGGGGCAAGGTCTGAATTGAACCTTCGCAAAGGCAACATAAACTAAAGCGTAAGGCATTCTAGAAATTTCGCAGTGTACTCAGTGGCTTAGCACTTGCTGATTAAAGTCTTTTCTTGTTTACGCACCCACAGAAACAATATTGCTGAAATAGTAAACCTGTATGATTTTATGCACATCGGCTCGAACAGAATTGACTGTGAATAGCGGACACGATCAGACGACAACCTTGGATAGGCTGGCTATATTGTTTGAGAACCCTGAAGTGTGTCCTCTACCTCTGGTGTGGACTTGTAAACTCCGTCATAAAGTTTACAGCAAACCTACGTTCCAGCCTACATAAAAGAAAGCATCACAAGAGAGATTTAGCTAAGCCTATTGTCATTCTCCCAGGAGCAAAACCGTTACAAGTATGATTTATTACCTAATATTACTGATAAAGAGACGCTCTAGAACATCGAGGTTTCTATCCGAGTTTTTCGAGTATTTCAATTTGCAAAGGTAACGTCGGCTTGCTGCCTATCAGAATACCAAAGAAAATTTGAAACTATGGTCATTTGAAAAGACTCTGCTATTCTTCAGTAAAGCTTTACTTCATGGCTTAAACTGGTATTAACTTATCTCAGTAGGCCAGATTCGTACCAAGCGCTCATAAACTTGTCCAATAGATACGAAAACACCACAATATCATCATTTGGTTTTTGAAAAGATTCAAATGAAGAAGGAGGGCTCTTTAAAAGAGGAGAGTTCAAGTATCGCTATTTTTACACCTTTATTGATTTTTAAAAGGATCAACAGGTTTTGCGGGATATTTCAGCAGCAGTCAAGTGATGTTGTGGAACAACTTGATCGCATATTCCGTAAAACTTTTCCTTGCTTAAAACTCTGTAATTAGTCGGTGTGTGAAGAATCCTGTAGAAAAATGCTGTTCAAAACTTCTTATTCTAATATGGTCTCCAATGTAACACCGTTTAAGTGGAAATTTTTTTACCGGAAGTAGTGTCAAACCATGGTGTTCTCTAAGCTCCTTGCTATTTAATGCCCTTTTTAAATGACATTGCTTGATCGACTCCGGTCTTTGCTGACAATCTGGTTCTTATCTTTTGGAGCTTGACCGACAATCAGCTCTCTTTTGAACTGATCCAAAACGATTATGAAAATTGACATAAATTTGAAGTTAAAAAAAGTAAACTGCAAATTCCTATTCCACCAGAAAAAATTAAAATCCTTCCATCAGACTCATCCCTCGAAACAGATTGGATAAACTTACTAGCAGAGCAAATTAATCAGTAGTGCCTTTGGTTTAAAGAAAAGAAAAATTTATATTAACACCTTTAATCCCAAGGCCATTTTTGGATTGCTTCCACTATGTACCAAGAGTGTATTTTTTGGCAAAGTTTTATTCATATCTATCAATCTATCAAAGTTTTATTCATATTATTCAAATGACAAAGTTTTATTCATCTATTCTGACCCAAAGAAATTTAAGCCTTTCTTGAAAAACATTGAATCAGGGACTCACCGGTGAGCTCCATGGTACCGATTGAATAGGGCCTTGGACTCACTGGTGAGTCCTAGGGGATTAAACGTGTTAAATTTTAATGTTTTCACGATTATTAAATTGTAATTTCGGTCGTACTGTAATCATTGAATTTTTTAATGCTCAATTTACGGATTCTAAAACTTTTCTTTGTTAAACCCTCATTACTTGTGTCTGATCATATATGCGGATCTCCCGTTGCCTTTTAAAAAAAATACTGGTCAAATTTGTTCAAGAAATATCTATCAAGATGCACAACAACTTGTAGTAATCAATACGCTTCGATCGTGTTGCATTACAGTCACGTTATTTCTCAAAACTAGGTCATCGTCGCGGAAAAGAGTTAGGTCGTTTGGAAAGCGCTCAAGTCGTCTTGGTGCAGTTCTGCTGGAATTCATTCTTTTAATGTGGATCAAGAAGAATTGTCTTTGCAAATGCGTCTCCGACGGCTTTTTTAAAATACGTTTCTTGAAGCGCCTACATGTCGGTTATTGAATTTTGTGCAATGTTTTGTGCTGACCGTGTACGCCACCGGAAAAAACTTCACCAAGAACACAATGGAAAAAAAACGAAGTTGTTTCGTGTTTAGTGAATTTTCTTCACACTCTCCTAATTTTCTACAGCAGACATCAGCTTTTCAAAATCAAATACCCCAAAACCTTTTGATTTGTTTCGACTCGAAAAAGAAATCGTTTCCGCTTTTTCAGAGTCGGTCGGTCGGGTTGATTGAGCGTCGGATTTTGTATTTCTTGATTTTTATCGGCGTACTTCATCGCTTTTCCTCGTACATCATGAGATATATTTTTTTTTATAGAACAAGAAATACAGCGACGTTGCGCCTCGTGAGGAATATCAGCTGCAGTACGAAGAAAGTGAGCCGGAGTGGATCAGCTATGGTCCGAAATCCCAGTTCGACACCATTGAGCTGTCCGGTAATTCTTGTGTTTTTTGTATCGATGATTCTCTGGCTACTCGGTTAGCCAGCCGAATATAACGATGTCAATGTGTTCGATACTGCTTGCTTTCAAGTACAAACATTTGTAGTGCACGTAGTAACCATTTGTTTTTTATTATATCAATGCCCGATACAAAAAAAATATTGTATTTTCTTTCAATCGTTACGTAGAAACCGATCGATACGTTAAAACAATTGCACAATCAGCTGTGAAACGAACGAGATAATTCTTCCAACACCAAACTTGCCTCTAGGATTCGATGACGGCCCCGACGATTTCAGCTGGATGGGAAGGGAAATTCCAATGGATGACGTTCCGGAACGAAAAAAGAAGACGACAAAGCCCGCAACTCCCGATCTCGATGACGTCAAATCGTCTGCACTTGAAGATAACGTCATTGTAGATCACGCCAGCGATGTAGAAGCGCATGAGAAAGACGCAGTCGATAAAGTCGATATAAAAAATAGTGACGGTCTTACGAACGGAAATGTCTCTGCAGGTTAGTGACGCGTATGCTTTCGAAAGCCGTTTGCGAAAAGTGTAATCACCAAGACTTGACGTTAAAATTTCTCTTAATCTCTTTTTGGCTTTATTCTAATAGTTTTGTTGCCGAAATCAAAACCATAATTATGTTTTTAAGTTTCTCATAACGTTTATCTGGAATAGTGACGCATTCATTTTTATCTAAACTGAGAAAAACACTTAGAAAAAGAAGTTGAAATCGAAGAAAAAGCGCCATCAAGTGAAAAAGCAAGAGCTGACAAGGTTAGTTGAATTTCAAGTTGCAAGCGCATTGAGAAATTAATATCCTTTTCTATACAAGCAAATTTAATAGTCTGCGAATACGTAGCTGGCAACACTCAGAAAATGCTCGCAATGTAAATACGAACAACTTTTCCGGCAATCGATTTGCTCGATCAATGAATTTCTCTCTTGTCGTGAATCAGCGCATCGATGATATATTATAGACAAGCGCTTCCCACCCAATTTGCTGTCAATTGTTACGGTTGTGTAAATTCTTTTTTTGTTAATAAATCGCTTCTTTATTGGGTCATGTATTTATCTCCGATGCAAAAGAGTGGCAGAAATCGGCCGCGTGTTGCGACGACACAGGTAAATCCGAGTCTGCGAGTGAATTGAAACTGCCCCCGAGTTAAAACGATCTAAAATCATTGATTCTGATTTCGCTTCAACCGAGAATCTTCAGCGTGATTCGTTGCATTAGGTTGAAGCGTCGCTCGTGGACGATCTTTTCGCCCCCTCCGCGACCCCCGACGCCGACTCGAATCAAGAGAGCCGCTTCAGCCGTTTTTTCAGCCACGACCCGAGCTTGTCCAACAGCGACCTCTCAGGTACGTTTCCCGTCTCTGACGTCACTTGTAACTGAAACATCTCCAAAACTACACTTTGTTTTTCGCTCGAAAATCGGCTCGTTATGCGCGTAATGCGTTCAATCGTCGCTTGCTTCTTACGGTAAGTTTCGCTTATGCTTGTTAGTCGTTTCGTCCGAGCCGAAGTTGGTGGACGAAATCAAGTCGAACCTTGTCGCTCTGCAAGAGAACGATCGTCTTGTCGCCGGTGAGTTCGCTGCAGTTGTGCGATTTGCTCGTATCTAAGTCGACATTGTTTCAAAGGACTACAACAACAGCAAAAACAACAGCAGCAGCAGCAGCAGCAGCAACTGCCAAGCCAGGCAGGAGTTACTCGAAAGGAGTCAAATCACTCATCCGCTCAATCGAATTCCGTAGCGCCGGCTGTTGACCTACACAGTAAAGATGCTTTCAATCGCTTGATCGCGTCACTTCGCGCCACTGATAAGGTCAAAGAGCAAATGCAACAGCGGGTAGGCGGTTGAACGTCTTTCGTAATTTTATTTCATTTCATCTCTATATTTATCCTCTTGACTCGCAGGAAAGCGACGGAGGCGCTATCGTAGGGCAAGCAATTACCCCGACCTGCTTCCGGAATGCCAAGATGCTGTTGGATTAAAATTTTTTATTTTGGTTTATTATTATAGTTTTATGGAGAAACGACTGAAGTTTAGAGCTGTTTGCTAAGACCGCCAAGCAGGGAAAAGTGCCGTAGTGTCTTTACCAAGGACACAACAGAATGGCGTGAGTAGGTTTTGAACCCAGATCATGTCGATTACAATCTCGGCGTCTTAACCACTAGACTAGACTATGCTACTGACTTTTAAAACGCTTTGAACTTACCACTGCGTCCACTGCAAAGATGTTTTGTTTCAGAATCAAAAGATGCAAGCCTTGCAGACGTTGATGAACTCCAGCAAATCGCCAAATAGTAATTGTAAGTAATAGCGACTACTTTTTAATCAGGTTATTTTTCGCTCGATAATTCTTCGGAATTCTATTTTTAATTTTTTTTTCATACGCTTTTTTGTCTTATGCTTGCTTGTTGTGAATAAGCATCTACCACTCCAATTTACTCGTTTATCTCTGTTCTGTATCAGAGTTGAATCTCTTGTCATATTACTTCATTTTTTTTGTTGAAGAATTCGTTGAGTTTGGTGTTTTGTGAATAAAAACCTTAATAAACCAGAGGGTTGCATGAATATTTTTTACCAAAATCATTCATGGATTCTTACTAAAATAACGTTACTCTACCCAGGTTTCAATCTTAGTTCCATCGAAAATCCCGTTGATTCGGGTAAAAATCTTCAATTAAAACAGCACCTAGAAAAGCAAAAAGATGCTTATCAACAAAAAATGAGGTAACATTTGTCTTGTTAATTCTGGTTCTTTTTAACTATTTTTATTCGTTTTTTTTCCACCAGACAAATCGAGCAAAAACAAAAATCGTCTGCTAATCTCTTTCCAAACAACGATATGCATTCGTTGCAATTAAATAAGGTAATTGCACAAAGTTTTTTGAAAAACGTATTTTTGGAAAAGTGACTCTTCGAGCTACTTTGTTTTGTTGCGTATCCCACAGTTGGTCGAACATATAAAGCAGTGTTTTCTAACCGCTTTTTAGTGACAGACCCCTTTCAAAGAATTAATAAGCTTACGCACCCCAAAATTTTAAGACTGGCCCTGGCTAATAATTTTGCAAAGTTTTTTTTAATTCAAGCGCAAATACGAGGACCCTCTGCAACCTTTTCACTGATTTCTGGTTAGGAACCACTGGCATCGAAAGAGCGTCTGACACCGAAGCAGAGAGCTTGGTTTCGATGTAAAACGCGTCCAACAAAGAGTTTCGATATTGTTATTCACAAATTTTTTGTTCGGCATTCAATTTAAGAAGCTTTAAAGTAATATAGAAATCCCATTTATCTGAATATCTCGAAGTCCTCCTACCCGCGCTGTTCTATCGTGGAAACAATATATATTTACAATGTGTCTGGGCGACAACCGAAAAAAGTAGTTTATTACTATTAGGTAAGCTGTATATTAAATTTGAATTAATACAAAAGCATTCGGTATCGCTGGCCGCTTATTACTGCTTCCGGTGTAGTTGAATGAGGATTGTATTATTATTTTTTGAACTTTTTTTCAGAGCGGTCTACATCCGGGCTTCTCAATGCAAAATTCTTCCGGACAATTGCACGGTAAACATTTAGTTCTTAATCACGTGATGTAGACTTTATGTTTTCACTTCTTCAGTCAAAGATTGAAAAAAGCAGTCGATTGTTGCAGCAACAATCAAAGGCCAAATCTTCCATTGTAATTCGTGTTTACACATAGTTCGTTCTCATGAAGAAGTCTTTCTTTGATCAGTGCTGTCTATTTTGATTTTGATGCTAATCAGGGTTTTATTTACTTTCTCTTTAGCAAGAATAAAGCGTAAGTCGATTATTAACTCCGGTTTTCATTGTCTCAATGTTGCAAGTTGTAAAGCGTTTTTCTGCTGATTGAAGATTTTTTAGCGTTTTTGTTATTTTATTTCATGGTTACTATTTTAGGCTTGTTATCTTGAAGCAATTGGTTTAAAAATGGGGAAATTTGCTCATTAAGAAAAGTGTTAAATTATGGATTTTTGTGTCTAGCAGTGACTCTTAACCGGTGGGAATATCCCACTAGTGGGAAGTTTTTGCCATGCTGTGGGAAATTTTTTTTGGTCTTGTAGAGTAAGAAATTGTTTTAAAATTTTTATTTCAATACACAGCAGAATTCGGTTAATGCATCCGCGGTTAATCCAACCACTTAATGCACCCAAATTGGTTGGAACGGAATTTTCCTAATCACTTGCTATTATAAAACCTTTGTGTAATACATCCAGCTTACACTCTCTATGTAGTGTCATTTCTAAACTAGTGCTTCTCAACCTTTTTTTGGTAGCGACCCAATCTTTTTTACAGGCTTTATTGCAAACATAAAAATCTCGATTTACGTCCCAAACACGTAGTGATTTCTAAAAAAAGTCTTCACTTTGAATCTGTCTCCGATTTCTCGATTTTGTTCGAAAAACGCAATGATCTTTATAGAAAAGTGTGGTCGAGTGGTTAGAGCGCCTTGGTTGCAATCAACATGGTCTTGGTTCAAAACCTACTAGCGTCATTCTATTGTGTCCTTGGAAAAAACTCTTCATGGCACTTTCTCCTGCTTTCTAAATTTCAGTCATAGCAGTTGTAAATTTCAGTCATATCTCTATAAAAGTAAAAAATTAAAATAACAAATTTCAACCGGACAGAAATATCTTGGCATCTGCAGAAGCAGGTCAAGGTAATTGCTTCCCTTTTGCATTAGCGCCTCCGTCGCTTTCCTTCGAGTCAGGAGGTTGTAGAGATAAAATGAAAAAGGTCTTCGCTTTGAATCTGTTTTGGATTTCTTGATTTTCTTCACTAAAAAGTAGTGGTTTTACTTTTACACTTTTACACATTTACACTCGTCGGCAACCAAGGGGTTGAGAAGCACTGATCTGAACTAAGAGCAAATAAAGAACAATGGTAAATTAAATGAAGAAACAAGATTTGATTAACGTCATTGTGCAGATTTTTTTGTTGAATAAATGTCCAAATTCATTGCATTTTTACTTCCAAGGGGTTGCTCACAATGCGCAGTTGCAGAATTAGGAAAATCGCTTATTACATCCGTATTCGGCCGGCCCAAAGTGGATATATTAACTGAATTCTACTGTACAAGGAAGTAAATCTGATTGTTTAGTCAAAAAATGAATTTTTTTAAACAAAGTCCTCCTCGTCAGCAAGTGCATTATTTTGCTTATTACGTTTATAACGTTGAACAATGTTCATAAAGTCAAAATTGAATAATGACCGTTGTCGTTATAGGCAAGCACGGTCGCCAAAGATAGACAATTAGGTTAAAAAGCCCTTAGGAGAAATAATATGTATACATTTTAATCAATTAAGTTAACCGGTAGAAGATATGACTGAAAGTGACATATATACTCTATGACTCCCTGAGTTCATCTACAAGCTGTTGAGACTTGCGCCGAATAAACACATATTATGATCATGGAACTTGCCCCTAGCCGAAGTTGAACTCTCACCACAGGTGACAGCAAGCAAAGCAAACTCTGCCGTCTGAGAAACGGCGTTTCTTAGAGATGGATTTTGCTGTTCTGCTTTTCAATATCTGTATGCAGGACCTGCTTTCCACAATCCCAAAAATGTTTACCTATGCCGACAATTTAGCATTGTTGCACTCTTCTGAAAACTGAAAGAACTTGGAGGAGACTTTAAGTCAAGAGTCAAGACATAACTACACTTTTAGCGTATCTCTATATTTGAAGGTTGAAGCTCAGTACCTCAAAGACGGTAAAAAGACAATTACAGCAGCCTTTTACGTGACTGAAAGGCCAAACATGAGCTAAAAGTTTACAACAACGATAAATTTTTGCTATTTTATTCAATTCATACTTATCTGAAGGTAAAACTGGGTAAATCGCTCACGTTCCATTACCATTCTGTGGCATCGCACGAAAAACTATCTTCGCGTATTTTATTGCTGAAGCGACTTGCCGGCTCAGGATGGGGTTGCTTGTGTCAAAATATTGAGTACACCTGCCCTGCCTTTGGCCTCCTCGATAGCTAATTACTCTTCTCGACTTTGGCCTTCTTGACAAATAAGTCTCACTCCAACAGACCACCCTCCTATACTTTCAGGCATCCAGCCAGCTGAGCTTCGCCGACTAGGAGCGACATTTGGTGGCGCTATGAACCCTGATCATGTCGGCCTTGGATCCCAGCGTTGAGAGTTTGCACAGTAGTTTGCACAGAGTTTGCACAACTATTGAACAACCTCACCGAATTGACTATCCGCGCTGCCCGGTAGACGAATCCTAGATGGAACACGGAGTATTGTGAAAGTACATCCAGTCTCCGTGCTTGTCAGGGCCGGTACCAGGGCCTGTCGGAATGGGTTTGCCTCGAACAGCTTGGTTAAGCTCAATTGCCTGAGGACTGTTGTCGGGCAGTTCGACTTTTCTATGCACCAAAAAAGTCTCGGTCTTTTACTGAATTGCGAGGTTGGGACTCGACAAAACGCAGGTCAACTTTTTCGTTGCAAGTCAAGCATTTATATGTCCTGAACCCAAAAGTTTTGAGACCTCTGATACTGTTTTGAACAACGTATTCGTGCGGTGCAGGTCTTTCTTCGGCTGTTGTTATTAAGACCAAAAGCTTGTCATAAAGTGGAATTGCAAGTTGAATGATGCGCGCTTTCTGCCATTACTCCTCGCATCGAAGTGTTAACGAAGAGAAAATAATTGCCAGCATCACGTTAAAAATGTGCACTTTACTTTTCAATTTCATGCGATATGGTGTAAATATGTGAAATCCTTTCGATTGCTATTTATAATCCGAAGCCTTGAAATTACTGAGCTAAAAGCCACTACTGGCTAAATAGCGTTTCGTAAAATATCACCACTAAAAATATCAGAGAGGAAATTAAAACTTGGTGATTGGCCTTAGTGGGAAACTTGATCAAAAAGGTTAAGAACCGCTGATGATAGCGCCGATGATGGCGGCGCCTTGAGCGGCATTTTTATTGATTCGCTTTAAACTTTGATTGACTACAAGGAAAAAAATCAATTTCGAATTTTTCGAAATTTCATTGTGAATGCAAAAAAGAACATGGCAACTTTATTTTACTTCTGATAATTTGTAAGACTTTAATTACATGGTGGATCTGGTGTGTGTCACGAGTTTTTTATATAAATAGCGGTGTTAATTGTAGAACTCTTATAAACCATTACCAATAGTAAAACATTTGCTTTGCAGATTCGTTGGACGAGAGGGCGGCAGCGACAGCGTCACTGGCCGCAAAACTGGCCCACAAGGGGAGCAAAGATGACTTTTCCAAATTGCCCAACTCCGGCTTGCTGGAGCGCTTGTACGCTAAACCAGGCCAGACGACGTCGATCATGAGCGACCAGAATCTTCTCGAAAAAGACGCGAGTGCTTTGCTCAAGCTTCAGCGCATGCACTCGGCGCCGGAAACTAGCAGCAAGTCCAAATCCTTTTATTCGGTTCCCGGGGCCTCCTCCAACAACCTTACGAACAATTCGCTGGCGATAGCGCAGATGCTGACCTCCGCCGGCGTCACCGAAGAGCAATTGAAGCAGCTCACCCTAGAGCAGCAGGAACTGATAATAACCATGGTTCAAAATCAATATACTCAAAAAGACATCGGCAAACTTATGAACCTTGACGGGAGAAATAGCGCAAAGTTACCCGACACGGGCACGAGGACACAGTTGCCAGTGAGCACGCTGGGAAACATCCCGTTTGTGAGCTCTTCTAAAGACTTGTTTTCATCAAAGTCACTGCCCGGGGCGGCTGTGGGACGTTTAAAGAGTGCCCCAACTACTGTGACCACCAACACAAGCAACCCCTTATCCTTTTTAACCGATTCTTCTACTGCCCTGTCCGCCCGTAGTGACGCAAGCGCGCCGCAAAGTGGCGCGTCTCCCGCGTTTCCTCCGCAGCTATCCGCTGCTGGGCACAACACACAAGCCCGACTTTTCCCGCACAGTCTCATGACTGTGCAACCTGCCGCCATCGTTTCTCCTGTGGTTCCTTTAGTATCCCCGAGTATCGCCCCGCGAATGTTGGCGCCACATCATCTTACTCCCTTGGCGGCTGCGCATCACCCTGCATATCAATTGTTACAATTACAACAGCAGCAACAACAGCAACAGCAACAGCAAGTGTACGCGAACCAGCTGGCGCAGCAGCAGCAAGCCGTCTTTGCCGCTCTTCAAAAGCAGCAACTTAATGCAGCGCAAGTTCAACAAAGTTTGCAAAATATAAGATTAGGTACGTTTTTTTTTTCTTTTTTTTTTTAGAATTTAACGTTAAATACGGTTAATCGTCAGCTGAAGCTTTGTTACTTAGCATGTAAAAATTCGCTGTTGTTTTCCTCGTAGTTGGCAATCAGACACAGCATCATGCATAATGGTATTCAGATCTTTTATAACGCACTGGTCGTCATCGCTTTTTTGAGCTTAATTTAAGATTAATGTTTTAGGGATTTTCAAACCTCTCAATGTCTGCAAAATCCTCTAGTGCTGTTGTTAGAAAACGGGCTCATCCTAAAAACCGAAATTTGCGTTATTATCGCAATTAAATGGTATTCACACATGCTGTTTACAAGGCGATTCGTCGTCGTCGTTTGCAGGGCATCCACTCCAGGCCAGACACAAACAGGACTGGGGTCGAGGGTTTATCCTTTTACTACCCCAGACTGCTGCACTTCCTGGATCAGATACTGGCAGTGATGTCATTAAGCCAGCATCGAGTTTTGTCATCCAAAACCGTCAGACCTCGTGCTCCATGTGGTGCCCGATGTATAGGGCACGCTGTTAGTACATAGTCTGCGGTTTGCTCAGAGGCGCCACACTCGCAATTCGGTGAAGGAGCGAGACCCCATTTGTGCATGGACGAATGGAATCGCCCAACACCAGTCCGCAGGCGGTGTTGGGCGATTTAGCTTAACCCAAGCTGCTCGGGGTAAGCCCATCCCAACAGGCCTGGCGCCGGTCCCGGGCACAAAAGCACGGAGCCTTTTGTGCCCGAGTGAAATATTTGATCGATCAATGTAATATGCTTCCTACTGCAGGTTCATCTTTAGCTGGCTCTGATACGAATGCTGGTGAACGATCTCACTTCAACAATCCGCTCGCGCAATGGTTCAGCAGCGACGTCTTGCGTCAGTCACAGTTTCCTCCCGTTTCACCGCTGACCGGACAACAGACAATGAAGCTCTCGAGCGTACCACGCGGCGTCGAGTCGATCGCGCACAACGCAAAGCAACACTAGTGTCGTTAATTTTTTTTTTGTAACATAACGTTTTCTCCATTTCGTATGTACTTACCGTTCAAACCGCCGAAGTGTTGGGAGTGGCGCCTTGTAATCGTGTCCCCGAACGGCTTTCGGCCCACGTTCCAAAAACATCGGCTTCACTTTCCAGTTTTTGTGTTTTCAATGCAGCTGTGAAATTCAAAGCATATTGATTGGTGTAATGACGCAGGTTCTTTTTCGAGCTCTCAAAGTACATGTAATTGCCCCCTGGTCACTTTGCTTGTTCCACGCATGTTGTTTCGCCGTGTTCCGGTCCGTTCCGTGTGATCCTCTTTCAGGGAAATTGAGATGCGTGAGCCATCCTGAAAATCAGGATTATAACGAGCCAACAAATGTACAGTATTTAGGTGGTACAGTCTTCTGGTGCCATAGTCAGACGTGTCGTTTTACATTTTTTTTGTTGATTTCGTTATGTTGTGCAGTTTATAATTTCGTAGAATAGCGTTTGTACAAACAATTCGAAATCGGAGACTTGTGGAGCATTTGATCGGTCGATACTCACCACCTTGAAATAAAAAAAGTACGGTTGCGTTTCTTCAAGTTAGGTTTCATTCATTATCTCTATTTATCCTTCCGACTCGATGACGTACTAAGGGCAACCTTCGAGTGAACTTACTTCCGGAGATACCAAGATATTGGTTCCGGTCAAAATTATTTACTTTTTTAACTTTTAAAAATATCACCAAAATTGAGCAAGTGCTTGCTAAGACTGTGAAGCAGAAAAAAGTGCTGTAAAGTGTCTTTGCTAAGAACATAATAAATGGACGAGAAAATAGTTAAAATTGCGTCCGTGACTAAATCAACAGTACTGCCGGCTAATGTGGAAGTGTTCAATGAGAAAATTTCTATTTTATTACACAAAACAACTATATGATGTCAATTGGTAAAAAAATTATTGCCCTACTTTGATTACAATTTTTGTACTTTTAGGACAGGGTTTTTTTAGCTCTTTGAGACGCACCCCCCTTTCGTCATGAAAATAAAATTTGTGCCACCTTAATAATAACAAAAAACAGAAAAAGTTCATCTTTTATTTCATACATTCGAGCTAACTTGTAAATTAAAAAACTTGGTAAACAGTTTTGTAATGACAGCACTGCTTAAACGTAGTTGGCGGCTGGAATAATTGATGCAAACCTGCCTTTCATGGCAACAGGTCAAGTTCTAGAGCCCAGAGGATTTCGGTAAATCACGCAATGAGATCTAACAGCATTGGAGGTTCCTCCTGTATCTTTGCAATGAATTCACTTCGAGATCCAAACATTGTTAGAGGACCATCAATGCAGACACCCACATTTTTCCAAGATATGCTATTGTTATTGTTGCAACAAACGTAAAGGCCACTTTAAATACATGTTATGTTCTACAGGTGTTCTCTAGGGGTTTGCAAAACAGCATATTAAAACGAACGTACGTAGATTAACAACTGCGACAATTAGTGAAAAAAAGCAAATAACTTTTTGAAAACTTAACACTCAATTTCCTTTGCAAGTTTATCAATGGGTGTTTTGATCGTAAAATTCGAGATTGAAATCTTTGCCATCTTCTTGCAGTATGTTTTTTGCTACACAAGACCAGCTGCTTCTAATATGCACAGTTTAATCAATGTTTCACCAATGTGAGATTTTTTTCTCTATAGCAATCATGTGAGCAATTTCGAATGACGCTTCTATTTCTGCAGACGAAGATTAGCAAAAGTACTCCCTTGCAAATTTTAACTTTTTCAAACCGTCTTTCATGTTTTGAGAAAAAGCTAAAGGCTTATCTTTATGGCCAGGATGTTTTTGTCTAAAGATGATGCCGCAACGACTTGGTCTCATTGCCTGATTGCTGTGATTTTTATAGCATATCACGCATTTGTCGTCGTCGTCATCTTTTGGGATCATTCGCTTGTTCTTGTTTCATCAAAAGAGGAAGCAAGACCCTATTCATACTTAGTTGACCGAAAACGCCCAACGCCAGTTCGCAAGCGGTTGAATCTTACCCAAGGAGGCCCAATCTAAGACGTCAGGAATCAACTCTTGGAATGAAATCAATGGGCTATTTAAGTAAACTTAGTATATGTTCCATGTAAAGTCTGTTCACTGACCAGCACGGATATTTAGTTTAGATGCATTATCTAATAGTTTCCTTGCGGCAGGTACAAATGAGCGTCTGGGTTTTAATCTCTGCTGCCGCGCATCCAATGGCCTGACAAAATGATCATGCAAGAGATGCTTGGGTTCTAAAATGCTGCGGTTGGTCAAGAGAAAAGTGGCTCTCAGACGACGAAGCTTAGCTGGTTGGGTACGGCAAGGATGGGCAGGTAGACCGTTGGAGTGGGACGCAGGCATTCAGTTATAATGGGCAAATCATCTTTAAGAACACTGTGAATAAGACGAGTGTTTACACTGCGACACTAAACTGATGCACAGCACTCCGCAGTAGAGTGGACAAGAGATAAAGCGGCTTTGCGCAATGTTTAAGCACCAGACCTCCATCTCGAACTGCAAGTCTTCTTGGCCGAGTTACGCGCGAACCTGGGTGGGCCCGTAAGTCGAGACCGTTTAGGTCGCCCGGATCGTCAGTAATTATGAGCAGTAGAAGCCGATCTTGCCAAAATGGAAAATCATCTATATCACGCATTGTGGTACCATTTGACTATTCAACTTGAAATCTATAAAACCATACTTTAATAAACCACTTTCATATTTTCTCTTTTTTCCATTCATTTTATGTCATACCGTTATCGAATTAGTTTGTAGTCAATTGCTCACGCCCCCCTGACAAACCTTTCGCTCCCCCCAGTTTTAGAAGACTATTTCGATTGTAAAACAGGATTCTTTACTTCAAAGTTAAACCAGCTGCCCATAGTTAATAGGTTAAGTTTTGCATAAAATGCCTTACTGGATCTTCAAATTATTAGACGAAATTCAAGAACAGAAGCAGGGAAAGGCAATCTTTTCAAAACGGGATGGCACAGGAGGGCAGGTATAGTGGCCTTTGAAATTCCCAGTAAAGAAGAATTGAATCAGATTTGTCTCTACAATCATAGAAACTCGACCAAAATGTCATATCGATTGAAGATGAATTTAGTCTTCATCTCAAATTGGGACAAATAGATTAGAGATTTTGGGCACTGATTAAAACTGATAAATTTTTTAAAAATTATCACTAGATTTTTGCGTTAAAAACAGTCACAAATTCACAGTGGCAACTCTGTAAAATACTACAAAAGCAGAAACTTTGCGAAGATTGTATTGCCCCTTAGAATTTTTTGGCTGGTACGGCTCTAAACCTCAACTGCAATTTTTTCTGTCCAACAAAACAAAATTGCCTTTGTTTTGAATTTTGTTCCCTCCCACCAAAAAAATTTCTAGCACCCCTGCATATAGGCAAATGAAATAGCCCAATAGGTTTCGAAAATTTTAAAGATGTTTTAAAATGAAGACCTACAATAAGAATACAAATGTTTCACGACCACGCTGTTTTACTTCCAACTTGAGCTTTATTTTAGTCAATACGAATTTGCGCATGATTCAGTGCGTCATGTTTGATATTGGCATGGGTGGGGTTGTGCATTCTACTAGAATAAAGAAAACAGCCACTTGATTACAAATCATCCGCAATGTTTTGCTATTAAGATGTCAAGCCAGGAATAAGAGTAGGCTACTGTATAAAACAATTATAAATTTGAAGAATTATGAGGAATTTAGAATTAATTTTAAACAAGCTGCTTAAAGATGAGAAACACCAGACTCGAGTCTCGCTCTTATTAGAGCTCGTCAGTGATGCTTATCTCACCGCGAATCGAACCTGGGACCTGTAGTCTTCCACACAGGTTACTATACCACTAGACCACAGATCCCGGACTCAAAGCAGCTGTTATAAATTATTCCCGGATTTACTGAACAAGGAATACATAGAATCTACCATGTTGTAATTCCAAGGCCGTACCTCATGACCGGGACTTACCCGACAAGCGTTAAGCATCACGCTTACTCTCCTAGAGCTTGACGAGCGAAGGAAGAAATAATTCTTCTATAAATTTCTTCCTTCGCTCGTCAAGCTCTAGGAGAGTAAGCGCGATGCTTAACGCTTGTCGGGTAAGTCCCGGTCATGAGGTACGGCCTTGGAATTACAACATAGTGGATTCTATGTATTCCTTGTTCAGTAAATACGGGAATAATTTATAACAGCTGCTTTAAGTCCATCTGTCGTCCGGGATCTGTGGTATAGTAACCTGCGTGGAAGACTACAGGTCCCAGGTTCGATTCGCGGTGAGATAAGCATCACTGACGAGCTCTAATAAGAGCGAAACTCGAGTCTGGTGTTTCTCATCTTTAAGCAGCTAGCTTAAAATTAGAAATTTGTTTGCTGTTAGTTCGGCAACGGTGGGAAATAATTTGAGAATGGACTTATATATAAGAAAAAAAGGGTAAGGGATGGTTGTACATTAGACTAAAGTTACTGAAATGCAGAAAAATAAGCCTAATTCGTTAAAAAGAATTTTAAATCAAGACTTCGGTTTGGAAAGTAGTTTATTGATATAATAGCCTATAAGTTGAGACTTTAAAACAGTAGTTTTCAAAGTTCTCGCCGCATTTTCTCCCTTTTAAGACTTAGTTACGGTCATTCCCCCAAAATATAACTTTAAAAAAATTTTTTTTCTTATGTACAATTAAGTCCCTTTTTTTGGTTTTTACTTTAATTTAAATGTAGATTTCATTGATAAATTTTCTGTATTTACTTCAATGAAACAACTTTTATCGGCTGTTGTGATTCTATTGCAAAGCGTGCAAATTTCTTTTGAATTCAATTTACATTGTACTCAGATTCTCAAATTCTTTCCCAATTCTTTCCTTAGCGATTTTTTCTCCCTAAAGATTTGAAATTTCTTTTTACGGAGCCAAAAGGCGCGCTTTCAGAGACAATGCTTTAAAATATCTAAACCAGTCATTAAGAGTATTGTAATAGTTAATTGCTATTCAGTCATGCCCTTACAAAAAGAGGGCCTGGTGCAAAGAAAAATGGGGGGCAGTTTTTAGTGTGTCAACTTTTTTTTCGTTCCCAAAATATAGTAATTTCTAAAACAAAGGGCTACCACTTTCAATCAATGTTTAAAATTTTTATTTTCGTCCCTAAAATATGGTAATCCTTCTCTTTCTCTAAAAAAAAGTTATTACTTTCAATCGAAAACATATCCCTACTTTTATGCTAAATTTAAGGTGCAGACAGGGGGGTCACTGTCATTGTGCTACTATGAAGAAATAGAGCAATATTTTGCTTAGGGGTGGGCCGGTGCGGCCGCTCTGTACTAAAGCTATCACTGTTGCTATTGGTGCAGCGGTTCTCAATTCATTTTTTTACCTTGCACCCCAAGGGATTGATAAAGATAACCATGCACCCCTGCTGTTTAACCAGAATGGGTCTATTAAAAAAAATTCAGTTTTGAATCCCCGATGATTTATGATGTTTCCTATTTAAAATCTTAAACATATAGCGAACAGCAATAATTTGACAAACATGGAATGCGCCAATTAAAAAGCATTTTTGGTAACTTGCATCGCATTCTACAATTCATTTTCTACTATTTTTGTTGTCAACCGATGATAAATTTTAATTGTAAGAAATATGATTTATTTAAAAATTTTCTTTTATCTGCCGCTCTCTTCACCATCAAAACGTTTGCTTTATTTGCCAGTTCATTATATTTGAGTTAAAGCGTCAACGTAATTGTAACTCGATATTGCTGACCGGTTCTGATTTTTGATGTAGGCCTAGGCCTATAGCGGTAGGCCCTATATTATTTTTAATTGTCAGATTACAGTTTAAAATTTTTTATGCATTTTTAGTGCTGCATTACTCGTCAAAACGTAGGCTTACCTATTATCAATGTAAACTTAGTGTACCCTATTTCCGACTTAATCTATCATTGTTAGTCTATCTCGTCTGTTATTTCATTTTTAAATTCGTTTAGTTTAATTAGAAAAATTTCTTTATACAAAATGAATAGACCAATGATTCTAGGCCTATACTGTAGACTTATTTTAAAAATATTCTTATTCAGTAATGGCTAAATAACATCTAAATAACTTATTCAAAAATTTATCTACATATAACTTACTGAACATCCAATAGCTAATGAAGATTCTTGCATTGATAATGAAATTAACTTTTTTCACAATGCAAATGACCAATACTTATCCAGTAAAGATGCTAAATCTCTACTGTTTGACAATTTCAATGAGAACAGTAATTTTTCAGTATTATGTTTAAATATTAGATCATTAAGCAACCTAAAAATTTTTTCAAAATTAGAGAGACTATTATCTTCTTTAACTTTAGCACCTAGCCTCATAGCTGTAACTGAAACTTGGTTAAATCCAAATTATTCAGAGTCAATTATAAATCTTCCTGGCTACTCATTCATTTCTAATCCAAGAATTCAAACTCAGGGAGGTGGTGTTGAATTCTATGTGAAAGAAAATTTAGTCTATTCTATGCAACTAGATTTAAATAGAATGGAGGAAAAAAATTTTGAATCTCTATTTATTGATGTTAAATTTAAAAATAAAACCATTACATTTGGATGCATTTACAGGGCTCCATGCAATGATATTATTTCACATTCTTCTTTTTTAGATATTCTTAAATAATACTTTAAAACGTACAAAAAAGGGAGATTGTTTTTTATTAGGTGACTTTAATTACAATATACTTGATTGTGAAAAACCTCAGATTACAGATTTTGTAGATCAAATGCTTGATAATGGGTTTGCCCCTCTTATCAATAAGCCTACAAGAATTTCACAAAATAATGCAACTCTTTTGGATCATATATGGAGCAATTCATTGGTAAGCATAAAGATAAACTGTGGTGTTTTAACCCACTGTATATCCGATCACCTTCCTGTCATAATGTACACTTCCATCAGCAAAATTTCTCATCAAAATGTCCAACAATATTGCCATTTTACAGATTAAAATGTATATCTATTCTCTAAAGCTCTTTCAGAAAGCGATATTACTCCTATGTTATGTGATTCTGACCCAAATTCAAGCTACCAAAAATTACAAAAGCTTTATATGAATAAATTAAAAAATTTCGGTATAATTAAAGTTTACGTACGTAAATTATTTAAGCTGAAAAACGATGGAAAAAAAGAATATGAAACTAACCCAAATCCCCTTTGATTACTGTCGCTTTTTAAAAATATTCGTTCCTCTTGTTTTCTTTTTCATCTTGGTGTTTAAGGGAGGATCCTGGGTTAGTTTCACCGAAAAAAATTACTTACGACAATACGGTTGACAATTACATAGACAAACGGTTGTCAATGGAAAATACTTTGAACAATGTTTGAATATGATTCATGTTATTTATCCCGTTTAAATTTGCTGTACATATAGATAATAAACATAGATATTCTTTTTTTCCATCGTTTTTCAGCTTAAATAATTTACCTACGTAAACTTTAATTATACCAAAATTTCTTTCCTTTAACTAAAATTTCTTGCAAAAAACAAATAATCAGTGGTTTGATTCTGATCTTCACATACTATTAAACAAAAAAGAAAAACTGTATAAAGATACATTAATAATAAAAACCCACAAACAAGACAGGCATTTACACAAGCCAGAAATTTGTATTTTTCCACTGTTAAAACAAAAGAACAGGAATATTATAATTTAAAATTTAACAATTGTAAAAAAGACATTAAAAGCACTTGGAAATTGATTAATTCTATTATAGGAAAAAAACATAAATCTAATTGCAGAAGCCTCAATATTGACGGAAAAATTGTTCGTGATCCTTTAAAAATAGCAAACTATTTCAATAAACATTTTGTTGATGTTCCCAATGAATTAGTGAAATCTTTACCTCCCAAGAAAAAACATTTCTCCAAATATTTAAAATCTTCCACATGCCAATCAATGTTTACTTGGCCAACATGTCCTCAAGAACTTGCTAACATTCTGAAAAATTCAAAAAACAAGTTAAGTGCAGGGCCAGATCATATTCCAACCAAAGTTCTTAAATCCTCACCTCATAATATACTACTACCACTTAGCCATGTTTTCAATCTTTCTATGGGTAAAGGTGAATTCATAGATTACTTTAAACTTGCTACTGTGTGTCCTGTGTTCAAAAAAGGTGATTCCAACAATATTAATAATTATCCACCAGTTAGTTTATTATCAAATATTTTGAAATTACTTGAAAAAGTTATGTATAATAGATTGTACTCATTTTCAGAAAAGCAAAATTTTTTTACAATTATCAATTTGATTTTAGAAAAAATCATTCTACTACTCATGCAATTTCAATGTTAGTGGAAAAAATATCTTAGTCATCTGCCTGTAAAAAGGCAACCCTAGGAATTTTTTTGGATTTATCTAAAGCATTTGATACAATTTATTATACAATATTACTTTTCAAACTTAATCATTATGGGGTTAGAGGCAATTCATTAAAGTGGTTTACTAGTTACTTAACAGGATGTACACAACAAGTAAAATATGCAGGAATTCTTTCTACAACTACTCTTGAAGTTACACGTGGTGTACCTCAGGGCTCTAATCTAGGACCACTTCTCTTCTTGATATATGTCAATGATTTCAAAAATTGTCTGAATGATAGTGATTCTTTGATGTTTGCTGATGATACAAGCATTTTTTTACAAAATAAAGACATCAAGGAGCTATTTGATGCTGGTAATAAAGAACTTCAACTAGTTGACCAATGGTTGATTGCAAATAGATTATCAATTAATGTTTCTAAAACTAAATACATTTTATTTTAGACTGTTCAATCCAAGTTAACAAGAAAAAAGCAAACTCTCACATTGCGACAAAATAAAATTGAACAAGTTGAATGTATTAAATTTCTTGGTGTTTATATACAAGAGCACTTATCATGGTCAAGACATATAAATCATCTAATATCTAAACTACGTAGTGTTCTTGGAACTGTTATTAAAGTGAAGTCACTGTTAAACAAAAGATTTCTTCTCCTACTTTATCACTCTCTTAATAAATAGTCAGCTTTCTTATTGTATTTTAAATTGGTGTTTTAGCAATAAAACTTTGGTTAAAAGATTAAAAGAACTGTGCTATAAATTTGTTAAATTAGTTTTTAGTTTTAACAGTAGCTCAACTGTTTGTGATATCATGAAAGAAAATAAATTGTTAACAATAGATCAACTTTTGGATAAAGAACTAATTATGTTTATGTTTAAGCAAAAAAAGGGTAAAAACCCAATTGCCTTTAAAGATGTTTTTACTAAAAACGAATTTAAATATAATACCAGGAACAAGTCTATCTTTATTCCAAAGAAATGTTTTAGCACAGTATGTCAGCAAGCTATTTCACACCTTGGTCCCGCTTATTGGAATTGTATTCCCTTTGACTTAAAAAACAAAAAACAAAGTGTTCGATCTTTTACTCTTGAGGTTTATATCTTTTAAGTAATGGGAATAATATTTAATTGTAGTGTTTGGATTCCTAAACACGATACTGCCCTATGTATTTTTGATTACAGGTTTCTGGAAAGAAGGAAATGGAAATGGTGTCAAAATTTTTGAATTCAATCTCTGGAAGAAAAGCTTAATCGATCAAGATATCCAGTCTGCACACAAAGCTTTAAAAAACTCTTCTTAAAGTTTGATTGTCTGCATAATTTCAAACTCAAACAAATTGATTCTTTTTCACCCTTATCTTCGCTCTTTCATTAAAATTTCTTTTTGGCAATGGTTTACTGTTTTATTTTAGCAATTAATTTTTTATTTTTAGAATTGTAAAATAAGTTTCAAAGCAGTTACTAAATGTTATTGACTTTGTTTAATTTTTTTATGTTGCTATTATGTTGGTCTGCAAAAATTTTATCTAATATATTTTTTTTGTAGTGCATGAATTCTGTTGTAAAAGTTTTTATTTTTATTTTTATTTATAATTGTTATATTATTCATATATGTTTTTCCATCAACTTCGACAAGCATAATAGTTTTTTTTTGTTATGTTATGTTATCTTTTTTATCGTTCATATTTGTTTATTATTAGATGTATAATTCCGTAATTTTTTCGTATATACTCTGCAATATTCACAATTCTATTATAGTCACCAGTTGCATTTAGAAAAGGTTTCCGGACCTGGTGAGGTTTCTTTTTGTGAGTGGTTTTTCTTTACTCACCTAGCTCAGTTGAGTTAAATTCCCATCTTGGCTAGGTGTGCCACCCATTATCATTACGCAGCCTAGTCATGCACTGGTTATTTAATCGTTCAGTTTATTTGATAATATTATTGTTATGTATTTTTTTTCTTTTTTTCTTTTTTTTCTTTTTCACTTCTTACATCTTTATCTGATTAAGGTGTTGCGGCCATGCTTTATACTGTCTTGTACTTTTACTTTATGATTATCATATGCATGTTTTAACGTCTGACGTTGTGCTGCTTCTTCCTTTTCTTGGTCTTTTTAATATTTATAATTTTTGTGTTAAACTGTTTAATAATGATCGAGAATAAAAAAATGAATGAATGAATGAATGAATAGGGTGCAAGCGGTGCAGTCGCACTGGGCCCCCTAAAATAGATCAAAAAGTGGCCCCCTACACAAGAAATTGCTCTATTTTTACAAAGGAGCACTAGGGCGCTGATGGCACGTCAAAAAAAAAGAAAAAAATTTTTTAAAAAATGCCTCCGTAATTGACGACATTGTGCACACTCTATACTACCACAATTTTAAATGAAAGTACATTACATACTATTGCTACTACGAAATTGAAGATCTTTTTTTTTTTTAGAGAACACCATAATTTTTGGAGAAAAATTTGGAAAGCTGAGATGAATTTGAGGTGAAGATCTTTTTTTTAGAGAACATCATGATTTTTGGAGAAAAATTCTTGGGAAGCCTGAGATAAATTTAAAGTGAAGACCTTTTCTTAGCGATAACTTTGCTTTCATATACTAAGTCCTGCTTCCGCTACCTTTTTTTGGGACACTAAATGATGGCCCCCTTACTTTTTTTGCACCGAGCCCCCTTTTTGTAAGGCCATCACTTTCCTTATTGGTAGGGTTACCATACGTCCCAATTTTGGCGGGACAGTCCCGATTTTTAGGGGTTAGTCCAGCTCATTTCGGAAAAAATCAAAGACAGATTCCATGTGCAGATTAGGGTTGCCAACCGTCCTTTATTGAAAAGGACAGTCCATTATTTAACCCTTTCTGTCCTTTATTTTGAATGTCATTTTACTTACTACCTATTTTGCAATTAGAATGTGTATTTGAAAGTTGATTTAATTTCTGCAAACACTGAATTAACAATTTTATATTTTTCTTTGCTCCCTCTCTCCCCCTCTATTATCAGAATAAATGGTTCATCAGCATACAGTGAAAAGATTTTTAGTGTTATGTCTTCAAAATGGCAAAATGAAAAAAACAGATGCTCTGTAGAAATAATAAAAAATAAACTTTTCATATACTTTAACTTCAAAGACAGCTGCTCAGAATTTGTTGAAAAAACAAAAGATGACATTCAATTTTTGAAAGCAGCAAAAATTCAAACCAAAGCAATTTTAAAAAATAAAAAGATTTTATTAAGCTAAGAGTACACTATTTTTCATTTCTATCTTTTTGTGATGCATATATAGTCATATAGATGGGATTGAAAATTATGTTTATATCTATTTTTCATATGTCCTTTATTGAAACTTGTCACAGTTGGCAACCCTAGTGCAGATTCACTTTTTCTTGTTTTTTTAGAGCTTACTAGTTTTCAGAGACGAAAATTAAGAAAATTTTTTTTCAGAGAACACTTCTTTTTAGGGACGAAAAGCATGAAATCTGAGTATGGTTAAAAGTAACCACCTTTTTTCAGAAAACACTACTTTTTAGAGACGAATTTTTTTTGTTAATGACCGTCCTGGTTTACTCTTTCGAAAATATGGTATGCCTACTTATAGGTCTAGTCTCAGTTAGCCTACAACAAATTTAAAATTGACTACTATTTTTGGTTTGGTGCGTCCAAACTATCTCGACTAGACAAGCCATGTTTCTACAATTTCGAAGAATTAAGGTTACTTCTGCGAAATAGTTCTCGCTACTAAGAAAGGCTAATAATTAGGAACTTCGGGTTATCAAGTTTTGGTAGCCCAAATAAATGTTCTTAAAACGATTGACCTGTCTTTTGAAACTCAGTTGAAATTAAAAAGCAAGTCTTTATTTTTAATGAAAGAAACACCGTTTTGTTCTTAACGGAAAATGAAAGCTAAAAAAGTTTTTACCTAAAATTAAATTTGGAAAATTTGTTTTATAATTTATCAATCATATTTTCTAAATCTGGGCTGTGGCGCTATAGTAAAACTTTTTTGAGGAAGGAGCAAAATTTGAAACAAAGTCAGCTGTTTGAAATCTAACTAAAAACCAAAAAAATCATCATTCTGATTTACATACCTGTTTTTTTACTTGATAACCTTTTTTTGGTATTCAACTGGATTTTTATCAGATAGAAGGCTGTGCGAATTTTTGATCTGAAAAGTTAATTAAGACCAAAAATAAAAAATATAAAAAATACTATTAACTCGCTTTTATATTTTGCAATTTTAACTCGCTATTCACAAAAGGGGGCCTGGTACAAGAAAGAAAAGGGACCCACTTTTTAAAATTTATTTTGAAGAGATAGTAAAAAAGTTAGCCTAGTTCAAAACCAAGTGAATTTTTTTTGTCCAAAAAACGTTGTGGTTTCTAAAAAAAAATCATCACTTTCAATTGGTGGTTACAATCTCTATTTCCGTCCCGGGCCATCGTGCTACTATAGAGCAATATTTTGCTTAGGAGCTACTTTTGGACGTTTTTTAGCGAGCCAGCTACGGGTGCTCCGTTTGCTCCGTACTAAAGCCATCAGTGATTTTCATAGCCGTACCTGCGGGGGGGACAGGAGGGAAAATTGCTCCCCCAAGTCTTAAAAATTTGCGCAAAATTAGAAATTTTAGGGCAGCAACAGGGAATCGTGTGGGAAAGATTTAAGGTGAAGATTTTTTTAGAGATCATAATGTTATGTAAGGAAAATCATAATGTAATGTAAGGAAAATCGAGAAATCAGAGACAGATTTTAAGTAAAGACTTTTTTGGTTTTAATTCTAACTTTAAGACAAATCTTACTTTCACATCCGTAAAGTTCTAGAAAATAATGATTCAGGCAAACGTCACAAAATTTGGGGAAACTGAATTGCCCCCAAATTTTTTTCGACTGGTAGGCTACGCCTATGCTGACTGTGAGTGCCCTTTCAATCAGATTGCCTTTTTTCAATTTTGCGCCCTTCCTAACTTACTGTTATTTGCTGTTCATCAAATCACTATTTTATAAGCTTTTTCAGGTTTAATTTTGGTCAAGATTATATTATTGTAGAGACTGATCTAACCCAATAGACCTGCTAAGAATTTCAAAAACCACTATCTGCCCAGTTGTGCCTCTTGTTTTGAAAATATATTGCAAGGCAAGAAAAGTCATTCCCAGCCTGCTTTCCGCGCATCCAGCGCCCTGAATACGACATATTGAATAGCGGCTTTTGTTTCTTATTCTCTTTTCATTTTTTGTTTTTTTTTCCGTAAAAGATGTTACAACCATGCATACTTTTTTCCAGAATTTGTTGCTTTGTTTGATCACATTTTATAACGTTTATTGTTTTTTTGCTTCTTGCTTTTTTGCTTTACTTTCTACTATTTAAAAATCTTTTTTTTCAATCGTTCTATTTCTTGATCTTCAATTTGAACAGTGGAGTAAAGCCTAAAAACTAAAACTTTCTCGGCTAAAACAGAACGTAGGGCAAGATGGCAAACCTACTTTTGGTATAAATGCTCTTGTATCGCCGACTTTTTGGAGTGATGCGGCTTTGTGGTGTAGAGTTTTTTTCTATAGGATATGAATCTACTAGATTTACTTCATTTCCTCTCCTTCTTTTGTTTTCCCAAAGAGATTTTCCCATAGATATCCTATCTATGGATTTTCCAAACAGATTAGCCATTAGGAAAAATGTCAATAGAAAAGCGATTTTTCAGTTTTTGTGATCAGGTGTATAATTTGTGTTACACGGCGCTTTATAGCACAGGATATTAATAGTTTTCAGTGATTGTTATAAAACTATCTTATCAGTTTTTTTTTAAAAATTAACATACGAATTTAATCTCCTTGTTATCGTAGATCGTATAGTTGAGTTTGAAACTACATTCAATCTTTTATGTTTCAATGTCATGTTCAGATTCATGGTCCTTTAATACTTAAGACAATAAAGCACTGCATATGAAGAACCCTAATATTTATTGTAAATCTAATTTTTCTAATTATAATAGTTATTTCCCAGTATTGTGTATAAAAGTCCAAATCACTTCAGTTGTTTAAAATTTGTTTGTCCAAAAATAAAAGCTTAGGTGGTATTATAGGTGTGAACCAAAATAGCTCTTAAATGACCACAGTCACTCCTTTTGACCAGTTGAATGAATGTATTTTTATTTAATAAATATTGTCACTTTTATTGAGTTTATGTTTGAGTCTTTAAATTTACTGTAGTTTTATAATGATGTTTTAAGTTTTACATATTATGTTATACTGGTACTTATTATTCTTTAAGCATATTTTGGTAATCCTGTACTTTAGCACGGTAAATAAATTCATGAATGCTTTTTATTCTAAGCAATAAAAACCACAGGGGGATCCAGATCCAGGTTAGTTTACCAGGGTTAGTAAAAAAAAATGGAATTACCCAATTTTTGATAGTGAAACTAACCTGGATCCCCCTTGTGGTTGTTATTGCTTAGAATGAAAAGCATTTGTGAATTTATTTACTGCGCTAAAGTACAGGATTACCAATATTTCTTTAATGGTAATAAAAATGATTTTGTATTTAATTTGCTTAAAGTTATATAAACTGTATATATTACTTAGTACAGACTAATTGGTTTGAAATTGTATTATAAATTTTGTTGGCAAAATGAATATATTTTATACCATACACAGTTACCTTATGTGTTTTTTGCATTTACCTAAAATCAAGCATATTGGTCTAATTGTGCATCTTCAAAAATTATTACATAAATTTAATAGTAAGTTTTCAAAGCTTAATGTCAGTTCATTATACAGTTATGATGTTATTTGATATAAAACTTTTCATAAATAATTTGTTGCCTGTGGTTTTGTTTAATATAGTCACTATATTTGTGGTCTTTTTGAGAAGTCACCATAAATTCCCCCTGTGGTTATTATTGCTTTTTAAAGCATTGCTTTTTTTTTCTATTCCTTTTGGTGCATTTGTGGGTTTCTGGTTAGTTTGATTCACAAAAATTGTTTATGGTGACTTTTTAAAGAGAGTCTATAATTGCAAGAAGCAATTTTAGCTGCTTGTCATTTTATTAGCTAATAGAACTTTTTCTGATTTTTACTTTAATATTTTTTTATTTAATTTTTAATGTTATTGTATAAAAAATAAATTACTGATAAAACTTATAAATGTATTTTTTGGATATAGTAATTGTATTATTTCTTAATTAATCTTAGGTAAAGTCATAGTTTATGTTCGTAAAATAAAATATTTTAGAAAATGAAAGTTACGTTTATTAAAAGTAATTCATAGCAAATAAATACGGAGTACAGCTACAATAAATCAACATTTCAGCAATCACATATATATGAATTCCGTATTAAACGACAATGAGCACACCACCGAATAGCTTCCCAAATATTGGACATTGTCTGAGCAAGAAGAGTTATAGTATATTTTTCTTGGATAATCTGGGAAGCAGTGAGGACTTCATTAATGTTGACAATAGAATGGGGTGCTGGAGGATGTCCATGAGGCATAATTAATTTTGGTACCTTAATTTCAAATATTTAAGAAAATTTTAAAAATCTAAATATTTTTTTTATGAATGTAAATTATGACTTTAATTTTATTATTATCTTATTATTCTTATTAAAGTATTTCTTTAACAACTATTTTGAATTGCTTTGTAAAAATTTTTGTTGGCAAACATTTTGTGCTGCCATGTTTAATGCAATTTCAAACGATTGTACATATAAATAAAAGCAACACAATTAAGAAACAAAGGAGAGCAAAATGAGAGCAATTTGAGAGAGTTGTGAAAAAAATGATTTGAAAATTATATGATGCTATTTTTTTTTGGTTGAAATATTTTATAATTAAGAGACTTTCAATTGAAAAAATAATTGTATTGTGAATCAGATTATCATAAATTTTAACAAATGGTTGTTTTTCTTTTTAAAGAAAAAACAACTATTTGTTTAAGTTGGAAGATTTAGCTGTATTGTTATTTGCAGTTTGCTGTTTTGCTAGCTGAATTTTTAGATTGATTTTTTAGCATTTAAGCTAATTTTAAGTAATTATTTGTTTGTTTTTATGATACAAAAGTGTATAGAAAAAGAATACAATTTTCTAAATGTTAAAATTGAAATAAATTTTTGTAAACTTGCTTAGTAGTTTACATATATATTTGTTTTGAACTATTATCAATCATTGATTGGATTATTTTATGAGTTTTGAAAGTTAGCTCATATGATGAGGGTTTAATCCACTTGATGAAGTGATAGTTATGCTGCTATTTGCAACAACTATCTGCTTAGCACAGTTTATTATTTTTGAAACTTGAAATTAAAACTGTGAACCATCCAGTAAAGAAGTGCAATGTCAGTTACAAATAGTGGTGATATTCCTGATATTGATAATATTTCAATCACTCAAAGTGAAGCCAGTACCAGCCGATCGGAATTTGAAACTGACAAATATGGTTTTTATGGAGGAAAAGAATATACTGATCGAGAGTAAGTTATGTGTCTTATTCACTGTTTGCTGTTACTAACCTTGCAGTTTTTGGGGATGTTCCAAACTTTAAAAGCTTGTCTTGTAAGCTTGGCAAATAATGAAAAAAACTTAAGTTACTGTAAAACCTCTATTTGAATGCCACCTCTTAATAGAATGCCACTATAGGGGAAGGGTTGAAAAATAGAGCGCCACCCTCTAATTGAATGCCACTTTGATGAATTCTTCTATTTTGGCAATAGTTACAGCTAAAATCGCCTTTTCAGGTGTAAAAAAGGAAGAATGGATTGTTGAATTGCACGTTTATTTTTAGATGCTGGGAAGTCCCTGTAGTTTTTTAAATGGACTAATGGTGGTGGCCTAAACGCCAACTACACTATCAGTGTTGACTCTATTCAAATAAGTGGTAAAATCAACACAGACTGCGCCTGCCTTCTTGAAGCACATGCACGCTTGTATGGATGATTCGACACAATACAGCACAGTTATAAACAAATGAATGAATGCAATTGTATAAATGTGTTAGATGTTTTTTTTTCATTCATGAAATTTATCTTTTTGTAATTCTGATCAGCAAGTTGAAAAATATAGCGTCACCCTCTAATTGAACGTCACCTTTAATAGAACACCACTATAGGGGAAGGGTTGAAAAATAGAGTGCCATGGCAGTGAAATAGAGGTTTTACAATATTGTATATTAGCTTATAATACTCCATGTTGTTATGCTTGTCAAGTAGTTTTTAGAAAAGTAAAAAAAAATTATTCCTGTTAGCATAAAACAAGTAATCCAATACTTTATGACCTGTGCTGACTAAAATAAATAAAAAATTGTCATTTAAAATACTGATAAGCTTTTGAGTTATTTATAATAATTTGATGTTTGTAGGTTTTTGCTAATTCAAGTGTTGTTTTGCAAGGTATAAAAATGATGTTTCAGTAAAAAATTTTTTTCAGTCATAGATTTTGACTGAACCATTCTGTATTATTTAATTTACATAATTTAAAAATAAAATCTTATACTTTTTTAATAATTTTTATTTATCTGGATTTAAAAACTTTTATGTTGCAAAAAGTATATTTTGAAAATTGACAGATAGCATTGATCAGCATCAACAACACATTTTTTTGACAGCTTTAGAATTTAACAAAAGTAATACATACAAATAATATTTACTTTTTTACTTTGCTTTGTAAGTTTAGAATAAATTACCTGAGTATATTATTTGTGGTCCCAATCTAATGCCATTTAAAAAAATTTGAACCCAAGGATCTATTGCTGGTTTGGAATTTTATTTACTCTGCTTTATATACAGGGTGGCAATGCGAAATGTAGACTCATGTAAACCTTCATAACTCTACTTGTATTTTTTCAACTTTTATGAACAAACACTCAAATGAAAGGGCATGAAACGACGATTAGAATGAATACCTTATTTATTCAAAATAACCTCCTTTAACCTGAATCAGACGTCAGAGTCTGCTTGACACTTGAGAGCAAGTTGCACGCACAGTTTCTTCACATATTTTGTCCCAGGATTTCACAAGGGCACATTTTAACGAGTCCATGCTCTTATGAGTTATCGTGCATGCCTTCTGCTCCAAGATGGACCAGATTTCAAAGTCCATTGGGTTGAGATCTGAAGAAGAAGGAGGCCAAAATTCCTTTGGCCAAAATCCTTTGAAATACTCTTTGCAGAAGCTCTGAACCATTTTGGCGCTGTGGGAGGTCGCTCTGTCTTGCTGTAGAGTCAGGCTGCCATCTCCAATGGTGCTTTGGACCCAGGAAACCACTTGGTCCCTCAACAAGCCCAGGTAAACATGTTGGTTGATTTTCACCCCCTCTTCAATGAAGATTAAGGGTGTTTTCAGACCACATGATGTGATGCCAGCCCAGACCATGACTGAGGCCGGTTTTTGGCGCTGGAAAGATATCCGACGTTCTTTGGGAATATTCTTGACATTCTTAGCCCAAACTCTATCATTCTGAGCATTATGGACGGCCTGGACGGTGAAGAGTTTCTCATCTGTCCACAGAACTGGTGGCCGCATGCAATCCTGCAGATGATGCAAAAGCAGTCTTGCTCTCTTTAGTCTTTTCTTGCAGATAGGACCAGATAGGAGTTGTTGCTTGACCTTCTTGTAAGGATAACACTTGAGGTCTTTCTCAAGGACATTTTGGACTGTTGTATGGCTGATATTCATAGCTTTTGCAATCCCACAAGCACTTCTTTGAGGATTTCGCCTGAGTTTCATTCTGATGGCATTCACCAACTTTTTGGTCCTTACAGGTCGAGGAGGAGGAGTGCTCCTTACTCTTGGTGAATAACTACCAGTCATTTTGAAGCGTTTAATGACCTTATATACCCCAGATCTGCTCACAGTTGACTTCAAAATCTTGAAAATCTTGCCAGCAGTCTTTCCACTCTTATGAAGTACTCCGATTGCCTCACTTTTGTCACTCATTATGACTTTAGACAATTTCTTAAGTATAACAGCTATATATTGGCTTAAACTAGAGAAAAAATCCTGTCACAATCTGTAATCAGAATTGAGTTAGAACCAAAATTAAGCTGACAAATGAACTTTGAAAAATAGTCTACGCTTTGCATTGCCACCCTGTATATATATAAAATTTCCTCTGTTTTTCATTCTGCATGTGTAATTTAACCTCATTTGTAAGTGCATTATTGAATGTTGGCCTGGTGCCATTGTGTGTTACTTATATTAATGATAATGTTTTATGTAAAGAAATTATTTGTTGGGCCAGGTTAATCAGTGAAAGCAACTAGAACTAAGTGACATTTTTTCTGTGGTTGTAACAAATCTTTTGCTTGCTATTGTTACATGAGTCATGGTCTTGAATTATTTAAATGAAAAAGAGTGCATTTGTTTTAGGCTTACATGAAAATTAATGTGATTAAAGATATTAACAATTTTGCCATAAATTTATAAAACTTTGGTGGTATAGGAATCATAGTGTCAGATGATAAAGTAAAACCTTTCATATCAATTTTCACCCAAGTTTTTCACATCTTAGTTTGGATTAGTTTTAAATAAGGTTTCTAGTTATGGATTAAATGAAGTTAAAGTTTGGGTTAGTAAAGTTAGATTAAGTTAGGTCAAAGGCATAAACACTCTTATTGGAAAAATCAATCATATGACATATACATGTAACAGTAGCCAGCAGAAAATCTTTGCTGGCCTCACAAAAAGAACCAGTAAAAATTTTATTATTGCCACATATCTATATATAGCCACTGCCCCAGAACAATTTATGCACTTTGATGAAGAATAACTTAACATAGAAAAAATCAAGGTAACAATTATCCTTTAATTAAACAAAGGTTTAATTGGACATAGCAAAACAAAAAAACAATTGTTTAAACTTTTCAAAAAGATTGTGCAAATTCTTATATTATGTGCTGTTAAAAAATTAAAATATTTTAAAACAGGTAGTGTTTATGATAAAAATATCAAGTGATTACTGTTACCTGCTTTCAGTGATACTGGTTTTGCTGCTTTGCTGAAATTTTCTATTGGAGTTTTTTAGTTATTTTTTAAGTGATACAATTGATGATTGATATAATTGATGATGCTAGTGATTGAGACTGCAACGCAGAGAATATTGACAAATAGTGTTTTTTCAAGACCACAACAGTATATAAAAATGAGAAATTGCACATGTTCTTTTGGCTACTGTCAGCTATGTTGTTGTTATTGTTGCCACTTCTTCAAGGCTTTTAGAAAAGTTATCTCTTAATCTTTTAAAAAGGTCAATTCCTTAACCCTTTAAAGAAGTCAATCCTGACTCCCACTTATGGCACCTCTGCTGCTTCCAAAAGTTTTTACTTCAGAGGTGTGGTGTTGTGTTGGTAGTTGTTACATTTAAAGAGGTGATTAGAGTCATGTGTGTTGGTCAGGAATAGAAGGCATTGTGGCACATAAACATTAGTTTTCTGTACTTTACTCATGAGTATTCTCTGCTTTTATGTACTTACTCCTTTATATTTTTTGATGTTGGTGTTTGATATGGTAAAACTCCATATTGGGGAAGGCTTGTAAGAATTCAGCATGCATTAAATTTGATGATATATACATTTTGGCATGTGAGAGTTCTGTGCTCACTTTTTACTTATTTTTTTTCCTCATTTGCTTTAGCACAGGGATCTCAAACTCATAATTCTATGGGCAAACTAGAGATTGTAAATTATCCAAGGGTTGCAATACACAAAACCAGGTCATGATGCAAGATTTCACATTGAAAAATCAATAAGGAAAAATGTGTAGTGACTAAAATAAATGAAATCAGCATTATGGTCAATTTTTTTCTGGCTACTTAGCTGGCAGCATTTAGCATCAGCAAGCTCCTTGATATTAGGTTTCAACTCATCAGTAAATATCAACATCATCATCATCATCAATTCAGTTTTAATCTGGTTTAATCCTCAGTGACTAGATGTGGCCATAAGCATATCACTATTTCTGCAACTCTTCTTACACCTTCTCTCCACCTACATTGGTCTGCTGCATCTTCTTTTCTTAAACCAATCCTTATGTTTGTTCCTTTCTTTCTTACATTCCTTTCCTTCTTATGTTCCTTCCTTCTTACGTTTGTTCCTTTCCTTATCTTATGTTTCCTTAAACCAATCTTTCTTTAAACCAATCCTTCTTATGTCCTTTGACTTGTTTCCTCCATTTCATCTTTGGTCAGCCCTCCTTTGTTTCCTCCATTGTTTCCTCCATCTTCAGTGTTGCTTGCAAATTTTTATCATTGATATTTGACCTTAACATAGACTTGTTAGCCCTCATGGATGGAAAAAATTTGTATATATGACCAAGCACTTAGATTGAATATTTCCTATTGATTTTAGAGTTGAGAAACAAACAAATTGCCCACATCCAACTATTTTATCCATAAACCTAGTTTTACTTGGAACGATTTTACATGATTGTACCAACATCAGTGTAATAATCTGTTGTTTCATGTTTAATTTATTTAAATGATATGTAATCAGGGACGCAACTAGGGGGATGTTTGGACAGCATGCCATCTTTCTTTGCAATACCTATTAAACAAAAAACAAACTAAAAACAATGGACCGTCTTACGACTAGGATGACATGCCATCCCCCTTTACAATCTCTATTGAACCACATTTTGGGAGAAAAAAGCGAATTTGGAGATGAAATCGAAGTGAAGACCTGTTTTTTTTTTTAGAGATCACTGCGACGGAGAATGGAAGAATGGTGAGAGCAAGCATAGCCAAAAATGAAATTTTTAGCTTTGCGAAAATTGAATGTCTAAAAAAAATTTTTTTACTTTAATTGCCATTCCCTTTGATAATTTCTGGTTGCACCACTGTGTGTAATATCTGTTACATTGAAAAATAGGATTAGCCTGCAAAGGAACTTTCTTATTTTTCATTTTCATAAATAGTTTACTGTTTTAAATGCCAAATCCATCAATTCTTTCATTTTTAGACTTTTACTACAAAGTGCTTCTTGATGCAAGAGCAATGAACATTCATGAAGTTGATTTCACTACTTTCAAGGCTGTTTAACTTGTTTTTCACCTATTCAACTATGCCTACATTGCTGGAACACATGGCTGGTGCACCATCAGTAGCCAAACACACGTGTACAAGTCTGTTCCATGTCAAGCCATGTTACTTGATGCAACTTTTCAGAGTTTGAAATACAGTATATCATATCAAGTTGTTCCTTTCATCTTTGTTAAATCCAGAAATTTTTCTGTTACATTTAGATTGCAATTTATATCCCTGATAAACACAGCACATTGTGCTGTGTTTGACACATAAGTGTTTTCATCATGAATAATTGAAAATGCTTCAAAGTCCTTTGCACTGCAAGTAATTATTTTTCCACAATGGCAGATAAATCTGTTCTGCTTGTGCTTGTATTAAGTGACCAACTTACGTCTTCAAACAATTTCTTTTGATAAGGCATAAAATTTCTCTTGCCTTAAATGAAAAAGCCATCTGTAAAAGGCATGGTGACTTGGCTATCATCTCACAAATAGCAAAACTCACTCTTACTGATTTTTTGTTGGTTTGATTATTATTGGCAAAAATATTTCTCTGTTTGCTCAGTGATAATTTTAGTTTTTGTAATTTTTTGAATATTGCTCTTGTACTGATCATATTTATTTTGCTGCATATTATAGTCCTTCATAACAGTTATCTTTTGCTGACAAATAAGACATTGACTTGTATTACTGACTGCAGTAAAAAAGAAAAAATCTTTTCACTTTTTTTGAAAAATTCTTTTGTCTGCAATTTTTTTGAAACTGGAGATGTTTTATAAAGAAAAACTTTAGTGTTTAAAATAAAACTTTTTACTCAAATTGCCAGTTGTTTTGATTTTGCAGAGAACAATAAAATATTTGCTCCTAAACTCTGAAGAGTTGACTTAATAACTTTAACTGAAATTAACTTCCTTTATAACTAGCTATTGTTTCTCAGAAAGCTCAGAATTGAGAACAAAAAAAGAGAAATAGCAAAAGAGAAGGTGAGTGGGGTGTCTGAGCCATTGATGTAATAATTATTGTAGTCTGGGCAGAATACAGGAAGAAAAAATGATACAATATAACATTATACAGCTGCCAGAGCATTTTAACAAAGGTTTGACTCAAGAAATTGCTGACTAATATTGCTGTATTGTTTTTTGCATATAATAAAAATGTGCAAAAATTTAAAGACTTGCTTCCAGTTTAAAAATGCTAAGAGGCACTAAAATTTTATTTCAGGATATTATTTTTATTTGAAAGTTTATAGTCTGTCACAGGCTGCAGAAAATGTTTTCAGGGCAATGTGTTTGAGACCCTTGCCTTGCAAATGTTCTATTTTATAAGATCAGACAGACAAAGCTAATCTTTGTCAAAATCTCACACTTGTCAAATTATTAATCAATCTGCTTACTTTAATACTTGCCATACACACACACATATTTGAATAAGATAATCATTTGAAAAACCATTTTTGGTGAAACAGACTGTTGTGATTTTAAATTTTTACATTTTATGTGTTGTGTTTAATTATGTTTTACAACAGTTATCTTTATTTTTTGATATAGGACAAAGGAACTTTCACCTGAAAAAGTAAGAGAAAGAGAAATTAAATGGCTAACAATGTTGGACAATTGGGACAAATGGCTTTCAAAGCAATTTCCACGGGTTTGTTGATAAATAATTAAGTTTTTGTAAAATTTAGTTGACTTTTGGCAAATAAAATGGTTTTGTTTAATGCAATACTTTATTTATTGCGACAGTTATAGTCAATTTATTTTTTTATATAATTAAAATAAGTTATGTTTTATAACAATATGTTTTAATGTGTAATATAATTAAAGTTTTTTACATTTTCTCATTACAAAACATCTTATTATATTTGCATTTTTTATTTAAAATAAGATTAAATAAATATAACATTGATAAAATTTTTTGTTGACCCTTGCAGATATTTTTATTTCTTTTTAAATTTAAGGTCATTGTCCTTTAATTTTTTCACTATAAAAAATGAAATTACCATTCAGCATAAAAGCGTATTCGTTCCTCGAAGACTTTTTGTTTGACACTCATCAGGAGGAATTGTCAAAATGAACTGAGAGCAATCCGATCGTGCTTATATAGGCAAAGAGAATGGGTCTGATTGGTTAAAAAAAAGGCAACCAATCAGGAAATAGAAAATAAAAGAAAAGGAAAGAAATGAGAGTGCTGATTGGTCAAGAGGGACAACCAATCAGAAGTGAAAGTAAAAAGGCGTTAATGAATGAGTTTTAAACTGCAAAGAAATTCCTTGTGTTGACAGAGATTGGGTTGAAAAGATTTGATAAACGTAGCTTCAAGAGTGGAGAGGTGGAAATCTGACTGAGATGGAGTGGAGACTTTTTTCCACCTTTCCGCTCTTGAAGCTACGTTTATCGAATCTTTTCAACCCAATCTCTGTCGACACAAGGAATTTCGTTACAGTTTAAAACTCATTCATTAATGCCTCATACTTTCACTTCTGATTGATTGTCTCTCTTGACCAATCAGACTCACTCTCATTTTCTTTCCTTTTCTTTTCTATTTCCTGATTGGTTGCCTTTTTTTTTAACCAATCAGAGTCATTTTCTTTGCCTATATAAGCATGATTGGATTGCTCTCAGTTCATTCTGATGATTCCCCCAATGAGTGTCAGATGAAAAGTCTTCGAAGAATGAACATGTTTTTCAAAGCTATCTTAAAGTTTTGTACTGCTAATCGACTATTCAGCATAAAGCTGACTATATTTCAATTTTTGTTTTGCTTTCCTTTTTTAATTGTGTTTGAATTCTTGTTTCAGTGTTGTTGCTATGTTTCTGCAAAGCAATTAATTCATACATTCAATTTTATTTGCAATCAAGTTAATTGTTTTCAGTTTGTCATTGACACTGTGATTGCAAATAGGAGACAATTGCTAAACAATATCTGTTATTACACACACAACGTCAATTGTATGTGGTTGCTATACCTTTGAAACAAACAGCTAAGTTACAAAAAAGGATAAAATGAAAATTAATGAATATAAAAAGGATTTGCTATTTATCAGCATGTTACTAATAATAGAGAAAAAAAGCAAAAACTATTATTTTGTGAAGTCATTCAAAGTTTCCTGAAAAGATAAATAGCAAAAGTTTTTTTGAAAAATTTGTTCAATTTGTTGTATAAGGTGCTTTATAAATTTTTTATAAAATTTTTTTCAAGTCAATGTTTTATAAAATAATTAGTTTTTTCAAACAAGATGACATCTATTTTTCAGAGATTGTTTGGTGGGATCCAATTTACCAAAATAAGGGGAAAATTTAGATGGACTCTTGTGATCATTTTTAAGTTATTGCCAACTAAGTTGTGTTGAAAAAAAGTGAAACTTGGTGTTTAAAAGATTTTTGTTTCTTTATGCAAAAAACAACCTGTAATTTGGTCAAAGGTTATTATACTATTTTTTTGCATTATGCCTGTTACAATGGCTCTATGATGCAATCCAAAGGTATTCTGATAAATTTATTGGCAATTTGTTGATTTTTTCACTGTAGTCTTGTAACCATTTTAGCAAGTTGTAATACCATATCTTATGTGAGTACATATTATTGAGTTGTTGAGTATTCTTAGTTTTTGTCAAAGTATTTTAAAGTTTTCTTGATTGTTCCAAATGTAATTTTTTTCAGTATTAAGTCCATATAATAATTCCATCTTAAATGTTTTTGATATATTATTTCCAGAAATTTTTTTAATTGGTGAGAAATTAATTATGGATTTAGACTATTAATTTAATGAAAGGGGCTTTGTTTTAAGGGTACTAAATATCACATAGTGTAATTGCTTTTCAATTTTGAATAGTGACTCATAACAGTTACTTTTTAGGAATATGTTTATGTGTTGTACATAATACAATTATCTTAGGTTAAACTTCTATAAAATCATGAACATAAATTGAGAAGAGTAAGGGACTTAATATCGAACCTTTGGCCCACCAAATTATATTATTTTTGTATTGGAGCAAATACCATTTACTACAACTGATTGCTTTTCTAGTGCCAAGATAACTGCAAAACCATTGATTTGCTACACCATACCCTAACTTAGCTAATAAAATTTCATGATTGATAGCTGAAGAAATATAATAAGGAGCTGTTCTTTGTTTTCAAAAGTGTCAGTAGTATTATCAGCTAATAAAAAAATTTTATGAAGTGTGAATGATTTTTTTCTCAATCTAAAGTGTTATTTATAAAAGAAATTTTCTTTGCTTAAAAACTTGATTACTTGATCATATAGTATAGTCAAACTGGCCAATGCGCAGCGAAAACGCGGAAAATTTTAACTTTTGATTAAATAGCTTGCTTTTTGAATGCAATGAAGCCGTGAATTTAACTTATTTTATTTAACAATTTATTGACGTGTTTAAAAAAAATATTTTTTTTAAATTTAACTTCCGTTTCCGGAGCCGGCACGGCTTTTTACGAGATACGGGTAATGCGCCAGCGATTGCGGTAATGCGCAGGCGATCGCGGATATTGCGCATTTTTTGTACTTTAAATGTTAGACAATCATAACTTAGGTGGAATGATTTAAAAAATTTTAAACATGGAAAGGACAACCTGAGGGGGGTTAAAGGGCCAAAGTCCACTAGTTAAACGAAATAAAAATAGCTTTAAATTTTTTTTTTTGCGATTCAAAAATTTGTCTCAATTTTTCTTGCTGACCTCTCCTTTCACATGTTGTTTCTGTTTCATCAACGCATTATATACAACTGGAAGGGATTAATTAAGTGCACTGATCATGGGACAGAATTCTCCGTTCCTGGTAATGAAACTACATCTCTAAATAACCTATTGCATAGTTCATTATTTTTAAATCTATTCGATTATTTATACGAGCAAAGAGCCTAACCTGCTTTTTCCTGGTATAATTAGATTCAAATATGGTTAAGGCAGGCATAGAAATAGTTAGGCTACGCATGGAACCACATAATGAATAAAAGATTTTTTTGTGATTATAAAAAAAAAAGAAAAAAAAAAGTTATTGGAATTCTAATAAGGTTTTGTTGTTTTAGAGAAGTGTTCGATCAGAGAAGAATAACGCTATATTAGTTTTGAAGAACAAATTCAAATCGACAATGAAGATTAGAGCACACTTAGATTATTATAGATTACGTTGATTCAGCCTCTTGTTATTCGTAGTGGTCTGTTTTTTACAGATATCAATTTATTTCAGAATTTAGTGTGTTTTATGTTGTCCCGTTGTGCATCATTAAGTAAGCAGTAGTTTACGAAAGCTAATGCAATTAAAGAAATTTTGATCAACTTCAGTGCATTTTTTTTGGTTCATTTCTGAAGAATTTTCATGCCAGTTGTTGTATAGGCCTATTGCTCAAAATTTTTTTTCTTGTCCACTGTTGATTTTCCCGATATGCTTCCGGTGATGCCAAGATATAGCTGTCCGGTTAAATTTTATTATTTGGATTTTTGTTTATTCATTAATTTCGATATAAATACTGTAATATGTAAATATGCTAAATAAGAATTTCAAGCAGAGAAAAGTGTCGTAAAATTTCTTTTCCAAGGATACAACAATTTCACCCAAGTAACTTTTAAACGGCAACCATGTTGATGCGGCGCCATCAAAATGGCGCTCTTAACCACTCGACCAGGTTATATAAATTTTTGTAATTCTTAAAAAATAATTGTCATACGTAAGGATAGGCTACTTAACCTTTTTCTCAATTTTTTTGTTACTAATTAAACAAGCAAAACATCTCATTGAAATTTTGTTTCCGTATCTAAAAACATCTAATTCTCCAAATAGAAATACTTTAAATATAATTTCAGAAAAAAAAATCATCAAACCCTAAAAAAATCTCTGCTCTTCCCTTGCCCTTGATCATAAACATCAAATCATAGAACTAAGTTTACTGTTTCTGACAAAAGATGCGAGTTGGAAGCACGTTGATGCTATTATGCACGGCGGGTTTAATTCGAAAAAAAAAAAAAATCGATTGAAGTGAAAGTGAAAGATAGAAACAGAGTTAGTTTTAGAGAAAAACTAGTTGATTGAAAAAAAACTAAGCTCTTCTCAAGCTTCTTAACAAATTAAAAAAATTTTTTTTAAATTTTGGACTCACAAATTCAATTTGCGCAGGTTTTTTCTTATCTCTTTGAGCAACTAGTTTTGTTTCTTTTTTACTCTCACTCCAATTGGTTTTTCTTTAAATTACACTTGACCATTATGCGCATTGGACAAAATATAATGAAAAAAATATGGGTAAAGAACATCTTTTTATAAGAGAAAGAGAAAACATTTTTTTTCGCTGTTTTTTGTTCAGATATGTTCTTGACCATTAGTAGACTGGCTAGAAACTATAGATTACATTAAGCGTTCAGTATATTTCATGATGTAAGCAAAGTTAGCAGGTTGAAGGGCAAAGTTAAAAGTTAAAAAAAATGAAGTGGTTTGAAGAACGTGTAGTTTAATGTCAAAAAACCTTTGGATTCGCTTGATTTTGATACTGACACTTTTTAAAGATATAAGATAAATCCTGGAGTAATTTTTTTTTTTTTCTTGTTTATTTATTAAAAAGCTTCTGCGCATTAGGCGGTAAAAAATGGGTAGCTGCGCATTGCCCAGTTTGACTATATGCTAATTTTTGTGGTTTTTCTGACATCATACAATGTAAATCAATGGGACAATAGTTACTTAGTTCAATTACATTGCCTTTTTTATAAATTGATATAGCTAGTGCAGTTTTAAAATCAGAAATGAAATCACCATTCAACATAGAAAGATTACATATATGTGTTAAAGCTCGCCGTCGTCGTCGTTTGAAGGGTATCCACTCCAGGCCAGACACAAACAGGACTGGGGCCGAGGGTTTATCCTTTTACTACCCCAGACTGCTGCACTGCCTGGATCAGATGCTGGCAGTGATGTCATTAAGCCAGCATCGAGTTTTGTCATCCAAAACCATCAGACCTTGTGCTCCATATGGTGCCTGATGTATAGGGCACGCTGTTAGTACATGGTCTGCGGTTTGCTCAGAGGTGCCACACTCGCAATTAGGTGAAGGAGCGAGACCCCATTTGTGCATGGACAAATGGAATCACCCAACACCAGTCCGCAGGCGGTTGAGCTTAACCCAAGCTGCTCGGGGTAAGCCCATCCCAACAGGCCTGGCACCGGTCTCGGGCACAAAAGCACGGAGCCTGGAAGCATTTTCACAGTACTCCGCGTTCCATTTGTGATTTGTCCATTCAGAGGCACGGATGCCAAGTCTGGCAAGGTTGTCCAAGAGATTCTGCACACCTGGCACAAACAGGCGTCTGGATCTTAGTCGCACTTGGCGAGTATCTGAGGACCCACTTAATAGACCATACAAGATATGATCAGGGTCCAGAGATCCACAGTAAGCCAAAGAGAGTGTCGCTCCCATTCGGCAAAGCTCAGCTGGCTGGATGCCTGAAAGTACAGGTAGGTGGTTCGTTGGAGTGGGATGCAGGCATCCAATAACTATGCGCAAGGCGTCATTCAAGACACTGTCAATGAGGCAAGTGTGAGCACTGCGACATTAGACTGGCACACAGTACTCAGCTGTTGAGTAGACTAGAGACAAGGTGGCTATGCGTAGTGTTTTAGCACCAGCACCCCATCCCGAGCCCACGAGTCGCCTCAGCAGTGTGACGTGCAAGGATAGTTTTTTTGTGCAATGCCACTAAATGGTGATGAAACGTGAGCAATCTGTAAAGTTTTACCCCAAGATACGTAGGGATTGGACAGAACAGTAAAAGTCTACCGTTGTTGTAGACTTTTAGCTCACGTTTGGCCTCTCGGTTATTTAAATAAAAGGCTGCCGTCACCGTCTTAGTGTGACTGAGCTTCAACCTCCAAGTCTGGAGATACACTGACAGTGTGGACATGTCTTGACTTAAAGTCCCCTCCAAGTCCTTCCAGTTTCCAGAAGAATGCAACAATGCTAAATCATCAGCATAAGCAAACTTTCCGGAAATCGTGGAAGGCAGATCGTACGTATAGATGTTAAATAGGAGGGGAGCCAAGACCGATCCCTGAGGAACGTCATTTTTAAGACGGCGTAGCCTGCTTTGCTTGCTGTCACTGGTAGTAAGGGTAAAACTTTGATTTCGGACAAGCTCCATGATCATTTTGACCATGTGCTTATCCGGAAGTAGTCTCAGCAGCTTGCAGGTAAGGCCACGGTGCCAGACAGTGTCATAAGCAGCTGTCAGATCGATAAATACGGCACCGGCCTTCTTTTTAGCCTCAAAAGAATCCTCGATGTTCTGGGTTAGCAGAACAACTTGATCTACGGTTGACTTCCCACGTCGGAACCCAGCCTGCTCTTTAGGGAGCAGTGGATCGATTAATGGTTCAACGCGGGCGTAGATAAGCCTCTCGAGGATCTTGTAGGGGACACAGAGCAGAGATATCGGTCGATAACTCTTTGCATCCCCCATGGGCTTTCCTGGTTTTGGGATTGCGACCACAAGTGCTCTTCTTTAGATCTTGGGAATTTTGAGTCGGCGCAAACAGGAAGAAAGGAAGTCACGTAACCAGGACTTCAAAGCATCTCTGGCATGGAGTATAAGCTATGGACAGATGGAATCAGGTCCCGGAGCTTTACCTGGTTTTAAATGTTGAAGGGCAGCAGCGAATTCTCTCTGTAAAAAACTGTCAGAGATATTTACTGCGTCTGGTGTTGTGGCCCTCCAAAGGTCAGACACTTCTTGAGAGACAAGTCAAGATGACTTGTGGTCAACAGCCTCATATTTCCCATTTCTAACCAGCTGAGATGCAATAGCATCGGCTGAAACAGGACAGTGACGAGGAGAGTGTCGTGACCTACCTGTAAGGTTGTTCAAAATACTCCATGCTTTTCGACTAGAGTGTGAGAAGTCAATGTTCCAAACTGCTTTGGACCATCGATTTCTTTGCTTTCTGTCAAGCTTGGCAAGCAGAGCTGTAGCAGCCAAACTTGAGTCGTCTCCCTGAAGAGACTGCAGAAAGGTTTTATAGAGGGATTCACACTCTGCATCCCAACACAGAATATAGTTATTTCGATACCCACGTGGGATAGTCTTTTTGGCTGCTTTCTTAATGGTGTTACAGAAGTCCTGGTAAGCCACATCCACATCAAGTGAATCAGGCGGCAACAAAGTCTTTGCGAATTTATTCATCAAAGCAATGTAGTGACTCCATTTGGCCCTGCGGAAGTTCCATCGCTTAACAGGCATGCTTGGCACTGCCATAGCAAACCTTGTTGGTGTAATAAGCGAAGGTCGATGTTGTGACCTGGGGAACTTGTCGAGGACACATCTATCCGGTAAGCGACTGTTTGGACCTACGCTAGCGAAAGCTAGATCTGGATTGGTGCCAGTGTTCCAGCGGCCGGAATAAAAACTGGCAGCGTCCTTGGCATTATATAGGAGGGAAAGACAATTAATACTTGCCCAGCCAGCCAAGCACTTACCGTGCAGACTGTTGTTGTCGTAACCAGTGTTTTTTTTAAGGTTTGGCTTGAGGAACCTCTAAGCAATTTTGAACGACCGCTAATTTTTTTCCTATTGTTTCTGAGCATACTTATCTTTGTTTACACTATTGTAGAAGCAGATTTTGAGAGACCGCTGGACAATTTTGAGAGACCGTTTCGGTTCCTCAAAACGCCTTAAAAAAAACACTGGTCGTAACCCCAGTCAGCATGGCGACAGTTAAAATCGCCAGCGTAAAGACAGGGGTGAGGAAACACTGGGAGATCAAGGGTTCGCAATCGCGTTGGCGGTGGTTTGTAAACGTTGACTATTTTATAGCCATCAACGTCTACACACAACCACTCGATCTCCGATGTTGATGGAGATTGGTCCAAAAGCATGTATCTCAGTCGCTCGTGGACAAACATGGCAAGGCCATGCTTCCTGCTTAAAGAAGACCCAACTAGTTGGTAGTTTGGAAGTACCAACTTCTCTGCATCAGTGCAGTGGGTCTCCTGCAGTAGGATGACGAGTGCCTCAGACTGCATAGCGAGGTGATGAAGAACGTTCATCTTGCTTGCAGTGAGGTCTTCCATGTTCAGCTGAAGAATAGTGGGTTTTCGGAACTTGTTGGCAATGTGCCCTGAAAAGGGCAGTTTTATCCTAGCATTGCCCCGTCCTGGAAAGGACGTTTGCCAATTAGCAGACCCACACTGAACATTGGAATGGGTGGATACCCTTCCATTTTGGTAGGTTCGGTTTCGGTCTGTCATTTTAAATTAATGAACAGACTTACTTACAGCCCAGGCTGTGTGAAAGCACCTACCATCTGGGCCAGTGTGTTAAAGCTAATAGCACATTGTTGATACTCCTTTTCAAGATGGCTGTATTTATCAAAGCCAGTACAAATAATCTTTTTGTTTCAAGTAAACTTGTGTGATAAAATTAATAAAGTTTAATGTTGGATTAAATATGTTTAAAAGTGAATAGATTTTGGAAATAAATTCGATACTAATTTACTAGCAATGCTAACAAAGTAGTTATTGAAGTGATTTGTGATCTGTTGTATATTAATAATCATTATATCAGAATCAATAGATAGGATAATCATAATTAACAGATAGGAAAAAAACAACAATGATGTCTTGGCTTTTTGATAAATTTATGCCAAATAGTTTTGCTTTTATTCTTGTAAGGCTTGATTGTAAGAATAACTGATGTTCCAAATATTTCTTTTTAAATACTTTTTGAATCTATGCCTATGCTTTAAGCTTTGTACATGCCACTGATAATACTTCACTGTGTTGTGGCTAGTTGCCAGCAGAGCCACACCCAAGGAGATGATTGGTAGGTCATGTCAGCCAGCCCCCTTTTCGTCTGGTGTTGGTCCTCTTTTCATGCTGATATGCAACAAGATAAAACTTTTGTGCTGATAAGTAAAGTAATGTTTCGTGCCAACTTAACTATAATAACTGGTTTCTGTTTTTCTTTTCTCAAAGGTGCATTTTCACTTCAGTGATTTTTTGGACTGTGTCCTGATTTTTAGCAAAATGTCCAAAAAATTTAGGCATTTTTGGCAAGATGTCTGAAAAAAAATTTAAATGGTTTGTGCAAAGTTAGGTCTATAATTACATTTGCCGTTTTTAGTATCTTCAGTGTTCAACAAAAATTTTTCGTTATGCTTTAACTATACACTAAACATTGTTCACTTCCTGACAGCGCTCCTATATAATGGGTGAGTTTTAATTGCCAAAACGATTGCAAAAACTGTTATTTTCATTTTACTGCATTTTAAGAGAAACTCAAAACCTTGGATCCTTGATCAAATTTGCTGCTTGCGTACTGGATGTGGTACCCGATGCCCATTGTTTAAGCTGGGGCAACAGTCATTTTATTTCAAGTTTTTTATCTATGAATTTATCTAGTTTATTATAGCTTTTATTATGACATTACATTGATCTTTTGTGACACAGTTTGCTTTCTGAAAGATAGGCAGGATATTGTAGTTTTGCTTAGCTTAAGTGCATTATTTGATAAAGTAGCTTAAGTAGTACAAGTCAAATTTTATGATCACAAATTATTAATTGTGATGTAACAGTTTACCTTACAATCTTGAAATAGTCTTTAACTTAAAAACTTGTAGTACTGTAGTTTTTTTTTAATTTTAACAATTTCTATGACATAATAATTTGGGTGATACATTCTAGCAAATTCTGATGGCTGTACATATAAAATTGAGATTTGAGATTCAGTCAATTACTGTAGAAAAAGAAAAAAATTATTCTGGTGTTTTTGTAATATTGAGTTTAATTTTATTACAAAAACCATTAAATCCTCAAAATATCTGCTAAATTTATTGTTTATATCCAAGCAAAATTTTTGAGCCACTTGAAATTCCATTTTGTATAAAATTTTAAGTAGCCTATAGTTCTTTAACATTGTTCCTTACCAGAACTCATTCTACAAAATGAAATAACAAATAAAGCTAATGGAAAAACAAGACTTATAGGTTTTACTTTTTTAAAACAGCAGTAGAATCAATAGCACTACTTGATTGAGCTTAAATCTGCAGAAAAAAATGCTGCCATCATGCAATTTCAAGAGGCAATAAAACCCCTGTGACAACACAAAGCATCACTAGTGGTCGCGGAGTTTATTAAACTAGATGATTCTTAGAAAAAAAGCATGGGGGAGGTGGGGGCTTAGCCCCCCACATTTGAAAAGGTGTTGAAAGTCTGTCAGCCCCCTCTGGTTGTGTCCCTGGTTGCCAGTTATTGTATAAAACAAAATGCAACAGAGATACCGCGCTCATGATCAAAATGGTATTCTTTTTTCTATTAACAGTTTTTTTTTAATTTGCTATTTGACTTTATTTTGGCTATACGGAAATTTATTTCACTTGTACATTTATTTAAATTTAATAGGAGGCCAGGTTGTGGAATTGGAGTTGCATGCTTTAGGGCAGAGTCAGAGCCAGAGTCATTTTTTTAGTTCTGCTGGAATCAGAGTCAGAGCTGGAGTCATTTTTAGATTTGTTGGAATCATTATTAATTCAATGACAATATAACATTTGAATTGATATGAAAACTTTTTTGCCTTGACTTAATTTTTGAAGACAAAATGATCCATCAAGAGCCTTTGTCTAGGCAGACATTGTTAGCTGCAGCTTGTATGCTATGTCAAGCTTCTCCAAGATATGATTGCACAAAAGAGTTTAGCCATAAAAAAAATATGATTAATCAAGCAAGTTTTTCAATGTGTTTATGAAACTAAAAATTTTAATGAAACTATAGAGTATGTTTGCAAAATAAGCACATTTTTAGACATAAGCACATTTTTTAAGACCGAAATTGTAAAAGTTAGCAAAAACTTTCGAATTAACCATGACATGATAAGTGATTATTTTAAAATAAAAAAATAAAAAAATGCATAAAATTTTTTTTATATTGTGTATCTAGGTACAAATATACGTAAATATTATACCTTCAAGAATTTTGTATTTATACAATAATAGTGGCAAATGGCAACACTTGTTTTAATTACATCTGGAGCACAAGTTAGTTCATTTTGTGATTTATCTGCTTGTTCTAGGGCAAATTATGGACCTCTTGCAACATGCATAATAATAACAAGAGTGAAAATAGAACAAGAATTAACATGACCTTTTGCTAAACACAAAAAATTAGAAATGAAAAACTCAAATTTGCAAAGTTTTTGTGAGCTTGAATGAGAAGTTGCACTGAAATAGAAATCTAATAAAGTTTTAGCACTAACGTTAACATGAAGCACTTAGGCTTACAAAATCACTCTTAAAGCCCAAAAAATTCATTTTTTTTACCAGGTTAAAAAAATTGTAGCAAGCAGTAAATCTACTTAACTGAGTGGCAAGGATGTGCTTTAGTGATTAAAAAAGCTTGACTCAGACAAATTTTTCTGGCTGTTGACTTCAAACAAGTAAAAAATATTTTATTGACTGCCTAATTAAGCACACACTTTTAATCACTTAATGAGAATACCTGTTTTTTTTTAAATGCAACTACAGAGTGAGCAAAAAGTCCATGGACTCTTTTCAAAATTTAATTTAACATACAAAATCACACTTTTTTTCTGAACTTATTGAATATCTTGTAATACCCAAAATCTAACCATGTTTTCCAGGTATATTTAAAAAATTTAAGATTTTGGTATAAAATGAGCAAACAGGAAGCCATCATCAAGCTCCATTATGTTGGGAAGACTAACTCTGTGATCATTAAGCTCTCAAAAATGTGTAAATCAATGATTCACCATGTTGTGAACAGATTCACTGAAGTTGGCACCTCTGAGGATCATCTGAGAAATGGGAGACCATAATTTGTTTGAACAAAAAAAATGTTAAGGCTGTTTGTTGGAGGGTGAGGATGAACCCAAAGAGATTCATTCAAAAATTGGCCAAATATGTCAATGCAAGCAACACTTTGATCAGAACTGTCATCAGAATATCTCCTGTGAATATCTCCTGAATCATCTCCTGTGGTAGTGTGGTATCTCTTCAAAAGCAGAAAACATCAAGACCTCACTTTTTTTCAAAAACAGAAGAGACTTGACAGAGTGAAGCTTCTTTTCAGAGAGCTCAAGGCTGGCATAACAGCAGATGAGATCATTTTTTCTGATGAAAAAATCTTCACTGTCAAAGCCAAATTCAACAGTCAGAATTAAAGGGTATTGGCAAATGTCTAGAAGACATCCCATATTCTTGAGAACAGTTCATGGTTGCCAAAAACCATCCTATGTCATGGTGTGGGTCACAATCTCAAAGACTGGGAAGTCCTTCTTTTCAGGAAAATTACTGTTTTACTGTCCAAAATAGACATGTCATTTATAGCACATGTACTGAGGTTTAAAAATGTATTTTATTTTGTCACTTGGGTTCTTGTAAGCCTGTATGATTAGAGGAAAATAGCATTTTTGTTCTTGTAGAAATAGCAATGCCAATAGGCAAACATCATCAAATATGTATATGGATGTGTTTACAGGAATCCAATGGTAATCACTAAAAATATTTAATTGCAATATATGATTTTGCATGTAAGACTGAGAATATTGCAGTTAAGTTCAGCTAAATAAGGCAATTTTTGTTATGCTGAAATGTGAACTTGTAACTTAAGTGTTGAAAATGCTTGGGACTGTGTTACTTTTTTTTGGCTTTTTCCTAGTTGTGGGCCAGCATTGTTAAGAGATCCTTTTTCTCTATGTTTCTTAAGAGATCCTTTTTCTCTTAGTTTCTTTTTTAGTCTATCCTGGTGCTGAAAGGGAGATTCTGGGTTAGTTTTATTGAAAAAAATTGCTTATGGTGACTTCTTGAAGAGACCCAAAAATTTTTCATATTATATCTTCATAACCTTAAATTGCCAACAAATGATACATTCATCAAATGAAAGGGGTGGAAATAAAATTTTCTGAACTAGTTATCATTGTGACATGCTTGACAAACAAACCTCTGCTATGTCATAATCACATTTTCCAGTATGGTTGTTTTACGTTCATTCTTTTTTCATTCCGCACATGATAATATGCACACAACAAAAATCTTAGTTTTGCAGCTCAGCAAAACTAAATCTATTATTTCAGTACAGTGGGTTTTCCAACAGTGTTTTGGTATTGTGTGCCAAGTGCTAAAAACAGTCATTGTTGACATAAACAATTTGAAGGAACAGGCTACTTGTTAAAAAGAAGAGCCCAGAAAGAACAAAATAGTCTTAAAAGTTCAAGAGATTTTTGGATAAATCTACAAAAATTCACCTGCCATGCCAACCAAGAACTTGAAATCCCTTTAAAACCTGTTTGGTGTGTGTTAAGATGATATTTAGTCATGCAATTATACAGGTTGTATATGATACAAGCCTTACATGCTGGCAGCAGAGCACAGTGTGTGGAATTTAGTAATGCCATTTTATGAGATGTGAAAGATGACAGCTTCTTACCACATTTCATCCTTAGTGATAATGCAACATTTTATATCAGCAAAAAAAATTTACTGTTACAATGTCTAAATATGAGGACTTGAAATTTTTCATGAGATTTTATAACATCATTGTGATTTCCTGAAGGTTAACATATATTTCTTTTTTTTAAGAAAAGCTTATAGGCCTTTTGAAGAAAAACACAATTTTAAGACAAAATTTGAAATCAAATCGTATTATTAAGCCATGTTGTAACATTTTAAATCTTATTTTGAAATGTTATGACATGGCTTTCCCAAATCAATTAAGATTTTGACAATTTCATTTTTCACCAAGATGGACCACCACTGCATTGGTATTGCAATGTTTAAGGTTTTTTTTAACAAAATTCTTTAACTCAATGCTGGATAGGTCACACAGGACCCCAAGATTTAGCACTACACTTCTGGCCAAGATCACTGAACCTTACTTCCTGCAGCTTTTTCTTATGGGGCCATATCAAATATAAGATTTTTGCGCTGCCATTAGTTACTAGTCTGGATGATCTCAAAAGCAGGACCATGGCAGCAGTTAATTTATTGGATGAATACACTCTAAGAGATGTTTGGGATCAATTCAATTATCATCAGTTATGCTGTTCATGCAGCAGAATAGAGGGCACCTAGAACTGGCTTGCAGCTTGCCTTTAATAGTTTGTCATCATTTGCTGTTTTTTGGAATTTTTCCATTTTTTTCCATTGCAAAATTACTTTGAGTAAAAATGAAATACAATAATCTTAAAAAATTCTCTGTTTGTTAGTAAAGGTATTGGTTACTATGACACCACAGAAATATGCCCACTTACTAGATCACAATAATATTGTTTTTTGAAAATACTATTTCTTCCCTTTCATTTGATATACAATATGTTTCATTCACAGGCGGTTTGTGGTTGGAGAGATACAACTAGTTAAAATTGAAGCATTCTTTTTGAATCACTCTGTATTTTTATTTTATTACATCATTTAGCTTAAAAATGTTTTTTTTTTATTTTTTTTGAAAAAACCGACTATTTGTTTTTGTACTTTATGTGGTTGCTAACGCACATAACAATGACAATGACCAAAAATATCAATAAAATTGTTTAGATAAAAAAACGATGCAGAAAAGGAATTCCGTCTTCGTTGCGTGGAAGAGCGTGGCAATTGCTATGTGGAAGCAAGCAATTGCAAACTCAAAATGAAAGCGTTTTTCAGGTAACGTTTGTTGACGCGCTTTCGCAGTTGGAATTCTGCCAGAATACTGCAATGCAAGCTGTGCTATTTTTAGCACAGCTTACTGAGAGGATTGACAATCGAGTTTGTTTACTGCTCGCTAGTATTGCAATTTTTAATTACTGTATTGGTTTTTTAGAGCTCAAACTGTTACACATTATTCTATTCTTGTTAACTTGTCGCAATTAAAATATTTGTCCAAATTGAAATATAGTTAGTAAGAGTTCATTTTTGTGCAGTGAGGATTAGCAATTTTTCTTTGGCAATCTTGCCTCACACGACAATCACCGCTTGCTTTTTTAGAAAAATCAGACGGTTTGTTGAAAAAAATTCTCTTTCGAAATAGAAGTTATGTAATTACAGTACAACTTTTAATTTCTATTTTTTCACCTATTTTTGGTCGTGTTTTATGGCTATCTGCTGATGACTCAATTTTTTTATTTTATATCATTTTTGCTTAAATCTACGAAAAGGTCAATGTGCTAATGGGATTAATATCAAGATATATGTTAAAAATGTTGTGACTTTGATATATTAAGCTGTTAATTTTTTTGGAAAGGTTACGTTAAATTTAATCCGTTTTTTTGGTCTCATTATTTTTTGCAATTCGAATGATTAAAATTTAAAATCTTGATGCAGTGCATCCCATAGAATAAAAATATATATTGCTCGTGTTAAAATCAATATTTATTTATTCGTTCATACTTTGCCTTTTGTTTCGTAATTATCATCTGCATATTTTAATATTTGACGTTGTTACAATATCTTCCTATGCTTGAACTTAGTTTGACTGTTCTCTTTTTGTAAAAGGCTTTATTTGTGTTTTGGTGATGAAGAACAAAACATGAAAGAATGAATAGGATTTACATTACCAGTCATGACCTGCATTGCTTTTGATTTTCAGAACTTGTTGTCTTCGGAAGCATCACCTCAAGTTGTAGAAGATATCGAAAAGGATTTGCACCGCCAATTTCCCTTTCACGAAATGTTTTCCCAAAGAGGCGGCACCGGGCAGAAAGACTTACGCGATATCTTGCATGCGTATGCCATTTACAATAAGAGAGACGGATACTGCCAAGCCCAAGCTCCTGTGGCTGCTGTTTTGCTAATGCACATGCCTGCCGAGGTATAATTGCTGCCTTCTTGCGTAATCATTTCAAGTATTATTTAATTCAGTTTTTGATTTTGCACAAGTTTTTTGATGCTTATCAAATAGTTTAAAGCTGTTTTTTTATGCAGGAGGCTTTTTGGTGTATGGTTGCCTTGTTTGAGTTTTACATTCCTGGTTATTACAGTCCTGGCTTGGTGAGTGTGACTTTGTTGTCTTTTTTAAATTTTTTAAAATTCTCATTACTTAAAAAAAAGATTAAAAGTAAAGTCCCCGAAAGAAGGTGATTTGCAGGAACTTTACGTTCTAGTTTTAATCAACTTATTTGCACGATAGGAAGCCGTCCAAATAGACGGTGACGTCATGCAAAGCATTTTGCGGCACGTTTCCGCGACAGCATACAAGCAACTGGACACATATCAGGTGTCCCCTATGCTTTACTCCACCGAGTGGCTAATGTGCATCTTTTCTCGCACCTTGCCGTGGCCTTGTGTACTTCGGCTTTGGGACATGTTTTTCTGCGAAGGTAAGATTGTTTTTGGCTGCATTTAGCTCCTTGTTTGTATATGAAGTTCACTTGATTAAAATTAGGGTTGTTTGATAGATTTTTTTGTTACTAAACTAGGATGCTTAATGAAAAGCAGTATTTAAGATACAGCAAAGAGGTTTTCTTAAGTATTTGCATAATATGTTTCGTCATGTGCTATCATTTTTTGGAATTTGGATGTCAAGTTTTATGAATAGCTTTGTGCAATAGAAAAGACTCACTGTTTTTAGCTATTGATAAACATTTTCTGCGAAAAAAGAGCTATTCATACCTTAGCATTTATTTTAATTGATGTTTTTTTTTTACATACGTTACTCTTTTATGAGAATGCAACCTTCTGTCTAGTTATATACTAAAGGTTTACTCGATGGTGTGCAACTGCTGTAGATCAGCAGCAACTCTAATTCTAGTTCAAAATGCTTCTCAATCACTCTGTAACTCTAGACCAGGGTTTCCCAAACTGTGTGCCGTGAAAGGGATTGAAGTGTGCCGCGAAATTTTCGTGTTTTGACAAAAAGCCATAGATAGAGTCTATTGGTCCATCTTTTTTTTTACAGAACTCTTGATTTTAGAGACAAAAATGAAGAAATTGCAGCGAGATTCTGCATGACAAGCTTTTTGCGGCCCAGCGACTTTGGCTTGATTTAAAATTTGGCCCAAATTAAAGCAAGGTTGGACACAGTGACGGATATTTAAAGTTAGGGGCCCGAGGCAAGAATTCCCAAAAATTGGTGTTTAAAAAAAGGGGGGCTTTGATCTCGTATTTCCCTTATTTTTCCCAAAATCATACTGATCTCTAAAAAAATAAAAAAGGTCTTCACTTCGATTTGATCTCATATTTCGCTATTTTTCTCCCAAATCATGGTGATCTCTAAAAAAACATGTACAGCAAAATGAAACTATATGCGGTATTTTCAAGGAGGGCCCGAGGCAACTGCCTCATTTGCCTCATCCAATATCCACCACTGGTTGGACATCCCTGTTGTTCCTGTATTAAAACAATTTCTGTAGGCACACCCTTTCATTAGGTGTTACTGTTATATATTAAATATAATTTTTGTATGTGAACTTGAAGAGTGTATTTAGTATTATAAGTGTGCCGCAGCTTTCGTCTTCATAATGTAAGTGTGCCGTAGTGAAAAAAAGTTTGAAAAGCACTGCTCTAGACTAACATCAAGAACGCATTTTAATGATTGGGTTGCTTTTAAACTTTTAAAAACTCAAAAAATCATTTTTGCTGTGGAACAACCCATTTGATGTGGCTACTAATGGTACAAACTCACCAATTCATAGTCAATGAGATGTCCTTTCTTGGTATTTACCGAGCTTTTATTGCTGATATTGTTTTAGGAATTAAAATTGTTTTTCGCTGTGCATTGATAATTCTAAAAAGCGCCCTGGGCAAACCGGAAGTTGTAAAAAAGCTTCCAGGAATGTACGAGACGCTGGAATACATTAAAAAGTTCGATATGCAAGGCTGGAAGCCCGACGCATTGATACACCAGGTTGGTGTTGCTTATGAGCGAGTTGGAAGTGTTATATTGCTTTTGTCCCGGTAGATTGCTAAGTTTAAGTCTGCTAGTTTTTATCAAATCGCATTAAAGTTTGTCTAATGGCACTCTCCATATGCGCGTTTATTCATAACTTGATGCCGAGACCTTGAAGCGTAGCATTTTAACAGCTATTTTTTCATTTTTTCAGATTGTTGAATTGCGAATTGAAGAAGAAGACTTAGAAAAGGAATATAAACGCCAGAAAAAGAGCCGGTTAAAACAAAACTCGCAAGCGAAAGTCATTCGACGTCGTTACAAATACGTTCCCACGCACAATCACAGGAAAGGAGCCAGCGCCTCTTTGCCAACGAGATCGAAAAAGGTTTGCTGAAATTCGAGAGTGTTTTTCGCCTCTTTACAGACGCCGCTCATGGATCTGCTTTTTTTCCTTTTTTTTATCTCTATATTTATCCTCCTGACTCGCAGAAAGCGACGGAGACGTTATAAATAGAGGGCAAGCAATTACCTGCTTTCCTGCTTTCGGAGATATCAAGATATTGCTGACCAGTTAAAATGTTTTTATTTTTATAGAGATAGGGCTGAAATTTAGAACTGCTTGCCAAGACCACCAAGCAACGGAAAGTGCCTTAAAGCGTCTTTCCCAAGGACGCAACAGAAGGGCGCAAGTAGGTTTTGAACCGAGGCCATGTCCATCGCAATCACAGCGCTACGTGCATTCGGGTATTGTACGTCCCTGAGCATCTACATTACTATTTGATTAATTGCTACTTTTTTGAACTGGTCTGACTATTAAAAACGTTGGCTTTGAAAAATTTATTGATCAAACGGTTTTTTTCCTAAGCATAGCAGCGTAAGTATTTGAATGCGGACTTGTACCCATGATATAACTATTTCAAGTAGGTCGCAAATTCTATTACACTATCCTCCTGATACTTTATCGATATCAACTGACACCTGTGTTATTGCTATTCAATTTACTGTTTGATAATATATTTTTGTTATCTTGTATATCGTATTTAAAATCCCAGATTTCTAGAATTGTATCTTAAATCTATGACAGATTTTAAATCGTTTCACTACAAGTGTTGGCAGGATTATTTTTGTTCGTTTATTGATTTTTTTACTTCTCTCAATGCTTTCTCAAAACGTATAAACAAATAAAGAATAATCCCGATAGGAAACGAGCTTTTAATTATTATCAAGATTATAGTTTCAGTTGTGACCATATATATGTTTTTTTTTCACGCATTGGTCGTCATTATGATGCAGTTTTCTACAATCTTTGAAGATTGTCAAGAACATTGTGATTTTGTAACTCATCTTTATGACTTACGACTTAAATCGGTAGTAATTTCGCTATCAAAACGAATGTAAACAGCAGTAGAATTCAAGATGGCGAACTATAAGATTTTGACGTAATCACTTATTTACGACCCAAAAAATTTCGAAATTTCTCAAATTTACCTGTTTATAATAGTGTTTTCTAAATTTCAGTTATAAGTGTTTCCTTTTGTGACATAACTGTCCATCTGGTGCAGGGGTGACCAACCTATTGGTTCTCTTGGGCCGCTTTGTCAGTTCCAGCTGAGTAAGCGGGCCGCACAAGTCTCTAAACTTAAAAAGCAAAAACGGGCGTAATAGGTTATGTCAGAAGCAGGGATGCAAACTCGATCTTCGATAACTCGGTCTTTTTTTTGTCGAACTTGAACTTGAAGAATGAAATCGCTGAGCTTGAATTTAAGCTCAAACTCAAAAAAATATATGATCAAATTTGAGTTCATTAATGGAAGAATTTTAAAAAGAGAACGAATGATATTTGGATTTTACCTTTAATATTAAGTTGTTAAATTTCAAATACAACTGAGCTGTACATTTACTTTCGATTGGACAACTGAGTTATCAATTAATATTTGTTTTCTGTCTAACTTAAACCCATTAAATAAATTTGTTTTATTTCGTGAATGACAGCCAGTTTCATTATTTCTTTTATTTATCTGTTTGTGGTAGTTAAGTTATTGTGTAAATAGGCTTAATCGAGCTTTCGATTTTTACAGCATACTGTAGAATAGAACTCGTACTCGAACTTAACTCGAATAAAAATCTATCCAATTCGCAGCACTGGTTAAAATTAATAAGCATAAAATAAAATAAAACAATCTTAGTAAAGTGATTCTTCAGCACAGTGATTCTCCATCTTTTTTGGTTCATGGCGCCTTTCCAGAGACCCAACAATCGTTGTCCCTGCGTAGGATATTGTTCCAAAAAACTAGTGAAGACTAAAAAAATGGTCTTCTGCAAAGGCTTCTGCTTGTGGCATCCGGAAAATGCCTCGTGGCCCCTTTGCAACACAAAATTATGAACCTTTTAGAAACAAAAAAAGAAATTGTTCTTTTTGTTTGTATGGAGTAGATGTTACTTTCAGAAAGACTCTTCAGATGTAGGGCAGGTATTGTTTAGCCAGGCCACTGTCTTCTCATCAACTGGTTCAGACCAAGCCCCCACTTGGGATGATCAAAAACGGAGCAGGATTTTATGATATGGTCAGCGGTTTGCTCCTCCACGCCACACTCACAAGTTGCTCTGGGAGCCATAACCCATCTGTGCACTGTAGAGAGAGAGAGATCTGTTTATTTGCATCAAAATACATTTTGAAATTAAAACAAACTGATAATAAGCCATATACAGTATATCAAATCAAAGAGCACTATTAAAGATGTGATGCAGGGGTAGGAAGGGACAAAAGTCATTTAATCACTACCCCCAGCGAAATAAACGGAATAAATCAACGCCAGTGCGGAGGCGATTAAGCCTGGGTAGATACATTTCCAATAATTTGGGGATGAAAGTATTTTTTTAGTTTCGCTACCCTTTTGGGACAATATTCTAAGCAGGGGGCCACGGGTGTTGAGTGTCTCTGGAGAGGGGCCACGAACCACAAAAGGTTAAGAACCACTGTGCGAAAGTTTTTATTAAACTTGTTTCATTTTATCTTATGCCTTATTAATTTTAACTGTGAATTTAATAGATTTTTATTAGAGTTCATGTTCGAGTCGGTGGCCTCCTCGCGATAAGCCCTGGTAACTAAAGTGGTGAAATTCCTCAGGCGAACAATGACTATATCGGGGAGCTTTCCGGGTGGTAAAAACTTCGGCTCCGGTAGCAAAAGAGAAGAAATCGTTTAACAACAGTAATAAACAACAAACAAAAATATCAAAAACCCAGTTTGCCACCTAAAGGCCCGTTTCCACTACAAGCGTTGGCGGGAGTATTCCTTAATTGTTTTATTGCTTCTCTTAGCGCTTAAACGCGGAAAGATGCAAATAAATCAATAAACAAACAAAGAATAATCCTGCCAACGCTCGTAGTAGAAACTGGCTTTTAAACTGCCACTCTACGAAGACTCTGGCGTGGGTATGTTAAAAATTTCTTTATGTAAACGAAAAAAATCAACATTACAAAAATATACACGAGATAGTCGAAAAATCAATTCGAACCATACAGCTGAAGTTATTTAACGCAGTACTGAAGCATGAAATTATAGAAAGTAACAAAGAAACATTTAATAAAAAATTAAACTAGCTTTACCAATATAACTCTAAGTAAGATTTTTGGAAACTTTTTTGCTTTACTAGACGCTTATTATTGAAATACAATTTAGGGAGAGAGTATACTTTTTTCAACCATAACAGTATTATATACAGCAGCATACACATATATTCATACTTAAATAAAACAAAAAGAAACCATAACCATAAACGTTTTCGGCTTATATTAGCCCTCTTCAGATGAATAAAATGTTAAAAAACTTTTCCTCCTAATTGAAAGATCGAGGTCAATGACCTAATTACGTAGTATTTTATCAAATGTACAATAACTACGTAATCAGGTCATTGAACTCGATCTTTAAATTAGGAGGCAAAGTTTCTCAACATTTTATTCATCTGAAGCCGAAAACGTTTAAGGTTGTGGTTTGTTTTTGTTTTATTTTATTAAGAATATATGTGTGTTGCAGTATATAATTGTAGTATGGTTTAATATTAGGTCGAACTGACGATGTGGTAACTCTAAGCGGCATACTAAGGTTTTCGTTAGTCTTGCTCTGTAACGACTTTTTGTGATTTTAAATTCAGAAAAGAATTGTTTGCATAAGTACGTGCTTCCAAAAAGTGATGACCATTTGAGAACGTGAACTCTCAAGTTTGGAAACTCTTTCTTGATACTTAAACACAATATACTGTAATTCAAGCAACAACTTGTTTGGATACATCGCTTTTAGCGTGTCATTATTTTGTAGTTTTATGAGTTCGGATTGGATCTCAGGGGGTGCAAAAGTGGGTGTAACATTGTGGGATAGAAAAGACATCAAGCTCCAGCTGCTTATTTTTGATATCCTGAAATATAGGCGGTTGATTTTGTCAAAACTATTCGCGGGCCACATGTTCGTCATCTCTAATCTAGTGAATTCCGTAAATTGTGTTTCGATGGAAAACGTTTGAAAGGCAAATTAGCAAATTATTGTTGGGATCAAAAGGTGTAGACCAGGAATGTCCAAAAACACGCGAACTTAATTCGTCGCTTTCCTGTGAGTCATGAGGATAAATATAGAGATAAAATGAAAATGAAATGAATAAAATGAAAAGAAAAACTGTTATTGTTTCTTGAACGTAGTTCGACGTCTGAATTGCTTTCGGTTTATTGTTGATGTTAGTGAAAGCAATGGGAGACAGAGTTATGTTTTAAGTGTTTTTGGTTAGTGTTTATCAGAATTTGCTTAGTTTGGCGCTAACTCTTGCCATATAAAATATTTATGGTCGTGTGAATATAAACGTTTATTATCACCGCGAATAATTACATTTGGGTTGACTGAAGCGGTTAATTTCAAAAGACATCGCAACCTTAATCATTCTGCATTTATTTTTGTTCTGTTGTATTTTTAAAAGCAATATCCTCGTTTGTCAGTAAAAGCTTTCTGATTATAATAAACAAAAATAGGCAAAAGAACGTGTTTCATATTTTCTCTCTTGGCTAACATTATTGCTTGCTTCTTCAAATCGTGATTTTTAAAATTCTTGTGAAGTTGTCTACCAGGCACAAAGATCTTTTTATTTGTTTAAAGATCATAATCTCAAAAAAATAACAAATGACAAAAAAAACAACTAAAATCTCATTAATATTGATATAATAAAAATTGTAACACTATGTACAATTTTTATATTAAAATTTTTAAAGCAACTTTAATTTTCAGCATTTTTTTGAACGGTTGCTCAAGACAATTATTAGCAAAAATTTGGTTTATTAGTAAAAATTAAAGATAAATAATTATGGCGATTGCAGTTCAATTACAATTTATCTATGTCATGGATGAAACACCTGTTGTATTATCACTGCAGGCATTACAAATTTTACTAGATCAATATTCATCTTGTCTAAATTTTCCATTGCACCTGACAAAGTGAGCAGTAGTTCACGAAAGCTTGTGCGATTAATAAAAACTCAGTTAACTTAAATGCACATTTTTGTTCTTTTCTGAATTTCAAAATTTTCCAAAGTCAAAATTTTAAAAATAGTTTCAAAATTTTCTAAATTTAATTTCAAAATTAAAATTTAAAGTTTTCTAATTAAATTTGTCTCGTTTATTTACCTGCTAATTGTTACATCATAAGGAATTTGTCATACTGATAACTTATATACCGTAAAACCTCTATTTCACCGCCATGGCGCTCTATTTTTCAAGCCTTCCCTTATAGTGGTGTTCTATTAGAGGTAACGTTCAATTAGAGGGTGGCGCTCTATTTTTCGACTCGCTGATTAGAATTACGAAAAGATAAATTTTATGAATGAAAAGAAAAAACATCTAACACATTTATACAATTGCATTCATTCATTCGTATGTAAAGGCCCGTTTTCCACTACGAGCGTGGAAAAAAGCATTCTTTGTTTGTTTTATTGATTTTTTTTGCGCTCGCTTCAATTTTAACCGCTCGCTTCAATCGGAGATCAATAAAAGAGAGAAAGAATGCTCTTTTCCACGCTCGTAGTGGAAACGGGCCTTAATCGTGCTGTATCGTGTCGAATCGTTCGTACGAGCGTGCGTGTGCTTCAAGAAGGTCAGGCGTAGTCTGTGTTGATTTTACCGCTTATTCGAATAGCGTCAACACCGATAGTGTAGTTGGCGTTTAGGCCACCGCCATTAGTCCATTTAAAAAACTACAGGGGCTTCCCAGCGTCTAAAAATATACGTGCAATTCGACAATCCATTCTTCCTTTCTTACACCTGGAAAGGCGATTTCAGCCGTAACTATTGCCAAAATAGAAGAATTCATCAAAATGGCGTTCAATTAGAGGTGGCGCTCTATTTTTCAACCCTTCCCCTATAGTGGCGTTCTATTAGAGGTGGCGTTCAAATAGAGGTTTTACGGTAATTTGTTTTTTTATCGTTGGTTGTTCAGGATTTTCGTTGAATCTGCCATGCTTGTCAAACTTTTGTTGACCAAACCCAATAAAAAATAAAATGCTTTAAAAGCTTTTTTATTTTTAATATTTTATGATGTTAAACAAAACGTTGTTAATTTTTCTAATCTTTTCATTCCTTTCGTTAATAATACTAACTTTAGATTTGTACGCGAACGTTCTAAAAACAAAAAAGTCTTCTGATGATTTTTGTTGAAATTTGTTTAAACTTTTTCCTGACAAAATTTTTATAAAAAAAAAGTTTAAATCTTGATTGTCGATTTTTGTTATAATAATCGTTTATATTTTTATTCTTAGCATTGCTTACGATTTGGTAATTGATTTAACTCTACATGTGTATGGCCCACCGTCCTTGGTGAAGGACATTAGAAATAAATGCGTTTAATTATTATATGTAAAAAGATTTGTTTAATTTTTGCGTGAAAGTATACAGTAGAGATCCTATTTAATGCCGTATGATCAAAGATTTGCGTAATATATAGCTCAATCACGTGTCGCGTAATAATTAATTTAGTTGACAACAAGAAAGTGCCTAAATTGGTTACAAAGATAAAATAAATTGGATCATGAAGGGTAAAATACTACATTATCAGCATTTTACACAATTTGGTACAGTAATGTGATATTTAAAACAATATGGCCCAGGTTCGTTTCTGCTGCGGCCGCTTTTTCAAAATATTAGAACCTTCCGGCTGCAGGCGTTCGAAAAAATCTGTGATTAATGAAATAAAGCTCTTGTCTTTCAATCGATCTTTGAAAGGTGCGTTTTGGCTCATCCATACTTTGAAAAACTGCAGAAAACCAAATAAGCACAGTTTTCATATCAATTTGAAGGTTGAAAAGTTACATTTTCACTTCATTTTCCACTAGCGATTAGGAAAAAAAACGTATGACAAAAAACGTCTTAAACAGGTTCTGTAAAAAGAGTTGGATAAGATTCATATTGAAAAAATTATTTAATCAGATTCAAAATTTTTTTTGAGCGATGAATTAGACCCCTGGTTTCGAATCATTTTTTCGTGTGTAAAGCCGATGGTAAAAACATAAAATGGACACATGCAACATTAATTGGTATCGCACTTACAGGCCGGTATGATATTTAATTTTGATTCAAGTTAAGTAGTTCGTTTTCAACTCAGTTTTTTCCCCATATCCTTACCACCTCTGCTTAAATCGATTTTATGCGATACAATTTCAAGCATTCGTTCAATGAAACGCGATATATCGAGCAGAAACGAAAACAGCGATTTGATTTTGTTTCAAGAAACTCAGCACAATCAGCGTGAACACTCCCCACATGATGGCGCAAGCGATCGAACGCGAGCAAGCCGAGCAGCGGGACCGTGCCGTCACTCGTCGCTCGAAGAGTTCAACCAACCCCGTAATGCTCACCGATTACCGACGCTACTCAGACAATACGGACGTGACGTTGCAAAGCAACAACGGTGACGTCGCTTCCTCCAGCTCCTCGGGCACGTCTTTTCTCACCATCAATCAAGGTTTCGTCGAAGAATCGTCGAAGTTTGCTTAAGCCCGCCCATCCACTGATGTCGGCGTGTGCGAGTTCCTGTTCGGGTTTGTGTGCGAGTTCTTGTTCGGAAGGGTCTTGCATTCCTGTTCAATTCTTGTTCAATTTTGTTTTTTCTTTTTTTAATCAGTTGCAAAACATTCGCAAATTGTGCAGTATTGTTTCGTTCAAGGCAGAGCGGTCATTGACTCTGATAAATAATAATTTAACGCGGTACAATATCCAAGTTTCACTAACTGAACCGAGCGTTGTTGTTGACTCTCAATTGACTAAACATTAATGAGCAAGCTGGCTGCCGTTGACGTCTTTGCTTTGTTTTAATCAATTAAATCGGGCTTCAATAAATGTTTAAAAAGTTTTCGGAAAATGTGTTTATTACAAACCTTGTTCGATGTTGTTAATTCTTCATCAGTGTTTTGCTGTAATACATATGCGAATTCTTTTATGTGAATGTGTAGCCTATGCGCAAAATTTCCTCACCAACATTTTTTTCATCAAGTCATGATACAAGATTTTCAGTAGGTCTGAATTGCCGCTTTCTAAATCAGCTTAAATTTACATAGAACGCTTGTTATTAATTTGCAAAAACTTTTCTTTTTGAGCGACAATAATTTTATCTGTAATATGTCGCGTTTACTGTTAATCGTTCTTCATTTCTTTGAATTACGATGGTGTTTTGATTCTTAACCGAAACCGTAAATTTTTTGCGATTACCGGGGCTTTTTTTCTACAAACTGCTAGCCCCGAAGTAACCTTTGCAACTTCGTCACTTCGAAGCAAATTAAAAGCACTTGGAACCACTACGCTGCTGTTGCTGCAAAGGCTCGTTTCCACTACAAGTATTCTTTGTTTCTTGATCTTTTCGCGCTTAAAATCTAAGCGAGCGCTAAGCAAAGTAAAAAAATCAGCAAAACACATAAAGACAACTCCGTTTCACGCTTGTAGTGAAAACAAACCCTAAAACGTACTCGAACCAAGCTCCATTGTGACTAATTGACATTACGATTGCGTCATTACCTATACTATGTATATGTTAACAAAACTGTATTTCAATTCGGTACTTTTTTTAATCGTCGGCATTTTGTTCTATTTGCAGGGCAAAATGTCAAGTTGGTCAGATGTTGGCTCTTATTCATATCCGTTGATTTGCGATGGCAACTAACTGTTTTTTATTTGTTCAACTAACACCTATTTAGTGCTGCAAAATGCCTTGCCATGTATCATCCTTGTAAACTTCATTTATTTTGATTAATACGAAATAGAAACCGCTGGTTTAAATTTATTTTTAATCACGGACCGTGAAGCAATGCTTTTATCAGTACGAAAATACCTTTAGCTTACTTAGATTTAGACTTCAAAACAGTAATCTTACGAAATCTTTAACGGAATGATTAACTCAATCGGTATCGTATTTGTGTTTACTCTTCGGCTATTTTCGCCCCGATTTCTTAATTTTTCTGATTTTGTTTGGGCCATTTTTTTTCGCCTCGATCATGCCAAGCATTATGCTCGCGCACGCTTCATGAAAATCTTTAAAGCGTAACTTTGTTGTAGTTGTGTTGTTAATGGCATCTTATTGTTACGTTTGTTCTGCAATGACGTTATGGTTCCGGCTTCGACCCGTTGTTGATGTCGTTAAGAGTGAATGACTGACTGTGGCTTAAAAACTTGGTATTTTTTAAAACTAGAAACAACTAACTGCATCAGGTGCAGATTGCCTAACAACTTACAACCGCGACGAAGCCATTAACCGGCTTTATGCGAGTCCGGTATTAAAATGTTTTCATATTACTTCCGCTTTCCAACGTTCATTTCATTTTTACGATTGCTTTTTTCAAACTGTTTCCTCTATTTTTTCGTTTTTTAAGTTACTTATTTAATCTTTTCATTGTGTTTTTTTAATATCTTTTATTATCATTTACTACAAGCTCATATAAAAATTGTGTTGACGCAATGTTTACATAATCTCTACTTGCAATTGCATAAAATTTGTTCATGATTGGCAACCTAGCGCTTTCTAAAATAACCTTAAATTATTTCACTAAAATAAAACTTGTATGACAATCTTTTCTCTTCAACAATCCACAGAGCAGCATTACTGAAAATAATTAAAAATATTGTTATATTTATTTATAGCTATAAACATTGGGCAAGAAAATTAAGTTAATAAATTTAATTTTAATTATTAGAAAATAAACATTGGGCTAGAAACTTGCGGATACGAATGAACCAAAATAAACGAGCATTTCATTAATTTTATATTTGTGTCACACACATTGCAAAGGCATTTTCACCAACTGAGATGTTGAGGAACTCTCACCAGTAATTTAGTCGAAAGTTGAGGTTTATGTTTAATTGAGGGTACGAAATGAAAGAGTTTGTTAATGGCATCAAGAAAATGGAAACAGGAATAGTACCTTATCAGGCTATTTAAGAAATTTAAAAATATATCCGGTTTCTTAACCATTTCCAGATTACCTTTTAAAGAAGTATTTTTTACTTTTTAAGCTCGTAAATATTTTGGTCTTTGTTTTGTTACCGGCAAACCAAAAATAATGTATTGATACAAATTTTAAAAAATAAATAAACTTTGTGGTCTACTTTACCCGACTTGTGCGCGGAAAAGTGGCCCCAATAGGGTGTTTGTAAAACTTAATTTATTTTTAGCAAAATCAATTTATGTTACGTAATAAAAAGATTAATAAAATTTTTAGAAAAATGGCATGTTAAGAATACGCAATAGATACTAAGCAGCGTTGGTTGAAAATAAAATAGTCATCTTCGTAACCACCGTCTTAGGATTCATAAGCTCTTAGGCCTACTTAGCATTTGAACATAAGATAAACCTGTCATAATTTGGTTAACTTAAAATAAATTTCTCTGCTTAAAAAAATTTACATCAATACAATAGCTGTCGCTTTTGTTAAGTTGAAGATGATAATATATACATTTCGTCGCATGAAAACAAGCAGTAAAACGAATAAAACAAAAGTAGCAAACATAACAAGCAAAAAAGAAAACGCAAAGCATTTTAAACGCACGAAAGAAGCCAATATATTACGAAATAGATTTATATTTTTATCATTATTTTTGTAAGACAGAAAACTGCGAAGTGACCGTTAAATCTCTTCAAGTTGTCGCTACAAGTAACAACAAAGGCTTTTGTTTTTAAGTGTTAAACATTACATATAAGCATTAGCAGTTTTGGGGTGCAAGTATTATACATAGTTACTAGGCTTACCATACGTCCTGGTTCAGCCAGGACAACCTCAATTTTCAGCTCTTGACCAGGTGTTCCGCCTGGTCAACTATTTTTCTCGGAATTTTTGATTTAAAATTTGCTTTTGCCACCATCTTTAATTTTCTATTAGATCATAGCTCATGCAGCAACCACCATAAATTTTTAAAAATTTCGTGGCATGCATCCAGCAAAGTGAAAACCTTTTTTGCTTCCACTTAATTTCAAACGCTTTTTTTATCTAAGGCAGGGGTTCCCAAACTGGGGTACATGTACCCTCAGGGGTACATTTCAACTTTTCAAGGGGTACATTAGATTAAGTATAAAGATATTCTTTCCATAACTTATAATCTGCATTAAAATATTTTTTATCACCTGATGTTAATAATTTGAAGACCTGAGTCTAAGAACTCTTGAGAAAGTCAGATTTTTACCCCAGTAAAAACTTTAACTGCAACTACAGTAACTAGCAAGTCCACTTTCGCAGTTCACATGACTTATTTTGTCCAATGATGGCATGCAAGACAAAACAGCTGATTGATTGCTACAAGAACTATTTCTGTGCGGCACAGAATAGCCGATTTCGGGGCACAGAAACCCTTGGCGCGGTGTTAAACTTCCTCAAATAGAAACACATAAAGACATCATTTATGCTACTTAAACTATCCCAATTTTATTCAAATAGAATTCAATCAAATTATCGAACTTATTCAACTTATTCAAATAGAATTCAGCAATCTTATTCAAATAGAATGAAACTTAAGTAGTATATAAAAGGAATTTTGGTTGGTGTTTGTGAGGAGGAGGAGGAGGAGGAGGAGGTGAGGAGGTTTTTTGTCCACTGGGGGCGCCAGAGAAGAGGATGTTTTTTGTCCACTGGGAGGCGCCAGGGGGAGGAGGTTTTTGTCCACTGGGGGGCGTAGTGTTGCTTTTTAAACAACCGTTTTTTGAACTTCAAATAATGAAGCTTTGGCGAGGTCGCACGTGAGTGAAACACTTCGGACGTGGGGAAATCCTCTATTGTCACGTAGATTTGTGTTCCGTATTTAAAGGATGATAAAATTGATTTAAAACATAGCAATACGCTTTTGGTAAAGCACCTTTTCTTTGCCATTATTATTTTATTTTATTTTATTTCTGTCTGTTTTACACTAATTTTGTAATTCTCACAAGTTTTGTAAACACTTAAGAATATTTTAAAAGCGGTTATTTCTTATTCTCAAATGAAATCAGTGATATTAAACCTACCAAGAAAAAACCGTCAAAAATTCACCGTTACAAATAACCACACTTTTTGAAAAAAACTTGGACAAGAACCCGTTTAAAATTAAAAATTAGAAACAATTTCTTAAACAAAAGCTAAAACAGACATGTAAATATCAACAAAAATAAGCAAAATAGTTTTAAATTAACTAGATTGTATGAGTTGGTGATGATGACATTAAGCAAAAAACACAAGAAAATAAATTGTTATCACCTTAAAAATGACAAAGGTAGTGTTGAAAACAAAAATAACAGAAAGAAGAAGAACTGTGATTATGACGCAAAGTTCAACAGTTGATTTGAGAAATAGGTTTATTGCTGTTAATGTACAAAAAACTTGATAAAATAGACAACACTGTGGTTTAAATAAAACTTTTCATGACGATCTGTGTATTTTTCAAGGTTTGTGCATGAACTTTTGCATTGAAAAGCAATAAAAACGCTATTCTTTTATAAAACTTTTTCCAAATTGTAACTTTTATCTAACATTTTACCATCAAACAAACTTATAAATCATGATAAAAGAAAATTTTTAACAAATTGTGATAATTTTTATAACTAACGACAACAATACTTAAAGAATTTTTTTAAATAGAGATGTTAAAGACCAGTTGAAGACATAGAAATTGATATCCTCTACAAGTTAATAGTTTAAAAAGAGTAGGTTTATAAAACAAAATACACAAGTTGTGATTTCAAATTCAAAAATAAAAAAAAATTGTTGGTCTAACCTTTGAAACAAAAACTAAGCTTTTGAAACGCGAACAAAGTAAAATATAGGTTTGTTTCGAAAAGTTTGCTTGTGGAAATGCAAAATTAAATCATGCTGAAGCGTATGTTTCTGATTTTTTGCGGCACAAACGGTTTCAACTAGTTAAAATTTGTAAGGCTGACTGATTTTTATCATAAAATTAATTTAATACACCGCAATTAGGTCACATGATGAATAAAAAGTTGCTAAAAACAGATATTGATTTGCAAACCGAACAATTTTTAACACGAAATTTGCTATTTTTCAATCGGGACGTTTTCAACTTGAGCGAATCTTGTGAAATTTTGTGATGCTAAACACCTTTTTAACGCAAAGTAGATTGAAAACATTAAAGTTACAAGGTGAAAAAACTCTTTAAGTCAAAAATCGATATCTTTTAATGAAGAGATGAGTCTAATAAACTTGACTAGTCAACTTTTTGTTAGTTAACTTTGAAATGTTTGTGTTGTTACTTAGTATTTAAAACAAACGAATCGATATTTAGTTAAACTGAAGTCTTTCATGCGACTCTTTTTACTTTGAGAAAGAAAAAACAAAATAAAATGAGAACCGTGCAAAAGACGAATATTTGTCTCTGTGTAACAATTATACAAAGAGTTTGACATAATTACACCATTTGTGCAATTAAGAAAGCAATTGTGACAAAAATTTGAGATTGAATTGTTGCTATGCATTGGAAAAATATCAAAAACCTAAAATAAAGTAGAGTTTTTTTAGGATTTGGTTCCAAAAACTAACAAACTTCAGTGACACTTGGAAAAAACGTACACTTTTTAGGAGAAATTTTTTAGATTTTTTAAGCAAGTTAGTGTTTCCGTAACTTTAAAATGTAAGACACTGGAAAGAAAGGTCGGTCTTTCAAAAAGATAATTCTTTTTTACGTAAAAGGAATTTAGAGTTTTCATATTAAAACCTTTACAATGTGAGGCTCTTGAGGAAATTTTTAAATAGTGATAATTTTAAGAACCTGACCACAAAACCTCCGTGCGAAAACTGTATAAAATTATATTCATGGATCAATTTTAATATCAATTGATGAAACTTTGGCTTAAAACGTTTATTTGGAAAAAGAAAAACTAAAATATTTTTGGTTTAACTAGCCGTCCTTTTCTAAAAATTGATGTTTCAAAGATTTATTAAGCTAGTAAAAATAAAAAATTTGTTTAACTTGAATCATTTTACTCGGTTTGTTATCGTTAAGTTTGGGATATGATGACTGATCGCAATTGTTTGTTAATCAACGCCCGGTGTCTAATTCAACGATTTCAAAATTTTTTCTTGGAATTAACCAATAAGTTTCTGCATAGAATTTTTTTTTTAAAAAATCGAACAATGTTACGTTGGAATGAATTAAATAAAAAGTTAGAAGAATGAATTAAAACTATTAAAACGAGTTGAATTTTGTTTCAAAATGTACATTGCTGTTACACCTGACTGAAATCGAGTTAAAATTAAGTGTGAAAGAAGTCTTACGCTTTATTGGATATTTCACATTTTCGATTTTTAAGAAAATTGTTAAAAAGTTTTTCTATATTACTTTATAACCTTGGTGTAGAAAACGGAAAATGAAACTAAAAAGTTTAATTTTTAATATTCATAGGTGGTTTCTTTTACAAGATCACTGTCCAAACCTTTTTCTCAGAGGTAAGCAACGTTCAAGATAAAGCGCTAAATTTATTGGTTTCTTACTTTATTTGTGTTCGTCACCCCAAACAAAACCGTGTCCTGAAAGCGAAAGTTTTAGCTGTTTTTTTAGAAACCCTGCTTTTTTAAAAGTTTATTTTTAGATTTCGAGTTAGAAAGAAAATTATTTTAAAGATTTCAGATTGGTTTGTTTTCAGTTAGACATAAGAACTAACTGCGATAGGACTTGATAGAATAAATCTTATTATATTTTCAAAAAACAACCGACTTTTCTTGGAATTGATCTTCCTTACGTTGATCTTCTTTGACTTCAAATTTCATGTTAATTTTAGAAAATTTAGTTGGTAAAATGCATAAAATAATCAACTTTACAACGAATTTTGTTAGTAAACGTGAAAAAGTGTAAAACTTTTAATACAAAAGGTTGTATTTGATTGGGGATCGAACTAAGTTTAAGTCGGTGTTTTAAAATCAAATTTTTTTTTTTTTTAGGTTAAGATTGTAATGAAATTTCTTTTTACATACGGTTGTTAAAAACTATAAAATTCTTCGCTTAGTCTATTTTTACACTGGAAATTAAGGTAACCAGATTTTCAAACTCCAATCGTGAATACGTTATAGTTTTAACAGGAAACGTGATACGGTATGAACAGCAAGCTTCTGTGTAAGAGGAGACCTTGACACACGTTGTGAAGGTTACAGTAGTTTTCTTGTTATTAAAAATTTATAAAAAGGACCAAAAGATGAAACATAGTTAGAACTGAATTCCTTTTTGAAACAATTAAAATGCTAACACTAGAAATTAAATTCATACAACACAAAAATAATAGTTATGTTTGAACTTGTTTTATTAAATAATAAAAATGAAAAAAAATACGACTTTTTTATTAAACATCTGTTTATTAAACACGAAGAATCTATCAATAGAAATTTTGTTTAAAATTTTTAACAATTACTTTAAAATTGACTATGAATAAAAACCAAGAAATTTTTTTAAAATTTGAACAAGGTTGTAACAAAAAATCAAGCTTGTCTAGAAAAAAGTTAAACATAGGTATAACAAAAATCAAGGTTGATTAGAAAAATTTTTTTTAAATTGAACAAAGCTTATAACAAAAATCAAGGTTGTTAGAGAAAAAATTGAGGTTAGGTAGAACAAAAATCAAAACTGCTAAGAGAAAATGTTTTAGAATTGAATAAAGCTGCCTAAAAGTCAAGCTTTCTAAGGGAAAAATCGAATAAAGGTTTCTAAAATGAAGGTTGATTAAAAAAAAGTTTTGAAAAATTGAACATAAGTATAGCAAAAATCAAGCTTGCCCAGAAAAATTGAAGATAGATATCTAAAAACCAAAGTTATCAAGAGAAACTATTAAAATCGAACAAAGGTATAACAAAAATCAAGGTTGCCAAGAATAAAAAATTAAAAATGATAGATATCTAAAAAGCAAGATTACCAAGAGAAACTATTAAAATTGAACAAAGCTATAACAAAAATCAAGGTTGACTAAGAAAAATTTTTGAAAAATTGAACAAAGGTATAACGAAAATCAAGATTGTTAAGAAAAATTAAACATGGGTGTAACAAAAACCAAGGTTGATTAAGAAAATTTTTTGAAAAATTGAATAGCAAAAATCAAGGTTGACAAGAATAAAAAATTAAAAATGATAGATATCTAAAAGTCAAGGTTACCAAGAGAAACTATTAAAATTGAACAAAGGTATAACAAAAATCAAGGTTTGACTAAGAAAAATTTTTGAAAAATTGAGCATAAGTATACAAAAAACAAGGTTGCCAAGAAAAATTAAACAAAAATCAAGCTTGTTTAGGAGAAAATTGAAGATAGGAATGACAAAAATCAAGGTTGTCTGAAGAAAAACTTTTTAAAATTTAACAAAGGTATAATAAAATTATGGTTGACAAAGAAACATTTTGAAAAATTCAACAAGGGTGTAGCAAAAACCACATTTATTTAGAAAAGAATTAAATATAGATATCTTCAAATCAAGTTTCTTAAGAAAATTTTTGAAAAAGTAAACATATGTAAGTATAACAAAAGTCAAATTTGTTTAGAGAAAAAGTTTTAAAATTGAACAAAGGCATGACAAAATTGAAGATAGATATCTAAAAATCAAAATTGACTAAGAAGTTTTTGAAAAATTGAACAAATGTGTAGCAAAAATCGAGCTTGTTTAGGAGAAAAATGAAGATAATTATAAAATGTCAAGATTGTTTAAAAAAATTAAACAAAGTTATAAAAACCAAACTTTCTTAGGGAGACAATTGTGAAATTTAACATAAATATAACAAAAAAACCTTTACAAACAATCCTGGTAAAAACCTAGGGAATTTCCCATGGGAAAACTCGGTATTATGCAACAAAACTGACTTGTCCAAACTTGCCCGGTTGGCGAACAAATTCGTCACCACTGACTTTCTTAAGTTTAGAGATTATACTGTCTTGGTTAGGAATCAAACTCAGGACTACTACCTTTTTTAGGTTTAGGTTTGAAATTGTACACCTGTCTTGGTCAAGAATCAAACTCAGGACTTCTGTTTTTCTTAGCATTAATATTTATATTATCTTGGTTGGGATCCAACTCAGGACTATTGTTTTTCATAGGGTTAGGTTTAAAATCTTACACCTGTCTTGAACAAGAATTGAAGTCAAGACCACCGTCTTTTTTAGGAATAGGAGTAGAATTAGGAATAGGATTAAGAATAGGATTAAGAATAGGAATAGGATTGGGAATAGGATTAGAAATAGGATAAGGGTTAGGAATAGGAATAGGATTAGAAAAAGGATTAGGATTAGGAATAAGATCAGGAATATGATTGGAAATAGAAATAGGATTAAAAATAGGATTGGGATTGGGATTCGGATCTTCATCTCCTTACCTCCTCACACTTGTCCCCTCCTTACCTCCTCCCCTCCTCAACTCCACCGCTCTCTGGCACCCCCAATGGACAAAATACCTCCTTACCTCCTCAATTCCACCACTCTCTGGCGCCCCCAATGGACAAAAAACTCTCCCCTTTGGCGCCCCCAATGGACAAAACTCTCCTTTTGGCGCCCCCCAATGGACCAAAACTCATCTGCTCTCTAGCGCCCCCAGTGGACAAAAACGCTCTCCCTCTTTCTAGCGCCCCCAGTGGGCAAACTCTCTCTCTGGCGCCCCCCAGTGGACAAAAAACCTCCCCCTCTCTGGTGCCCCCAGTGGACAAGAAACCTCCTCACCTCCTCCTCCTCCTCACAAACACCAACCAAAATTCCTTTTATATACTACTAACTTATTCAAATAGAAAGAAACAAATAAAAGAATAAAAAATTAATTGTTAAACATACGAGTTATCGCAAACAAGTTAATTATTACAAAAACCCTAACCCTATTCTAACTGAATTAACATATTAATATAAACGAGTAAAAACGCTGACCTAATCCTTAAGCTAGCTAAGCTAAACGACCACGTTTAATAACGAATGAGTCAGAACACAATGGATTATTACGTCCCTAAACTGTTTTCAAATGCTAACGAAGAAAAATAAAATACTCGTAAAACGACCGGAGTAGCTTAAGCGAGAACGAAAATTAAGTAAGAAAGAGAGAGAGGTTTAACAACGAATTGTTTGAAATCAGTTGCGGTAGCGAAGCGGCAGTTTGATAAGGCGACCGCGCCTGGACAATCTGGCGGGTCCGTCTGGCGCTGGAACAAGAACCGTAGCTACGAAGACTAGAAAGCAAATACAGTCGACCCCGCTTATTTTAAACAACATTTACGTCTCTTCGCCATTTTGAAAACAAAATCAAATAACAGCGTAACGAAGTGTGAAACCGTCAAATGCAAGACAAAAAGTGTGGGTTATTAAGCGAGATTTTGGATTTATAGGGCGAGTTTTTTATTACAGGAATAAATGTAGTTGTCACGAATATGGTTGTGTAAATCGAGATTTTCAGTGATGCTTGGAATCAAATCAAAGTACCGATCACAGCTCAAAACACCTGAACATGATCTTCGTTGTGCTGTTGCTAATGTTTCACCGCGCATTAATGAGCTTGTTGCTAAAAAGCAGGTTCATCCATCACATTAGCTAGGACTGCTGGGCTTATTCAGCCGATATATTGTTAGTTTGATTGTAGTGTTTGTTTACGCTTAGATTACATTTTATGAATTAATAGTTTAAGCACCGGACTGATGATCAACATGGTCTCGGTTGAAAACCCACTTGCGCCATTCTTTTGTGTCCTTGGAAAAGACACTTTACGGCATCTTCCCCTGCTTGGTGGTCTTGACAAGCAGTTCTAAATCACAGTAATATCTCTACTAAATTACTAGCAGACAGCAATATCTTGGTGTTGCCGGAAGCAGGTTGGGGTAATTGCTTACCTTATGTATAGCGCCTCCGTCGCTTTCCTGCGAGTCAGGAGGATAAATATAGAGATATAAATAAAACAATAAAATAAATAGAATAACTTTGTGTGCTTTGATTAGTACTAATCACGCAGCTTTTTCATTTTAAACTGAAATAATCAATTTTAAAAATTTAGCAAATTTAGAGGGAATGTAATGGGTTGCCTAGCTATAGAAAATAAGTTGTGCGTTAGAGCAAGTTGAGCTTTGCAGCTAAAAATAGGAGAAAATTTTGGGGGTACACGAGCGAATCTATAATTATCCAAAGGGTACTCATAAACAAAAAGTTTGGGAAACCCTGATCTAAGGCATCAAAAAACAAACAAAATGTATAGTAAAAACATTTTTTAACCTTCACTTTAATTTTCTATTTTGAAAATATGATAGGCTAACCTTAAGGATAAGCAGATATTTAGTAACACTTCTAGCTACAGTACTCAGATCAGCGCTGTAACTTCATCAGGTAGAGCCCCGTGCAAACATCTATTTTGGGGCCCCATTTTTTTCTGTATATAATATTCAATTGAGCTACCTTTCTCAACACAGTAATCATTGATGACTCTACGTTATAGAAAGTTTTTTTAATTGAAATAATGAGTCAAAAAAGCATTGAGCTAAACAGATAAAAGGGCCTAAAGCTAAGTTTGCTGTGCCTACAAATGAAAGGTTATAATTGGAATAAAATTTCGCCAAGGTTACACGGTTGAACAGAGTTTTTGTGATTGCAGTGTTTTCAAATCGAAATAATGGCATAGCAAGGATTTCGTGGGGGGCAGGCTGCAACAACAATTTTTTGATTGTTTAGTAAAAGTGTAATCAAATAAACGTCGCAAACCAAAATCGTTTTATGACAAAAAAGTTATGTGCAACCTTTTGAGGTAAGGTGCTTTGTGAGCACTATTAACAATATTTCAGCAAAATGGAAATGTGCTATGCAATGCGGATAAATTGTTTAATCCAAAAAGAATTAACGTACAGTACACTGACATCACCACAAAAAACACAAACTAATAAAACACAATACGTTGAGGCCAATTAAGTAGGTTACCGTAATTTACTTGCGGGTGGTTAGAAACTTGAAATTTTTCCGTCTTGTTTTTGCACTAGCGAACTGTTGCTGGATAACTTTTCTAAAATTTAAATTTTTAGCTCGTTCATTTTCTATCGATATCAGAGCCAAACTGCTAAGTCTCTTTTAATTCATGGAGCTTCAAAGAAAGTTTTTGATCATTTTGAGTTTAGAAAAAGACCTTTCTGCCGTAGCAACTGTTACAGGTACTGTCATATAAATCATGTATGCCGTATAAACGTCAGGATAAGTTGTGGCAAGTGATGCATTTTCAACAATCAAAAAAGAAGCCATTTCTTTACCAGATTTTAAATAAGCAATCTTTTCTCTAAACGACGTTTTGATGGAGAGCATTTGGCTAGGAAACAACGGAGAAACGTTATCAGAAAATTTGTTAGAAAATTTGTTGGAAAATTTTCTTGCTTCAACCTCAAAATCCAGATGAGAAGCATTTGATAGAAAACTTGGTTCCAAAACTTGATATGACATCACCACTGATTTGATTCCTTCAAAGCGATTAATTAGTTGGCAAGAAAGTATGTCCATCATCGGAAGAAACACAGTTACGCAAAATCGCTTTTTAGGATCGCTTAATGTTATTATTTGGGATATTTCATCGAAGTAGGCTTTTGTTTTCTTTGCTCTTTTGTTTAAAAGTTGTCTTTGACAAACCCCATACAGAAGCAATAGTGAAAGCTTCGTTTAGTACTGCGTCAAAACTCCTTCTGAGTTGAGCAATGTCTTCAGCTGCAGTTTGCAGAAGTTTATGGGTAGAAATTAAGTCAATTGTTTTACACTGCATAGCTATCGAAGGAATGTTGACGATCTGCAAAATCTTACATTGCACAACCAGCATGCATACAAAGTCAAAGTTTTCTATCTGTTTCTTTATTGTCATAGTTTCATCTCTTTCCTTTGGCTTCGTGCTAGTAAATATTATGTGAGTCAAGCATTTCGCTACAAAAAAATCTTTTCTCAAAGTCTTTCCTTTAAAGCATAGACAGCATCGTATCGACCAGACCACCAAGTTGGATTTAACGCTTTTAATGTAGGATTTGAGCAATAACGATCATGGACATTTTGAAACTTTTGCCACCGCACAATACTATGTCCGAAAAAATTATATACCGACTCATTGGCGTCGTAAAATTGACAGGTCTCAGTCACGGTTTCCATGGCATCTTTTAACACCAAATTGAAATTGTGCGAAGCACAATGCACGTAGTAGGTAAGTATGTGGAGCCACATTTCGGATCTTCTTATGTAAGCCGGAGTGCTTCCCGCTCATCACTGTAGCGCCATCATATCCTTGTCCACGGTGGTTTTTATGTCAAGCTCCTTCTGCTAAATGGAATTCGTTATCATTTTGTGCAATCCAATAGCAGATGAATCCTCAACTTCAATAAATGAGGTAAATGCTTCAACCACTTTCAGTTCTGATGGCGTTCCATCATCATGTTAATCGATTTTGACGTAACGAAAGTACATCAGTTAACTGGTCTTTTTTGCTGACATTTTGGGTGGTATCGAGAATAATGGCAAAAAAGGAGCGCTTTTTAGTTCGTTTTTTATATCACGAAGAACATCTTCAGCTAGTACTGATATTAGTTTATTTTGTATCAAAGAACTGAAATATTTTGGAGAACCTTTAGGTAGTTGTAAAAGTTTGTCTAAAACAGTGTCGTATTTGGCACGAAGCTGTATGATATAGAGAAAATTGCCCTTATTATCCTTTGAAAGTTCTTCACTGGATCCGCGAAAAGGTAGGTTGCACTTCCCTAACATCAACGTAACATTCACTAGTCTTTTCAAAACATTTTTCCAAAAGTTTGTTTTTTTCAGCAAAGACTCGTGCAACGCTTTTTCTATTGTCCCCCTGTTTCTCCATTGCTCATATATGACACACGCCTTCGCATGATGTGTGGAGCTTTCATGGCTTTGAATTTGCTGCGATAATTGCCTCCAGCATTTAAATCTGTTGTAACCCAAGGGTTGTGAAATGCGTGAGAAGTTTCTGGAAAGACATTTTCATGAGAAAATAACCAGCAGGGCTGGCAGTAAACACGGTCATGCTAGATGAATAACATAACCAATATCTTTGTAGTTTTAGACCTGATTGTGTTACATAATGGTAATAATTTGTTGAAAATAAACGACCGCTTTGAAGCGGATCCTTAGGGAAAGGTCCTTCAGGTTGTTTTGGACCTGCTGCAATAATTGCTTTCTTGATCTCTGAGTTTACAATAATGGTGGGAAAGTCGTCAGTCTTGCTTGCATCTAATCTACATCTTTAGTAGTATCGGAATTTTCTTCACTTGGTACTATTGTTGAAACTGTAAACATTAGCAAGTTGAGGAGTAGATTCTGTCTCACGAATGCTGACGTCTTGTTCATCGGCTTTGGATGTTTCTGGTCGAGTTAGCCACGAACTCAGTCGCTGAGAGTTTCTGGCTGCCTCAGCTATTTTTCTCCTCTTAGCTTCTCTCTTTTGTGCTCCGCTTTAATAATTTCTTTTCATATTAAATTGCAGTAACCCAGCCATCGGAGGCACATTTCTGTGTCTCTTGATCCCGGTCCCAAGCCCGGATATATGGGGAGGGTTGCGGGAGGAAGGGAATTTGGGGTAAAACTTTTTTTGCCAAAACAGACAAATGCGTAATCATTATCAATCCATACTGGATTGGTCGCGGCCCGGGTTACCAACAACCGCCTCAGGTGTCGCACAGCAGGGCACCTGCGGAAATTATGCTACTGCTAAACATAGTGAAAATAAGAGCAGAAAGAGAGGGGGAAAGCGAGTAAAGAAGCAGCGAGAAGTCTGGAAAGGAAGACGCACACTCATAAGGGTGGGTACTTTAAATATTGGAACAATGACTGGAAAGGGAAGAGAACTGGCAGGTATGATGGAGCGAAGGAATGTAGACATATTGTGCCTACAGGAAACAAAGTGGATAGGTAGTAAAGCAAGGAATATTGGCGGTGGATGCAAACTATTTCACAACGGAGCTGTTGGAAGAAAAAATGGGATAGGGATAGTGATGAGGGAGAGCTGGTTGAAAGTATCCTGGAGGTGAAGAGGGTGTCAGACAGACTAATGGCCATGAAGCTGGAGGTAAAAGGGCCCATCCTAAATATAATAAGCGCATATGCTCCATAGGTTAATAACAGCATGGAGGATAAAAAAGATTTTTGGGAAGACCTGGATGGGTTGATAGAAAGTATATCAAAAGAAGAGAGGATAGTTCTTGGTGCAGATCTTAATGGACATATGGGCGAAGGAAACATAGGGGATGAGGAAATAATGGGGAGGTACGGTGCTGGAACAAGAAATAAGAAAGGATCAATGGTTGTGGATTTTGGGAAAAGGATGGATTTGGCGATTGTCAATACTTATTTCAAGAAGAAAGATAAACACAGAATGACGTATAAGAGTGGAGGAAGAAGTACCCAAATAGATTATGTGATGTGTAGAAGGAGGAACCTGAAGAAAATGTGCGATTGTAAGGTAATATTGAATGAGTGTGTCGCAAAGCAGCACCGTATGGTGGTATGCAAAATGGTTCTTATGGTGAAAAAGAAAAAAGCAGAGAAAGTAAAGCCAAAGATACGATGGTGGAAACTGAAGGAGACAAGCTATCAAGAAGCGTTTAGACAAGAGGTGACCATGATTCTTGGAGGCAAGGACGGGTTACCTGATGAGTGGGACAAAACAGAAGAAATGCTAAGAAAAACAGCTGAAACTGTACTGGGAGTGATATTTGGGAAACGAAAAGGAGACAGGGAGACATGGTGGTGGAATGAGGAAGTTCTGGAGAGCATAAAAGAAAGAGGCAAAGAAAGCATGAACAAAATAAGAAATGAAAATACTAAAAAGATATACAAAGAAAGAAGAGTAAGGCAAAGAAGGCAGTTGCAATGGCAAAGGGACGTGCGTATGACGATTTGTATGCTAGATTGGAAACAAAAGAAGGTGAAAAGGAGTTGTACAGATTGGCTAGGCAGAGAGACAGAGCAGGGAAAGGTGTATTGCACGTGAGGGTTATAAAGGATGAAAATGGTAATGTGATTAAATTAAATAAATTTGGAAGCAGTGTTAAAGAGATGGAAGGAGTACTTTGAGAAACTGATGAACGAGGAAAATAACAGAGACCCCAGGACAGAAGAACCAGAAGTGGTTAACGAAGAGGTAAATTGTGTCAGTAGAGAAGAAGTAAAGAATGCACTAAGAAGGATGAAAAAAGGTAAAGCAGTTGGGTCAGATAAGTTGCCAATAGAAGTTTGGAAGTGCATGGGAAAGATGGGGATAAAGTTTTTGACCAGACTGTTCAACAGACTATTAATGGGTGAACGGATGCCAGAAGAATGGAGAAGGAGTGTGCTTATCCCAATATATAAAAACGAAGGGGACGTACAGTGCTGTGGAAACTACAGAGGAATAAAGCTAATGAGCCACAAAATAAAAGTATGGGAAAGAATTATTGAAGCCAGCTTAAGGGATAGAATGGAGATCAGCAAACAGCAATATGGATTTATGCCAGGAAAGGGAACCACCGATGCCATGTTTGCTGTAAGAATGTTGATGGAAAAGTACAGGAAAGGTCAAAGAGAGCTACATTGTGTATTCGTGGACCTAGAGAAAGCTTACGACAGGGTTCCACGGAAAGATGAAGATGTGGTACTGTATGAGATAATCCGGAATAGTGGAAAAGTATGTGCAACTAGTACAGGATATGTATGAGGGAAGCGAAACAGTGGTGAGGTGTGCAGTAGGAACTACAGAAAGTTTCAAGGTTAAGTTTGGACTGCACCAGGGATCAGCGTTAAGTCCATTCCTTTTTGCAGTGATAATGGACAGGCTAACGGATGAAGTAAGGAGAAAACCACCATGGATGATGCTGTTTGCTGATGATATTGTGATTTGCGAAGAGACCAAGGAAGAAGTGAAGCGGAGATTAGAATCCTGGAAGTATGCATTGGAAAGAAGAGGGATGAAAGTAAGTAGGTCAAAGACCGAATATCTTTGCATAAATGGAGAAAATGATGACGAAACAGTAAAGATGGAGGATACAAAAGTGCCAAGAGTAAAGGAATTTAAGTATTTGGGATCAACGGTGCAAGAAAGTGGTATTTGTGAGAGAGAGGTAAAGAAGAGAGTACAGGCAGGATGGAATGGATGGAGAAGAATATGAGGAGTAATCTGCAATAGGAGGTTACCAGCTAGAGTAAAAGGAAGTGTACAATTCAGTGGTAAGACCAGCAATGGTGTATGGACTTGAGACGGTGGCAGTCACAAAGAAACAAGTAGAAGAGATGGAAGTCGCAGAGATCAAAATGCTGAGATTTGCTATGGGAGTGACGAGAAAAGACAAGACTAGAAACGAGCACATCAGGAGCCCCGCTAAGGTAGAACGGTTAGGAATGAAGATGAGGGAGGGCAGGCTGAGGTGGTATGGACATGTCATGAAAAGAGACCAAGAGTGTGTAGGAAGAAAGATGATGGAAATGGAGTTACCGGAAAAAAGAAGAAGAGGGAGACCAAAGAGAAGATGTAGTAAAAGAAGATATGGGGGAAGTTGGTGCAAAGGAGACGAATGTTGAAGACAGAAAGGTTTGGAGAATGATGATACGCTGTGGCCACACCTGACTGAAGGAAAAGGCCGAAAGGAGAAGAAGAATTAAATTGCAGTCAATTAAAGTTTTACAATGTTGTTACGCAAAACCTAAAAAGTTTAATAAAATTTAGACAACGGTTAGTAAAGTTTAATGTAACAAACTCTCTTTGTTATTGTTTTTCGGGCTCACGAAATAGTACTGCTGCGAGAGTAAGGACTACAATATGTCTAGCAAAATGGATTCAAATAGAAAGCTCAAACCTGACTTTTCAATTACTTAAATCACAACTTCTTTCAACGAAAGTAGTTTTTTAACAGAAATCACAAACCTGATTACTGACTAATGGAATTACGTCTAGCACCAGATGGCTAAACTAAACCATACTTAGCTTATTCAAATGGAATAATCACTATTCTCACAAACTAAGACGTTAGATCTCACTAACCCTTAAAACTCTAACTTCTGTCACACAGGCAAAACAGTAACACAACAAAACGCAGACTTTCATAATACAAATTACGAATTTACCTATTTATATGAAGCGGACAAAAATTACCAGAAAGAATTAGCAACTTTGAGAAGACACTATATTTTCTTAATTATAGTCAGTTGGAGCAAAAAAAGTCAATAAACACAAACTTTGATACCAATCTTGCTCTGTGTATTGAAACGAATTTATTTTACATTGCCTGGGAAGATTAGTGGGTAACACACATGAAGAAAAAATTGGGCTTGCTCTATACATTATTACTGAAAATATGTACAAAAACTTGTTGATCTTTTTTGCACCAAGAAAGGGGCAAAAAAAATCATATATGGGGCAAAAAAAGTCAACGTTCTTTAACCATACTTTGTAGAAAGATGACACAATAAGAACAACGTAAACCACATTCAAACAGTTAAATAACAACATTAGGCGTTGTGTAGACCATATTTTTGGAGGAATACAAACTTTTCCTGCACTTCATCCTCCTCTTCAAATACAAAATACGGTGTAGCAATGTCATTAACATTTACAAAATCTTGGACTATAAAACGCAGCTCTTGCAAAGTTGGCCCAAAACCTAATTCCGCCTTTTTTTACTGCTGCTGCAATTTTTATCTCTGTTTCTACGGGAAATACAGTTTTCTGATTTGTTTCATTCTTGTTCGTAGACCTGCATTTTCTTTCATTCTGCTTTTTATTAGCGTTTTTGATATACCATACTTTTGTGTTGTCTTGTTGATACTCTCTCCACCTCCGATTTCTTGTATTGCTTTCAAAATTGTCAACTCTGTGTAATATTTCTCTTTCTTTTTATAAACTCTCATCATTTCGATAATTTTTAAAAAGTCGTAAATGAAATATAATGTATCTGTAAAAGAAGTGTGTAGATAACATTTTAGAACTACCGTTCGAACATTCTGACTGTTTAGAAGTAATAAAGAGGTGATTTCTGCTTATAAACGTTGACAATCATATGTGGGGCAAAAAAAATCAAGTGGAAAAAAAAAAACAATTGATTTTTTTTTGCCCCAAATGCCATTGAAAATGCGGGGCAAAAAAAATCAACATAACTGAGCAAAAACTGATCACCATAACAACTTTATCTTTATTGGGCTACTGTTGATGGCTAAGAGTCACATTGTCCAACAGAAAACAGCAGTAAAATATTCAGATGTAAACGTGTTACACAAAAGTTTAGGAAACCATGAAAAAAGTTTTTTGGTGCGATATTTTGGCTCATTATGTAAAACCAACCTATCAGACTGATAAATACAGCAGTAAAAATTTCAGTTGGCTGAAAGACTTCTTAGATACATATATTTTTTCATACAGAAATATCTTTCATGCAGTGCAACAATTTGGGGGTGTAGGGAGGGTTGCTTTTTTTTGCCCCAACTACCCCCTTAATTTTTTTTGCCCCAACTTATTATAATTATTTTACGACGATACAAGCCGTTACGTCACAAAGCACCAAGTTAAAAGCTGGTAAATAAGTTAAGTAACATGTAATACTATTAAGTTACTGGACTATGATGAAAAATTGTAGAATTATCTGGAAAGCATCACGTGACATTACGTATGACAATGTCATAAAGTAAAACTTATTAACAATTACAAGGTAAAATAAAGCGGATAAATATGGTGCTATACGATCATTATAGCTTAAACTTGTTTTACAAAACAGACTTGAGTGGGAGTAGCGTACCGATTACGTCACGATTACGTTACAATTAAAATGAATACGTCACAATCAAAACTTTAAATATATCAAAAAATACTTTAAATAAATTAGATGGTTAAATATAAATTAATGGAGTGTGACATTCAATAAAATTAGGTTTACTTGAGCTTTTAACGAAAATATTTTGCAATGTGGGGCCCCCTCGTGCTGGGGCCCCGGTGCATTGCATGGACTGCACCGGCGATAGTTACGGTCCTGACTTGGATAAAGATAAAAACTAGAATTTTGACAAGTACGAAAATTTAATTTGGCTACTTTTTTCATCATAAAACGTAATTAAGGTTTCTTTGTAATCTTAAACGAAACTTTTATTAACCAGTTCTTTTCTGTTAAATTTTATTGCAAATTTTTTAGTCCTTTGTTTGCAAATAATTTTTATTCTGTAAAGAATGTATAAATAAATGAAAATTTTGATTATGTCTTGTTGATGGTTTGAATTAGAAAATATAAAATTTTTTGCAAGCAATCTTTGTAATGCATTGTATGAATGTTTGTACTTTAACTTCGCTAACTTTGTGTTTATAGAGATCCAGTGGCGTAGCAACGTAACCTGCCGCCCTTGGATTTTTGCACGAACTGCCTCCCTTTAAGGCCATTAAAACGAAGAACATATTAATGAAGAAAAATTAACATCATCAGCACATATGTTCTTAAATTTGTTCATATCTTCTTCGATATTTTCGCTTCGCAACAACGCGTGGGGATTTAAGAAGCCGAATACTTTATTTAACATACAAATTTCACTGAACCGCTTTTCTATTTCACTCCAAAATCGGTTCATAGCTTCTAGCATGCATCTCTTGATTTCTTCAACAGCCGAGAGGCTTGCCTCTTCTGGATGTTCGCCAGGCATCTTTTTCTTCCTTCGGACACATCGCTCTTCAATCGGAATTTCTTGCTTTTCGCAAATCTTGATAGCAGTTTCAATACTTTGCTTAACCAGCGCATCGCGATCATTGACAAAAAAGCAATAAAACATTTATCTTGTGGTAATATTTCCAATGACAAACCTCTTCGTTGTAAATATTTTTGGGTATCATACGATTCTCTTAGAACTTCCATCCAAAATTGTAAAAAAGAAACAAAGAAAAATTGCTGAATTGCATCCAATATGCCACGAGCTTGTCCTCGTGTATCAATATTTTCGTTTTAATCACATAGCTTGTTTAATCAAGGAAATAATGCTGAAGGGCTTTCACAGCTGCGTAATGCGCACTCAATCGAGTATCAATCACTCTTTTTACCACAATTGGTACATTCTTAAGTAACACTTCCCATCTTTGAGTAGAAGCAGAAAAAAAGGAGTAGACCCTTTCCGCAACAGTAAAAAATGTTGCAGAATGTTCAGACAATGCCACTGCGTGAACGCCTGTGAGGTTAAGCGAATGATTAACACATGGAATAAATGTTGCTTTAGAATTAACTTGTTTTATTCTGCATTGTACTCCGGAACGGATTTCAGCCATTGGGGAGGCATTGTCGTATGCTTGACCTCTGCACATCATTACGTCCAAACCATTTTGCTGAAGCTCATCGAGAATAGACTTAGTAATTTCATTTGCGTTTTTTCTGTGGAGTGGAAAGAAATTTAGGAACGACTTTTTTATTTGTTCCTCACTGCTATCAACTTTTATGTATCTAACAATAAGAGCCATTTGATCAATATGAGAGACGTCGGGAGTACTATCGAGTAAAATGGAAAAATATTTTGCTGCGTTTATTTCCTTCAGAATGAGATGTTTTACCTTTTTTCCAAAAAGCTCAATTAATTCGTTTTGGATTGTTGGTAAAAGGTACATTGTCATGCCCTTGCTAGAAAGTTGGATAACTGAAAAATGTTCTTTAACGACTGCATTATATTTTGCAAGCAATGTTAAAGTTTCAAGAAAATTTCTCTGGTTTCCTGAGTTAGAGTTTTCACGATGGCCACGTAAAGGAAGATTTTGCTTACATAGAAACTTTATGACTTCAACTACACTAAGCAAGATTTCTTTCCATTTATTTTTTTCCTTATCCATGAGATCTTGCATTTCTTTATCAATTGTTTGATGAAGTTGAAGTCTCAGTGCAAGCTCCTTCCATTTGTCAAAGCACTGCTTGTGAATTTTTGAATTTTCATGATTTAAAACACATGGAATTAGATGCCAGACATTAACAAAGGGTTTTGAAAAACGAATTGAGAATGATCATTTCTTAATTGAAACAACTTGCAACAGAAACAATATAATCCTGAATGGCTATTCGAATAGAGCAACTTGTAAAACTACTTCTTACTCAAAAAGTTCAACGACTCATTCTTTGTCTCCTTTTTTAATTACTCTAGTCGCTGGCTTGAACGGTCCTTCTTCATTCTGATATCTTTCAGGTTCTGCTTTGACCATTTCAACTCTCATGTTATGAGTTATCACTTCTGGCCAAGTAGCTACATCGTTTATATCATCAATTTTATCTTTAGCTGTAAGTGTTTCGTCTGTAGGAATAGTTTCAATGATCACTTCTTGATTACTTTGCTCAAGTTCAACTGTCTTTTCCGTTTCCGTGTGAGGTAGAGATTTGCTGAAGCTGCTAACCTCATCCTTTTCGTTAGCTGAAGAGAGTGAGGACTGCAAAAAAATGTTTACAAGCTTCAAAATGGGTCCTTCATTCTTTTTCAGCTCTTCTTCCCTGGCTTTCTTTTTTTTTTCTGAAAGAAGCTCCGCTTTCTTTTACTCTTTTCATTGGTAGGCTAACTTTACGTAAATTAATTAACTTAAAAAAATTAGCAACTAAATTTTTAACTGCAATCTGCAATATTAAACAACACTGTAGTAGCAAATTTGCTGTAGCCGAGCTATAACCTACTAAGTCTGGCGTAAAACTGTCAAATCTTTAATGCTTTTTTCCCAAAACCTATAGGCTAAACAAATTCTACAGTGCCCAGGCATACAGCCGACATGACTTCAGTAGAGTGATTAGCCATCTATGCCTTCACAGAGAGCACACTGCGTCACAATCGAAAAAAGAATTGCTAACAAAGTCATTAAATTTTGCCGCCCTCAACAATTAGCCGCCTTTAGATATGTATCCACAATATCCAATGGTAAGCTACGCCACTGTAGAGATCATCGAGTTTTAGAATTTGTAGTTTTTTGAAATAAAAAATTACTGATTTTTTAAAATTAATATTACAGATAGATTAATTCTGATCGCTTTGTTTTGTGCGGATCTTAGATTTTGAGTGTAAGTTTTACAGTATAATAATTAAGTAGGCCTACTTTTCCATGCTACAATCATGTAGTCCCAATGGCCTATCAAGTGTGGATGAACAATTTGATATGTGATAAATAAGAACAAAAGCAACAAGAGCATGATAGGTGACGTGTTTAAACAAAAATAATTGTTTTACTTTTTCGAAGCATGAATTGCTCTTTGTTCATTTGGTTTCCATGAGTTTCAACAAGTTACAGATAGGCTACTCAGACAATTAGCTTATCGTACTTTAGGCCTACTTTGTAGTTTAAAAGAAATAAATAACGATACTGATTTTGTGGAATAATCTCCGCTTAATTCGATTGCATCATACCAGTGTTTTAATCTTGGAAGCTCATTGTTAAAAGTTTTTAACAAAAATTTTTTAGTTTTTTCAATAAAGTCAAATTGACCATTTTAATTAACTGGTCAAATTGAAATAAGTAAATTAATAAATCAGTTAAAATTCTATGAGTCAAATATTTAATCAAAGAAGTAAAAATTAAAAGCAACTAAATTATTATAAAAAATCAATTTCAACCGATAAAGTTCATCATAGTTTTTATTTTTTATTTATTTATTTATTTATTTTATCTCAGACCCAAAAGCGTCCATACATGCACACACACGCAAAAAAAAGAAAAAAAAAAAAGAAAAAGAAATATCAACCCTAAAAGATGCACAATAGAAAAATACAAGTTTAAAACAAAGTTCGCACAAAATATTGGTAATAAAACGATTTATTCCATAAGTCCGATGACATTAATGACATAATGAAAATATTTTGGGAGTTTATACAACGATTAGTGAAAGAAAAAATATATTTTCTAATTAGAGCATCGAAGGTATCAATATTTGATTGTATTTGATGGTTACGAGCACTAACACATCGAGGTATGTGGTGCAAAATTCTATAAGAATCATTGTAAGCAACACGTAATCGACTAAAGTTATATTTACGATAATTACACCATAAGTGGCTTCCATAAAATGGCATGCAAAAATGTTTAAATAAGTAATTTTTTACTTCCAAGCTGCACTTACTAAATTGCTGTTTCAATTTATTTGCTGAACAATAGAGTAATTTAACCTGCCTTTGAATGTCAATGTCATCAGTAAGATCACTGCTAATATGCAACCCAAGATATTTTACCGATTGAACAAAACTGATTTCTGAATTATCCATCAATAGCTTAGGAGAGGAAGATAGGTTGAAATTTTTTGGTGCAAACAACATGCCAAATGATTTATTACAATTAAATAACATTTTATGTGACTGGGCGTAATTGTAGCATGCATTTAAAAGGTCTTGAAGACCAACTAAACTAGCACTAAATAGACAAATGTCATCAGCAAACATTATATGATTTAGGCAGTAGTTTCCAACATAACACCCAGATTTAATAGTGTTTAAGTTAGAAGTCAGATCATCAATATACAGGGAAAATAAGTAAGGGCTTAAGATACCTCCTTGGCGAACACCATTTGAGACCAAAAAAGAGTCAGAAAAATAATTATTCCACCTAACTTTCATCATTTGAGTTTTATACCAGTAACGCAACAACCTAATGAAGTACAAAGGCACATTTCTAAGTATTAACTTTTTAAATAAAAGATCATGATCTACTTTATCAAAGGCTTTAGAGGCATCCAAAAACACAGCAAACTCAGGAGTATCTCTAGATACATATGAAGAAGCTACTTGTTTAAGAAGAAATACACTCATGTCTGTACCATGATTAGGCTTAAACCCAAATTGGTTATCATTTGTTTTTAAAAAATCTATTAAATGATGTAACATGTAAGATTCAAACAGTTTTGACACAACTGTGGTAAGAGCAATAGGCCTGTAATTACTAACATCATGAACATTTTTATTTTTGTTTTTAATTATTGGGACAAGTAATGTGTCAGTACAAGATTTTGGGATAACACCATGATATAAACACAAATTAAAAAGATCACATATATATTCTTTAATACTACTATCACTTTATTAATAGGACTTTTTCCCTCATTTTGGCTTCTCCGAAAGCAGTTTGAAGTAATTGCTCGACGGTTGCTCTTATTATAACAAATCACACTTTTTTTTTCAAAGAGGAGGATAAATACAGATGAAAATAAAAGTTAAAAAGAAAACGTTACACTAAAATGCTCAAAAAATTTGTATTTCTCTTATGATCATTTAGATAAGCCTTTAGTGTACCATAAATCGATATGACTTAATGTTTTTAAAATAAAATTTCTTTACTTTAAGGTAAAACAGATTAGGCTTAACTAGCCTATTTTTATTAACATGCTTGTGAGTTTGGACTATGCTAATCCAAATTGAGAATTAAATTTCTCCTAGTCGGCAGCGTGGTCGAGTGGTTAAAACTCCGGACTGATGATCAACATGGTCTCGGTTTAAAACCCACTTTCGCCATTCTGTTGTATCCTTGGGAAAGACACTTTACGGCACTTTTCCCTGCTTGGTGGTCTTGGCAAGCATTCTAAATTACAGTAATATCTCTACTAAATTACTAGCGGACAGCTATATCTTGGTATCTCCAGAAGCAGGTCGGGGTAATTGCCTACCCTATGTATAGCGCCTCCGTCGCTTTCCTGCGAGTCAGGAGGATAAATATAGGGATAAAAATAAAAAAATAAAAATAAAAATAGATGGTCTACAAGATTTACTTAATGTGTGTAGTAACTACGCTGTTGAACATGATATTACGTTTAATTGTAGTAAATCAGTTGGTGTATTATTTTTGCCTAAATATCTTTCGCTTTCAAATGTTCCAAAAGTCTTTCTTTGCAACAATATAGTAAAATTTAAAAATAACGTAAAATATCTGGGTGTTTTTCTTAATAATAATCTTAAAGATGATGATGATATTTGTCGGCAAGTTCGTTATTTATATGGAAAATCATATTAACTAAAAACAACTTTTTCAAAATGTTCCCGTACTATAAAAAATATACTATTTAATTATCACTGTACTTCGTTTTATGCTAGTCATTTATCGTCTAAATATCTACGCTCTTCATTAAATCACTTACGAGTTGCATACAATGATTCCTTTCGGTTAATTCATGGGCTACAAGTAATTCAGCGTAATGTTAGTGCAAGAGAACTACAAGTAAAAGCAAATATTCCCACTTTTGATGCACTACAGAGAAAACTTTTTTATCGATTTATAGAACGATGCTGCCTTTCTAGTAATGTGTATGTTAATTATACGGTGTATAGCAATTTCTTCTACCAGAGTGACTATTATAAACATTGTCTTCAATTGTTGATGTAATTCAAATGTTCTACTTTTCTTTCCGGCTTGTTTTCTTTTTTTGTTGTTGTTGTTGTGAGTGTTTTTTTCTCTTTTCTATGGACTTTGTGTCTGACTCAAATAAATAAATAAATAAATAAATAAAAATAAATAACAACAATATAGCAATATGAAATATCGCAAGTAAAAAAACTTTACATCAATAAATAAAATATAAAAAACTATGGATGAATTTTTTTTTTGATTAATAATAATAAAATAAAATAAATAACAAGCTGGATCAACTTTTTTTTGCATTATTTCATACGATCAGTGTAAATTTCTTTAATTTTTTGAGCCACAAGGTGTCGAGCTTCAAAAAAAGTTTATCTTATTGCCTTGGAAAATATAAACTTACCAGACCAGCGTTTAATTAGTACGTGAGTTTAGTTGTCGTTATGTCTAGTACTTTATGAAACAGAATAGTTTTTATAAATAAAATGAAAGAGAATAAATGTTTTCAACATATTTATTTTATGTTCTTTTTGAAACATTTTAATGCTTTAAGAAGCTTTGTGACTAGCTAATAACATTGGTAATAGGCAGTGTTGGGGTTCAAAATTTTAAGAACAGGTTCTCTTTTGTACAGAACTTACTGACAACAGGTTTCCTCATTATGCAGAGATATAAAGAGAGTCTCATCAAGAAGTCCCGTAAGCGATTTTTTATTGAAACTAACCGGGAATCCCCTTTTAGCACCAGGATGGAATAAAGAAGAAACCAAGAGAAAAAGGATCTTTTCACAAAACGATAGTAACCGCAGCGGCATCAGGTTAGTTTCACGACCAAAATTGCTTACGTAACTTCTTGAAGAGACCAAACTTGTCCTAATCTGACAAAAATCTAGATCTTGATATTTAACTTCATAGGTTTTATTGTAGGGTAATCACTTGTATGTTTCCAGAATGCCAATGCCTTAATGTTCATCTAGTCTTGCAGGAGTATAAAATTGTTCGCCATAATGACATGTCTAGATTAATATTATTTAAAAGTGTTTTTGCATTTTTTGATACTCCTATTTAGAAGCTTCCTTTTTAGAATTGAAATCTACAAATGCAAAATTTTTCCATTTATAAGTCATTTCGCTCACAAAATTGATTTTGTGACTTGTATAATAGTAGCTACTACAAAAACTGTAATATCTGTTTATGTCTGGTTGTTAAACTGAAATATTTTTCTATTTTGTCCTCTTTTCATGTAATTTATATAAGCACTTTTAGCATAATCAATTAAGCAATAAATTATTGATAAGGTTTTGCCTGAAAAGCAATTTGTTAAAATATTTATGTAAAGCTTGATTTATTATTATTATTATTGTTGCTGTTGCCACTCTTCCAAGTTTGGTTATGTAAAATTATTATTCAAAGGCTCTTGTAAAGCTAACCTAGATTCTAATATATACATGATTTTTGCTTTTTGCATGTTTTTCGGGTCTCTTCAAGAATTCATCGCAAGCAATTTTTGTTTGTGAGGCTAACCTGGATGCCCCTGCAGTTACTGTTGCTTCTTGCAAGATTCTTTTTCTCTTGGTTTATTCTTTATTCCACCCTGGTTCTGAAAGGGTTATTCTGGGTTAGTTTCACCGAAAAACAATCACATACAGTGACATCTTGCAGAGACTCTGTTTTTCTTAAGAAACTAATGCTATGGTGTTATTGTAGTATTTTGCTGCAGTTAAAAAGATGATTGTTGTAATGGGTTTGTTAAGTGTGCTGGTATTGTGACATATAAATCTCATATTTATTGTGAATAGGTTAATTTAAAAGTTGATCATTTTGGGGCTTAGTTGCAATAGCAAAGAAAATTGCTTATGACTTGAAAATTGCTATGACTTGCTTATAACCCAAGTTTTAAGCAAATAATAACAGATTAAAGATTAACAAGGTGAAAAATTAGCTGTGTTCACCACCCATAGTTTACAACAACATAAAAAAATCTTTAAAATAAAACTTTGCAATAGAATTGCTGAAAAACATAAGATATGACATTTAAAGTTTTTTTTACTGTCTCATGCTGTATTGACCCAGTGTTATGATACTGGACAAAGCTTCCAGTTTAAAAAATGTTTGGTAATTCTGTATTTTAGTGCAGTAAATAAATTCACGAATGCTTTTTGTTCTAAGTGATAATAACCGCAGGGGGGGATCTGGGTTAGTTTCACTATCAAAAATTGGGTAATCCCATTTTTTTTACTAACCCTGATAAACTAACCTGGATCCAGATCCCCCCTGTGGTTATTATTGCTTAGAACAAAAAGCATTTGTGAATTTACCATGCTAAAGTACAAATTCACAAATACTTTTCGTTCTAAGCAATAATAACTACAGGAAGGATCCAGGTTAGTTTAACTATCAAAAATTGGGTAATCCCATTTTTTTTACTAACTCTGGTAAACTAACCTGGATCCGGATCCTCCTGTGTTTATTATTGCTTAGAATAAAAAGCATTTGTGAAATTATTTACTGCGATAAAATACAGGATTATTAAGTGTTTTTTAGTAATTCAGTTCTATCAAGATTGGGGTTTATTAAATGATTTTTATTTATAAATTTGCTAATTGTTGCCTTTTTGATCTTTGAAGGAAGAAAATCCTTTTTTATTTGATAATAAGAGTAATTAGTTTTTTTTTAAATGAGTCTTTTATGTCACCCACCCAAACAATCAGATGACTGTATTTTTTAAGCCAAGTTTATATCCAAACTTATTCCATTTTTTAAAGTTATGTTTATGATGGGTATCAGTTGAAATCTTAATCTATCTTGATTTGTTTAGGTGCTGGAATACAGATTCTGTACAAAACAAATTTTTAGCTATCATATTTTGCTAGATAGTTTATTCTTTCATATGTTTAACCAACTATTTTAACCATGTCACTTTATCAAAATTCCTTTGGTGTTAACTCTTCATGGGATGAAAAAAACTTTATAAACACAGAGTCTATTGATGCTTCCGCAAATCAAAGTGTACGACTGTATAGTAGCAACCAAGAATATCTTTATGCTATGCAAGAAGATTTAGCAATTTGGCTAAAGGTGAATAAATAAATATAATTTTAATTATTGTTTAATTTTTTTGTTTTCACTTTAGTATCTCATCTAAATTATTATATTTAAACAAAATTAATTTGAAATTAATATATTTAAACAAAATTAATTTGAAAATATTTTGTAAATGTAACTTAAAAGTACTTTTATTTTACTTTAGAAGTACATCATTACACCATATAATATTTCCTGACTTGTGGGGTGATAAATGCTTGAACTGAAATATACATTTCTACATATGTACATACACATATGAGTATATTTGAAATAACTATACTATATTGCAACTGACCTGTGTGGCTTTACTAAACAAACTACAGGTGACATTACATCATCATGTCTTTCATGTCAAGCACTAAAGAGAGTATGAGATTTGTTAGTTGTTAGCAGCATGTCTTAGTGGTTCAGAGTACTGTATTTATGTTGCACACAATTGGCAAGGTGAGAATTTAAGACCTATTCTTGTCATTTTACTATGTCTTAAGGAAAGACATTTTATGAAACTTTACCCAGCTTAGGGGTCTCATCAAGCAGTGCTAAAAATTTTTTTTGTTAAAGTTTTGTTCTTAATGTTCTTAACAGTTGTTCTTAACAGAATGCATGTATTTCATTGCTAAATTGATTTCATGATTTTAATTTTTATTTATTTTTACTCACAATCAACTCAAAATTACTTATAATGCAAATGGAAATAAAGATTGTGAGAAAGGAGGCAGTTACTAAACGAAATATGTTATTATGTGTACAACATTAGATGTGCATGGATGCTGTACCTTTAAACAAGCAGTTTACAGAGAATGTTGAATAATAATAACTACAGTAGAAGAAACAACAAACTCAAGAGACCAAAAAGGGTCAGACAGGCAAAGAAACCCACCAAAAGAAATTCTGCAGTATAAATATTTATAATTATTATAAGCTTTTGTTTTAGTCAAAAAAGCAACTATTAATTTTTTGTTCATAAGTATCTATTAATATTGTCAAATTAAAGTGAACAAACTTAAAGTAATTTTTATGTTGAATAATACATGTACTTGTACAGCTATTCTTAGATTTTTTTCATTATAATAAACTTTTCAATGAAATTAAAACTTCAGATAATAATTTTTAAGCAAAAAACAAATAACCTTATAATCTTTAAGTTGTTTTAAATTTTATACACATTGGCCTCTTGATATATGAGCTTCTCTATTTAAAAGATGTTTTTTAGAGACATATTGTGTCTCAATATTCTTGTGAATAGAGTGTGAGACATGAGATGCTCCTGCTAAGTGGCCAAGTGGTCATTTAATTTTTTTTTAGGTTTTTTGAGATATAAGGAACTCAAGTTATGAGCTCGATCTAGAAACAAAGTATTTTTGTATATTGAAGGGCCACTGTACTTATTAATGTATATAAAAATGTTTCTGATCTTTGTACAAAGTTCTGTTTTGTCTTTTCACAGCCTTGTTATGTTTTTTAGGGTCTTTATGATATTGATATAAATGTTGCAAACTTTTTTGAAATTCTTGGAACAGGAACTATTTTATGTCAGCATGCTAATAACATTACTAATTGTGCTGTATACATGCAAAAGAAAAATGGCAATGTGCAGTGGAAGTATGCCTCAAACATTCCTTCAAAGTATTTAACTTTTCATCATGTAAGTACTATATCTTGGAGCAAAAAATTTGCAATGCTTTATTAAGTTCAGAATAAAAAACAAAGCCAATATACTTTGAAACATGGCTTTAAGTAAGCTTTTAAATTTTAACTCATTCCACCATCTTCTGAATTATATTTCACAAACTATGTTCCACAGTACAGTATATAGGCTTACCTTTTTGTTCCATACTTACCATTTAAGTGACATGAAAATTAAGATAGTAAAATTTTAACCTATGCTAAGTTTTTGATAAATAGAATTGCAGAATTAAATTACATATACTGCATATACACCAAAAAGTTATGCTTTTTAGCTACATTGTAATTGTAACAAATTTGAATCAATAAAAGAATACTTTGTTATAAACACAGAAAAAACAACAACAGCTGCCAAATATAGGAAAAGCAGAGTTACACTACTTTAATAGTGCACATGAAGACAAGAGAAATAACTAATGCCTTTCTCTGGTCACTTTACCCTCTTAAAAATAACTATATACATGCATTTATTTAGTATATCTTGTAATAATTACAAAATTATAAAAAGAACAAAAAATATAAAATACAGATAGATCTAACAAAAAAAACAAACAAACCATGAAACATAGTTTTTATTAATTATAGACCAAGATAATATGTTAACACTTTTATGTGACATTTTTAGATTACTGATACTGGAGCAAGCAGTTTTTTTGCTCGTGATAACATTGCTAATTTCATTGATTGGTGTCGAAGAGAATTGGGTGTCCATGAAAATCTTATGTTTGAAACAAATGATTTGGTTCTTAAGAAAAGTGAAAAAAATTTCATTCTTTGTTTGCTTGAAGTAAGTGCCAATGTCACTATGATAGCCAATATACAAGTTGGAATTTCAACAGTTGCTGAGGAGAATAATTAAATGTAGTCTAATTTTTTTGATTTGATGTTGCTCATGTGCTTATTTTTATCATATACATAAAAAGTATTTCTCTGTACTTCTTTTCTGACTTCAAGACTTCATTTACTACTTAAAATTTTGTGTGAACCATTATATATTTTAAAATTAGTAATACAAAATATTTTTTTCAAATGCTCCTTTTTTTATTATAAAGCAGATATTTGCCTATCATACTAATTTTATTCCCTTAAGAAAATTTTTTGATCTAGTTTATATTTTCTCACCCTTTTTATTCAATTATTTTTAGACTTTTTGTTCCCTGTTTTTTGCATCTTTTTGATTGGATGACATATGGAAATACAGTAAATCATTATTGTTCACAGTGATAAATCAGCATTTTTTTGCTTTTTTTGTCTACAACCACTGCCTAGAATTATATCAAAAAGTTTAAAAATAGTATTTTTACATCTTTTATCACCTAGTATCTATTTTATGTAAAAGAAATTGCTATTTTTAAATAACAGGTTTTCGACTGATTATTATTAAATTAATCTTATAAACAGACTTTTAGCACTTATTTTGCATTGATTTTTCTCATTCTTTTGATTTAGTTGTTAGATTTTTTTTAATTATGTTTTTTAGGACTTTGTTTTTTTATTTTGAGCCATTATTATATGAATTGCCGTTTGCAAATCTTTGTTCTTATGATTTTTTTGCATTTAGGTTGCAGCTTTGCCCCATTATTTTAGGGCCAGACTGTCTGAGTTTTTACAACATCTAATGATTTTTCGTTGAGGCAGTCTTAAAGTAATCTTTATTTTATTTTGACTGAAACTATGAATACTGTTGAACCAATTTTTTTGTTAGTTTTTGAGTAAATGTTAACTAAATAGACTTTAGGTGGCAAGACGAGGAAGCAAAGTGGGAGTTCCTGCTCCTGTTTTAATTCAAATGGAAGAGGATATTGATGAAGAAATTGAAATGGAAAAAGTTTCAAAGGAAAAGAACACCCCAATACCAAAAAAATCAGTGAAACAAAAAGTGGATTGTGATTTTAAATCTCTTGATGAGATGGTTAGTAACATTAATAAAATTGACACATTTTAAGGCAACAGGCAATCAATATGTTGTCTTAGGAACATGAGCTTGCTTCTTGGTCTGAGTAGGGAGTTTAAATACATGCCACACAGAGCAAAACTTTATGATTAGGGTGCCCTATGAGTTTGTAAGTTGCTGTTGCTGGGGTTAAATATGACTATTGCAAAAACTACTCTGTTGAAAGCAGGGTGCAAGATTAGATTCATTAATACCTTGGGATGTGGTTAAAATACAAATTTGAAATGCTGGTTTAGATGTATTTATATATGTGAACAACATTTTTAAAAGGTTGCTTAGAAACTTAAAATTAATATTGTTTTCTTGTTTATACCTTGATTTTGTAACTGTTTAACAAGTCAAAGTTTTGCATCCAAGTTAAGGCTCTTTTTGAGCGTGGAAAGGAATATTATTTGTTTCTTTTATTGATTTTTTTTGCTTTGCTTAGTGCTTAAGCCCGGAAAGAAATAAAAAATATCAATATAACAAAAAAAAAAAAATGCTCCATTTCACGCTCGTAGTGGAAACGAGCCCTTAGGCTCAGATTATTAAATTTGTTGTTTAAGCCAACCGCTAAGCAGAATCTTTTGATGAACTTTAATTCTCTGATCATCATCTTCTACCGCTTAAGCAAAATTCGAGTCAATCCCTCCCTTGAAAAATGGTGATTAGAGATATTCACTTATACATAACAACATATCAGCGACAAGTAGACTTCAATTATGTGGTATAAATTTTTATTGTTACCGTGCTTGATCTTTTAAACTTTATTAGTGATTTTATTATAGAGATTGTTTTTTTTCTATTACCCAAATTGCGTTAAGTTATTTAATGTACAACTATCAGGCCAGTGTTTCCTTTAAGTTGCGCAGTGCCACAAGTCCGTTTGCCAGCAAAATCTCAATTTAGCGCACTAAAAAAGCCTAATTTTATCACTGATATAAAGATCACTACTTTTTAAAGACGAAAATAAAAAAATCCGAGACAAATTTAAAGTGAAGTTCTTTTGTTTTTAATGCACTGCTCTAATTATCCATGCGCTAAAAAAGATATTTGCGCACTATACAGTTTTCTTAGAGGGTAAACTGGTCTAGGCGCCCTTTGTTCCAGTTGTGCGGAAACTATTAAACGACCTCGCCGAACTAAGCATTTGCGCTGACCAATAGACAAATTATAGATGGAACACGGATTACTTTGAAAGTAAATACAGGTCCGTGCTATTTCTGCGTACGCCACTTACAGTAGATGATGTTGAAACTATACAAAATTTAACCTTTTACGATTTGTCTAATCTGAATTGTTTTTTGTTTCATGTTACACTCGTCGGTATTTAGAATCAGCTTCATTTTATAGATACCATTAAATAGCATTTACTATTTATTTTTAGCTTTTATTTTTAGTACACACGTAATACTATAGCAAGGCCGCAAATTTTTTTCAGTTTTATTGGCCTTCATTTGTAGAAAACTTTAGATGTTTGAACCTTCTGATTTGAAACATGAAAACTTATGAATATTTTCAATAAACTTATTTACATCGCTGTTTCTAATAGTAAAACTCTCGTACTTTGTTTCTTTAGTTATGAGAACGCAATATCGAAGTGAGAGCTGTCATACCCATTAAAATTGTCTCGGAGATTTAAAAAAAATGTCTTAGCTTGCCGTTGATTCACCTAACAATTTACATCTTGTAGAGTAATTTGTTGGCCAAAGCAAACCTTTATCTGATTTATATTTGCAAAATGTGAAACTAGTGACGCTAGATTTTTCAAACGATGCAGTTTTTGAGATTCATATTAGATTTTCGTATTTTCTAATTTCAGTACAAACGACCCATGATTTAAAAAACTATTTTAATCTTGAGAAAATGCGCATAGGTTTCAATTGAATTTGTGCGTGACTTCATTATAAGAGCCGCTACTTTTCTCTTTGTTTGTCATGTGTTATTGCGTACAGTAGCAAACTTAAGTAAACATTTTCATAAGAGTTTTTATTGTGACCCGTAAGTTTTTATAAGCTTTAAGAAACTTATATCTTTGTTATTATAAATATCATTGAAAGAAATTCTTTTGCGTACGCTACTTTTTGCTATAATTGTGTGTACGATATTTTCCGATGTTTTTCATTGAAATACTTTTTTAAACTACTTTTTTTCTTTTGTTTCAAAACTATCTCTTTTCCTTAAATGAAAAAAAACTTGACCGCTTATTTTCTGTTTTCTAGTTTTTTGTGTGTAAAATTTGGTGTTGCACATGGAAAACGGTCGTATTAGACTTTTTGCTTTCTTAAACGTTTGACATTTTTCTTTTTATCGTTGCTAAACTTGAAGTGGTTTCCAAATTGAAGAACTTTATCTACGATTTGATTTTTTTCTAATAAATTCTATTCAGTAAAACTGGAAGCAAGTAATTGAATTTGTTTTTTCGTTTTTTTGGCAATCAGCCAATTAATATGTTGGTGATTTATTGCTTTATTGTTGTCTTTTTATGTCACTATAACGTAAATTATGACGGCAGCCTAGCTCGAACTAGTACGACAAAATTTGATCTTTCTCGTTTCAACACCTGACAGTGCTGATTTTTGTTAAAACTAATTCATCTGACTTGTAGCGATAAGGAAACATTTTCCTCTTTTGAGTTTTGGGTTCAGGCTTAGTTACAGTTGGCGTGAAAGGATTTGATGAAAAATGCAGAACTTGGATTGAATGATGCCTTTTTTTACGGTGCTATGTATCAATACTAGTATTACCACCAGATAAAAAAATGACATCGTCAAGCTTCAATTATTATTATTTAATACACAGGCCTTGATGTTTGGTGAAGTCTAGACATTGATTGTAATCAAGTGCTTGGAATTCTAAAATGCAATGGACTCGACTGACGCTTTTTTTAAAGTTTAATTAATTTTTTCTATTTAAATTAAATTAAGTTTTTTTTATTGCTTGAACCCCTTGCGCACACCATTGGGATTTCAAACCTCGACAAGAATTTCTTTTTCAATTAAAGTTTTATTGATTTTAAAGGTTCAGTATATCCTGGGAATGTGTACTTGCCCGACACGTTTTCGAATGGTCAAAGTGTCCGATGGGAAATACAAAGTTGGAGACTCTGAAAATCTTATATTTATGAGAGTGAGCGCTAATAAATTTGCTTTTTTCTTTACGTAGAAGGCTTGCAGAGTTGTAGCTTTTCATTTAATACTTCGTAGAAAATGCTGAGATATCACAGCATTTTAATAGTTTACTGCTCATTTCTGTAATTACTATTTTGACATTTTCTGAAGTTAGTGTAAGATGGATTGCTTGAAGTTGCCAAACCATCTTTTAACTTAACACAGTTTGCCTCGGATTGCAGGCTCCAAATTACAATTTCAACTATCATGTTATTAGTAGAGTAACTGAGTAAAAAGTTTCATTACGTCAGCAATAGTATTTGTATTTGATTATGGGATGGGAATGAATGTAATTTAATGCTTACGACATGTCCTCGACGCATTTTAAAGTGAAGAAACAATTGTTTTCTTTTCTTGCAACACTTTGACTCAATCCTTTGTTACTCCAATGTTTGTTCACAATGTAAATTGATATATTAGTTTAAAGTTGTTTGACGTGTTCTTAACAAACGTTGTGAATTAATAGAGATTATTATTCGCACTGGTCTTTGTACAGTTTAATGGGCATAAATTAGATAAAGTCGCAATCTCGATGTTTCTCGAACAATTCGAGAGAACGCTAAGTTTCAGACGCCACGTGATGCGTCGATATGTCTTTTAAACTTCTTTTCTAGACCGATTTTTTATTTTGTTGTCTCTCAAAAGCATAAAACGATTTAGGCTTTTTATTTCGAAACGTTTCCGTGCGTCAATAAATCGTGCGACGTTGATTGCTCGAGTATGCCGAGCTTACGCCTCTAATTGAACGCAGATTCTCCGTCAGCACGTCATGGTCCGAGTCGGAGGTGGTTGGGACACGTTGGAACAATATCTGAACAAACACGACCCGTGCCGGTGTCAAATGCACAAGAATGATCGCAAGTTAACTCCCAGGTGACAGTTTTTATGCGAGCCGGCGTGTTTCCCGATTTCTTACGTAATCGATTAACCCGTGCTTCATGTGATTATTGGTACTACAGTTTTTAACTTTTTCGGATGTCATCTTTGCTCTTTAAAAGTTCGACATTAAGGTAGTTTCCAGCGTTTACGATCAGATAATTTGTTGTCGCGTCTCATTGTCGCTTGCGTATTTTACTTTTGAACTGCTTTCAAGTTTTCAAAGCCCTGACAAAATTAAATTTAGCGTATTCATCATAGCACTTTATTCGGGTGTCATTTTAATTATACATTTCCTATTCATTAGGCACAGCAGAAGTGCAAACGTAAGTCGCAACACAGTTTCGCGTGAAAGGTCACCGGCGGTCAACCGTGTCGTCAACGTGGTCAGCACAGGGTCAAGTGATGGTGCTGGAAGACGTTCCCAAACTCCTGATCGACCGAAACGTAGTGAGTGTCCTCACGTTCTTTCCGATGATGCATTTTCGCGCTTTTCAATCTACTTCAGGCAAATTTTGTTCATTTTATTTATGATCTTGGACCGAGGTAGAAGTTTAGAGATTAGTTGTTATAGTTTCAGAATTGGAGACTTCTGCTTAGCAACTGTAATATATTTTAACGTCAAATTTAAGTCTTAAAATGAATAGTATTTATTTTGATTTTTTTTCTTGCTTTTTTTTTGTTTACTGGTAAATAAATAATATTTCCAAAATTTTACAAGATTTGCTATACTTTGCCATTTCACGTCTGACCAACTTTTAATAAACTTAGTTGTTCATAGAAATTTGAAATCTTTTTTTTTTAATTATTGTTTTTTAACTTTTCGATGAACTTTTCTGTCGCAAACGTCATTATCGAGAGTATATATTACGAAATTAAAGAGAATATCACCTCAGTTTTTTTCACTGTCAATTGTTGGGTGCAAGTTTCGTCATTATCCGTGACGTTATGAGCTTCCGCAAATCAAGCTCATCAATCAAGGAAATCGATTGTTTGAAGGTTTGAATCATTCCCTCGAAACTTCGCCGCCCCGACAACCTGATAAAAGAACGAGTCGCTCTACCGTCGCCAGGACCTCCTACACCCCGACACCTGATTCAAGGTAGTCTCGAAGTACTTTTCATGAGCGAGTCCGTTGTTTTCCAACTTGCTTTTATTCGGGTTATTCAGCCTCTCATTGTTTCATTTATTGAACGTAGTCGGTTCTAGAATTTTTCTTCTTCGATTCGGTCTTGCTGACCAGTGGGTAACCTTACGTTAAAAACACGAGCTAAGGAAACAAACTTGCACCTGTCGTTGTTTCGAAATCGACTTGTGGTAGAAACTATTCGATGAGATTAACATGATATGATGTGTTTTGTGTTGGTTGTGATTTTTCGCTCGTTTTTCTCAATTGATTTGTCGACTGATTTGATTGTCTCAGCTTTTATTGTTCTTTAAATGGTAGGAATTTTTTAAGACTACATTCATTGTCTCGATTTTGTTGTGTAACGTTATCGCATTTAAGCGTACCAACAACAGTTAGCGTCAGATTTCGCCACGATTTGATTTGTAGTTGCGCAAAGAATTATTTGTTTAAAGTGTCTTTTTGAATTCGCCGTTTTTGAATTTATCTGGAAAACCATTACATTTTACATCTCCAACTCACAAAGAAAAAACTTGTCTTAATACTGATTGATTACCATGTCATTTTGACAGACAGTTTAGTGGCAAGCATTCAACGCTGACCGAAGGAAGAGGAAGAACATCGACGAATAAGAGCGACAAGCAGGGAAACGTATTCAGTAGGTAAGCTGCGATTCGCAGAAAAAATTGCATCTGATCACGTGGACATTAATCTATACGTCACGAAATGATGCTTTTGCGTGACTGGAGAAACGGCTAATTTTGTTATGCATGCTTGTTAATTTTGGAAGCAAAGAAATGTTAAGGATCTCCTTTGATATTTGCTTTTCAATCTGTAATCTGCACGAGTTCAATCTTGCTTCTAGTGGTCTTTGAAAGCAGTGCTAGTACTTGCATTGAGTAAAGATCTGTTCATACTGAAAGCGAAAAGCATAAAAAAAATCGACAAAGCGCAAAATTTTTCGTACTTAACTGAAAATGATTGTAGTAAAAATATTTGAATTTTTAGTTTGATTCAGACTGAAAGCGGATGCGGAAAGCGGAATTTTCCGTTACGCTTTCAAAAATTTCACTTTCCCCATGCTTTCAGTCTCAGCCAACTTTTAATGAAACAATTTTTCCATTATTTTGACTTTTTCCTTTGAACTGCTTGTAAAATGTGAACTATTTTTAGGCTTAGTCGTCCAAAGAGTACACCGCCAGTTGCAAGAAACACAATAACTTTTCAAGACGATCTGGTGGAGGTGAAAAGAAGTGAAGAAGGAACTCATGAGCTTCGACGAGCGTCAACAAAAAAGTAAACCTTTGATCAGTTTTTAATCTCGGACGAAATTCTGATTTTTTTAGAAATAGATGCAAAAAAACAGTTGTTGCTTTGTTTGTAGCACCTATGAAAAAAATTGTTGCAATACAAAAGAAAGCCAAATATAGTTCAAACATTAAAAAATTTTTACTACTTAAGCAGTATAGTGTACGTACTATCAATCGTACGAAAGTGCACGAGATTTTTATTCCTTTCAATTACGAATCTAGTCGGAAAAAAATTTTTTCCGCCACGGAATATATTTGTAAAACTTATGGGAGGGTAAATTTTGGACCAGTCAAAAACCTACATTTAAAGATATCAATTCACTGACATTGTTATCTTTGATGACAGTAATCGAAAAGCTAAAGTTTGAATTTATATCACATGAACGATTTATCCTCCTGGCTAGCATTACAACATCAACTTCGGATCAACCATCAAGTGATTATCTACTTTTGCAGACTTACTGTTGCTGTTAACTCAAATTGGATTTTTGAGTTTATAGAGTGACGTAGCGAGCATTTTTTACTGACAGTTTTTCTTTAAATACACTTTTTGGTTCAAAATTAAAAAATGGTCTCATAAATCAAAGCCCTCATACAAAACTGTTGTTTAAATAGGTATCTTTTAAAAAGGCTGTTTTAAAAAACTCGAACGTTTTCGTCCAGCTCTCTTTAGGAGATTTCGCTAGAATGAACTGTTACTCTGAATAGAATATTTGAACAGTTTCAAGCCTAATTTTGATTGGCTGAAAATTACAGTTTAATAAAGGTTATCATAATATTTGAAAAACAGATGAACCACTAAAGTAAACCTATCTTTTGTCAGCGTAAAAAGTACGACCAATTACGAACAGATTATGAAAGTTTTATCATAAGATTTGGAACTCAAAAAAGAGAATATTTACATTTAAACTAATAATTAATGTTTGTAAATACTTAAACTAATAATTAATCTTTCTACTGTAAACCCAAATTATGTTGACAAAAAAGAGTTTATTTACAAAATTTTGGTGTGAATATTTTTTTTATTGGTTCATCTTTTTCAAATATTATGATAACTTTTTTAAATTGTAATTTTCAGCCAATCACAATCAGGCTTGAAATTCTTCTAATATTACATTCAATTGTACAGTTTATTCTAGCGAAACCTCTTGAAGAGAGCTAGAGGAAAACTTTCGAGTTTTCTGAAACAACCTTTTTAAAGGCTCCCTATTTAAACAAAAGAGTTTCATATGAAGCCTATAGTTTTGTTAGCCATTTCTCAAGATTATCGATTACTGGATTAGCTTTTTTGTACCAGAATTCGACTTTTGGCAACAATTACTTTTTCAACTTGCTGCTATGATACAGGCTCAAAACAAGCAATTTCAGTCTTGTTTGCAAGCCTTGTCACAAAGGCTCAATTTTCAAAACTTCAGTAATTTTTTGCAAATGAAACCATCGAAATTCAGGTACAAATGCGGATGAAATACTGCTTTGATTTTTTTTAGTGCTCCATCCAGACATTCAACTGTCGATAAAGTTAAAGCCCGACCGAAAGAAAACAACGATTTGAGAAGCGTGAGTCTCAACGCTTGCTTACGAATTCTTGCTTAAAATTTGACGATTTTGTTCAAAACAGAAATCGATGATCGCTTCTCGCGATCGTCGCCATCAAACTTCAGCGAATGCATTGTCACATGACTTTCAAAGCTATTCTTCTCGCGTTCCGGCAGCGAACAAGGCGTCGAAGGCCCTCCGCGGCACTGGATATGACAAGGGTAGGTTTTAAGATTTGGATTGCGGGAGTTCGCGAAAGCGTTTGGTTTATGCAAGATAAACGAGGTTTTCACGGGTGAAGAAAGTAAATTCAGCTGATTTTTGTCTTTTTATGTTGGCTGTGGCACAAACTCATTAAAATTTTCGAAGTACTTAATTTTTAATTTTTTTTTTTTAACTAAAGCTAGTTGAATTTCTTGTAGATCTTCATAAAAGTTAAGATGCGTTTACCCCCTGCCCTTCGGGATTTGCGCCCTTGACACTGCACACCGTTGTTTAATTGTTAATCTTAATTTCAGGAAAAAATTTGTCGTCAATATCCATGTCTCCTCGAAAAAGCAAGTGAGTTTTAAGCCAAAACATTTTCTACTTTTTTCTTAGTCATTTTAAGCACTTTCTAACGAAGGTCTGCGCCGCTGATTCTCAAATGTTTTGTTGCGCAATCGTTAGCCCAGTATTGCATTCTCTTTTTGCCGTCGTTACTGGCTTTGTCCGCAATCTTTTTTTCTTTGTTGGCAATTAACTAATTCTCATCAATCACCCGCCATTAACTCAAGTTTCGATTACCATGGAAGTCTCATTACATTGTTATTGCTAGTCAGTAGTCATGTTGTATAAGATTGTGACTCCCTTGACTTGTACCCCAGTTTAAAGACTCTTATCTATATATCGTAATCACGTTATTAGATGGGATTAAAGCAATGGTCGGCAAACTTTTTTATGATAGCCCAAATTATTTCTTCAAAAATAGTTCTAAGGCCCAGCAAACTGTGTTGTTACTTTAAATCTAAAAACGTTGGAAGAATTTCTTATCAAATTTTTAATATTTTTTTGAAACCCGGAATAGGATTAAAAAAAAAATTAATAAAATCTCACTGTTTCCTCATAATATGGGCCCATTATATTTTGCTCAAAAGCGCACAGTTTGACCACTAATGAGTTAAAAGATGGCGCAGCCATAACGTTTTTTAGTGTTTGACCCTTTTGATTATCCTAAATTTTTTTACTATCTTGATTATCATATCAGTAAAAATTATTTGCTATTTTTAAAGGTTTTGTTTTGAGTAAATTGTCTATACAATCTTTGTCACTGGTTTGCGTTTTTTGCAAATTGAGGCGTTGGTATTTTCCATAAAAACATTTAACCATGCAGTTCTATTTAAATGTTTTTTCAGCGCTTTAGGAAATGCTAATTTTTCATTAATTAAAAATGTAATTGTTTTTTTGTATCAGCACAAATACTTTTGTTGTCAGCAATACTCAATTAATCATTCTATTTGTTTTCTTCATCTAGTATATTTTTAAAATCTTCCATTGAGATTATCAACTAAAGTTATTCTCAACTAATAGAGATTTAATTTTATCTCACTAGTTGTAACGCGTAGCTTTTCCAGCTGCAAAACTAGCGTATGGGTTTGCTTTATCATAAAGACAATTTTGTTTGATAAATTCTTTCGATTTATTGTTTACGTTTCGTACATTAAATAAGGCCAGTAACATGGTGCAGTCGTCTTTTATTAATAAAGTTTAATGTCAAGGTCGTCGAACCGGCCGTTTAACGAAGAGATCGATGCCGCTCGTGAGAGAGAATTGCTCGCTGCGATCGAGCGAGAATACATTGAAAATCAACAGAAGCTGCAGATGCGCGAGAATCGAACCCGAGCTCCTAGCTACGACGACTTGCTCGAGGTGAAGCTTTTGAATTCGGGTTTTGAACTTGGAGAATTTGTCTGACACATCAAGTCATTGTCAGTTTAATTGTTTAAATGTCGAAAGTTGCTTTTGATCTATTCGATGGCATTTCTGCTTTCCGGGCCGGCTAATCCATCGCAATGTTGCCTCTGGGTCGCTCTCCCACAACACCACGTAAGTTGCTGCGTTATCCAAGCGCAATCTTGCCTAGACGGGCATTGCAAATTCGTGATATTTGGCTTACAAACGAGTATAATAAAAGGGTAACCCTAACCATATTTCCGATTCAAATCACACCATTAATCATATCGACCACAAAACTTATAGTTTCAAAGGTAATTTATTTTATCTTTTAGAGTCGATCTACCTGCTCATATTCGAACGCCGAAGACAACGAAGTTGCTTTTCACATGCAAGCCGACTGTGACAAGGACCTTTCGCACCCCCCTTCTTCCTACCATTCCCTGCCTAGGCCTCGACGCGATAAGTAGGTTTGCTTCCGCTCTTGAAAACTTTCGAGAACATTCTAGAAGTTTTTGTTGAAAATTGCAAATTAAGCTTACGAGAAGGAGTTGCTGTAATAGTCCACTAAATAGTTTTTGTAATCGTTTAGTTGAAAATTGCAGGAAATTTAGCCGCTTTTAACCATTTACGTTTGCTTTTCATATGCTCCGTTTGTTCAACTGGTTATAAAGAGCGTCAAGTTTTTTAAGTTGTAAATTACGATCACAATTGCCTCGAGCGAAAAGTAAACCATAGTAATGATAATACTATCACGGTCAATCTCGATCCTTTTTCAGATCCAACCAACACGAACGTCGGACACGGATTCCCACGCCCGTGTCCTTTAACAATCGGCCACTGCTTCATTCTCGAAATCACGACTCGAATAACAGCTTTCCTTCAAACAAACTTGCCGCTCGTAATACCGCCGAAAATGAAAAACTCGCCTCTGATCATGTCGTCGATGGTGCCGTGCAAAACAAAGAAAATCTTCTCGATTATTTGTACGACTTGAACAGGTCGCGGGATCGTGGAAATCGTTCTTTCGATTCGTACGATAGCGTGCACGTCAAAGATGAAATCGATTTTACTCTCAAGCATTCTCCTCGAGGATCGAAACAGCTTGATGCCGCTTCGCTGCACTCATCGGCCCACCCCGACAACATGGACCGCGATCCCCGGGGTCAAAGCACCTTTATTCCGGTCGAAAACGATTCGAGCATCGGGAGCGTAATGCAACCGCAGCATCATTTACTTCAGCCGGAATCGTTTTCCCACGAGTCGCCGACTCACCGATCGCGATACGCGTCTTTCCCTTCTAACGAGCGGACTGTCGCCGGACATCGAGCTGGCAGATTGTCGTCTGTACCTAATCGTCTTCAGTCATCCTACAGTCTGACGTCAACTCCAGAGTTTTCTCACAGCGCCTTACCGGCGCCTTCTCGTGTCAACGTAATTGCTGGTTCCCGAGAGGCTCAATGGGTCTGACGTTTCCTTGTTTTTCTCTTTGATTCACTGTACAAGTAGCTGAGATCATGTTCAATCTTTCGATTTCTTTCTTTTCTAATCCGTTTAGTTTTATTTTGCACTGTTAGTCAAGTTGTGCGTGTTTTATTTTTGTTGTTTGAAATTGTACACACTCGTTTTCGCTTTTTACCCCACGTTCAGGTCTGGTTCTAAAATTACCAGCACTTCTGCTTTAAATAACACATGCAATAACTTATTTCCGCAGTACGTATATCTGTTTGTTCCAGCGCTGGCAGTATTAATCTATTTTAAACACAACTGCAACTGCACTTTACCTAGCTTCTTTCGATTCATTTTTTCGTTCCGATTGTAAGTCTTCTCACACGTCAGCTTCCTATATCTCTTCAAGAATGTTTCGAATCGTCAACAGCTGTTAGTATAAATCTTCCGACGTAGCGTTGCATCCTCGTTTAGCTCTGGTCCTTGAATTTATTTCATTGGTGCTTTGTTTATATTCTTGCGCACACACCAAGCATTCTTAATTTTTTACCAACTCAGATCGGTACACATAGAAATTTAAAATATTTGTGTATGTAGAGTCAAATGGTAGTATTAACATTGTTTTGCGTTATTTATGCTTTAAATTGTCTGAAATAAAACTAATAGAACCATTTACATTGATTGGTATCAAATCAATCTAGCCGGCCGTTTCGTTGAGCATTGTTACGCATTAAAGTGTTTTTTATTTTTTAATTTTTATTTTATCTCTATATTTATCCTCCTGACTCGCAGGAAAGCGACAGAGGCGCTAATACATAGGGTAGGCAATTACCCCGACCAGCTTCCGGAGATACCAAGATATTGCTGTCCGCTTGTAATTTGATAGAGATATAACTTTAATTTAGAACTGCTTGCCACGACCACCAAGCAGGGGAATGTGCCGTAAAGTGTCTTTCCCAAGGACACAACAGAATGGCGCGAATAGGTTTTGAACCGAGACCATGTTGTTCACGAGCCTGGCGCTTTAACCACTCGACCACGCTGCCGACTTTTGCGGTGACGAATCTTCAAATTTTGGTAATCAAGTCACATTAAAGCTGAACTAAGTTTTCTTCCAGTTTTCAAGTTTGTTTAGATTATAATAAGCTCACTTTATCATAAACAATAGTTTAAAAAACAAAGTTATTCAATCAGCATTTGTAATAATCATTATTTTTGCATTAGGTCTTTAAATAACAATTTATTAGATATTCACTTTCATGTGGTTTTATTATTACTTAGATGTACATGGAACAGATTAAGTCTAAAATATTTTTATTTGAAATAACATAAAATTGCCTCAATACTGTTATATATAACAAAAATGTTTAATTACACGAACGCCATCTAATTAACCCAGCTCGCTTCAATGATCCTCCGAATGAGATGTGATCGATATCGTCTGGCACCTTATTTTACACATGACGGAAAAGGAAGGTTCAAGTATGTAGGCTACTGTAAAGCGGATAATTTGAATTTTGGCTTTGTTTACGGCTGCGATAACCTTAATCCGAGCAAGGAAGTGGACAAAAATCTCTTGAAATCTCCGTGGCTAATCTCTCGTCCAGGTCAGCGAAACCTCTTGTTGGAAGGAAAACATTGCTCCGGTCTCCGGCTATTTCTACTAATTGGCGGAATCCTATTCTTCGCCATGGAGGATACACGCCAATTACGTAAATCTGAAATTGTACCTTGTTTTAAGAAGTTGATTGTATAGTAGATAAATTCAAACGACAGACTAAATTTTAACAACAATTAGTATTCTTGGTTCCTTGCTAATTCAGATAGTGACGACCAATCAACCGTTGAGAAACCAAGTAAAGCAGTTAAAAATAAAAATTTCTAAGATCATTGTACTGTAAAAAAACAAAAACATTTTTTTATAAATTACGAGAAAAACTATGAAGAAAAATCTTCAGCAACGATAAAGATAAAATTATTAAACGCGTGCAAAAACCCGTAAAAATCTTAATAACTACTTCCTTGTAAGAAATGCTAGTTTGTAAGAAAAACAAGAAATCATTGGACCTTCGTGCAAAAATATTTAAATAAAATTAAAAAATTTCCTAATCCCGCAACCGCTTCAAAATCACTTACAAGTACGCCATTGTCTCGAAGCTGACGCGATATCGTTTCAACGTCATCCTGCGCCCGACCGTCGGTAATTAACAAGATGACGTCTTGAGAACCGGGTCTATTTCCGCTCCGCTCTGCAAAGAGCGTATTGCGAACGAAGCGCAATGCATTTCCGGTAAAAGTGCCGTTATTTGTTTCTACAATGAAACATTTAATTTTAATCAAAAGACTAAAATATAGAAAAATATCAAAATTCACTTTACAAAAAGGTAAAATTTATACATTAAAAAAATGATAGAATTGCCCAAACAACAACTTTCTTAAACATAAAAATTAACTTTAATTTAAAACCAAATAATATGTATCATTTCTTAAAGCTGTTTTCTCTTGCTTTTCCGTGACAAAGCCGGAAATGTCAAACTTTTGATTAATCAAAACCATCAAGCAATCACCTTCATGTCTTGAAAAATGCCAAGTTATTGTGGTCTGAAAAAAATCTTTTATTTAAATTTTTAGTTTTTATATATTGATATGCAATCCAGAGTTACTACTTTGATCGTTAGACAGAATAATGTAGCGGTAAGTGCAAAGTGTCTTTCTCAAAACCACCACGGCCAAACAAAAAGGAGGTGGATCACTAGCAAAACGGTCTTTTTCACTTGATCATGTCATCCAAAAATTGACTTTTTCAAACAGTGAAACTTGTGCTTTCATCATGTAAAATTCATTAAATGTACGATAAGTTAAAAGCAACAAAACCATCTTGTTTTATCCAAAAATTTACAACATTCAGTTTATCATTTTTACCTGAGCTGTTGTATCGCATAGAGTCTATAACATTTTTAAGCCCTGCTTTATCGTTCCGAAACTGATTGAACAACGCGACGTTTGCTCTGTCGATCACCCTACCGAATCGAGCAATGGCGAATTCAACCGAGTCAGGACCAACGTCGAATATGCTATGAACAAATTCAAAAATATGACGTATTAAATAAATTTGTCTTTCATACGTCGATCCTATAAACAACGAGAAATACTTCCTATTGTTAGGTAAGGCTCACAAAAATTATCTCTAGAAAAACTATGAAATTTTTAAAAATTATTTGTTTTGATGTTCTAAGGTTTTATTCTAAAATTTAGTGATTCTGATGAAACAATTTAAATAAAAGAGAAAAAAGTTAATGTAGAAAAGCAAAAAATATTTCAAATAAGCAAAAAAATGAAAAATAAAATTTCAATGTTAAATAGTCGATGTTCACAATTTTAAAAACCTTTTGTGCAGCTTCAAAAATTGTTTCATTTTTCTCTTTCGCGAAGTCAAAATTGGTTTTAAGCTTGCTTTAAAGCAAGGTGGTCCAACTTTTGCACTCTTATGGGCCACTTTTCAAAATTATTTGCCTATTTTCGTCCCAAAATCAGGGTGTTCTCAAAAAAAAAGGTCTTCACTTGGAATCGATCTCCGAAATTCCTATTTTTGTCCCAAAATTGTAGTGCCGCTGCTTGTGATTGACAAGGCTTGTGCAAAATTGTTTCCGGGCCCGTAGTTGGACCACGCTGCTTTAAAGAAAACAGTAGGTTTACTATACAACTTTAAAGCGTACTTTGCATTTCTAATCCAGTCAATTATGTTTTTTAAGGTCGTATTTAAAAAACTGAGTTTTTTAGACAGAAAATAAGAATTCACCAATTATCTTTTATTTACTCGATAATCATTTTGGCAAAAGATTGAATGCTTCCCCAGTTTCCTACATTGATGGATGTAGAAGAGTCCAACAGCAACACTAAGTCCATGTCAGCATTTGGAGGACATATTTCTGTAAATTAAAAAAAAGTGAAAATATTGGCATTTTGATGTCTTTTCCCCCGAGGTTCATTCAAAAATTTAATTTCTCAAACTCTGCTTAATGTAAATTCAACAAGTTCAATTTTCAATATCGCTTTTCGTCGAAGATTTACCTAAACCCGTTTCTTTTAGTTTTGGACAAAAAAATCAACTGACAGTTGAATGACAAATTTTAACTTTAACAAGTCTCAATTCCACCTAGCCGAAGAAGTGTACGCTTGGTCTTTAAATCAGAAGCAGGTCCCTCATCACCCCACAACGCGGGCATAATTTTATGACACTCACTTGCGCAGCAGGGGGTTTCAACACTCCAAGACGAGTCGATCAAGCAAGTGTTATTGGTGATTTGCTCCGGAAACAAGACGTATGTCGGGTTGCAGGAGAATGAGCATACCGTGGAAGCGATTAAGGACGGATCGTCGCAGTCAGTATTTCCGTTTTGCAATGTTTGCGCCGGACATATAATTGCTAAAATAATTGATCAGAAATTATACTTCACCTGATGGTCGATTTGATAGATCAACAAAATATTACAAAAAAAAATTTTAGTTTTTTAGCTGAGGAATTTTTATTTTTTAAAGCCGCTTAAGTAAGTTTGCTTTTGAAAAGATGTTTAACGAACCAAAATAAGTTTTAATTTACTTTAAGTCTGATACTAGCCATCTATTGCTTTATGTAGTCTGCATGAAACTAAGTTTCACTATTTATTGTATAAAGAATATTGAATTTATATCAAAGCGATTTTATAGAATATTACAATCACCAGAGACGATGGATAGGAGAAAAAAAACAAACCCTGGCAGGTGGGGGCTTGGTTAGTCCAAGAATAGGTCCCCTCGCTCTCCTCCACACAAGTGCTATTGGCGGGACCGATTCGGCGATGGAATTCGTTGCATCCATAGTCACAGCGAGAATTCAAAAGGTTTCCGTTTGTACAAACTCTGAATCCGTTTTCCGGCGCCTCTGGCGCTGGAACGCATTCTTTTGCTAAAACAATAATCATTTTAAGAAACTTGTTGAGAATTGAATTTAGAATCGATTCGAAATTTTGTTAGGAAACTAAGTGTTTTTTCTGTCCCGCATTCCATTAGGAAACTGTGCATACTAACACATTTTTTCTGAGAGCTCTTTGACTTTTTTTGAGAGCTCATAAAAGGAAACTTACTAATTAGTTAAAACGAAATAATTTTTTATAAATGGATTACATATTTTTTAGCAAAGCAAGCCTTAAACAGGTTTAAATCAATCGACAGACAAGTGAAGCACCCTCAACAAAGCGTCAAATTTTCCAAAGCATCGGGAAAAATTAAGCTCTATGTGCTAAGGCTCATATAATTGTTAACATAATAGAGTTCTCCTCAATCCTTGGGTTACCGTTAAACTTGATTTGGTCTCCGAACCTTGCGGTTGTGTAAAAATTAAATCATTTTGTTGTGATTCCATAGTGATTTCACTAATTTAGAGATCAGTACTTTTTAGGGAGGAAAATCAAGAAATCGTGACAGATTTAAAATGAAGAACTTTTTTTTAGCGATCACTACTTTCTAGGGAGGAAACTCAAGAAATTCGAGACAGAAGGTTAAATTGCTTGTGTTTAGTTCACTTTTTATGCTTGCAATAAAATCTGTAAAAAAGATTGGTTCGCGAAATCTTTGCTTTCTATTTCTACTTAGCATTTGGGTCACCATAAAAAAAGGTTGAGAAACACTGATATAATACATGGGTGCCAAACCTCGTAAACAAGACGAACCAAATTTTAGCCCAAAATCTACGGCGGGTGGCGGTTGAGTAATCAAAGTGAGGACCTTTTTTTAAATCTTCGCTTGATTTCAACTTAATATTTTTGAATCTGCCTCCCTGACATTTTTATTTATTTATTCTTTTTATTTTATTTTTTTGATTTTATCTCTATATTTATCCTCCTGACTCGCAGGAAAGCGGCAGAGGCGCTAATACATAGGGTAGGCAATTACCCCGACCTGCTTCCGGAGATACCAAGATATTGCTGTCCGCTTGTAATTTAATAGAGATATGACTTTAATTTAGAACTGCTTGCCAGGACCATCAAGCAGGGGAATGTGCCGTAAAGTGTCTTTCCCAAGGACACAACAGAATGGCGCGAATAGGTTTTGAACAGAGACCGTGTTGGTCACGAGCCCGGCGCTTTAACCACTCAACCACGCTGATGACAACTAGAATTTGAAATAAATTTGGAGGAAGTTGGAAAAATTTGGCTCCAACGTTTATACTCGCCCACTCTTGTTTAGGAATCAAAGTGATGTTTGTCTGCAACTAAATTTGTGCTTCAAAAGCTAATTATCAAGGAGGGTATTTTATAGATTACATGCAAAAAACAAGTAAAGGTCAAAAAACTCTTTTTGGGCCTAAAATTTTTGTGTTCAAAATTTTGTTCAGGAAAGTGCAATAATTCAAGTTGCTTAAGTATCTGATAAAATTATTTAGTGAGCCAGGAGGCAATTTTCAATTTTGTACCTAAGGAATCGTAATCTACATATTTTCAACCGATCAAAAATCCAAAATTTTTTTCTCTGCTCATAAAAATTCTATCACTCAACTTTTGGAGCGATCAAGGAGCATTCCATATTAGTTGTCATGGCAAAGCTTCTTTTTTAGCGACTTTTTAAGATGATAAACAAACCAATCTGTTTCATATATAGCGTTTGCAAATGTACCGAAAAATAAATATGATTGATTTGCAAATGTAACGAAAAATATATATGAATGAACTGTAAAGAGCTGAATGAGAATTTTTTGAGCAGAGAAAAAATTTGAATTTTTGATAGATTGAAAATATGTAGACTACAATTCCTTGGGTACAAAATTGAAAATTGCCGGTGTTGGGCAGCCATGATATAATACTTATTTTTTCCAACTTATCTACTTGTCCGTTCTAGGTACGTTGCCGAAATTAATACTCGAGAATCGATAGAACAATTTAAATAAATATAAAAGCACGGATTAGCAACACATTAAAAATTTTACTTATGCATGTCGGGAATGAATCCGTCCATATAGCAGTATCTTGCCGTGGAGCAGTTTCATCGCCGACACAAGCAATGTAATCGGTTCCGTTCAAGTGGTAATCGTCAATACAAGAAATTTCGCATTCGGAGTTGATGAAACTAGCGTCGCTGCAAGTGACAACCCCGTTTTCTACCGAAGTGAAAGGGGGAGTGCACGAGACTCCTAAAAATACACGATCCGTTTTACTATTTGCGTGTATTTGATTATGTTCCCGGTCAGACAAGACATAAATAAGTTTTACTATGAAAATTCGTATAAATTTTATACCCCTATAATTTTACTGCAAAAATAAAAAATTTTTTTTTGCAAACGAGCCAAAAAAAATTTAGCCATTGCGATGCGTGCAATTGCTACAAGTCAAGGCCGTTACGAAAATGCGGACAAGTTGTATTTCTATCGCAGTGGTGTCAAACTTTTTATTGAGACATCTTTGCAAGAATGTGCTGGAGCAGCGACGCACAAGCTAAAAAAATTTATCAAGGATTCAGATTGTCAAAGTTGCATTTACTGATAAAAAAATTAAATGATGTGCTGGCTTGGTTGATTTGTAAAGTTTGTCGATTTTTGCATGAATTAGTGAAATTGCCACTTACTGTTCCCCCTCAGCCTTTATTCGTGATCGATATTTTGTTTTAATCACAGCCACGGCAAAATATCCCACTTTTTATAAATAGCCAGTGGTAGCGGCCTCATGTTTTTTAATTTGCCAAAAAGAAACCCTTTAAAAAACATTTTTCGTACTTTGGCAAAATGGCGGCGGTCCGGACCACTCTCCAAACTCATCTCCATCATCATCGTTATTGCATGTGATGCTTGCAGTTCCATTCAAGCGATATTCACTTACGCAGGAAAACCTTTTGAAGACAAAAGCATTTTTATCAACATTAACAACTCGAACTATCGCTTTGATTCGCTAGGCAACTTCGGAGGGCAAACGTCAAATCGTTAGCCTGACATTTTTTCGGAGGGGTCAAGACATTGTTGCCCAGTTGAAATTTCTGATTTTGATTTTTTAATTTTTCTTTGTTGATATTGCTAATATTTAAAGTTGCTTGCTAAGAGAATCAAGCAGAAGAAAGTGGCGTAAAATGTTTTGTCAAGAAATCACAAAATGACAAAAGTAGGAAGTGAATTCACATCGGGTCATCCACGTCGGCCGCGCATACAGCGCTGCTACCGGTTCAACCACGCTAGCCAATATAATTAATTCACAAATCAATTTTTTTGTTTACAGTTCAAATGTAAATGTAAAAAAAATTTTCTTTTTCATCGTTTTCTCCGCTTGTGGTAGTAATTCGAGAATGTAAATTTGATACTTTTCTGACAATTTTCTTTGCATTTGAACAATCAAAATTATTTGAAAAGTAATTAATTGTGGTAGCCTATTTGAATAAACGCTAATAAATTGGCAATTGCATTTTTCAAAGAATTTGCTTGTGCTACGTAACAATGCTGCAATAATCTTGCGAAAGTACAGTAAATTTTTATCACATTTTCATGAGGTTTGCTTGCTGTCGTAAGCAGTCGTGACCAAAATTCAAAAGAAAATTGATTTAAAAATCGGCAATTTTAACAAATAACTTGTTGGTTGGAGTTGGAAGACAAGCCTGCTGTAAAGTGCAGCTACATAGGCAGGTCTTAAAATTTTATAGGAAGAATATAAAACTATGTTAGCGTTCTCGAATGGTGGTAGACTGTGGTTCAAATCCGGTTCTTCTATGGACACAAACATGACAACGGTGGTTGCCTTCATTTTAGTCGATTTTGTATTTGTTATTTACTTACATAGGTTTGATATATTCTTTAATCAACAACAAAAGCTGATACACGAACCTATTTATTACGTTGCCGTTAGGGAAAAACAAACTCTTTGTCTATTTTTGATGACTTTCGGTATACTAGGTCATTTTTTAATTTCTTAATAGGCTGTACTTAATTTTCTCCTAAATATACAGGGTGTTTTAAAAAATTTGACGTATTTGACATGTCAATATTACAGAAACTACGTAGTTGAATCAAATGAAATTCAACAGGGTTAATGTTGAGCTAAACAAGATTTATTCCTGTAAATTTGAATATGAAATCCAAAGGCACCTGAATTTCATAAAAGGTTTTACAAATGTTCAATATGCGCACCGCCTGTGACACGGCACACATGAAGTCGGTACTCCGGCTCCTCCTAAACAGGCTGCCGCATGCCTTGGGTAACAGTCTCTAGTGCGGTGGTATTTCTTTGTTAACTACCTGTCTTGCACGAAAGTTAAACTGGAGACTGTTACCCAAGACATGCTGCGCATGTTTAGAAGAAGCCGGAGTACCGAAGTAGTTTCTGTAATATTGACATGTCAAATGATGTCAAATTTTTTGAAACACTAGTACTTTCGGCAGGAAATTTAACCGAATGTTTTGTAAACAGAGGTAGTCCAAAATACGCAATAACTGTGATGGTTCGCCAAGAATATGACTTAGGTAGGTTAATATTGGATGCATTTCTATTTTCCAACAATTTGGATAGTCGAAAAGATTGCATTGGATAAATTTTCGTTGTCGCAGGCAAGGTAGCGCTTGTTTTTGAAACACTGTAAGTTCTGGAATTTGAATACTTTTTATAGTAGGATTTTATTGCTATAACACTTGACTGGTTTTTTTTGAATTAGCTATTGCTCTACAGAAAAATGTAAAATTAAACGTTTGCAAGAAGTAACAAGGAAACTGGAATCCACGCTTTTAAAAGATTTAGTTTAAAAAAGCAATTTTTTTACCTGCATACGCTGTCGACAAAATTTTCGTCGCTACAAGTCACGACCCCATTTGGAAATTGCGTGTACCTTGGAACGCAAGTGACTCTTTGACACGTTGGAGTCGGGTCACTCCACGTTCCTGTTTCGCTTGATTGATCAGCAATGCAGGTTGTCTCGCTGACGCCGGAAACATAGTAATTTGTGTCGCAAGTAAACCTACAATTTGGTTTGTGTCACACGGGAAATCACTGATCACCAAGATTTACCGAACACAAATGACTCCTAGTTTTACCATTTGATTCTTTTAAAGCACCACTCTCATTAAAGGTCGGAGTTACTTACCGGCATACGCTTCCAGCAAAGTTCTCATTTGAACACACCACATTCCCATTTTCTGGATCGGTTTGTATTGGGAAACATTGAATGAGCTGACAGACGGGAGATTCGGCGGACCACGTCCCCTCTTCGTCATCCTCATCCTCATCCACGCAAGTCACCGTATCTTGGCCGCGTAGAAAGAAATCGGTTTCGCAAGTGAATCTGCGGATTTTAGAGATTCAGCATTGGCATTTTTTTGCATCTACGTAAAGCGGGAAGCATTTCGAGAATGTTCTTTTTATTATCTCGTAGTCAGACTTGATGAACGTCTAATAATATTGTCGCGCAATTTGCTGTTGCAAAAATTACTTTTTTTTTAAGACAATTTAAAACATTAAGCAGAATTTAAATTTAAATTATAAAAACTTTTATTGCTCTCTGAAACAAGTATGGATTTTTCTTTATCGTCATTTCTATTCATTCTCCAATCTCGCCGGTCAACGTCGTTAAACTTAAAGCAACCGTCAAGAGACTATCCCAACCTGCCGAACACGGCAGTGTGATATCTAGTTAAAAGTTTCTTGGGTCCTTTGAAAGTTTTTTTTAAAGATATGACTGTACTTTAGAGTAGCTTACTAAGGCCGCTGAGCATAGAAAAATACGGTAAAGAATTTTTGTCAAGGACGCAACAAAATGATAAAAAAAGTTGAAAACCTGACCGTGTCGATCGCGTTTGGCATAAACTTCCCCGACTGTTTGTCGGCAACATGGTCGAGTGGTTAGAGCGCCGTGATTGCGATCGACATGGTTTTGGTTCAAAACCTACTCGCGCCATTCTGTTGTGTCCTTGGGAAAGACACTTTACTTTCCATTGCTAGATAACATTGATAAGCAGTTCTAAATTTCAATCATAAATAAAACTAAAAATACAGATAAAAAATTTTAAGAGGATACCAATATCTTGGCACCTCCGGGACCAGGTCGGGATAATTGCTTGTTTTATTAGCGCCTCCATCGCTTTTGTGGGAGTCAGGAGAATAAATATAGAGATAAAATATATACGGCGCTCCTACCTACTCAATCCTCCTTCAGGCAATTAAATTTAAAATAAAATATTTGAATTAGTTAAAACACATAAGCGAGAAGTTTACCAGTTCTTTATATTCACAGACTAATTTAAAATCTTAATTTTTTTTTTTACTACTTTCATGTTTTAGATGTAACATCAAGCGATAATGTAGCTTACGTGCAAACGCTATCGATATAATTGCTGTCGGTGCATACAACCGTGCCGTTTTGAGGATTTTCTCGAGGCGGATTGCACACAATCCTGGAGCAAGTAGGAGGAGGATTTGTCCACGATCCAAAAGCGTCGTTGTCATTGTCATCGACACAAACAGATTGAATTTCACCGTTCAAAAAGTAGCCGTCATTACAGGTGAAACTAAACGTTAAACAAATACAACAATTAAAACGGTGTGTGCCCACAGTCCAAAATAAAAATAAACTTAAATATTTTGAAATAGCCTGCGATTAGGAATAAAAAGTACAAAAGAACAACTATCTGTTCTATCTGAATTGGGTTTTGGAGGCAAAAAACAATCGTTTTAAATTTTGTAAGATCGCACAAATTTCCTATTGAATATCAACCAAAGTCGCTTTGTGTAAACGTGTTTAAACTAATTGTAAAAAAGATTCTGTTGTATTAAAGCGTACGAATTTAATTTGACGTTCCGCTTGTTATACAAAAAAGCAATATTTGAAAGAAAAAAAACTAATAGCAATAATTCTAACACTTACAAGCACATGCTGTTATTAAAGTTTGAGTCGCTGCATACTACTACGCCGTTTGAGGGACCGACATGCGGAGGAATACATGTTATTCGAACGCATGTTGGAGGTTCTGAACTCCAAACTCCGTCAGCATCATTATCTTGATCATCTTCACAGGTTGTTGTTGCTTGTCCATCCAAGAAATAACCATTATTACATTGATAACTGAAAAAATGTTTTGTAAAATATTGATTTTTTTTATTGCAGTACATTTTCAAAGGTTTTCTAACAACAATTTGAATTTTGCTGAAATTAGATGGTTTTATATTTAAAACCATTTGTTGCAACGAATCAGTGTACTGTAGACTTAAATGAGAAGTGCAAGAACACAGTCAGCAAGTTTAAAAAAATATCTTTCATAATTTGCTGTCATGTCACAGGATGATTTTTTTTTACAAAATTGAATTAAAAACTAGATCGCTAACAAGCCCAACATAATCTTTTTATTTACTGCAAATGAAAATCATTGCACTATTTGAAAAATAGGGATTTTAAGAAAATATAAAAAATGGATTCGTGTTAGCACCTGCATTGACTGTTAAAGAAGTTTCCATTTGAACACGTGACTTGACCATTGTCTGGATTGGTTCGGGGAGGGTTGCATGTAATTGCAACACAAACTGGTGCCAGGCTACTCCAAACTCCTAATGCATCACCGTCTTCATCATCTTCACAAGTAGAGGTTGGTTCTCCATTAAGAAAGAACCCGGATGTGCAAGTGAAACTAAAAAATTTTGGTCAAAACTTTTTAAATTTTGTTTAGAAAATACAAAGTAGGCCTATAACTCATTTCAATCTGTCCAATTCAAAGTTTATTAAAGGAAAAGTTGTTTTTTATTACGCTAGCTTTAGTCTAGTATTAGTCATTTAAAAAGCATTAAGATATTAATGAGGTCTTGTTGTGATCCCTACCACACTTTTGCATCTTTGCCACTTGTTTCACTTTATATTTTTAGTCTTTCTTTCCAGATTTTTCTACAATGCCCTGAATCAATCAATTCATGATATTTGTTAAGAATTTTTCAGAATAGGTTTTGTAACTATAAGTTTTAAATTGGGGTGTTGCGTCTATAAATGTAGAACGTGCTACAGATTTAATTATTTTGTACAGAATAAACATTATATTTTGTTTAGCAAAAAAATTGTTAAAGTCATTTAAAATATCAAATCTTATACCTAAATTAAAACGTGCACTCTCGACCTTTGAATTTGCAGTCCTGGTAAGAAAAAAGCATGTGTTGAAAATTTTTTAAAACGTACCTGCAAGCACTCTGATAGAAATTGCTGTTCGAGCAATCAACGTTGCCATTGGTCGGATTTTGATGTGGTGGCGGACACGTGATTCGAACACAAGTAGGCGGTAATTCAGTCCATACTCCTTGCGCATCGTTATCATTGTCATCTACACACGTGGTTGTAGACGATCCGTCCAAAAAGTATCCGTTGTTGCATGTGAAACTTTATACAAAACTTATTATTTAATTCAATCCTTAGCTTTTAAGTTTTTCTATTATTTTTTTACCTGCAAACACTTCCTTGATTGTTATCATCAGTACATGATACTCCTCCATTAAGCAGATCGACGTATGAAGGTGTACAAGTGATGCGGACACAAACTGGAGGAACAGGGTTACTCCACAATCCTTGATTATCACCATCTTGGTCATCTTCGCAAGTTGTAGTTGATGGACCATTTAAGAAAAATCCATCATTACAAGTATATCTGTTGAAAAGTTGTTTTGTAAAATTTTTATTTTTATCTCGTTATACAAATTAAAATGTACTCCGAAAAGAACATTTCAAAATCAAAAGAAATTTTTCTTCGAATGCTTGGATATTGTTTGTTACCCCAGATTATGCTACACAAAATCCCAGAAAAAATTCTTAAACAATTGCCTAAGATAGTGGTCGGCAACCTGTGAGCCGCGGCCCAATTGTGGGCCTTTTTGCAAAATGTATTGTACTGCATAACACATTTTGTAATAAAGTAAGTATGGGTCGCGTCTGTCATTTTTTAGTTGGGTGTCTATCATTTTAACTCTTTCGCTACCAAGACTTTGTTCGCTTAAAATTTTAGTCCGACCGAAAAATTTTGTTAAAAATTGCTTAAGAGCAACTTTTTTACTTATGTTTAGTCGGTATTTTTGACTTAGATCCTATTGGTAATTACACAAATTTTTTTGTTGAAAAGGTCTGTTATTTTTGATTGTAAAAAGATAAAATTTGTTAAAATCGGTTTAGAAACAAGGGAGAGAAAGAAAAAGAGAGTAATCAGTTTTTTCAAAAATATTTTTTTAAATAAAGCTAAAATATCGCAACTTACTGGCATTTTTTCGATGTTTTCTGTCGTATTTGTTACTTTGCGAAGAAACTCTAATTATAGGGGAATTTTTGACGTAAAAGCTTTTATTTTGGAATTATTATGTGTTTCACTTTTGCAGTTATACAGGTAATAGTAATAAGCACTGTATGTTTCAAGTGTACTACTGGGCCTTCAATAATTTCTAAAGATAGAATTTGGGCCATCGTAAAAAAAAGGTTGCCGACCACTGGCCTAAGACATAGTTCTCACCTTGTGGGCGATAGCATGTTTGTAATTGAGCCACACAAAGACGGATGAAAAAGGTGTTGAAGTACTATTTTTGTTGTTGTAAAAAGATTTTCGTTTGCATAGTAACGTCTTATACGGCTTGTAGGTATTTCGCTGTCATTAACATGTATCTGTATGGATGTTGCTTAATAATTTTTTTAGGGTTTGCAAAGTAATTTTTGAAAGACCGCGATACGGTCTTAGTCTCACGTTTACAGAGGCTCTGTTGATAGGAGTGAATCTCGGAGTGAATCTTGATAGGAGTGAATCTAGCGATAAAGGGCCAGGGACGCCGGATTCTTTTTGCTAGGAAGGGCAAAATTAAAAAGAACACTTTTTTGTTAAAAAGGCACTCCCAACAAAAACAAATTTTGTAACCGTACTGCAATTTGAAATTTTTGTTGACTGATAGAATTTTAGTTTGCGCTGCACACACTGGTATCTCGGAAAAGTTTCATTTTGCTAATCGGTTATTTTGGTTCGCGATTAATTTTTTGGCCAATATCAAACCTTTCTAATAAAACCAGAACTCAAAACCTTAATCTTTAAAAGCGTGCTGCATCTTGTAAAATCCCTTACGTTGACTCTGTCATGACCACTCGCTACGATAGCTACAATAATAGCTAATTTTACACAAGTTTTTCTCGATTAGCTTACATATAAAAAAAACCAAATTCTATGAACTGGTTATTAAACCTAAAACTAATCAACATAACCACAACTAAGCTTTTGTAAAAAGCACCAAAACTAAACATTCAACAATTGCTACTTCCATACAGAGTAACCAAAGACAGATAGATAGACATTGAATGCATTTTGCTTTGGAATATCAGTAAATAATTTTCACATACTAATCGGTGAATACATGTAGTTGTTAGTTATTGACAACACAACGCTGGATGAAACATTTTCACTATCAAGAATACGAAAGGGGTAAATAGATAGAACAATAAAAAACTTACAGAGCTATTACGAATTGCGTACAAGAAAAAACGTAATTACATGAGCGTAAATGGCTCTTTAGATTAGGGCTTCTCAAACTTTTTTGTTCTGCAACCACATTTTAAAAAATAAATTTTTGTGGGAACCCAATATGTTTAAGCTAATTTTACGTAAATTTTTTCCTATGGAAAACCACGCGTATGCATGAAAAATCATGTAATAACAATGAGAAATGGAAATAATAACCTAAAGGAATAAACAAAATTACAAAAACAGACTTAATTTTACAAACATTATCAAGCACATTTAATAGGATGGAAAAATTATTCTATATTCTTTCACAGCTACTTTATCAAGATAAATAAATAATTTAATTTTTTCGCATTCATCTATAAAAATCAATCTTGGCTTTAGACTCAGTAGGTAATTTTTTTGCTTTTGTTTCTAGCGGTTCTCTTGATTACGCCACGCGACTCACCTTTTGAACACGCCACCTTACTACTTTATGACGTAACAATGGTGTAATGACACTTTACCTTTTCTAGTTTTTGATTGTTAATAAATATTATTGTAAAAAAACAATATCAAAAGCACAAAAAGGCAATTTGTTTTGCGACTCCACTTGGGTTCGCGACCTACAGTTTGAGAAGCCCTGCTTTAGATCAAGGTATGATGTCAATTATTAAACGCTGCACGATTAATACTACTCAAAATAATTTATTAGTGTTTTGTTGCTTGGGCAAAGTCACCTGCAACGGTTTGTAAATTGATATTGTCAAACAAGTTCTTATGAATATTTTCAAACATTCGATCACTGAAACTGTTATCTGTCATAATGCGTCCAAGCATATTGAGTATTGAGTAACTTATATCAGAGAGCTTGCTGCTTAAAATTAGATTACGCCACGATTTCTTTGCTTCTAAATAAAATTTTTTATAATTATTACTAGAAACTTTTGCTCTTTGTAAGTATTAGGAAAATTTCTAATGTCTTGTTCTTCTTTTAGAATTCTTGGTGTAATTGTTGTATTTGGTTATTTGCCATCATTTAATGAATCGAAAATTGACTACTAATTAAAAAATGCTATTCGAAAAAACTTTCTGCTAAGATATAATTTACTTTTCTTATTCAAGTAGAAGAGGGATTTTGCCTGAAGATTAGGTAACTTAAGATATCAATGACTCTATATTGCAACGTTAAAGCTTTTATCTTGACTTTCATTGCTGTGCTATGATTCACAGTTGTCTTTGTAATTTTACGAACATCGTTGGATTTAATAGTGATCTAGATTATATAGGTTAATTGTAGAGCAGAACTAAAAAAATATTTCTGTAATACGAATTTTAAAGGCCACAATCTGCCCCATTGTACCCCCGCGTTTTAAGAATATTAAAAAGCATCGGGGCAGCTGACCCCTTCCCCCTCTTCCGGCGCCACTGCAAAGGACGACATTTAAGTATTTAGCTTCGGTGCAAAATGCAACCGCTAATAAAGCTAAGATTTATTATTTATTGAGTGTTTAATTTTGTAGCCTATCTTTTTCACACCTAATTCGAGTAAAATTTTGTTTGTAATCTGGGCTACCTGAGATACGTACAGTAATTAGATAACAAAAAAAGTAGATTTTATTATTTCGACCACAAAAAAGTATTGAATATGTATTTTCAATGTTTTTTTTATTTCAATATTTGAGGCATTTTTATCCGTCATTGAAGAAACATGGGCATTAATCTATTGCTAAAACAAGGTTTCCCAAACTTTTAGTTCATCGGTACCCTTTGGACACTTTATAGGTTTGCATGTACTCCCAAAATTTGGTTACGTTTCTTTAAAAAAAAGGTCTTCACTTGGAATCAGTCTCAGATTTTACAAATTCCGGCCCAAAATCAAGGTGATCTCTAAAAAAAAAGGTCTTCACTCTTTCACTAGATTAAACTGTTTAAATTAAAAGTGGTTTTCTGGATTCTAAAATTTCAGACATTTGGGTCTATTTTAAAATCATTAAAACTTAAGTTAAACAAGGATATTCTCTCACATCTAATGTAACCCTTAAAAAGTCAAAATGTACACCAGTTTGGGAACCCCTAGTCTAAAATATTTGCACATTTGAACAATTTCTAAATATAATTTTCGATTTACTCTTACGAAATATTTGATGTTGATTTGAGCTGGTTAGAAAGCCGTTTGCAGTACCAGTAGAAAAAGCTATTAATGATTTACAGGATAAACGTGGACCTTAGAAACGATTGTACTTTTAAAGACATGTTTGAGTCCTAGCCTGTTTAAGCTGCAAGTTTGGTCAAAGTGTGTGTTTCAACTTGCATTGGCAATAAACACGTTCAAGTGCTTTTTTTCTTTTAGTAGTGTGTATTTATGTGAGTTGGGGTAATGTTTTTAAAACCATTTTGAAGTTTTTTCATGCATAAAAAACTTAATACGCCACAGTATTTTAATGCAACAAAAATAGACCGCAAAAGAAAAAAGATGGAGCACTAAATCTTCTTCATCAATTTATTGTTTTATTGTCGATAAGAAGCCATGACTAAACGTTGTTAAAAAATGTATGTTAGGCCTATAATGTAAAAAGTTATAATCATAGAAAAATATATTATTAAATATTTATTACACAAAATGACTATAAAAAGTAGATGTGCAATTATTTTTAGATAGATAGATTTTGAATTTTGGTATTTACTTTTTTGCAGCGACAAAGCAAGTTTTTTGACACAGCTTTGCTACACATTTTTTAAATTTTCAATCATAGAGGAGCTGTCACAAAAAAACAAGACTAAAATAAAATGCTACTGAAAATATTTTGTGTTTTTTAAATTGCATCAAATGAATTACTTATGTTTAATTTTAGAATGATTTCCGGATAATTGGTAAGATTAGTCAACGCTTAAATCGCAATGAAATATTTTTGTGACTTATCATTGTCTTTTCCGAAGTAAATAGAAACAAATGAGGCGGATCACAACAAATTTCTCAATAAATTAAAAGTGTTGACATTTGACAAAATTAAAATGCTTCTCACGTGCAAACGCTGTCTTCACTGTTTCCATTAGAACAGGAAACACTTCCATTTACCGGATTTTGTCTGGGCGGAATACAAATAATCCTAACACATGTTGGAGCCGGATTATTCCATATTCCATCAGGGTCGTTGTCACCATCATCAATACAAACAGAAGCCTCGGAACCACTCAAGAAAAATCCATCATTGCAAGTAAAACTAAAATGGAGACATAAATTAACGACTATTAACTGAATTATTTTCTTGTTTTACAATTGTTCTAAATTTTTTTTATGAGCTTGAAATCTTTAGAATCTTTAGACCTATTAGTAAAAATTACCTGCATCTACTATTATAGTTGTTATTATTGCTGCTTATTACTATTTCATTTGTAGGATTGACATGAGGAGGATTACAAGTGATCTTCAAACACGTAGGAGGTTCGGTTTGGAACTCCACAATCAATTAAAGTTTTACAGATAGATATCTTTTTAGGAAAAGTATTTACCTGCAAGTGCTGTCATAGTTGTTCGCGTCACTGCATACAACTATTCCATTTGTAGGGTTAACATGGGGAGGAATACAAGTGATCCTTACGCATGAAGGAGTTTCTGCACTCCACAACCCATCCGCGTCGTTATCTTCATCATCTTGGCAAGTGGAAGTATCTTGTCCATCCAAAAAATAACCAACGTCACATTGGTAACTAAGAAAAGTAATCTTAAATGAAAAAATTGTTGGCTAAAGTTTTACTGAACAATAAACATAGACCTTTTTAAAGACCAAATACAACCTATCAAAACTTCCTTGATTTAGACTTTATTTTACAGTATAAGGCAGTTACGCACCTGCATTGACTGTTTAAGAAGTTTCTATTTGAACACGTGACTTGACCATTGTCTGGACTGGTTCGGGGAGGGTTGCATGTAATTGCAACACAAACTGGTGCCAGGCTGCTCCACACTCCTAATGCATCACCGTCTTCATCATCTTCACAAGTGGAGGTTGGTTCTCCATTAAGAAAGAACCCGGATGTGCAAGTGAAACTAAAACATACAAATTGATTCCCATTTGAAATCATCTTGAAAATTAAAAAATAGCATTAGCCCAAAACTAAAATTTGTTTGGTGTCTATTAAATCTTCTATAGAAAAAGAATTGCGTCTTTGGGTGTGTTTTTTTAAAGTTTTGCATAACTTTTGTAACTTAGTAAGTAGCGTGCAAAGAACAATTCAAACTACCGGTACGTAAAGTTTTTTTCCTGAATGCGGAAAAAACGAGAAACAATGAAAATATTTGGCAAAATTTTTTTGCAAATTGATTAATTATAGATTAGGTGATTAGGTGATAAAAAGATGATCACTGCAGTTTTTAGTAAGTGTTTTTTCAAGCAAACGATTCCGAAAATCTAAGGCTGCAAAAGCAAAGTTAAGATATCAGTCAAAATTAAACAAACGTGATTAACAGAGAGAGTAGTGAAAATCTTTGAAATATTCTAATAATGTTGTTTTGAATAATATAAAATGGAGCGATATTTAAGATGAAAAGAACGTAATTAACTAAAATTTATTGAAAACTATTTTTAATTGTACTTGCTACCAAGAAAAATTGTGAAAGGAACCGATTTTTTGGAAATTCATTTTGATACTTACTGACTCAAATATCGTTCACTAAAATATGTACTGTAAAAGTGATTTTACAAACAAAATAAACAACTATCCCATAATGCACATTGACGAGATTAAACGTAGTTATTTGTATCACGATAGATTTTAATTACCTGCAAACACTCTGATAGAAATTGCTGTTCGAGCAATCAACACTGCCATTGGTCGGATTTTGGTGTGGTGGCGGACACGTGATTCGAACACAAGTAGGCGGTAATTCAGTCCATATTCCTTGCGCATCGTTATCATTGTCATCTACACACGTGGTTGTAGACGATCCGTCCAAAAAGTATCCGTTGTTGCATGTGAAACTTTATACAAAACTTATTATTTAATTCAATCCTTAGCTTTTAAGTTTTTCTATTATTTTTTTACCTGCAAACACTTCCTTGATTGTTATCATCAGTACATGATACTCCTCCATTAAGCAGATCGACGTATGAAGGTGTACAAGTGATGCGGACACAAACTGGAGGAACAGGGTTACTCCACAATCCTTGATTATCACCATCTTGGTCATCTTCGCAAGTTGTAGTTGATGGACCATTTAAGAAAAATCCATCATTACAAGTATATCTGTTGAAAAGTTGTTTTGTAAAATTTTTATTTTTATCTCGTTATACAAATTAAAATGTACTCCGAAAAGAACATTTCAAAATCAAAAGAAATTTTTCTTCGAATGCTTGGATATTGTTTGTTACCCCAGATTATGCTACACAAAATCCCAGAAAAAATTCTTAAACAATTGCCTAAGATAGTGGTCGGCAACCTGTGAGCCGCGGCCCAATTGTGGGCCTTTTTGCAAAATGTATTGTACTGCATAACACATTTTGTAATAAAGTAAGTATGGGTCGCGTCTGTCATTTTTTAGTTGGGTGTCTATCATTTTAACTCTTTCGCTACCAAGACTTTGTTCGCTTAAAATTTTAGTCCGACCGAAAAATTTTGTTAAAAATTGCTTAAGAGCAACTTGTCACACTTCATTTATAATTTTAATCATAACTATGTAGTGTATCCCCGTTAAAAGCAGTTCGTAGTTTTATCATAAGAGAATAAATGCGGCTCTTTGAGCGCTGTCTGCGATATACGTCCAATTTGTTATATGGCTCGATACATGTATCTTTTTCTCTTTTTTTCTCTTTGTATTGACGTAATATGTTTTTGACTAACATCATTGTACTGGAAAATTCGCGTATATTCCACTTGATTCGCGTAACGAACTCTCCAGGGGTTTCTGGCTGAATCTTGAATTTACGAGAAAGTTTACGTCACGTGATTTTGTTTTCTATATAAAGCCGATGCGTAGCGAGAAATTATTATTATGATGATCATTATCGTTGTGAGGTAATTTGAAGCGACTCGAGTGGCGGCTCGAGCGAAGGTGATTTTGTTTGGCCACAGGAGGTGGACCGTTAGATTTTTGTGTCGGTGGACAGTTGTTGAATTTATTTTATGCCAGTGGTTGGCAGTTTTGTTCTACAGAGGTAGAATTATTTTGTGTTGATCGAATCAAGTTATAGCGTTGAGTTCGCTTTGCAGTGTGGCAAAGCGTGGAATAGAATTTCGTCGGTCGTGATTTTGTAATACATTTGTTGTTATTAGAGACAGTGGTCTCTGTTTGTTGTGAGAAAGAATCTTCAACGAAATCAATCCGAGCTTTCGTTAACCAACTGTATAAACCGTCAGGCTCATAGCAAAACTACTTCTTGAGTCGGAATAAAATAAAATTTAGACACAGCTTTGTTTCAGCGCAGGTATTCGGGTTACCTAGCTCAACTGGTCCTTTGGGATTCCCAAACAAAGTTTGTGACACAACTTTTTTACTTATGTTTAGTCGGTATTTTTGACTTAAATCCCAATGGTTATTACACAAATTTTTTTGTTGAAAAGGTCTGTTATTTTTGATTGTAAAAAGATAAAATTTGTTAAAATCGGTTTAGAAACAAGGGAGAGAAAGAAAAAGAGAGTAATCAGTTTTTTCAAAAATATTTTTTTTAAATAAAGCTAAAATATCGCAACTTACTGGCATTTTTTCGATGTTTTCTGTCGTATTTGTTACTTTGCGAAGAAACTCTAATTATAGGGGAATTTTTGACGTAAAAGCTTTTATTTTGGAATTATTATGTGTTTCACTTTTGCAGTTATACAGGTAATAGTAATAAGCACTGTATGTTTCAAGTGTACTACTGGGCCTTCAATAATTTCTAAAGATAGAATTTGGGCCATCGTAAAAAAAAGGTTGCCGACCACTGGCCTAAGACATGGTTCTCACCTTGTGGGCGATAGCATGTTTGTAATTGAGCCACACAAAGACGGATGAAAAAGGTGTTGAAGTACTATTTTTGTTGTTGTAAAAAGATTTCCGTTTGCATAGTAACGTCTTATACGGCTTGTATCTGTATGGATGTTGCCCAATAATTTTTTTAGGGTTTGCAAAGTAATTTTTGAAAGACCGCGATACGGTCTTAGTCTCACGTTTACAGAGGCTCTGTTGTCAGCCATTTCACTTCTACTCGATAGGAGTGAATCTCGGAGTGAATCTTAATGGGAGTGAATCTAGGAGTAAATCTAGCGATAAAGGGCCAGGGACGCCGGATTCTTTTTGCTAGGAAGGGCAAAATTAAAAAGAACACTTTTTTGTTAAAAAGGCACTCCCAACAAAAACAAATTTTGTAACCGTACTGCAATTTGAAATTTTTGTTGACTGATAGAATTTTAGTTTGCGCTGCACACACTGGTATCTCGGAAAAGTTTCATTTTGCTAATCGGTTATTTTGGTTCGCGATTAATTTTTTGGCCAATATCAAACCTTTCTAATAAAACCAGAACTCAAAACCTTAATCTTTAAAAGCGTGCTGCATCTTGTAAAATCCCTTACGTTGACTCTGTCATGACCACTCGCTACGATAGCTACAATAATAGCTAATTTTACACAAGTTTTTCTCGATTAGCTTACATATAAAAAAAACCAAATTCTATGAACTGGTTATTAAACCTAAAACTAATCAACATAACCACAACTAAGCTTTTGTAAAAAGCACCAAAACTAAACATTCAACAATTGCTACTTCCATACAGAGTAACCAAAGACAGATAGATAGACATTGAATGCATTTTGCTTTGGAATATCAGTAAATAATTTTCACATACTAATCGGTGAATACATGTAGTTGTTAGTTATTGACAACACAACGCTGGATGAAACATTTTCACTATCAAGAATACGAAAGGGGTAAATAGATAGAACAATAAAAAACTTACAGAGCTATTACGAATTGCGTACAAGAAAAAACGTAATTACATGAGCGTAAATGGCTCTTTAGATTAGGGCTTCTCAAACTTTTTTGTTCTGCAACCACATTTTAAAAAATAAATTTTTGTGGGAACCCAATATGTTTAAGCTAATTTTACGTAAATTTTTTCCTATGGAAAACCACGCGTATGCATGAAAAATCATGTAATAACAATGAGAAATGGAAATAATAACCTAAAGGAATAAACAAAATTACAAAAACAGACTTAATTTTACAAACATTATCAAGCACATTTAATAGGATGGAAAAATTATTCTATATTCTTTCACAGCTACTTTATCAAGATAAATAAATAATTTAATTTTTTCGCATTCATCTATAAAAATCAATCTTGGCTTTAGACTCAGTAGGTAATTTTTTTGCTTTTGTTTCTAGCGGTTCTCTTGATTACGCCACGCGACTCACCTTTTGAACACGCCACCTTACTACTTTATGACGTAACAATGGTGTAATGACACTTTACCTTTTCTAGTTTTTGATTGTCAATAAATATTATTGTAAAAAAACAATATCAAAAGCACAAAAAGGCAATTTGTTTTGCGACTCCACTTGGGTTCGCGACCTACAGTTTGAGAAGCCCTGCTTTAGATCAAGGTATGATGTCAATTATTAAACGCTGCACGATTAATACTACTCAAAATAATTTATTAGTGTTTTGTTGCTTGGGCAAAGTCACCTGCAACGGTTTGTAAATTGATATTGTCAAACAAGTTCTTATGAATATTTTCAAACATTCGATCACTAAAACTGTTATCTGTCATAATGCGTCCAAGCATATTGAGTATTGAGTAACTTATATCAGAGAGCTTGCTGCTTAAAATTAGATTACGCCACGATTTCTTTGCTTCTAAATAAAATTTTTTATAATTATTACTAGAAACTTTTGCTCTTTGTAAGTATTAGGAAAATTTCTAATGTCTTGTTCTTCTTTTAGAATTCTTGGTGTAATTGTTGTATTTGGTTATTTGCCATCATTTAATGAATCGAAAATTGACTATTAATTAAAAAATGCTATTCGAAAAAACTTTCTGCTAAGATATAATTTACTTTTCTTATTCAAGTAGAAGAGGGATTTTGCCTGAAGATTAGGTAACTTAAGATATCAATGACTCTATATTGCAACGTTAAAGCTTTTATCTTGACTTTCATTGCTGTGCTATGATTCACAGTTGTCTTTGTAATTTTACGAACATCGTTGGATTTAATAGTGATCTAGATTATATAGGTTAATTGTAGAGCAGAACTAAAAAAATATTTCTGTAATACGAATTTTAAAGGCCACAATCTGCCCCATTGTACCCCCGCGTTTTAAGAATATTAAAAAGCATCGGGGCAGCTGACCCCTTCCCCCTCTTCCGGCGCCACTGCAAAGGACGACATTTAAGTATTTAGCTTCGGTGCAAAATGCAACCGCTAATAAAGCTAAGATTTATTATTTATTGAGTGTTTAATTTTGTAGCCTATCTTTTTCACACCTAATTCGAGTAAAATTTTGTTTGTAATCTGGGCTACCTGAGATACGTACAGTAATTAGATAACAAAAAAAGTAGATTTTATTATTTCGACCACAAAAAAGTATTGAATATGTATTTTCAATGTTTTTTTTATTTCAATATTTGAGGCATTTTTATCCGTCATTGAAGAAACATGGGCATTAATCTATTGCTAAAACAAGGTTTCCCAAACTTTTAGTTCATCGGTACCCTTTGGACACTTTATAGGTTTGCATGTACTCCCAAAATTTGGTTACGTTTCTTTAAAAAAAAAAGGTCTTCACTTGAAATCAGTCTCAGATTTTACGAATTCCGGCCCAAAATCAAGGTGATCTCTAAAAAAAAAGGTCTTCACTCTTTCACTACATTAAACTGTTTAACCCCAGAAAACCCACGCTATTAAGCAATTGTAGAAAAAAAATAATTTTCACCTAATTGGGTAATTTGTACCTTCTCTATTTGAAAACTTATTTTAAAAATTGTGTTGGGGCTCATTTTAGTTGTTTTTGGGGATGTGACATATATGTCACACTGGGCCTTTGTGTATGTTTTAGCGGCAAAATCGTAAAATTTTTTAAACTTTATTTGACACAGTAAAACAAGATAATAACAAAAAAGTATTTTTTAGGAATATTGACAACTGCTATAGACTCTGATCAAACAAAGAAAGTAAAATAACGCAATTTAAAAGGTTTGAAAATTTCATGCTTTCAGCTACGAATTTGATAATTTTCGCTGTAGCCGAAAGCATGAAGCCAACAATTTTTGAAAGAAAACTGTAGTCATATGACTTTTAAAAACCAATAAAAATCAGTTTAGAATTATTGCATATGGATCACATTAGGTGTTGCCAATTGTTTTCATTCCAAAAAATTAAAATTTTAAGAGTTAAAAACGTTTAAAGTTTATGTTACACATATGTCACAGTGGGTTCTCTGGGGAAGTAGTTTTCTGGATTCTAAAATTTCAGACATTTGGGTCTATTTCAAAATCATTAAAACTTAAGTTAAACAAGGATATTCTCTCACATCTAATGTAACCCTTAAAAAGTCAAAATGTACACCAGTTTGGGAACCCCTAGTCTAAAATATTTGCACATTTGAACAATTTCTAAAAATAATTTTCGATTTACTCTTACGAAATATTTGATGTTGATTTGAGCTGGTTAGAAAGCCGTTTGCAGTACCAGTAGAAAAAGCTATTAATGATTTACAGGATAAACGTGGACCTTAGAAACGATTGTACTTTTAAAGACATGTTTGAGTCCTAGCCTGTTTAAGCTGCAAGTTTGGTCAAAGTGTGTGTTTCAACTTGCATTGGCAATAAACACGTTCAAGTGCTTTTTTTCTTTTAGTAGTGTGTATTTATGTGAGTTGGGGTAATGTTTTTAAAACCATTTTGAAGTTTTTTCATGCATAAAAAACTTAATACGCCACAGTATTTTAATGCAACAAAAATAGACCGCAAAAGAAAAAAGATGGAGCACTAAATCTTCTTCATCAATTTATTGTTTTATTGTCGATAAGAAGCCATGACTAAACGTTGTTAAAAAATGTATGTTAGGCCTATAATGTAAAAAGTTATAATCATAGAAAAATATATTATTAAATATTTATTACACAAAATGACTATAAAAAGTAGATGTGCAATTATTTTTAGATAGATAGATTTTGAATTTTGGTATTTACTTTTTTGCAGCGACAAAGCAAGTTTTTTGACACAGCTTTGCTACACATTTTTTAAATTTTCAATCATAGAGGAGCTGTCACAAAAAAACAAGACTAAAATAAAATGCTACTGAAAATATTTTGTGTTTTTTAAATTGCATCAAATGAATTACTTATGTTTAATTTTAGAATGATTTCCGGATAATTGGTAAGATTAGTCAACGCTTAAATCGCAATGAAATATTTTTGTGACTTATCATTGTCTTTTCCGAAGTAAATAGAAACAAATGAGGCGGATCACAACAAATTTCTCAATAAATTAAAAGTGTTGACATTTGACAAAATTAAAATGCTTCTCACGTGCAAACGCTGTCTTCACTGTTTCCATTAGAACAGGAAACACTTCCATTTACCGGATTTTGTCTGGGCGGAATACAAATAATCCTAACACATGTTGGAGCCGGATTATTCCATATTCCATCAGGGTCGTTGTCACCATCATCAATACAAACAGAAGCCTCGGAACCACTCAAGAAAAATCCATCATTGCAAGTAAAACTAAAATGGAGACATAAATTAACGACTATTAACTGAATTATTTTCTTGTTTTACAATTGTTCTAAATTTTTTTTATGAGCTTGAAATCTTTAGAATCTTTAGACCTATTAGTAAAAATTACCTGCATCTACTATTATAGTTGTTATTATTGCTGCTTATTACTATTTCATTTGTAGGATTGACATGAGGAGGATTACAAGTGATCTTCAAACACGTAGGAGGTTCGGTTTGGAACTCCACAATCAATTAAAGTTTTACAGATAGATATCTTTTTAGGAAAAGTATTTACCTGCAAGTGCTGTCATAGTTGTTCGCGTCACTGCATACAACTATTCCATTTGTAGGGTTAACATGGGGAGGAATACAAGTGATCCTTACGCATGAAGGAGTTTCTGCACTCCACAACCCATCCGCGTCGTTATCTTCATCATCTTGACAAGTGGAAGTATCTTGTCCATCCAAAAAATAACCAACGTCACATTGGTAACTAAGAAAAGTAATCTTAAATGAAAAAATTGTTGGCTAAAGTTTTACTGAACAATAAACATAGACCTTTTTAAAGACCAAATACAACCTATCAAAATTTCCTTGATTTAGACTTTATTTTATAGTATAAGGCAGTTACGCACCTGCATTGACTGTTTAAGAAGTTTCTATTTGAACACGTGACTTGACCATTGTCTGGACTGGTTCGGGGAGGGTTGCATGTGATTGCAACACAAACTGGTGCCAGGCTGCTCCACACTCCTAATGCATCACCGTCTTCATCATCTTCACAAGTGGAGGTTGGTTCTCCATTAAGAAAGAACGCGGATGTGCAAGTGAAACTAAAACATACAAATTGATTCCCATTTGAAATCATCTTGAAAATTAAAAAATAGCATTAGCCCAAAACTAAAATTTGTTTGGTGTCTATTAAATCTTCTATAGAAAAAGAATTGCGTCTTTGGGTGTGTTTTTGTAAAAGTTTTGCATAACTTTTGTAACTAAGTAATTAGCGTGCAAAGAACAATTCAAACTACCGGTACGTAAAGTTTTTTTCCTGAATGCGGAAAAAACGAGAAACAATGAAAATATTTGGCAAAATTTTTTTGCAAATTGATTAATTATAGATTAGGTGATTAGGTGATAAAAAGATGATCATTGTATTTTTTAGTAAATGTTTTTTCAAGCAAACGATTCCGCAAATCTAAGGCTGCAAAAGCAAAGTTAAGATATCAGTCAAAATTAAACAAACGTGATTAACAGAGAGAGTAGTGAAAATCTTTGAAATATTCTAATAATGTTGTTTTGAATAATATAAAATGGAGCGATGTTTAAGATGAAAAGAACGTAATTAACTAAAATTTATTGAAAACTATCTTTAATTGTACTTGCTACCAAGAAAAATTGTGAAAGGAACCGATTTTTTGGAAATTTATTTTGATACTTACTGACTCAAATATCGTTCACTAAAATATGTACTGTAAAAGTGATTTTACAAACAAAATAAACAACTATCCCATAATGCACATTGACAAGATTAAACGTAATTATTTGTATCACGATAGATTTTAATTACCTGCAAACACTCTGATAGAAATTGCTGTTCGAGCAATCAACACTGCCATTGGTCGGATTTCGGTGTGGTGGCGGACACGTGATTCGAACACAAGTAGGCGGTAATTCAGTCCATATTCCTTGCGCATCGTTATCATTGTCATCTACACACGTGGTTGTAGACGATCCGTCCAAAAAGTATCCGTTGTTGCATGTGAAACTTTATACAAAACTTATTATTTAATTCAATCCTTAGCTTTTAAGTTTTCTATTATTTTTTTACCTGCAAACACTTCCTTGATTGTTATCATCAGTACATGATACTCCTCCATTAAGCAGATCGACGTATGAAGGTGTACAAGTGATGCGGACACAAATTGGAGGAACAGGGTTACTCCACAATCCTTGATTATCACCATCTTGGTCATCTTCGCAAGTTGTAGTTGATGGACCATTTAAGAAAAATCCATCATTACAAGTATATCTGTAACAATTTTTAAACATTAAAAAAATCTTACGGGTGAAATAGAATTCAAATTAAGCGGTGTTATATTATCTTTATTATTTTGCTTAGTTTAAGAAATAGCTATTCAAATCTGATATTCATCAACGTACGTGCAAACGCTGTCTTCACTGTTTCCATTAGTACAGGAAACACTTCCATTTGCCGGATTTTGTCTGGGCGGAATGCAAATAATCCTAACACATGTTGGAGCCGGATTATTCCATATTCCATCAGGGTCGTTGTCACCATCATCAATACAAACAGAAGCCTCGGAACCACTCAGGAAAAATCCATCATTGCAAGTAAAACTGAAAAAAAGAGATTACAAATTTTTTAGTTAAATAATGGCTTAAGTATTACGAATTCAAGTTGACGATCTTTTGGTAGCGTGTTTCATCATAACAAAAATAATTTTCTTAATAGAATGTTTAATTTAATTGAAATTATGTAGAATACAAAAAATACCTAAAGATGTCATTTAAATACTTATTTTGAAATACCTGCAGACACTTCCGTAGCTGTTACTATCATTGCAGGAAACGATTCCGTTTATTGGATTAACATGTGGTGGATTACAAACGATTTGGATGCAAGTTGGTGGAGCTTCACTCCACACTCCATCGTCATCACCATCGTTATCATCTTGGCACGTCGTAGATTCTCGTCCGTTCAAAAAATATCCAACATCACAACGATAACTATTGAAGATTAAAATGCAATTTCAATTTGAAATGAATATCTTGGTATTTTGATTTTTTAATACTAACATAGCGCATATTGTTGTGATATAAACAATTTGACAATAAATTTGAGATTAAAATTAAAGCGTTGAAGCCGTTCTTATCTTTGACTTCAAAAGTTTAAAATTTTTACTCAATTAAAATCCAATCTCTGGGTTTAACGAAAAAGATTTTGTAATAAAATTTAAGTCTGCATAAAATTGTTTTTAACTGCATGGGATTGCGGTTTTTATTAAAAATAGAACTTTTTTTTAAAGTTCTGTTGCAATTCCTATGCCTTTTTACAGGTAAGAAGCTAAGACACTGAAAAAGAGAAGCACCAGACTAATATTCTTTTAAACATATATATGTCTGTTTAATGTCTTCAAACAATGTTTATGAGAAATAATTTAGCATTGCCAAAAGCGCGACACTCAAAAATATAAACTATTAAGACACTGTGTAAACCCAGTACGCACCTGCATTGACTGTTTAAGAAGTTTCCATTTGAACACGTGACTTGACCATTTTCTGGGTCAGTTCGGGGAGGGCTGCATGTGATTGCAACACAAACTGGTGCCAGGCTACTCCACACTCCTAATGCATCACCGTCTTCATCATCTTCACAAGTGGAGGTTGGTTCTCCATTAAGAAAGAACCCGGATGTGCAAGTGAAACTAAAAATTTTACACTTTTTTTGTGACTGTCACAATTAAATTGAATCAGATAAAAAGCCACTAATTTATGTTTTTGTTTTTCTATGTTTCTCGGGTACTGTGAGAAAAATGTTTTTTTAATAAATTGAACAAAAATTTTGCTAAACATTTTTTTACAGAAAAACTGTTTTAAATTAAATAAGGAAAATTTTATCAACAAATATCTTAAAATACTTTACTGAACACTATTTTTCTCAAAAACCAAGTTTCTAATATTTGGTACCTATACATATTTATATACTTCAAATAAACTCCTAAAGTTTCTTAACTGTTACTAAATGGACGTGCTGAAGTAGAAGGAATCAAATTTTTTTATGGCTCAAGGTAGGAATTAGAAGATAAATAAAAGGCTTTTCCTTCAGGCCTCAATTTTCATCACTGCCTGCTCTTATTGATGTTTCGATCCGTTTTAAGTTTACTTTCTTTCAATTTGTTATTTTTTCTGGTTTTGCCCGATACCGAAAAATTTAAAATTTTATGATTTAGGACTTTGGTGAATGAGATATAAACTTTTTCCGCAGGTTTCTAGAACGTCTTAACATATTAGGGCGACTTAACAAAACTCTAAATTTGCTTGTTTTTCCAGCTACTTTAAGAAGTTTTTATGGTTACAAAACAAAAATTTACTTTTCAAATTTGATAAATTTTGAATTTACAAACTTTATAGTATTTGGTTTGTACATTGTTAAATTCTAAAGTTTTAAAACCCACGTTGAAAAGTTAATCGATAAAAAAGGTTTAAAAAATAGGGTTCAACAATCATGGTGAAAAAGTATTTATGATACTTACGAAACCTTTTTATATATTAAGTTATATTATAGTACATTGCTGAAATTAAAAAACTTATTAATTCTTTGTTTAACTCTGTTTGGAGATATTTAATTTTTATTATTTTTCAAGGGTACTTTCCTTGTACTTGAACTTTTGTTTATGCCGGAAAAATATTTACTTTTTAGATATTAAATAAAACAAATGATAAAAAGATTTAACTTTAAAGAAACAAAACTATCGGTAATATTGTATATATATTTATAAAATCATTACCTGCAAACACTCTGATAGAAATTGCTGTTCGAGCAATCAACATTGCCATTGGTCGGATTTTGGTGTGGTGGTGGACACGTGATTCGAACACAAGTAGGCGGTAATTCAGTCCATATTCCTTGCGCATCGTTATCATTATCATCTACACACGTGGTTGTAGACGATCCGTCCAAAAAGTATCCGTTGTTACATGAGAAACTATAAAAAAATGAGATTGTTTCTTTGTGTAAAGATAAATGGCGCCATCAGAGCTATCGTTAATTTGGATTAAAAAATAAGGACGACTAAAAAAAATTTTTTGGGCACATAAAAGTTTTCACTTGATGTTTGAAAAAGATTTTTTTGGTTATACTTCAAACAAAGATATCTTTTTTGGTCGTCACTCGTTGTCTTTACTATTTCGAAAAATTAATCACCCCAATAATTTGGTCAGATTGGTTGATGGCTTGTATTTGCAACACGATATTATTGCTTAAAATAAGATAAAATAACAAAGCAAATCTAAAGTTAGTACATTTCTGAAAAAACAAACAATAGCGAAATATTTTAAGAAACTACCTTTCAAAACACGGACGGTATGTTGGCCCCGCGCCATGCATAATATCACAGCAGGAACTCTAAACTTGCAATAGGGATATTATTGTTCTATGATTTCATTTCAAAAAGTAATCTACATCAAATTTTTATTTCATATAACCACATTTTGTTTATAAAACCGAGCTTAACTCCCTCTCAACCAAAACAGTACACATTTTCGAATACTCAATTCTGCAAGACAAGGTTTATATTTGTTTGCAAAAACACAAACTTGTTACCTGCAAACACTTCCTTGATTGTTATCATCAGTGCATGATACTCCTCCATTAAGCAAATCGACGTACGAAGGTGTACAAGTGATGCGGACACAAACTGGAGGAGGGTTACTCCACAATCCTTGATTATCACCATCTTGATCATCTTCGCAAGTTGTAGTTGATGCGCCATTCAAAAAAAATCCATTATTGCAAGTGTATCTAATGCAGAATTTTTGGTTATTTACGAAACAAATGAAGGCAATGAGTTAGTGAGTTCTAAAGCTTAAAGTGATAACCTGCATCAGCGTTAAAATCTTGTTGCGAGTTTAAAACGCTTTTCGTAAGTCTTTAAAATAATTCATTATCGTTGAGTGAAAAGTTTGCAAACCAAATATAAATAACGTTATTATCAGAACAATAAAGTTAAAAAGACACGGTTGTGCTTTTTTTGGTAAAAGTACGATTATTTGGAATCTTTAAGAGTTTATTGTTTAAAAAAGATCTATATTTATGTTTTATTCAAAACTTGCAAAATAAAAATAATTCTTACGTGCAGACACTATCTTCATTGTTTCGATCAGAACAGGAAACAGTTCCATTTACTGGATTTTCTCTGGGAGGATTACAAATAATCCTGGCACATGTCGGAGCCGGATTATCCCATGCTCCATCAGCATCGTTGTCACCGTCATCAACGCAAGTCGAGGTGACAAAGCCCCGTAAGAAGTAGCCATCATTGCAAGTAAAACTAAGAAATTGTTTATGGTGTGGTTAACTTGAATATTATCGATTTTGGAATAAAAGCTTATCTGACTAATTGGCTATTACATAAGTTTTTATCGCTTTAAAGTAAATAGTTAGAAGTAGGACTTATATCGTTGCAGAAGATTGCTTTGTTTTTGTTGCAAGGACCGATGATTTGCTTAAATGTAATTTACATTATTTATATACTCCAAAAGAATAAAAAAAGAAAAAATATTTAAACAAATGTGTCCACAAAAAAATTTTTAAAGAACAAACTTATTTTAATCGGACTATATTTTCATAAAGACCTGCAGTGTATAATGTTGAGACCAGTTGTGGGAAAACTACGGTCTGCGGGCCATATCCGGGCCGCTAAGCTTTTTCATCCGCTTTACAAAATTCAATGTGAACTGTGTAAGAAACTAAAGTAAAAGCTTTTTTACTATCACTTCCCCAAGAATGATAAAAAAATAAAAGTGTAGACATTTTTTGGTCTTCGAGTAAATTTGAGGCGCGAATACTACTCCAGTCCTCGATTAAAATTTTCTTTTGAACCCAGCCCTCCAGCAAAAAAGTTTACCCACTCCAGGTTTAGATCAATGAGCCCACCCTCAATTCTGCCGACGCGATTTTTTTGTAAATCTTATGCAAAGGTGTAGCAGGTTATTCTTTCATCATAAATCGATTGTGTGATTAAATATTAAACGTGTGTCGGTAAATGTTTCGAAAGGTCATGCAACATAGTACGCTCGTTTTTGTCAGCCTGAGGAGTCTGCCCCTTCCGACAATAGTTGATAGTTTAAACTAACACGAAATTTGGACTGAACAATTTCATGCAAAACTCTTATGAGTTTTGTTCAAATTGATTTATTTTATATACATGGGTTGGTTTGAATTACAAGAAAAAAACAAGTTTAAAGTTGTAAAAAATTTACTCTCGTATCACATAAATTTTTTATAAAAGGATGGCATTGAAAAGTATGGACAACTTACATACCTGCACACACTGTTTTCAAAGTTTTGATTACTGCAAATAACAACTCCGTTGGTTGGATCAGTGTGAGGAGGATTGCATGTGATTCTGACGCAAACGGGGGGGAACGCACTCCAGACGCCTTCAGCGTCACCATCTCGGTCGTCTTCGCAAACAGACTGAGCGGAACCATCCAAAAAGAACCCGGAATTGCATTCATATCTGTTGATGAATTGCATCGCATAAAAATGCAAGCCTTAATAGAAGACAGATAAAAAGAAAATGTAAAATATACGTCAATATTTTGTATTCCTTCTAAATCCAGCAGTAAAACTTGTTTTATTGAAAGTTAGATCACCTCAAAACATGGATCACTGTTTTTTTTATACTGAGCTATTTCAAGTACTATAAAGTACTTTTAAAAATAACAACAAATAAAATTTTTGATGAATATTTCCAACTTTTTCCGAATTGTAATGATTTTGGTTTTAAATTCCTATTAAGATATTTAGTCATAAGATACAAGAAGTTTGTTTTCACAACGTAATTATTGCTGTGACTGAAAAAATATCACAGGATAGAAAATTCTAACCTATTTAAAATAATATAAAGCAATCTACTTTATAAGCTAAAAAGGGTTTAAGGCTTTCACTAAATTAAAATCTTTAGGCATTATAACAAATAAAATAAATTAATAAAAATTTGAAACTTCATTTTCCCTTATAATAAATATTGTGTACACTTATTTACAAAAATGTTAAAAATTAACAAGTTTTTCATCCAAATTACATGTGAAACACCTACACGCATGAGCTTGAAAATCGGTTGCCCAAAGAGCAAGTAACTCTTCCGTTGGTGGGATCCACGTTTGGAGGATTGCAAATAACTCGGCTACAAACAGGAGCAGGATCACTCCAAACTCCGTCTTCATCTCCATCTCTATCATCTTCGCATGTCGAACTTGAAGAACCGTTTAAATAAAAACCGAAATTGCAAGTGAACCTAAACGGAATAAGTTTTATGACAAACCATTTCTAAAAAGAGGATTTTTTAAATAGGTTTTATCAAATTTTTTGATAAAAATTAACACAACGAGCATTCTTGGTTGATAAAAATAATAAAATTGTTTTGCATAGATGCTGTAAAAATGGTTTTCAAATAAACGCAACTTTGTTTTGTTTTTTAACTGATTTTAAGCCATTAATAAAGTACTATTATGAGAAATGTCAAATTAAAAAAAAAATAGCATCTTTAAAAGACTATCTAAAAGTTCTTACAGAAATAACATTTTCAGCACGAAATCAACTATTATCATCATTCAAAACGTTGTTAGCTTTCTACATTCATAAAAGCTTTTTTTTAATTGCTCACTGAAGAATTGGATTTCTAGTTATACTTGATTATAAATGACGAGCCACCTGCTTTATATCTAGCAAATAAGTCGCTACACGTACGTGCATTCACTGGCGTAATTGTTTGCGTCTGAACACAAAACCTCTCCGTTGTTCGGATTCGTGTGAGGTGGAGAGCACTTTATGCGAACGCAAGTGGGGGGTGGTTGTGACCATTCACCCAGATTATCGCCGTCATTGTCGTCTTCGCAAACAGTACTACTTCGAGTTGTATCACTGATGATGAAGCCCACATCACACGAGTATCTGTAAAAAAAAGTTTGCAGGTATTATGCAATTAATACTTTGAAATTTTTATCGACTTTAAAAACAGTTGGATGGCGATGACTAAACGAAATGATGTGATAAGATTTTTCAAAATTGCTACAACACATCAAAGTATTTGCACAGATAAAAATAGGTGGCACTTGATTAAGCGAAACCTGCAAATGCTTCCTGCGTTGTTTCTGTCCGTACAGGAAACGTCCCCGTTTTGGGGTTCTGTTCGTGGTGGAACACATGTGACTTGAACACAAGAGGGTAGCTCATTGCTCCATTTTCCATCTTCATCTTTTCCATTATCATCATCTTCACAAGTTGATGACGAGGCACCATTTAAGAAGAAATTGTCTCGGCACGTAAACCTAAAGTACAAAAAACTTTTCGTTGACAAACAGTATTAAATGATTTGTTAGTTTTTGCATAATGCCATTGTTACTGGCTAACTTGTAAAAATATAAACGTGGCTATAAAAGTTAATCAATTTTCAATTGTAACAAAACTTTTAAACAGCATTTTTTTTATTAGCACTGTGATGGCTAATATTTTACCAATTATACGAGGGATGATTCAAAAGTAACGGGACTGCACAAATAACTATTTTACTTCAAATTCCCCGTAAAAATTACAGCTTGTCTCCTTTAAAATAATCTTCTATAGCCTGGATGCATTTTATCAATCTTCGATGCCGTTCTTCGAACATGCCTGGAAAGATTCTACTGGAGTCTCTTGGAGTTTCTTCGTTATGGCTGTTTTAATGGCTATTGATTCTTGAAAATAACTTTTTTAATGACTCCCTTGATTTTAGGAGAGAGGAAAAAATCGCAGGGAGCCAGATGTAGTGATTAGGATGGTTGCTCCAGCATGGCAACGTTATTTTCTGCTAGAAATTTTTGTATGCCCAAGGCGTTGTGAGCAGGAGTATTGTCTTGATGAAGATATTTCATGATGATCTTGTACACCCTCTCTCTGTTTATGCTCAACACATCTTCTATTATTCTAATAGTAAGGTGACAATCAGTGGTACTTTTTCTCTTACAAACTCAACATTTTCATTTGTTCTGCTTGTTGTTGGCCTTAGACTCCTTGGGTCATCTTCCACATCCTCTTTTCCCACTTTGAAACTCTTGCGCCACTCAAAAATCCGAGTTCTTGACATCGTGGCATCTCTGTAGACTTCTTGGAGAAACTTGAATGTTTCAATTGAAGTTTTTCCAAGCCGAACGCGAAACTTTAAGTTGATTTTTTGTTCGAAGCTCATCATTTGTTAACCAAAGAAAAAAAGTCAAAAATCTTATATTAATTGGAAACGAACTACAGTAAAACACCTTTAAAGAAAAGCATGTGAAAAGCATATGGTTGTAACAGACTGCTGAAAATGCATTTTTAAAACATCGGGCTATCTTAAAAAACAAAGTTTTTATCACTGTTATAAACGTTGTTTGCGCAAAGCATACAGTTCCGATACATTTTAAACACAACTCGTATACAATCTCAGTCATTTATTATCTAAAATTAACCCGAAATAAACTCAGCAATCGAATCACCTGCAAATACTGCCTTTCAAATTGCTGTTACTGCAAACAATATTCCCGTTTGTAAGATCCACCAATGGAGGTTTACAAGTAATGCGCAGACACGTCGGTGGAGCGTTATTCCACTCTCCGACCGCGTTTCCATCACCATCGTCAATACACGTTGTCGTCGATGAGCCAGAAAGAAAATAATCTTCATTGCAAGTGTATCTGGAAATGTTACAAACACAAATGAAATTGGAAGGTTTAGAAATACTGTTAGACCAAGATTATGATTCTTTTTCTAAACGAAAATAGAAGTGATTGAATTTTTGAGCAGTTTTTAAGCAGTTACTAATAATTGTCGGCAGCATGGTCAAGTGGTTAGAGCGCCGTGAATGTGATCGACAAGGCCTAGATTCAAAACCTACTCGCGCCATTTTGTTTTATCCATGAAAAAGACATTTTACGGTACTTTCTCCTTCTTGGTATTCTTGCCAAGCAGTTTTAAATTTCAGTTATATCTCTGTAAAACTAAAGAAAAAAGATAAAAATTTCAATCCGACAGCAATATCTTGGCATCTTCCGAAGCAGGTCGGGGTAATTGCTTACCTTATCTATTAGAACCTCCGTCGCTTTTCTACGAGTTAGGAGGTTAAATATAGAGATAAAATAAATAAAAAAAATGAACAAAATTGAAACAAACATTTCAAAAGTAGTTTTCTATAATCAGCAATTAAGTAATTAAATTCAGTTTCTCTCTCAGACATTGGGAACATTGATTAATTATCCTTTGTGAATGCAGGAATTTTGCTGAACAACAAAATGAAATAAAGTTTCTTTTCTTGTCGCTTTACTTTCGCGACTGAATGGTATCCATTTAACTGAAGGGTAAACAAAGAGTGCCTTGATCGACTCAAAAATCGAATTCTAGTCATCAGCAAAAAAGGCAAGCGCTTTAATCACTACACTACCTTAAACAATAAACCATTGTTTAAGGCTAAAAAGCAACACTTACCGGCATTCGCTTCCAAGAATATTTTGATTGGAGCACGCAACAACTCCATTTGCCGGATTAACACGAGGTGGAATGCAAATTATTTGGACACAAGCTGGAGCTGGTGCGCTCCATTCACCCTCGGTGTTGTCGTCTTTACCATCCCGACACACAGAGCTGCGAGAGCCAGCCAGAGAAAATCCAGCATCACAACGGAAGCTAAAGAAAAAACACAAAAACGAGAGAGTTCATAAAGAATCAAAATGCTTTAAAAAAAATAAAACATTAAACTTTAAATGTGAGGGAAAAAATTTATGCAGAATTTAATCACCACTTATAAAAAATTAAATTTTTATTTTAAATTGACGTTCGGGGGAATAAGTTGCATATTAAATTTATTTCACTGTTTTCAATGTAATAAAAATTCAATTTTTATAAAAAAGGTCACACATATCTTCATTTGGTCGATTTCCAATGAACTCGTAGCATAAAATCAGCATCTTATTTTCGAATTCCGTTTTAACTAAGTGCTGAATTCGATTATAACGTCATAATAAAACGATTAGCTATGCTGTTATAACTAAGGTGCGCCAACCTTATCGTCTGCTGGAAGAAGAAAAAAAAAGGGATTTCCTAAAATTTTTTTAAATTGAAGATATAATTAATTAATTATAAAAATAAAATGTAAAATGAATTGAAGTATTTTTTACCTGCATTCACTTCCGTAGATATTTGCGTTGGTACATGACACAAAGCCGTTTACAGGAGCTGTATGCGGTGGATTGCAAATAATTTGTCCGCACGTGGGCGCCAGAGCAGACCAAACGCCATCATTGTCGCCATCCAAGTCATCGTCACAAGTGATTACAGGCTGACCTATAATGGCAAAGCCTTCCTGGCATTCAAACCTAAAAACACATTTTCTTATTATGACCGTTTGAATTTTTCGACTCTACGTTAACACCATAAACTATAAGAAGGGTGTATTTGGAATAAGTTTTAATTGCAAACAAAACAAAATGTACCGAGGCCATTCTACACAAACATTCTACCTGCATAAGCTATTAAGGTTGTTGCCGTTTGAACACGTAACGTCGCCGTTTTCCGGATTGACTTGTGTTGGGGAACACGTGATTCGGGAGCAGGTTGGTGCCCTATTTGACCACTCTCCCCGGGCGTCATTTTGATCTTTGTCCTCGCAAATCGTAGTGACCGGTCCCTCCAAAAAGAATCCTCTACCGCAATTAAACCTGCCAAAATAAAAAAAGAAACGTTGCATCATCATCATATCATTAATCCTATTGAATCAACGGACAGTCACGCAGGCCCTAAATTTAGAGAACCAACTAGCGATTACGCCGATCTACTTTTGGAGATGTTTCCAGAATAGAGCTAAACCCAGATTATGGCCATCGCGTTCTCAAGGCGCTATCAGCTTGGCCACACTGCCGACTATTTATGACCTTTGAGGCGAAATATCAATTAAAATGTAAAGCAAGTAACGTTTAATTTAAGATATGAGGTTGTGGGGGTTCTTTGAAAAAGTTATTCCACAACCACTAAAATTGTTTAGTTAAATTTGAGAAATTTATTTTGAAAGATGTAAAAAGAAACAAAAATACAATAAGACTTTCAACATTGAATTTATTTAAATTCGTTTTAAACTTAATTCTTATGTCACTTTTGTATAATTGAAGAAAGAAGACTGGCTAGTTAGTGTTTTTGACTTTGTGATTTTTAAAAAGTATGTTTAATGAATAGCCTATTTACGTTATATTGACTTTAGGCTAATACTTGGTTTTGCTATGTACGGTAGTTGGAAAGCACTTTAATTTGACACGGAAATCGTTTTTAGTAAGAAAGTATTAATATTTAAACTTCCGTGAGTAAAAAATTAAAAATGCAATACTTCAATAACCATCATATTGTTAAGTCATGTAGATCACAAAAACTAAGTTTACAACCAAAGAAAAAAATTTGCGTTTGAATAAAAGCTTATAGTTAAGGTGACTAATGAAACTGTAAAATACTCGTAGATTGGTGATATTTGGTAATGTTGTATCGCTAATCTTTTAATACATTATTGTTTTCAACATGGTCTTTTTACTTGTACCTGGTAAAATTGAAAAAGTGTAAAATTAGTTTTTTGTCAGTTTACTCAAGTTTTGACAGAAATGATTCAACCTTTTTTGAGAGTTCAATTTCGATTGCTTACGCAGCACTTTAAACTTTATAATTACTTTAAAAAAATTTTAGTTGCAACTAAATCCAGTAATTGCCTTTGCTTTTGCTGTGCTTCTCAAATTAATTGAAAATTTTTATCTCGGTTTTATCCGCTAATCGAATGTAAATGCTTGAGGCAAATGTTGCCAAGTAATTAAATTACCAATTAAAATTGTTTTTCTTTTATGAATCCTTAATTAAACGAGATTTGACTTTGTTTACATATTGAACTAGTATCGTCAATAACAACGTTGAATTGTAAATATTAAGTTATTAAAATGGAAGTATCGTTATTCGCATCCGATATAATAGCGATTCTTTACTGTCATCCATATTAATACTATCAAGAGAAATTTAAAAACCAAGTCGCAAATTTGTTTTGGCATGCGAGAAGCATGCGAGAAACAACAGTGGATAAATAGTTTGATCTATTTGAAATTCGGGGACCCTTCGGAACTCTTATTTGGTGGCGCCCTGTAGTAAAGTCTTCATCATGGTTTTCTCAAAGAGGAAGAGTGGACCAATAATACTTCTAACTCAAGACGCAAATACTTTTAAGGTTCTTGCGACATGAACTCACGTCAGTATTTCTTATCCTGTGTCCCGCGAAACTTTTCAAAAAATATTCGTCCATTGTTCCGCAACCTTTTTTTAGAGAACACTGCTTTTAGGGACGAAAATCCCAAAATTTGAGATAGATTCAAAGTAAAGGCCTTTTCTTTTTTAAAGAACACTACGTTTTAGAGACGAAAATCAAGAAATCTGGTCCAAGAGCGCTGCGAATTTAAAAAAAGTTTTAAAATGTGCCGCAGGCGGAAATAGGTTGAGAACCACTGACTTTTGTGCTTTTATTTGAAGGTGAAACAAAGACTAAAGAAAAGATCTTTATCTATTTTCGTAAGAAATATGTTTTAACTAACAACTTGAACGGAACACATTTTTGTATAAAAAAATTGCGCAAGTTTTTACATTATTTTAACAACCCCAAAGTTGAATAAGAGAAATCAAGACATTACGTTGCAGAGAATTATAAAACTTTCGCTATGTTAAAACGTATCCAAACAAGAAAATTAATGCTTTGATGTGTGCCGATCGGGCTATTATTGGGAAATACAGCAAAGTATTGCATCCTTTCTCTGCTTAGACCCGACGTTTACCCTGGTAAATTATAAAATTGGAAAATCTAGAATATTTACATTGCTTGTTGCGTCATTACGTTGAAAAATATTTGTTAATGAAATAAAATCAAATTTTACATTGTTAACCAATAAAGTTAATCACTGTTTAATTTGATAAATTCAACGTTAAGTTCAATCAAAATTGATTTTTTTCAGATTAAATACTACATTAAACTGCATAAATTGAACAAAAAACCCCGCATTAAAAACTAACCTGCAAGTGCTTCCGAGAAAATTTCGGTTGCTGCACCTCACCCTGCCATTTATCGGGTTACTTTGAGGTGGCCTGCACGTAATTCTAACACAAGTTGGTGGACTGGCAGTCCATACCCCGTCGTCATCCAAGTCTCCATCATCTTCGCACGTTGTAGAAGAACTTCCGTCCAAATAGAATCCAGCATTGCATGAAAAACTGTTTATAGATTGAACATTTAACAATTTAGAAACAAGTTTATTTAAAATTTACGGCACAATTGTATTGAGTATAAAAGGCATTTTTTCAGTTAACTGTCAAAGAGTACTCTATCACGGTGGCAGAGTAGGCTATCTACAATATTAAAGCCAATCTTTATGACCCATTAGTTTCCATCAAAAAAAAGAGAGTCACAAATATAGTAAAATTGCAATACAAAGTTATTTTAAATTTACAAAATTAGTTATTCACTTTGGCCTTCACTTGACGTTCGTTGCCAAAAACAAAACTTTTATGGTCTTCAATATGTACAGTACAATTTCAAACCATCTGCGGCTCATAAGTTCTTTCAATTTGGAAGAGTGGCCTGTCAGAGTAAAAACTAGCAACTTACAACCATGGTTTAAGCTCATTTATTTAAAAGATTAAAATAAAGAAGGGCCGTAAGCAGTGGCGTACCGAGGATTTTTAATAAGGGGGAGGCATACAATTACAACCAAATATGCTTAGTGCAAAAGGATATTCAAGAGTTAGTAAAAAGAAAAAGGTCTTCACTTGGAATCGGTCCCGGAATTGACAAATTTTGTCGCGAAAAAAATGTTCTCTGAAAAAGGTCTTCACTTCTCATCAATCACGAATTTCATGATTATCGTCTCTGAAGACTTTTGACCGCTGGAAAAGTAAAAAAGGAGTCTGCACATCGAATTTGTCTTTTTTTCTGCCTAAAAGATCTCCAATAAGGCCATGGCACCAAAATTACTGTCCAACATACGATAAACCTACGTATTAGTCATCTCCGAAGGGGGAGGTATGGCACAACCCCCCGTAAATATGTTCGTGGCCGTAAGTCTGATGTTTGTTTAATTTTGTTAATGAAAGTAAATCTTTAGCATTTAAATCAAGATCCACACGCATAGCAGTAAAAGACGTGATGCAGAGAGAAGTTATTAAGCAGGCTAATTGTTGAAAAAAAATGAGGAAAGTTCGACCCATTTCAGTTTCTTGTTTAAGCCAATCATTGAGCAAAAAACTTTTTTTCTTCCATTTTAAAAGTTTTGGGATTTGATTTCGGGAAAATAGTTCGGCTCGTTTGGAATTTCTTATCTTGCTTGAGAGCAATAAATTAAATATTAACCAAACCTAACCGAAACTAAAGTCATACTGCTGTAAAACTTCCGACAATAACTCATTTGCACCATTATAGCGAATTACACACAACGATATTATAGCTCCATCTGTTGAAAACTCCCACTAACGCCTTTTTGGTTAAAACATCTTGATTTGATTGCGTTTAAAGCTGCTCTGCAAAGAGTTTTGTTGAAGCGTGAGTAACATGGGTACACGGATGAGCGAATAATGGGAAAACGTATCATAACCCAAAACTTTGACTCTCATCTTTTAGAAATCTATAAACAAATGAAAAATTTATAAAACCTTAAAATATACTTGCCTGCATACACTTCCTTCACTGTTTCCATTTGAGCAAGTGACTGATCCACCATCAGGAGCTGTTTGAACGGGGAGGCAACGGATTCTTTTACATACTGGGGCTCTATTAGTCCATCTTCCGAACCTTCCAGGTCGTCCATCATGAGTGCAGGTGGTTTCAGTTGCTCCTTCGAGCAAATAGCCTTTGTCGCAAGTAAATCTAGAAGTAGAATCAGTATTAAAATGCAATATATTCAAACGGGGGCGCTTCCTAAGTTGCCTGATTGTAAGGCTTTTCAAAATTTATTTCTTTTAATTACCCAAAGGGAATTGTTTTTGGTGAGCTGGGTGTTGGTATTGACTCAACAATTAATATCAGGGCGTCGAACCGAAACCGAATCAGACCCGTAAACCCCTTATTAACTGTTATTTTTTTGAACCTGAACCGAAAATAAGCCCGTAAAATTAAAATTTGCTGAACCGATTGTTACAAAACTATCACACGCACACATTGCTAAGTTAAGGTTTAATAAACTAAAAACGAGACACGCCTAACACAATATAATTAAAAACATAAGACTCATAGATAACCGATGACCAAACAAACAAACATAAACCACCAAAACATAACTGCAACTGCATAAAGAAAGAAAACGGAAAGCTACAAACCAAACTGCTTAAAAATGAGAAGCACCAGACTCGAGTTTCGCTCTTATTAGAGCTCGTCAGTGATGCATATCTCACTACGAATCGAACTCATTGCATGTGGTCTTCCACGCAGGAGACAACACCACTAGACCATGCGAGCCCGATAACGACTCGATGACAAGCAGCTGCATTATACTGTATATAATTATAAAACGGAAAGCCGCCGCAGCATGCAACAATTAAGGCGTGAAAAAAGGTACACGCTTATCATAATCAGTTCGATTGGTAATAGCAAGTTTGAGTACCAACCATATCACCGATAAAAGTGAAATCTGCTGAACCTGAACTTGAGCCTGAAACCAAACTTTGTTTTAAATAGTTCCGGTTCAACACTTTGATTTTAATTGTGATTGATTTATATACGCCTAGATAAATAAGAAATGGGCATTGGACGTAGTTACAATTTATTTAATCACTTACTTGTGTGGCAAAACAGAGACGTCATAAACGACTTTCTTGGTGATAAGTTAAAGCAAAAAAATTGGTCATGTAGCTAAATAAAGAAAGCGCAGTTTCAAATAGATAGCATGCTGAAGCAGTAAAAGTGAAAAATGTATTAAACGGAATGCATCAAAGGTAATGAAAAAAACTTAGAGACAAAAATGAGATCTTAAGACTATGATGATTATTTTAAAGTTTGTCAAATAACTTAATGCGATGCACAACTTTTTTGTTGTTGCCCGTCGCGTTACTGAGTTAGTTTTAACTACTGGCCGATGGTGAGTTTTGGTAAGTATTTTAAATTATGTGTAAAAACGTATGAAATGATAGGTCTCATTGATATAATGATTTTTACTCCTACCTATTGTAATCGAATGAAATGTCACTATTTTTTAACGATTAAATTGATTTAAACACAATTTGTAAAACATTGTAGGCCTATTAATAATTTCTATAATCTTACATGCTTGCAAATAAACTTGCGAAATCAAGCAACCTAAGTTGCTATAGTCTACAATTTGTGCTAAAGACGAAGTAAAGAAGCATGGTTGTAATTGCTTCGAAAAAGAAATTGGTAACGTAATGACGCAAATAGATTTTGAACCACAACCATGTCAATCATATTTGTCATCAATTAACTGCTCGGCCATGGTGTCGACTTTTTTATAACAAACATGCATTCACTTACTTGAGAATAACACTTTATTTTTTAAACAAGCTACATAAAGATGAGAAACACCAGACTCGAGTTTCGCTCTTATTAGAGCTCTTCAGTGATGCTTATCTCACCGCGAATCGAACCTGGGACCTATGATTCACTGACGAGGTGAGATAAGCATCACTGACAAGCTCTAATAAGAGCGAAACTCCAGTCTGGTGTTTCTCATCTTTATGCAGCTTGTTTAAAAATTAATTCCAAATCCTCATAATTCTTCAAATAACACTTTATTTTTACCGAATTTTAAATTAGTAAATACTTTCACCATATATGATATAGATATGCATGTGATTATATATTTCACCACTCATAGATCAAAATTTTTTGAACTAACATCGCGCGCCCCCGGGGTGAAGGCGCTAAAAATTTTCGGGAGATTAGGAGGAATATTGTAAAACACGTAAAACTTCTAGTGTTGATACAGAAATTATAAAAAAAAGCTGAAAATATTTACGATTGGGGTCGAAGGCACAAACGTTTTAGAATACCTGCTATAAAATGCAAAAACGAAATATTAAAACTATTCATAGCTGCCTAAAAATTGCAAAAATAAGCAAAAAAATGAGTTTTTGTAAGTAAAATTTGACAAGATAAAATTTTGACTACTTTTGACTTTGTTTTGAATTATATAATTTAGTGAAAAGACTCCCGAACAACCGATATTATAAGATTGTGAAAGCTTGGTGACGTAATAACGCCCTGAAAAAAAATTAATGATTTTACCGGGCCCAACTTGAAATGCTACAGCATGCACACAAAGCAGAAAAAAATGCTTGATAAAGGAGCTTGGACGGTTACTAATGCTACACTTTATTTGTCTTATATTTGCGCGTAAGTTGCAAGTCCATACGGGATCTAGTAAATATACAGAAGTATAAAGAAGTTCTAAGACCTTGTTACTAGCGTAAAATGGCCCAACAAACTTGATATTAAAAATAAAATTGCAAAAAATTATTGTTAGCACTTTCGGAAATCGCAAAATCATTTTTTCGATGTTCCTCGTAAAGCTTGCCGGAGAAGAAATTTAGTGTTTAACTTTTTAAAATCTACGGGCCAACCAGAAATACTTCCACTTTAAAAATTTTGGTATGCAACTGTTTACCATAATTCGTCAAGAAACATGCCCATCGACCTGCATGAGATATCATTCGGCTTAGAAGCATAGTCTTACAAATTTGGGTTGATAGGGTCGTCGTCGCCACTTCAACTGGTTCACCAGCAAAAAAATTCCAGAACAATTTGATTTTCGGGCATTAAATATGTTTCTCGGAAAATAAAATGCACCTGTAAAAATATTTCTTGGAAAAAAGGAAGTTTTTTACATCCAAATACTGTAGTTTATTTATGTGCTGTACACCAGATTCAATTATAAAAATGTTTTTTGACGTATAACACTTTTAGATTAATTTTTCGGGCGCCAAAAAGATTTCAGGTAGATAACAAAGCTTATGTATTCTGCTGAGTTTCATTTGTTACCTTTGGGTTTCTTGGTGAAATCGTTCAAACTAAGCTTTGGGCAAAATTGTTTTGCTCCCCTTTCTCAAATGCTTTGGTCTAGTATGTCTATTTTTACGAGCCATGTTCTTATTTTTACGCTTGCAAAAATAGACTGAAAAAATATTCCATAAAACTAGGGATTGAATTAAACCCGAATCAAAAACTCTTATAAACCGTCAATGATTTTTTGAACCTGAGCCGGAGCTGGACCGGATCTGAATCTTTAAAAATAAAATTTGCCGAATCTGAACCGGAACGCTATTTTAAACGGTTCGACGCCCTGATTAATATACGCAAGATTTTACCGCCGAAAATTTTTGTATTCAAATGCTTCATGAGTAGGTGATGACTGCAGCAGAAATTAAGTAAGAACTTCAATTTAATACTAATCACTTGGGACAAGTTTTGGCTGCAATAAAATTGTGAGAAATTTGCATTTATTTTTAACAAAAGTTGCAGCAAAAGATGCATTTATACGCATGTATTTTAAAAGAGAGTGATTTATTCAATATGTTAAATCTGCAAAGATTGATTATTTAGAGAGAATCAAGATCCTTTGCCAAAAGTTTTGTAGCATCCTAAAACTTAGCTCCACAAGACATCAAGTTGCTTGGCATTTTATTATTTGGTTTTTGTGGTTCTGGACTAATGTTTGGTCGGGTCATTTTTATGATAGCTTTTAGGTCATTATTCCTTTTGAAATCGGTGATTCAAATGCAATTTACATAACCTATTTCTGTTTTTTAAATCATACTTTACATTTTGAACCATATTTGATAAAGGTTGCTTGTAAAGAAGAAACAGTTACAAAAAGTTGCAATATAAAATTCCTGGAAACTGCTTACAACATCATACCACTTTTGAGAATGTTTAGAAAGTTGTTGAAAGCTGTGAAAAAAGTTGCAAAAGTTGCAAACACTTGCCCTTCTACTCACAAATACTTTGTCTTCTCCAGATTGAACTGAGTAACTTTGTAATACAAAAAGTCTATTTCAATGAGTCTGAAAGGTAAACGCACAGACTCCTTTTATTAAAACCGACACCCAGTAAGATCAATTAAATCAAAACGTTGTGCATGTAATAACGTACTTCGTTTAGTCGCTGCTTCCTTATTCACAATCTTTATTTCTACATGCACTGTGATTGATTTCAAGGTGATTGTGAGTAAAAATGAAAATAAATAAATAAATAAATAAAAAAAATAAAAAACGCCAAACCCCGTCCGAAGGAAAAATAACAACGTTTCCGTCTTGTTTGAATTCCAAATCATAAATTATTCTTTAGACCTTTTTATTCGAATTAACAATTGCCAGTAAAGGAATTGCAAAATCATGGTTATGTACTCGTTTGTTAAGGTTGATTCAAACTGAAAGCAGACGCGGAAAAAGTAAGCCGAAAGGATAGCAAAAAATTCTTCTTTCCGCTTGCTTTTCTTGAGATCGCTTTCAGTCTGAACCAAGCTAAAAAGTTTGAATTTACAAATTCAATGTTTTTCTATTCGACAATTTTTACGTTTTCCGCTTTTAATCCAAACAGTTTTTCCGTTTTGTTTTTTCGCGCTTTTGGCTACACGTTAAGATGCGTTTTTCATTTCATTTCATTTTATCTCTATATTAAACGCAGGAAGTAACGGAGGCGCTGTACATGGGGTAAGCAATTACCCGACCTGCTTCCAAAGATGCCAGTATATTGCTGTCCGGCCGAAATTTTTTATTTGTTTTTTTAGTTTTATGGAGATGTGACTGTAATTTAGAACTGCTTGCCAAAATCTCCAAGCAAGGAAAAGTGCCGTAAAATATTTTTTGCGACGACCCAACAAAACGGCGCAAGTAGGTTTTAAACTGAGACCATATTGATCACAATCACGGCGCTCTAAACACTCGACCACGCTGACGTTTTAAGTCATATGTTAAGAATCACAAGACGACAAAAATCGTGAGATAATCTTTGAAGGTTCCAGCAAATGATATAACGATGACAACTGAGATGTCACGAAATGAAGATTAATGAGGTAATAATTAAACTACAAATTTAAGCCTATCTTGCAAATAAATTAATATAGGATATATTTGATAATTCAAAACATAAGTATAAGGGTTTAAAATATTTTTTTTGGGTGAGGTGAGGAGTGGAGAAACAATTTTGCTCCCGTTTCATGTACCAAATTTTGCGAATCAGGATTTCATAGGATTACTCAAAAAAAGCCTAAATACCAATACCCAAAGTACAATATTGCACGTTGTTTATATATAGCCTATGTGCCCACAAATTTTGCACCGGCCAAAAAATCAAGCTCTTTGCATTGAAATATCAATCTCTGCGGGAAAAACAATTAATTGTTGAATTTAGTGTGCAACTCATTGAAATAAACTTTTTGGGCATAAAATTTTTTGCCCAAGAAACTTTTTAAAGTAGTATTTTGCTTCTAAAAAACATTCTCAATGCACGAAAAAATTTAATTTTGTCCGAATTTTTTTGAAAGTTAATTAGCTTTTGCACTTCTGCTCGTCCTCTTCATACAGCTGTGAATCAAATGTTGGTAGCAACTTAATTCTTAAGACAAATGCTTTCAAACCATTTTAAAGTTTGGTCTTTTCAGAAATCAAATATTCGTAACTCTTTGATAAACAAGGTTTAAATACGTACTAGACAAAATTTTCTTAGCTTTTTGAAAGTTCAGAAACCTTTTCTGTATTCACACCAAAAGACGAAATACAAAGTTTGAACTTAATTCTTTTCTGCTATTTGGGAATATCACCTGCCCTTGTTGCATGGATATTCTCGATCGATTAAATGTATAGCGACCAAAGGCGACCGACAATACGCACGTAATAACCTGGGTATCCGGTGAAAATATCAGCTGACCAAAATATCAACAGACCAAAATATCAACTGACCAAAATATCAACTGACCAAAATATCAACTGACCAAAATATCAGCTGACCAAAATATCAGCTGACCAAAATATCAGCTGACCAAAATATCAACTGACCAAAATATCAACTGACCAAAATATCAGCTGACCAAAATATCAACTGACCAAAATATCAACTGACCAAAATATCAGCTGACCAAAATATCAACTGACCAAAATATCAACAGACCAAAATATCAACTGACCAAAATATCAGCTGACCAAAATATCAGCTGACCAAAATATCAGCTGACCAAAATATCAGCTGACCAAAATATCAACTGACCAAAATATCAGCTGACCAAAATATCAACTGACCAAAATATCAACTGACCAAAATATCAACTGACCAAAATATCAACTGACCAAAATATCAACTGACCAAAATATCAACTGACCAAAATATCAACGACCAATATATCAACAGACTAAAATATCAACTTTCAATATCCAGGAGCATTTATTGGTGGGATGATGGGAGGCTAGTTGGAACTCAAAGCCCCTGTGCAACCCTTCGACGGAGTAATGCCTGCGCGACTTAATTTTGGTTGTTCATATTTGGTCAGTTAATATTTCGGTCGTTGATGTTTTGGTCAGTTGATATTTTGTAGTTGATATTTTGACACTAAACCATGACCTGCATTATTTAGTCACTACTGCCTTATTTTCAATTGCTGCTTTGATTTATATTTTCACGGATTAGCAATCCCATCAGCAATATATACGGTTTCAAGAAAAGTTACCCTATTTTGACGTCATCCTCTGATTTACTTAGTGAGAAATAGAATAGGTTCAAAGTATTTAACTCGAAATTAAATACAATAATAAACTGAATAATTTTTTTGCTCCATTTTTCTCTCTTTATTTTATCTTAGCAAGTTTGGAAATTCACGTCAGAAAAGCATCAAGAATCAGCTAGCAGCTGCACAGTAAAGAAACGCTGGCAAATCTGACTAGAAAAACAGAGATTTTAAGGTACTAACTTTCCTGCAGCTTTTTTTTCAGCTGTTTTGGAGTATCTTTTCCATATAATACAAAAAGATTCAAATAAGCTTCAAACAATTTAAAATATTAACATATTTCAGCATTTAAATTCTTGTGCAATAACTTAAAATAATTCTCTAAACTCACAAAATTCTTTCCCAGTTAGGGAACACTGTTCCAAGTCTATTATTTTGTGTTACTGTATTTCTATATTTATCCTCCTGACTCGCAGGAAAGCGACGATGGCACTCGTATACAGGGCAAGCAATTATCTTGACCTGCTTCCAAAGATGTCAATATATTGCTGTCCGCATGAAATTGTTTTTTATTTTGGTTTTTTAGTTATATAGAGATATGACTGAAATTTAGAACTGCTTGCCAAGACCGACAAGAAGGAGAAAGTGCTGTAAAGTGTCTTTCCCATGGACATAACAAAATGGCGCGAGTAGGTTCTGAACCGAGACCATGTTGATCACAATAACGGCGCTTTAACCACTCGATTACGTTGCTTCTAGATAGGATCAACTTGTTGCTGCTGTGACAACTCTCTTCATACAGCACACTTGCTTGCCTGGGTACAAACTGCAAAACTGACTATTTTATCTGGTGATATTATACCGATGTTATTGATGTAACGTAGAAAAGAAGATGGATATCAAGTCATTACATATCGATTACTTTAACAAAATTGCTAAAAAACACGCCATAACTCCATCCTTCGAAAATACAAAATTTCGATTCTTTTTCCAAATCAAGCATAATACGTAACAAAAAAATAACTTTTTACAAAACGTGCAATTTTTGTTTGTTGAAGACTGGACTTTTTTTATATAGATTTAGCAAATTTTGTTTTTCTACTGCAAAGTACCAGCATAAAAAAATATCAGAGTCGGTTAAAAAATCTCAATAAGATTTTAATTTGAAAACAAATCTTAAATCTTAATCTTAATTAAACTCATATCATACGCCGAGGCGTGGCACATGTTTGCAATTCCTATTGGCGCAACATAGCACCTACGAAACGCAGTCATACAATGGCAGCGGTACCAAGTAGCTGCCATGATCGAAAACATTAGGGCGGTCCGGAAATCAAACTTGGGGTTCAGAAATGATAGTCGATGCATTTCACTGAAATTAATTGTTGTTCGATTTGGTTAAAAGCAACGGAGGCATTTAATTTCGAATTATCGTCAATAGATTACCACGAGTTGCTTTCTGTCTTTTCTGTCAGGCTTGCTGCCATTGCCGCTCTAATAAGTATTTTTTAGATTTTAGTTATTTATAAAGTTATATGACTGCAAGAGCCGATTGTTAAGACCAGAAAGCAAAGAAAAGTTTCGACGAAAAAGCTTTTTTATTGTTCTTTGAAACAAAAGCAGTTGATCAAATCTTAATATACTGTCCAATTCATTTTTTTTTGAGCATTTTTTTTGTTTGTTACATTTTATTCATTTTTCAATATCAATACATGGAGAAGTTTTGTAAGAATTAGAATATCATATTGCTTATAATTTTTTTGTCATGGCTTATGACAATAGTTAAAACTATGTCACTTAAATTTTAATGTAAATAAATTTGTTTTTTGGTTAACTATGATTTTTAAAAAATCGATGCTACGATCAGAGTAAAAAACAGCTTGTGATTCACCGACTATAGAAGACTTTAAAATGACCAGTGGTATTGAAGGAACTATTAACTATTTCAATTTATCGTGGTATTTAAAAGACTGTTTTCTTTCCAATTTAAAAGGGCTGTTTGTTTCGGCCAAATCTCGTCAGAAGAAATCGTTGGCAATGACGAACTGCAAGAAAACGTGATTTGTATGGACTTAGAAAACATCGAAAGTAACGGCGCCTTTGATTCGTTTAGAGAAAGAGACTACATCCATTATGGACCGAAGCTTTCTCGCTTACGGCCCAAGTGAGCGGGATATCAACCAATCGCATGCGCTTTTTCTCTAAATCAATCAGAGACGTCATTACTTTCGATGTTCTCTAAGACTATATAAACTACGTTTTCTTACAGTTCGTCATTGCCAACGATTTCTTCAATCGAGAATTCGCCCAAAGAATTTAAAAAAACAGTGATTTTATAGACTGCCATAAAATGAAAAATTTAAAGGTTCCGTCAGTAGTCAGTACCATTGGCCATTTTAAAATTTTATACTACTAAGAATTAGTTTATTTAAAAAAATTTACAAAATAGCCTAAAACACAAAAAAGTCTTTTCTACAAACCGACACACGCTGTTGAGGAAATTTCTGTTGGTACAACGAACTCTTCCTCTTCTAGGATTACCGTGACGTGGGAGGCAAACTATCCGATCACATGGCGGTACAAGGAAGTTATTCCATCTAGATGTAAAACCTAAAAATAATAGTATAATTAGATTTTTTGAATTTACCAATAAACATAAAACTTCTGTAGCATTGAACAAATGAAAAAAATTGTCCGAATGAATGTTTTTTTGGTGATTTATATAGAAGTTTGCTATAACACAAAATTACCTTTAAAAAAAAATTTATTTTGCATAAGAACAGCAATCTTTGAGCTTGTTCAGTATTTTTAAGTTTCTTTCTTAAACCGGGGATCCTGAACTAGTGCGTTGCGACCCGAAATAGAATCGTGAAGCGAAGACGTTTGGATCGTGAAAGAGGGTGAAAGTTGCGCGATGTTTTTATTAAAAAATGTGTTTGTTTTATTGATGGCAAAACGATATTTTTTTCTTCCAAACTGGATAAAAATCATTTCTTCACTTTTAAAGAAAACACACACAAGTGATTGGGACACAAGAATTTTAAAATTAGATTTTTGGCTCTTGCCGAAAAGTATTTTGCTGACTCCAGGCTTAAACCACTAAAATTAATGCTACTCAATTGGTCAAAGTGGTTAAGAAAATTGAAGCGCTTCTCGAAATTTTTTTTGCATGTTTTCATTGCTGGTTTTGTTGTCAGCAAAAATTAGTAGGGAAAGAAGAGCAGGGAATTATTTCAAGCTCTGCTATGGTTTAAAAAGTATCTACAAAATCACGTTAAATATGTTCAGTAGATGGAGAAAATGCATAGAAGGTAATTTGACCTCTTGCTATTGAGGCAAACGATTCAATTTTGGCCATTTTCACATTAAAGCTGTTTGTGACGATGGCATTGCGCTAATTTTTAATCACTACGACTGTGCAATGCAATGACGTGCAATGTGTCTTTGAACAGTAAGGTTTAATTTGATTCAATGGGAAAAGGGAAAAGGGAAAACCCTTAATTAACAACACAAGTGAGTTTTTTTTAAGCATGATTGAGGATTGCCTATCTTTGTGTTGATAATGATGATTACAAAATATTCAACGCTTACAAACCGCCATCAACCTGATTACAGACCTCGTATCTCCCAATGTGTTCTCACCCATGTCTCTATGACGTAAATAGATAAAATCCAAGTATTTAGGTCTGCTTAATAAATCATAAAAATAGGGCTGGTTTAAATTTATTGGACTACTTTTCAAAATAGTATTATAACTTATGGACCGTAGATGGTTTGAACCTGTTTGAATAAAAATTTAAAAAGGATTGCTTTTGAGGTTGGAACGTCATATGAAGAACAAAAAAAGCGAAAAAGTCAAAATTTGAAATTACTTATTAATATACTGTGTAATTCAGTTTTTTGGTATGTTAAAACCCGAGTCTTTTGATATTATACAATAGTAAAACCCCTTTAGTTTTTTAGATATAATAAAACCCAATTCTTTCGACAATATGAAATAATTTTCGATATAACAATAAAACCCCTTTCGATATAACAAAAACCAATTCTGATTCAATAGAAACGGAGCAAAATCTGATCTGAATAGAACAGCTGCCTCGGATAGAAAAATAATATACCCTTGACCCCTGTTTTTCTGTGTCTGACCCGGAATCGATGCCCTTCCAAGCAACAAGGGACGACAAAAAGAAATTTTGTTTATGTTTTGAAGCGTAACACCCTTAAAATTTATTTTATTTTAAATTTAATAATAAACTTATGAATAAAAGGACTCAAAAGATCACCATTGAAGATAAACCGCGTGACTTCATTTAGAGGTTCTCGTAAAGTGATTGTCGGAAAGCACAAAAGATATCACTCTACCAGATGAAGTAATAGTATATTAAATTAAGTTAAACTAACAATTTTTTTAGTTTTTAGATTTGAAATACAATAAAAAAAAACTCTTTGACAATTAAAATCAAAATTTTCTGTTTGAGGAAGTTACAGTACCATTACAGTAAGTTGTTCTCCTGCTTCCAATTCTTAATGAGTATCCAAGGTTGCAACTATAAGTGCACGAACTCCCGGCGTTGTTTGCATCAGTGCATCCCACTTTGCCATTGCGGGGATTTGTTCTTGGCGGAAAACAGGTCCTTCCTTATAAACAATCATTTAATTTATTATAGTCAAAAAAATAAAAAAGCAACCGAAAGTTTAACTGCTTACTTAAGCAACTTGGAGTTGGATTGTTAAATCTAACAGCGTTACTTGTTGAACTTCTTGCGCAGGTGGTACTTCTGCGACCAATAAGCCACAAACCTAAACATCTTGTCAATGAAAAACACGTTTCACTTTATGAAAAAGAATTTCTTACCCTTATCACAGCCAAATCGGCAAATAACGCCGATTTCAGCCCGTCCGTTTCGAACATTTTCTGCCGGAGTGCACGAGATAAATCCATTTCGTGGCTTGTTGGGAAGACGACACATTGCAACCGGTGGCGGAGACGCTGAAAATTTCTTCCACAATTATACAAAAAAAAAAAAAGAACAAATTCATAAAAAATCGTTTTATTGAGTTTATTTTTGAAAATTCGTTACATTAAGTTTTTACATTCACCAACAGAGTCCTTTTTTTACGGCCTGCCACGGCAGGTCAACTTCTTTCTCTTTTCTTGTCCTCTACACCTTTTATCTTTGCACAAACTTTCTGCATGTCGCTTTAACCACAACCATTTTTTCTTTTTTTCATTTTTTTTTCTCTTGCTTATCGGCTTTTCTTTAAAACAGGATTCCAGAATGAAAGCACCTTCTGGTTTTGCAGGTACAGCAAATATCTTTTGGTACCTGCGATTTGTCCGTTTAAAAAATGTTCCATGAAAATAAAAATATAGTAATTGAATAATCAATCAGTTGCAGTTTTTATTTATAAAGCAAGGCAATTAAGAATAACAGCAAATTTATAAAAAAAGCTTGCAATTAATTTGTATTTGGGTTTGCAAGAACGGGCCATAATATTGTCAATGTCAGCGATCAAACAGAGCACCGAAGATTTTGGTTTGTACGAACAGCACAAAATGACCGTTCTGGTCTGACTGTCGAAATTAAGAAAAAGTATTTGGCAGAAACAGAAAACTTTCCCAGGCATGATTTAAGCCATATTTTTTAAACTAAGAGAGTTATAAAAATAAAAATTATCCACTTTGAAACAGCAAAAAGTAATAAAAAATCCGCGATTTTACTATTTATAAACCTAAAAATAAATAAAGCTGAAACAGAACGTTAAACTACCAGCTTAGCACCTCTTCTTTAGATAATCTCAGATTCATTAATTTTTTAAAATTTCTATCTCTTGCTTGGCTAAGCCTATCCAACTCGCGGCTAGCAAAAAATTTTTTTCAGATGCTTAATTAAATTGAATTACTGCACTTTCCTGAACAAAATTTGAAATACCAGACTTTTGGGCCAAGAAAAGGTTTTCGCTTTTCTGCGCGGCGTCAATTCTCGCTTTGATTCGACTCTACTGAATTAACACAGTTCTATAGCATTGTTTTTCAATTACTCTTATTTTATTATTTATATTATTTCATTTTATCTCTATATTTATCCTCCTGACTCGCAGAAAAGCGACGGAGTCACTATACATAGGGTAAGCAATTATCCCGAACTGCTTCGGGAGTTGCCAAGATGTTGCCGTCCGCTAGAAATTGTTTTTTGTTTTGTTTTTTTAGTTTCATAAAGATATGACTGAAATTTAGAACTGCTTTCCAAGACTAGCAAGCAGGAGAACGTTCCGTTCAGTGTCTTTCCAAGGACACAACAATGGCTCGAGTAGGTTTCGAACCGAGACCATGTCGATCACAATTACGGTGCTCTAACCACTTAGCCTTGCTGATGGAGTCTGCTGCATTTTAGAAATAATTGCGAAAACCAGTACTTTTCAACAAAGAAGAATTAAAACAATCTGTTACTACTGTATAATCCAATGGTTCTCAAACTTTTTTTCGTTGTGACGCCTTTGCAAAAGTTTGCTGAGCTTGCGACGCACCAGTCATAAAAACACTGCTACCAAAGTTCCATTTAGTAGTATCGCAACACTTAATGAAGAAAAGAAAGAATCAATGAAGAAACGAAATATCAAAAAGAACAATAGCCCTATCATTTAGTAATTTAGTTCCAATCTAATGTGACGTGTGGGCTTGTTTATTTTTGCAAAGGTCGTGGAACCTTGGGAGAATCTTTGAAACTGCCACCCTCATTTCTCTTTCAACGTCTATTCGTGATCGATATTTAGTTTTAATGACGGCCATAGCAGAAAATCCAGCTTCGCATAAATACGACGTAGCGAAAGGGACAAGTACTCGCAATGCTTTTTTCGTCAAAGCTGGGTATTCATCATTCACTGAAATCCAAAAATGTGTCAGATTGACTGAATTAAACGTTCTTTTCAGGGAACTGTCGCAGGTAAGATCAATGTAGTCTTCTTTTTCTTCTTCAGTGAAGAAAGATGGGATGGGCTGGACGTAAGGGTCGCTAATCCATTTATAACTTGATAAATCTTCTGGAAAGTACTGTGCGAACTTCAACTCGAGCGTAGATAGGTGTTGCACAAATACGCTTCGTAAATCTGAAGGCAGCATCATGCTTTTCTTCTCAAGCAGATTGGACAAAAAAAAGAAGTACTGAGAATTTCCGGACACATTTGCCATATCTTCCTTCCATAAATACAGCTTTTTTGTGAACGCTGTGATTTTATCTGAAATGTCGAGCATATTTCTATCAGCCCCTTGCATAGACAGGTTCAGTTTATTCAATTTAGCAAAGATATCACACAAATAAGCCAATTTTAATAAAAATTCGTTCTCAGCTAGGTAATCAGCAAGTTGATTCTTTTCTTGTTGCAAAAATGCATGAAGTTCCGACAGACCTGTTTCGTCCTTATTAGGACTCGTCAGGACACTACAGCTTGTTGTTAACACCAGCTGAAAAAGTTGAAAACTTAAACAGCTGGCACAACTTTCTGTTTGTGGTTTTTACACCTCAAACATCCAGTTGTGGACCTGAACGCTGGGTAGGTAGTACAAAGAAAACAATGTTCCACCAGCGCAACTGCAAATGACACCGCTAAGCCGCAAGGGCATACTGGCGGCGGTTCCGATATGCTAACCACATCGAGTTAGCTAACACGGATATGGGTTAAGACAAGCAAAAGCTGGTGTCAACAACAAGCTGTAGTGTCCTGACGAGTCCTAATAAGGACGAAACAGGTCTGTCGGCATTTGCTTGTTGATTGACTTGACCATTCTTACTATATGTTTGTAATGGGAACTGCAGGGTTTTGCTTGTCTTAACCCGTATCCGTGTTAGCTAACTCAATGTGGTTAGCATATCGGAACCGCCGCCAGTATGCCCTTGCGGCTTAGCGGTGTCATTTGCAGTTGCACTGTGGAACATTGTTTTCTTTATGCATGAAGTTCGTTCAGCAGTTCGTAGACTCGTTCAAATGATTTTCCAAGCGAAAGCCACCTGGATGAACAATAAAAAAGCAAAATTCGATGCTCTGCATTCATCTCTGCACAAAGTTTTTCAAACACTCTTGATTGTGATGGCCGTGTTTTGATGAAGTTAATAATTTTGGTGACAATTTCAACTGTAGCACCAAGTTCCGGGCTCAGTTCACGAGCCACCAATGCCTCTCGGTGAACATGCAATGCATCCACTTAGCCATTGGGGCATGTTCTTGAATTAGGCTTCGAAGTCCAGAGCGGCTGCCAGACATTGCTTTGGCGCCATCTGTGCATATGCTAATGCACTTTCCCCAATCTAAGTTGTTTGTGGAAATAAAATTGTCGATTATGTTGAAAAGATCAATTCCTCGGCAACCAAGTTCAATAGACTTGCAAAAGAGTAGTTCTTCTACCAAGTTGTGCTCACAAAAGTCAACAAAACGCACGTAGCATATTAGGTGGGCATCTTGACTACTATCAGTCGCTTCATCTAATTGCAGGCTGAATTCTCGCTCTTTCATTCGATCGATCAGTTGATCGTGAATGTCCAACGCCATGTCACCAATCCGACGACACACGGTATTATTGGATAACGGTACTAACTTTAATTTTTCGGCAGCTCCTTCTCCTATCATCGTACTTGCAAGATCAATTGCAGCAGGCAGTATTATTTCCTCAGCAATGCTGTGAGGTTTTTTACACTTAGCGATTCTGTGCGCAACTAGATAGGATGCTAATAAAGCCTTTGATGGGAGTTGCGTGAATTTCGAAATGGTTGATACTTGGCTCTTCATATCACTTAATTTTCGAGCAAAAAAGTTTCTGGGTTTACTTGCAAATTTTGGATGTGATGATGTCAAATGTCGTTTAAGTTTGTTCGGTAACATACTCTCAATGGCCAATATCTTGTTGCAAATAACGCACTGAGGTTTTTCCTCACCGTTTTGCAAGATAAACGTGAAACCAAAATTCAAATAAGTGCCGCTGTACTTGCGAGACTTCTTTTTAGGTTTATCATTTCCAATTGAAAATTTACGCTTGGCCTGCAACATTAACTTGCTGTTTACATCCATTTTATAACTGACTTTTTACTGAATAAATTTTATAACTGACTTCTTACTAAATGAATTGCGCAATGCGTTGTAAGCAATAAAAAAGATTTTAGTTGAAGTAATGGCTATTACATAACAATAGAAAAAACTTCGAATGCTTGAAGCGTGAGCCGGCGGAAATAGTACATTCTTGGTATCCAATTAAGAACAGTAAGCCTTAAGCTATAAAACCGTAATTTATACATTAAAATTTTCTGTTTTTCGAACAGAATGGCTTTGCGACGCCCTACGAGATTTTAAACGACGCACCAGGGCGTCGCGACGCACAGTTTGAGAACCACTGCTATAATCCATAAAAAACATTCAAACCAATCTTCTGCTGCTGATGCTAGGCTATGCATATATTAGATAATAATTTTTAGCCGTTGCAATTAAGATAGCTACAGCAATTTTGTATGAAGGCTATTTCACGCCTTAATTCATCCATAATTCGCACTAAGTAGGAAAAAGGGTGGCTTGATACGGTAGCACAATTTTTTTCAAAATCAAACCCATGCTTTTTAATACCTTCTACTCATATTTAGGCTGCAATTGAAGATAGTTATAAAAATTTTCGACCATCACTATTGTAAAAAAAACGTTTGTTGTTATGTTTAATACGTGCCCATAATCTAGCTTATCAGTGTTTTAAAAAGAAAATGTGGTAAACTCTTATCGAACGATTCAAACTCCCAAATTCAAACAAGAAAATTAAAAACCGAGTTCTCTCCGATTTGTGTTTTGCTGCATCAACTGCCTGATAAGACGAAACAAAAGATGAAGAGTCTCAGATTGAAATTCTTGTGGCTGGCTGGCTGAAACCATACATTAAAAAAAAAATGTAGCGGTCCCGCATTAGGCGTCGAAGATCACGGTAAACGACTTGTCAATCGATCCTCACAAAAAAATAATTAGCTTATTACCAGTAATCAATTTATGTAGTGGAAAGTTCTGTAAAGCACTTTAACTTAGGTCCAGTAGTGGAAAAATTAATTCTTATTTAAATTAATAGGAACCACCTATTTCCAGCAGTAGTCTGTTCGGAAGAACACAAACAAAAACGTAAAAGTTTCTGTTGTAAAAAAATAGCTGTTAATCGGGTACTTTAACAATTAATTGTATTTGTCAAGAACTGTATTTGGGACAATTAATCATTTGGGATTTCTATTTTAAAACGTCAGTTTTTTCTTAAGCTTCAGCTTTTATTAAAAAAAAGTCGAAGATCTTCAATGAGAAGAAAAAAGGTTTAACGTTTTAAACGCGACGAAAATGAATTAAACAACAGCGAGAAATGATCCATCGAATGCATTTGAAGGAAACTAAGAAAAAAATTGAGCTTGTTATAATAATAGTTTGATAATGAAGATGACACAAACAGAGTAATAACGTAAAAAAATGGTCTAAGACGGACTTTAAACAAGATGTGGACTGAAAAACCTTTAAATGTGGACGACAACTTATTTAAATTTAATTTACTTTTAATGCGTGTTTTTAAGCAATTAAAGTGTTACTGTTGTCAATGTTTGTTTAAATTGCTAGAAAAATTGCTGCTGGCGAAAAAATATTTTTGTCAAAAGGCTCGATAAGGAAAGTTGGCCGAGCACAGTATTACGAGTTTTGTTTTATCTTTTAAGTTTTTGATAAATATTCTTCAACAAAAACTTTAAAACAGTGATTTTTTTCTGTCTTCCAACTCCCTGTCTTGTTCAATAATAAAATTATCTTAACTTTGCAGCAGAAAAGAGAGGAATAGTTTTTTTCTTTTTCAGCTTTTATAATGTTTTGAGTTATGCAGATCTGGTCATAAATCCGAGTATAATCGATTCATATTTAAAAAAATATTGTTACGCATTCATGTAAAATAAATCAGATTTTTATTGTTTAGCTCCGTCATTGCTTTTATTTGGATTTTTACATATTTTGTACTGATAGTCACTTAGTCACTTACTGTACTGTAAAATCAATTTATGGAATCAGCTAGGGTAGTAGCTATAAAAAGAATTAACTGTGTCACACCTAGGAAAACCTACTTGAACTATGATTCTTATTTTATCAAAATAAAGAGAAAAAAGGGAGCACTATTTTTGCATCTTTAAACTTTTTTATTTTTACTTTTCTTAAATCATTAATTTGGTTTTTAAGGCACTTATCGCAATAAAATATTTCTTAAACTGTTATGCTTTTTACGTTGTAGGTAATTATCATATATTGCAAAATACAAAAAAAATACTAGTAGAAAGAATGTAAAATTACTCCCCAAAAGTAAGCGTTTAGTTTTACGACAATTTTTTACACATTTAAAATGAATTAATTTTAACTTGCTCAACGAGTTTTTATCGCTAACTATCTGAGAACATAATACCATTCTCTGAGTGTAAATATTTTTAAAGAAAAACTTGCCTGAAGCTTAAATTGCTTTTCAACTTGGTAATCAGGTTTAAATATATCAACTTTTCATTTAATTTTTCTTGGTTTACTTTAAATAGAAAAAAACGAAAAAATTTTTTGTTCTGTTTAAAGCAGAATTGACTCTTTAGAGCTTAAGTCATCCAGCAGGGGGCGTAAACCACTTTGAAAATTTAGATATCGCAAAAATTATACTGATCCCTGATAAGTTAACACTAAAACCTTATAACCAATAGCCGACTCTGTAAATAACTATTCATTATTTAACTATTGGTTGCTTTATAATTTGTTTATTTAAATCAAATTCGATTAAACAAACAAAGTATCACATTCCACAAAACTTGTTTTAGTCGCCATAACTAATTTAAATTTACAAACTTTATTTAGTAGTTTTGCTTAAGTTCAAAAAAAAATTGCTTTGTGCAAGAAGAAAAAACAAGATTTTACTAAACTTTATAATCGATATCGGATTTTAATACCAAAGATTTTCCTACAACTTGGATCAAGTAACATTGAAGTTGATTTGTAGAAAGCTCACCACACTTTTTAAAAAAAGTCAAATATTAAATTTTTTTCTTCTCAACAAAAAGCAGCATAGAGCTAAACATCGTATGACCGTGTTTGCCTGTGTGCTACTTCTGTTTGAAGAGCAGTCAAAATTGTAGAAAAGCACCGTGACAGCATTAAGGAATTATTTGTTTTAATGGCTTTTCCAAAGGGCACAGTAGAAATTACACAGATATACTGAGCATTGAACTCGTGTCCTTTTGCTTGCTGGTCTGAATCTTATCGCACTGCGTTTTCCCGGCAACCGCGAAACGGATTTGGTAGGCTGTAACATTGAAAAGTCGTGACGTAGCTTCGCAAAAATTTTTCAGTTTTCGAAATTCAAGTGAAGACCAAAAAAGATTTTTACTGGAGATCGAAGAGTAAAAATTGTTTTCTTTCCTTCAAAAGTTGAATAAACACTGAATAGTCTTCACTTCAGTTTAATAAATTCTGCGTCTAAAAACGTCGGCTAAAGAAAAGCTGTGGCAACACTCGACGATCGGTAGGTTGTTTATTTTCGTTATCAAACTACAAAAACATGTCTTAAAATCTTAGTCTATTTGTTTTGATTTTAAACGCTGTAATTCAAAATTGAGGGATTTTATTGAAAGTCCAAATTTATTTTAAAACAGAAAATAGCCTAAAGCTTAGTAAGCCTATAGATAACAAATCAATAACGCATTGAAGCAGAATCTTGAGAAATTCGCTTTAAAATGCTTTACTGAAAAAAATCTGGTTACAAATAAAAAAAAGTTAAAAAATCGTTGCCACTGTAGTATGTGATCCACATTTTATTGTGATTTATAGAAACGTATGTCTAGACTAGTTTGTGATCTACATTCAAAGTCGATTAAATAGATGAATTCTGAATATAGTGTAAATCAAAAAGCATATTTTGTGACCTTTTAGATCGGGTTTGGGATTGGGATTACCGGTTAGGAGTTGGGATTAGAGTTAGAGCTAAGACCACCATGTTTATTCATGAAAAATTGTTGGGCGTTTTTCTTTTCAACGTCATTATTCTTCTGCGTTTTCAGTTACGTATACTTATTCAGCTTTGATTTTGAAAGCTTTTAACGTTGTTGTAGATCACACGCTATACTAAAAACATGCATGTAGATCACATACCACATCGGCATTAAAACATTTTTATCTAGAAAAATATAACCGTCGCAATCATCATTCATTTTTTAATTACGTCATCTTCAGCCAATTATTACCTTCAAGACAATCGATTCCCACTAGGTTGTTGCACATGTCCGTGCCGCAACAGCAGCGGCATGTCGAATCGACTTGTCGCGCGGTACATTGACTGACTGTCGGGGCGCCTATTCCGACAAGTTTGTTCTGTGAAAGACAAAAACAAATATTGAGATTAATGTCGGAACCACCTGCGGTTAGCTGCTATTAAAACGACCGTCTGCAAGACGGCGCACGGGCCTTCAGCGCCAGAACCGCAATCGGTTAGGAATCCCGAGTTCAGAACCTGATCACTCGGTTGTAATTTTGCATTCAAAGGCGGATTTGATTTTTAAAACGGTTTTGAATAATCAGGTTACGTCTTATTCGGATGCATAGTATAACTTTGGAAATATAATTAGGTATAAACTTTGAATGTAAGCAACTAGGCGTACTGCCTTATAAGACTGCTTCAGAATTTACTGATTCAATTTATCAATAACATTTTTTTGTGTCAAATCTTTTTTTGAAACTCTACCAGACGCTTTTCTTTAATTAACTTCATAAAATTTTGTAATTGTTCTAAGCAATATCTTATTTAGATAATTTATTTACTTTTAGCATCAACAAACGCTGCAGTTTTTTTAAAAGTTTAAAATTGCTTGAAAGTCTTCTAAAAAGATAATAATTTTTGAATTCTTCCGCCTTCAAATTTTGAATCGGATATGTAGTTATATTTTAAAGATTTAATTTTTTTGGACATCGCAAGCCTATAATATTGAGTGCCATTGTTGTTCTTCAATTGGATTTCTTTGATTCGCTCAACGCGTTTACGTGGTCACTCGTGCTCGTAAAATTCGCTTTGGCTTGTCAAATGACAATAAAGAAAGCTTTGAACACTGATTTGCATAAATCAATCAATCAAGTTTATTTATTTAGTGCTTGAAATATTCATCATGGAAAAAAACAGGTATCAATAATGTTGCACTAGGACACTGTGGAAATGACCATACGGTCTTCTATGTACAGTGCCACCTTTATTTTCAATTAACACAAGAGATTTTACAGAATAACAAAAACAAAAGTCAAAATCATAAAAATAGTCATACACAGAAATAATAACAATAACAAATAAACAAAATACAGAATCACACTAGTACTTATTTAAAATATATAGTAGCCCACACTACAGTAGTATATTTTAATGATTTGATTTACTTCTATGTATAAAAGTAAATCAAATCATTAAAAATAAATCATGTTGATAGATATCTAGACATGAAATAAAGTTTCAATTGTTGTTTAAATTTTGAAAAAGAACACAATTTTATATCACTTGGTACATAAAGCCAAACGCTGGAACCAATATATTTTAATGATTTTTTTACCACTTCTAGTTTTTTTTCTTTGCAAAAAGTACGTAATTGTGCTGTGAGATTTTTTATAATTAATTGTTAATTTAATAATTTCATCCAATGTTTTTTCTAATTCTATTTTATTGAACTTGACAAAGCATTAATTAAATTATCAGTTGCTATTAAAACGATGTCATCAACAAATAATTTAGGGCTGAAATTTCATACAAAAAATAAATTATTGATATATAATAAAAGTGAAAGTGGTCCTAATATAGACTCTTTTGGTACTCCGCAAGTTACTGGGGTGAAATTTGATGTTGATTTAGCTACAGAAGTAAATTGAAGCCTATTGTGTGAATAACTCTTGAATAGTTTTTGTGGTAAACAACGAATACCATAATGTTCTAGTTTTTGTACTAGTATTTAAATGCCTTGCTGAGATCAAGAAAAATGCATCATGTTCATTGTTTTTGGTCACGATTTTTACCGATTCATCATACAGCTGTCCTGCAGCCTGGCTGGTGGAGCAATTTTGTTTAAATCCAAATTGATTAAGAGCAAGTATTTTTATTTAATAAAATAAGAGTACAATTGCTCATGAATACATTTTTCAAAGATTTTTGAAAATGAGCTAAGAAGAGATATAGGTCTATAATTAAAAAGTTTTTTGGTCCATTCTTGTATATTGGAATGACTTGTGCAATTTTTAAAATATTTGGAAATGTTCCTTCAATGATACACTGATTATACAGTTTTGCTGATAAAGGTGCAATGATATTTATGGACATTTTAATGTATTTAATAGGTATTTTACAAGGTCCTGAACTTTTTAAAGGATTTAGTTAATTTATACGCTTGACAACATCATACATGGTAATAGAATTAAGAATAAAAGAAGTAATGTTATTTGAAAATAATGATTTAAAAGAGCAATTATAGCTATTGGATAGTTTATCAATTTTGTAAGCCAATTTAGAACCAATATTTGAAAAATAAATATTCATTGTATTTGCCATTTTGACAGGATCATTAATTGGTTTGTCTTTGTCACTAACAATCTCCTTCTTTTGTTTATATATTTAGTTATGCTATTAATGGTTTTCCATAATAATTCAAAATTATGTTTAGAATCAATTAATATTTTCTTAAAATATTTTTTTTCAATTGTTCTTTTATGCGAGTAAGTTTGTTTGTATAAATTTTCCCCTTAAACTTAAATGAAACAGTTTATTTTTTCTTTAATATTAGTATATATTTAGTAAGCCAATGTTTTGGACTGATTATCTTCCCTTTTTTTGTTTGTTTCATCAAGGGAACATGTACATTTAAAACATTTTCGAACATTGAGATAAAGTTAGAAAAGTGGTTATCTATTGAACCTTCATTGTAGCTTAATGCTTTGTCTAAATTATTTAAAAAATTTTCAGAGTTTAAGTTTTTTGTTTCACGTATGTGAACTGCATACTTATTTTTAACAGTGGCGTGCGGTGACCTCTGAGACTATTAATGCAATTGACATGCCAAAATCGGGTCATGCAATCGGGTATTTTATGGATAGTCAATGAGTAAGACATGCAATATTTTATTGGTAGAAAAAAATTCTGTGTGAGATTCTAATTTTTAGTCCTAATATCATGGTGTTCGAGACCAATTTTCGTCCTAAATTCAAGGTAATTTCTAAAAAAAGGTCATTACTTGATATCGCTGCCAAGTAATGCACTTTTAGTCCTAAAAATGCAGTGATCTCTAAAAAAAAAGGTCATCATTTAAAATTGTTGCCAAGTAATGCACTTTGTGTCCAAAAAGTGCAGTCGTCCCTAAAAAAAGGTCTTCGTCTCGAATCGGCCTCAGATTTCATCCCGAACAAGTAATATTTCGAACAAGTAAATTCTGAACAAGTAAATTTCGAACAAGTAAATCTTGTCATCCCGAACAAGTAAGTAATATTTCTCATTAAATTCAACAATATCTACCTCATCGCGCAAAAGTTCGTCATGCAACTCATGACTTGCATGCCCTGACCGCACGTCACTGATTTTTAGCTTTATTTTTGAGAGTGTGTAATAATGTAAATACAGGTAAAGATCAGATAAGTGATTAACAAGAAAATGAGTGGTATTTTGGTGAAATATATTGTTAGTGTATATATAAACTGTTTGACCTTTTCATGTAAAAGTGATTGTGAAATAGAAAAGAAATTTTTCTCTTCAAATCCATAACTAAAATTGTCAAACTTACAACTTTCACTTATTAACTGTTTTGGTTAAATGGCAATAACTTTGTTGCCTTACGTATGCTAAAAGCCTAAAAATTTTAGGTTAATTCTAATTAAATTGAAATCCAACAAAACGTTTTTATAAATTTTATTTAAAGTAAATTAAAAATTAATTATTTAAAAAAAACTTTTTTAAGATAATCAAATTAAAAGTATTTTTTTAAAATTATGTTTTGTTGATACGTTTTAGGTTTGTTTTTCATTCTTTTGTAATTATAGAAACTACAGAGTTGCACATAAACTAAAAATTAAGTCAAAAATATAGAATATATTAGCAAGAAATCTTTTACGCCATTTAGCAACGTCAGTCGGACATCCAAATCACACAAAAAGTTTTGGAAACTTCACAGCACAATTGCTCTGAATTTTAAATCATTATCGAATAAAGTAGTGGATTAAAATATCTTTTTTGTTTGCTTTGCTGGACAAGTTATACAAAGCAGAAATTATACAAAGCAGAAAACATTGTATTTTAAAGCTGCTTGCTTATGACATTTAATTTCCAAACTTTTATGAGATGGCAATATATTAATATCTCCGAAAATAGACCCGGACAAACAGCTTGACGGTTGTTTTTGAGTATATTGATTTTGTCACTTTCACGCAAGTCAAGAGTATAAATAAAAAAATATGATAATATCAAAACACTTAATCGTTCAGTTGCTAAAAGAGCTGTTTTTGTTTTGAATCTGCTTTATATTCAAGCAAACTATATTAGTTTCGAGTAATTACGAAAGAAATTAACAGATTTAGAGTAGCCAAAAGCCAAACACCTGCAATTCGTTGTTATCGCAAGCTGCTCTCTGCTTGCATCGCTTGGATACTTCCAACGAATTTTGAAATCGCCTGACTTCATTTTGACATTGACCCTAAAAATACGATAGCACGGTTAAGTGACGTTGTCGACAAGTTATCACAAACATCTTTACGTTGTCAAACCGAATGATTATGTTCGTTTTTTAATAACACGGATTAATGTTTCAATTTCTTAGATCTTCGCAAACATAAAAATAGAAGAAAACAAAAGTGTTCTATAATCATTGGCAAATTTCGAAAAAGAAATCGAAATCAAAATTGGGAACTTTAAGCATCAGCTTGATTTCAAATTAATCAGATTTTAAGGTTTTTTATTTATTTTACAGATTTTAAGATCCGTTATATGGTATTTTACGCATTATTGGAATGAAGTCAAATTTTTAAAAATATTGTATACAGTAGAAAGAAAGATTTGTACAATTGTTCACAAAAGCGATTCCATAACCATGAAAAGACAAGTAAAAAACCATTTGTTTATTTGAAAGTGAAAACCAAAAACACTTGTCAGCGTGAAATTTTTAGTAGCTTAAGGCCCGTTTCCCTTACGAGCGTGGAAAAGAGCATTCTTTGTTTGTTTAATTGATTTTTTTTTGCGCTCGCTTCAATTTTAACCGCTCGCTTCAATCAAAGATCAATAAAAGAAACAAAGAATGCTCTTTTCCACGCTCGTAGTGGAAACGGGCCTTAAGAGTAGCTTTTAGCCCAAATTTTTCAGGTTTACAAAAAAAAGTATGTGGTTGAATGTATAGCGCAGAGGTAGAAAGCCTTTTTGCAATCGCGGCCAGATCCGTAAATAAAAAGTTGGTGCGGGTCGCAAAAAAGTTTGGGGAGAAATACAACATAATTTTTTGTTCCAAAAAGATGGTGATCTCTAAAAAGAATATGGTCTTCGCTTAGAACAGGAATATCCGACCTTATTTCATTATAGGCCTAATTCTAAATTGAGCTAAACTCGGTGGGTTGCAAAAAAGCCTTTATTTTAAATCACAATCTAATTTGTCAGTTGTCGGCCCAAAATAAAGTGTTTTCTAAAAAAAAGGTCTTCACTTCAAATCAGACTATAATTTCTTGATTTTCTTCTCAAAAATCTACCAAGCAAGCTCGCAGAACTCAGTTTGAGAAAGGCTGCGATGCAAGTTTGAAAATATATCAAAAAAGTAGAATAGGCAGTGGGCCGCATCAAAACTTTAAAGTTGGACAGGTTGGTTGAACAGCTTGGAAATCCTGGCTTAGAACCTGTCCTTGATTTCTCGATTTTCTTCACGAAAAGCTCCTACTGGTCTTACTTCCACCTAACGACACGCTGGCCGCATTGGCAACTCTCGCGGGCCAAATACGGCCCACGCGCCGCAGGTTTCCCGCCTCTGGAATAACTTATCTATTAAGGCTTTAACAGAATTTCAGTTCGTTGTGTATAATTTAAACAAATCTGATTTTACTTTTTTCAAGTTTTTTTGCCTCCTTTTTAATATAAAAAAAATTTTTTTTGTTTTTTTCCTTAACTCTGGTAATATTGACAAACCATAATTTTGTTATTGCCTTTCCTATGAGATGTTGCATTTTTTTAAATCATAAAATCGGATTTAGAGAACTACAATAATGATTTTAATGGAAATTACAATATGTCTTTTCCTGTGTGAAAAACTGCTCTTAAAACAAAAAGCGATTGGAAAGACAAAGAAAACTCATTTGAAATTGAGATAAACGTAAATTACAAAATCAATTTTAGCTAATATCTTTATCAAGACTTAGATTCCACAAAAGACCTACTTGATTTGGTTGGCAGCTTCTCAATCTCCCGTTCCTATTACAAGCATCATTTGACGGCTCAGTTTCGCAAGTCCAACACACCAAGGCTGGAAAATATAAGAAGAAAGTCTAAGCTAATTGGTTGTTGCATCTTATTAACGCAATGGTAATGTCTTTTAGTTTTTCAAACTTGGTGAAAAAACTTTCGGAAACAAAACTAAGGCTTGTACAAAAGCAATAAAAAAAACGAAATTATCATCAATTTTTCAGAATAAAATTGTCCCTTGCTTTGTCTTTTGGGTCTTTTTAAAAACATCATGCATAACAAAACAAAAATTAAAAAAGTTATATGCACTTAAAAACAAAATGTTTGCCTCCTTTGCACCAAAAATTTGCAAAATTCATCTTCGTCGTAAAAAAACTAAAATATATAATGATGCACTGCTTAAGATAAGAAGAGGCTTTTAAGATAAACGTTTTTAAAAAATCTTGCGTGTTTGTAATTAAATTTGCAGAACAGTGGCCATTAAAATAAAGACAAGCTGGGAAAAAAATAAAAATAAAAGAAACTCATATAACAGCCTATGTTGTATCAAAACTGACATCTAATTGTCAGATTGTGTGTTGTACAACACAGGCGTACTGTTGTTATGTAACAAAATATTTCCGCTAACTAGAACCCACATTTACAGTAGTTTTTAATCACTTATAGCCTTTACAAATTTTTGTATTGACCGTTTCTGTTTTTCATTAATCTATTTTTGTCTATCACAAACCTTATGCTTTACTATGTTGCAAATCTATGGTGTTATTAGCTCAAAAATATAGTGGAAAAGCGCAATGAATTAATTTCTATGCTGCCAATTTAGTGCACCAACTTGAATATGGCATTGACTTTCCCTTACAAAAATTTATAAATAATTATAATTAGTTGTTTCTAAAATATTTGACATAAAAATTACGGCTTTTACTCTAACCATACGTTCCTTCTTAAGAAAAATTAATCATTTAGTCATCTATACAAAATGCTAAAATTTGCAAATGATTTCTTAATAGTGAACTTCATGATGGCGCAACAATCAAAACTCAGAATTGCCATAGCTTACTTACGATTTTAAGTATGAAGCAATGGAGAAATTTCTTTGGGTTAATGTCGATATTGGTAAAAAGTGTTTAGAAGTTTTTTTTTATAACTTCAAGCGGTCTTATTTCGGGTCTTCACTCATGAAATTTTGCGCTCAGACCACAATCAAAATGTATATTTTTTTGGATTTAAGTTAATCACTCAACACAGCTAACTGCAATGCGTTTTCTTCTAGCAGCTATGGGGAGAAAGTTGAGAGAATAGTTTTAAGCTTATCAATACCATCTGACCGGTGAACCCAGACGTAGCTTAACGCTTAAATTGAAAGGGATAATTCCCGCAAAAGAATCTCTGGAATAGTCTCGAATCTTTCTCCAGCCGGTTGCTTATCAGCCGAAGTACAAAAAGTAAAAAATCCGATAACTTTAAATAATCAAATGAAACGATTTATTGCTTTTAAAAATCATTTTAATTAAAAACTATTGAGCGAGGGCCTATATCCACAACGTTTAATTGGCCACAAAATCGACTTGTATCTTGATTTTTTTTTATAAGGTCAAGAAGGATTTTGTTTTAAACGTCTCTTCACATGTCGCTAAATGTTGGTTATAAAATCACTCTAAAAAGAATATGCTTTTTTCCTGAGTTACTCCTATTGGCCTTCAAGCAATTTAGAATATTAAGGTGTTTGATCAATTGTGTTAAATATTTATGGATCATTGATATACGACTAAGATAAGTAAGTACAAATTTTAAGGGAAATATAAATTTCAATCAATTTTAAGGGAGAGTAATCCTACTTTGCTCGAAAAATGCATAAGCCACTTTCAGCGATAGCTCAATCTTTTATTCTTCTAATTTAAGTTAGCTCTTTTTCAATTTCTTAAAAATTGCATTAGTTTTGGAACCTTTAATTTTTGAAATCCTCAGTACTTTTGATACATATTTAATTCCTAATAATTAAAAAATGATTTGCAAAATTTCCACAACATAATTGCCAGCTTTTTGAACAATTTTATTGTCACGATCAAATGAAATTCAGTTTGATTTGCGTTTTTTTAAAAGCTTCCAACCAATCTCAAGATGTCTCAAACGTGGTAAGTATAAACAAAGTGCCAATGCAGTTGACATAAATGTTTTTGCTTACACTTTGATACTTCGGCACTAAATCTGTTCCTTTAAATCTATTTAAAGAAGATTAGAGATGAGTTTTTTGTTAGCTAAATTTATTTAATACGTAATTAAATAACGACGTCGTGGTGTTTTAAAGTTATAAGTTTTATTTACCGTAAAAAAACTTGTTTATTTTACTTTGAAAATGATTAGAGTAAGCACACAAAACTTCAGAGTGTAAATAGAATTGTTTACCTCAACTAGATTATCTCTGCATTAAATAATGAAGTAGATTTGTGGGATTTCATAAAAAGTGCAGCAGTTAATTTGGGCATTGTTTCATTGCTTTTAAAAAATTATCGCCAATGATTAATTCTACTTTTTTCACAAGAAAATTTTTCCAGTTATAGGTTTAAAAAAATCAAACCGTCGTTCCATTTTACTCGCTGTTTTGCGCTGTGACAGAAGTGAAAAATGAAAAACTTGCTACTGTAGCAACTAAAATCTAAAGACTATCTGGGCTGAAGTACATCATAAACTAGTTTTGGAGAAATATCGCATAAATTAGCTTCCAAATTAAATAATCTTATAAGTGTTTTAGTTTGGTAGTTATTTGAACTTTAATTGGTCTACGCCCTTTAAAGTTTCTCCTTTCTAAAAATAAACTGTTTAATGGAGAAAAGGAGTGTTATGATTGCAACAAAATCAGCAAGTAAAACTCATTTGCAGTAGAAATCAATCTTACATTTTAAAGCCTTAGGCGATGCAGAAACCAAAACTGAATGAGCTGTGATTAAATGTGAAAACGTTATCAACAGATGGTGAAAATGCGAATGTTTATGTACGAAAGTGAATTCAACTTTTATCAGAGCAATATTTAATAGTTTTAAATAAAACGTCATAGATAAGAATATGACTGTATTTATTTTTGTTTAATAATGGCTTAATTTTTTTCTTATCTTATTCAAACTTGTTTGATAGCTTCAGCTTTCTTTGCAAACCTATTAGCTTTGAAAAAGCAAAATTGTGCTTGTTAAATTTTGGCAAAAGCATTGGAAAGCTGGCCCGATAAGCAATATTTTACGCCAAGCAGCTTATTAAATAAGTATTTCTGCTGCATAAAAGAGAAACAATTTTTTTCCAAAAATTTTAAACTTAGAACGAATTGCGCTTTGACAATCATGAATTGATGACATAATAAATGTTTATCGACATTATCATTAGCAGATCAATGATGAATGAATAGGTAAAGTAAAAATATCAAAATTGGTTTTCTCTTAGAACTGCTGCTACCGACTAAATATGTTTCTCAACAATTTAAAAGATTATTTCCCTACTTACTCTAATATCGCTGCCAATAATTGAAAAATATTGGAAAATCTATGTTCTATTGTATCTTAAATTTATGTTCAGCTACGTCATGATGTGAGTGGTTTAAAATGACAAAGCGCACTCTTTGTTTAAGTCACAAATTCGTTTGTAGACGTTTGCTCATTTCACTTCTAAATCCAATGACGGACTATTTCAAATTTTTTCTAATCTTGTAATTTTAAAACAGTCAAATCAACACGAATTAGCTGCAGCCAATTATATATAAATTGATTTCATTTTTTTATGATAAGATCTGCAATCATTTTTAAATCAGCTTTTCGCTATTTTTGCCAAAGTTTTCATTTTTGCAACCAGCTTTTAAGCAATTAACAAATTTAACTTACTATGATATCTTAATTAAATGTATTTTTTTTTACCACTAGCTTATGTATTTTAAGTTTCGATCATTTGACTTTATAGAGTTTATCGAGATTGTTTATATTTAAGATTTAGTTAAGAACTTTTTACGCAAAAAAAAATATTATAAATGGGGCCTTTTTTGACCAAAAAAAATTTTTTGACTATATTTTGATCTAAACATTTTGGCCTGCTATAGAAGTTTTATGAACAAATTTTTGTTAAATAATTGTAAAAAGGCGAATTTACATCAATTCTGAAAAGTATTGCTTTTTTTTGTCGAAAGTTAGATAAAAAATTTTAGTTTATCTCGATAAGTAATCCACGATAAAGAACATTAGTAAAATGGGTTATTTTGCGTAACAATGATTCCTATAAAAACTTCAACACGCATTCAGAAAAATAATTTCATACATCAGCAACTGTAAATTTAAAGTAATTGTATTTTCATTGTCATTTTCATCTCAAGGCTATTTATCCTCCACTCCCAGAAAATTATCGGAGACGCTACGATTCGGTAACCGTCAAGCGATTAACCTGGAATTGCTTTCGGAGACGCCACGATATTGCTGTCTGGTTGAAATGTTTTATTTGTTTTTTCGTTTTAGTTAAACATGATTGAAATTTAGAGCTGCTTGTTACGACCGCCGAGCAGAGGAAAGTGCCGTAAGTGTCTTTTTCAAGGACACAATAGAATGGCGCTAGCAAATTAGGCACCACGACCATGTTGAACAGGTTCGCCATCAATCAACACACTGCCCTCTTTTAATAGCAAATATGAGTTGGGTTACACATTTCCTTTTTACCTAAATAAGTATAAAATCTTCTTTTCACTGATTTTTAAATTGGTAAAGATTTTTACTGTATATATATATATGAAGGATTCTTGGATTCCTTAACTGAGTATTACACACGCCAAGGTGGGGGGTACTAAAAGTCATTTGAGGAGTTTAAATATTAGTAAAATATTGTGGAACATGTAACACTTATATTGCTGATTCAGAACTCATAAAGAGAATAAGGGCGAAAAGTTTTAGGATTGACGTAATAAGGGATTGCAGTCCTGAAATTTTTAGAATGTACTGATATAAAGTGCAAAACAAAATAATAATAACTGCTAAAAAAATTTTGAAGATAAGCAAAAAATGAGTTTTTTAAGTGAATTTGATGAGGTAAAAGCTTGACAAATTTTGACTTTCTTTAAAATTTTGACTTTATTTTAAAATACAAAAATTAGAAAAAGATATTTGAGCAACGCAAACTAAAGTTGTGTAAGTTTGATGGCGTAACAAAGTCCTGAAAAAAATCGACTTCATTGACTTCAGCGGGCCCTAAATAACCAACTAACATATTATAATCTATTAATGCTAATAGGTTATAATTTCTCAAAAAAAGTTAAGTTTAAGGCTGGTATTAATGATTTCTCAACACAATAATAAAAGTACTGGTTTACTCCAGCACCAAATAGTTTAATTTGACTAAAATGCTGTGTTTTTTCAACCTTCAATCACTTATTGGGTCTCACAATATCCTATACTTAAAATAATTGCAAAATATATTTTTTGACAATATTTTTTAAAACCAAAATCTTTCATTGCATCGCTGGTTTTCTCAAACAAAATTAAACAAACAAACAAAAAAAGCTCAGCAAGCAATACTCAAGTACCTTCGGAATAAGTTATAAAAGTAGCAGCAAAGAAAGCGATAAATATTGACAACTTCATTTTCTTGGATTAATCGCGGAATCCAGCCGGAGCCGAATGATGACGATCGAATTCGAAACGACGCTTATAACTGGTCGGGAAGGTTGCCAGAGGCTTTAGGACGCGTAGCATCAGCATATTTTTTAATGACTGTTGAACAATCACGTTTTTGATTTTTTTTTCATTATAACCACAAGGCATTCCGACGAGTTTTTGAAATTTGCTTACTGTTTTTATGTACATTTTAGTACCAATCCGTGATTGGAAGATTTTTAGCTTAAAAAATGTTTTCGTGGAATTTTTATGTTTAAGCCAGTATTTCTAGAATAGGAATTTAATCGTCTTGTCTAGTCGTTTCGAGCGCTACTGATGTGACAAAGTTGATCGGCGCCGATTTACGAGTCGATTTCTTCATTCGCAATGCGGTTGTGCCCTTAAACGAACGTTCTGTTGCAAGGTTTTTTACATGGAGGTTTTAGATTTAATAAACAGTCGCATCACTCAATAGGTACACTTGTATAAGCACATAGGTTGAAGGCTTGAATCAATCTTTCTTGCAAGACTGCTCAACAAAAAAGATCAAAGCATTAAATTACTTTTGTTTGAAAAGCTGCTACAAACTGCTTCATCTATAGAATTTTTCATCCAATTTATGCATAGAATTTTCGGTTGGTTACTTATTGAATTAAATTTTTTAAATTCTATTTGAAGAAATCCACTTTTTATTGCTTCGTGAAACTATTGAATACGTACGTCGGGTCAAAAACAAACTGCTTACCTTCAATCTTTTAGCTACAAACGTTGATACTGCAGCTACAATACATATTGCAATTATCACCTCTATCTTTTTCTAACCGATAGGAGATTACTGTAATCGCTAAGTGAATCTAAATGTTTAATTAAAAATCCGGCAATCAAGAGTATTTTGGAGAGGCCGAAAGCAAAAAAATATTGCTTTTAGTTTTGTATAACTATTGCACACTTTTACTCTTTACATATTTTAGTATTTAAAGCAAAACTTTTTAATGCGTAATGAAAAATAAAGCGATGGCAATAAATAAAATATTATTAGAAGTTAAGTTTAATTTTAAGCGTGACATTGCAGTTCGTGCATTTTTTAATGCGTTCTAAATCTATGAATAAATAAATTGTTGCGTAGCTTGGTAAAGAGTTAAAAATAATTTTAAATTTTAAAACCATTTTTGCCGATTAATCTGTAATTTACCTGTCTGTAAATGCACTCTTATGAAAAGCTGGCAACTTTTTTTTTCGGTTTCTAAAATAAATTAAAAAAGTTCACGATTTATTTGATCCAACCAATGGAGCGAAAGAGCAAATCGACTCTCCTTTGATTTCTTCTTGCCTTTTTTGGCCCAATTTGTGTTTTTTGTAATTAAGATAAAGACAAAATTGATTCAGACTTTTAACGTTGTCATGCTTTTCGATACTAACCTTTGTTATCTCGCTCTTATGAAAAACCTTTAACGCCGAAGTTGATATTCACGACGCAATCAAAGATACACGCCTACAGCTACTAGAAAATTCTGAAAAATGCTTTTCGAGCACTAGATTTTTCGGCCACTGTATGACGTCATGGCAGAGACAAAAATTTCTTTAATTCTGGCGAGTAATTAAGATTGTAGAATAAATTACGGTGTAAGATTTTGCTCCGTTGGGTTCCAAGTAATCCTTGATTGCTCTGATGTTTTAGTGATTTAATTTCATCCAGAGTTTTAATCTTTTTAATTTTAAAAATTTTTTAAAAATAAATTTAATAATTTAAAAAAAAACAAACTTTTAAATTTAACACTTTGCATACGTTATTTTGCCAAATAAGTTTTATTATTTATTTAATAACAGACTGCAACATGACCAATACCATAGCTCTTAACGACTTAATGTATTTTTTATTTTTCGCTGCAGGTTTACGAAATTAATATCATTATGTTTTACTGTATTTCGCCCAATCACTTCAACATTTTTTATTCAAAGTTTTTTTCCCACTTAGACAGTTATAACTACACTCAAGTTTTGTGAAGCAATAGCAAACCAACGATTTCGTTGAAAGTTGAAAGTTAAAAGTTTATGATTTTCTAGCAGCTTCTTTAAGACTCGTTTCCACTACGATTGTCGTCGGAAGCATTCTTTGCTTGTTTTATTGATTTTTTTGCTTCTCTTAGCACTTGAATGCGGAATGAAGTAAAAAAATCAAAAAAAAAAGAATACTACGGCAAACGCTTGTAGTGGAAACTAGCCTTTACAGCAGGGTGAAAAACCTAATTGCACTCGCGGTCCCAAAATTAAAAATTAGGCGTGGGCCGCATTAAATGTTTTGTTTATTTAAAAAAAAGTAGTTTCTTGACATGCTTCTTCCCCCGGTTCGTCATGTCAAAAAAAATTTTTTTTATCTTCACTTGCATCAAACAAGTTTTTGTTCTTCAATGTCAAGTGCAGAAAAAAAGTCTTCACTTGGATTGCACGGCAATTATCAAAAGTTTGTTTAACTTTTACTTTGAATTCAAAACGAAGATCAAAAAAACAAAACACGCTACACCGGTTTCCTAACCAAATGTGGGCCGCATTGGAATATCTTGCGGGCCGCAAGTTTCCCATCACTGGTTTTTAGCCACCTAAAAAGAAATTATTATTTGTAAGCTTTGCTATAAAATTTGCTTGTTAAAAAATACAGAAAATGTAAAATGTTCTCCGATTTTAGAATTATTAATGTAAAATCAAATCCTCATCTTTCTGAAGGATATGCAAGTCAATGATTCTTTTTTTTTGTCACACTTAACAAGATACAAATAAGTCTTTTAAGTCTAGTTGTTTACTTTAAATTTATGTTTTTGATATGCACGATAATGCCGGAGGCTTTAGATTTAGAAAACTCTTTTACCTAATAAATAGCTTTTCCTTTTTGTAATGTTATTATGATTCAGTTTTAAAATTAAACTTTCCAATTTTTTTATAGTAAAGTGATTAATCATCTTCGATTTTTTTAAAAATAGCTTTCGGCAGTTTCAAAAGCTGAAACAAAATTTTTATCAGGTATTTTTAGGAAAGGTCCAACTGTAATTCTGTAGACTTAACTTGCATGAGGCAAAGAATGTTACAGTAGATTTTTGTTAACTGTCAAGAAATAGAAACACTTTAAAAGTAAATTGTCGTCGTCGTTTGAAGGGTATCCACTCCAGGTCAGACACAAACAGGACTGGGGCCGAGGGTTTATCCTTTTACTACCCCAGACTGCTGCACTTCCTGAATCTAATGCTGGCAGTGGTGTTATTAAGCCAGCATCGAGTTTCGTCATCCAAAACCGTCAGACCTCGTGCTCCATGTGGTACCCGATGTATAGGGCACGCTATTAGTACATGGTCTGCGGTTTGCTCAGAGGCGCCACACTCGCAATTCGGTGAAGGAGCGAGACCCCATTTGTGCATGGACGAATGGAATCGCCCAATAACAGTCCGTAGGCGGTTGAGCTTAACCCATATTAACCCAAGGGTAGAACTAAAAAACTAAAAACTAAAAACTTTGATAGGCTGTACAATTCTATGGCACAACTTAAAACAGTGTTTGTAAAGATATTTTACAACTTTTATATATCTCAAAGCTATTCATAATCTAAAATAATAAAAAAAACAGTTATTTTTAGTTAGAAAATGCATTTGAAATAATGACTACAAATGACTACAAATGTAGTCATTGGGATAATTCGGGTTAACCCAAGCTGCTCGGAGTAAGCCCATCCCAACGGGCTTGGCATCGGTCCCAGGCACAAAAGCACGGAGCCTGAAAGCATTTCCACAATACTCCGTTTTCCATTTGTGATTTGTCCATTTCGAAGCGCGGATGCCAAGTCTGGCAAGGTTTTCCAAAAGATTCCGCACAGCTGGCACAAACGGGCGTCTGGATCTTAGTCTCACTTGGCGAGTATCTGAGAGCCCACTTAAAAGACCATACAAGATATGATCGGGGTCCAGAGATCCACGGTGAGCCAAGGAGAGTGTTGCTCCCATTCGGCGAAGCTCAGCTGGCTGGATGCCTGAGAGTGCAGGTAGGTGGTCCGTTGGAGTGGGACGCAGGCATCCAATAACTATGCGCAAGGCGTCGTTCAAGACACTGTCCATGAGGCGAGTGTGAGCACTGCGACACCAGACTGGTGCATCGTACTCAGTTCTTGAGTAGACTAGAGACAAGGTGGCTATGCGTAGTGCTTTAGCACCAGCACCCCTTCCCGAACCCACGAGTCGCCTCAACAGTGTGGATAGTTTTTTGCGCAATGCCACTAAATGATGACGAAACGTGAGCGATCTGTTCAGTTTTACCCCAAGATAAGTAGGGGTTGGACAAAACGGTAAAAGTCTACCGTTGTTGTAGACCTTTAGCTCACGTTTGGCCTCTCGGTTATTTAAGTGAAAGGCTGCAGTCATCGTCTTAGTGTGACTGAGCTTCAACCTCCAAGTCTGGAGATACGATAAAAGTGTAGACATGTCTTGGCTTAAAATCCCCTCCAAGTCCTTCCAGTTTCCAGAAGAGTGCAACAATGCTAAATCATCAGCATAAGCAAACTTTCTGAAAATCATGGAAGGAATATCGTACGTATAGATGTTAAATAGGAGGAAAGCCAAGACCGATCCCTGAGGAACGCCGTTTTTGAGACGGCGTAGCCTGCTTTGCTTGCTGTCACCGGTGGTAAGGGTAAAACTTCGGTTTTGAACAAGCTCCATAATCATTCTAACCATGTGCTTATCTGGAAGAAGTCTCAGCAGCCTGCAGGTAAGGCCATGGTGCCAGACGGTGTCATAAGCAGCTGTCAGATCGACAAATACGGCACCGGCCTTCTTTTTAGCCTCAAAAGAACCTCGATGTTCTGGGTTAGCAGAACAACTTGATCTACGTTGACTTCCCGCGTCGAAACCCAGCCTGCTCTTTAGGGAGCAGTGGATCGATTAATGGTTCAACGCGGGCGTAGATAAGCCTCTCGAAGATCTTGTAGGGGTCACAGAGCAGAGATATCGGTCGATAACTCTTTGGGTCCCCCACGGCTTTGCTGGTTTTGGGATCGCAACCACAAGCGCTCTTTCTCCAGATCTTGGGAATTTTAAGTAAATTGTGTGCTGTAGATACAGAATATGCATACCATCAATTTGTTTAAGCTTTACTTAGTCTCAGAAAATAAAACAAAAATTAGTTACACAAACATGTCGTTATTGGGTGAATATGATTAAAATGTTGGGTTTATTTGGTCAACATTAAAATATTTTTAATATCTTAATCATAAGATATTGAAAATTTCTACGTTATAAAAGCTTTTTTGTAAAATAATCTAATGTTAAATTTTTAAAATTAAAAAATTTAACTTTTAGCATTTACGGAACGTAAAATGGTACGCAAAAAGTGTTTAACAAAAAAAAGAGATATTTTTGAATTTTGATTAACACGAATGATGAATTTTTCTCTTTAATTGTTATTGTTATTCAGTGCTGCTGTTCAAAAATAGAATGATATGAGTCAAAACAAAAATGATTTGCTTAGGATTGATTCTAAAGTTTGCAGTGGAGACCATTTTTTTATCGTAACCCAGAAAGCAGTTGTTAACCAAAGAAGAGATTTGTTGAAATTCATTACACTGTTTGAATTTGACCAACGTCCTTGTTGAATTTGACCACAATCAGATTACCAACTTTTTTATGAATGACAATATGTCAATTAGCGATAAATATGCACACAACGTAAACCTAATCAAAATTTGCCCACATTGCTGCTTCTTTGGCGACATGATCTGACTCCATAACACAGAGTTTTTTAGATTATACAATAGACAAATATTTACAACAACAAAAATTAATTAGCAAAGTTATTAATGTTTAAAAACCTTTCCAAAATTACGATAAACCAATACAAAAACTGAATTTGAAGTTATAATCATTTACAACATGCCGTTTAAATAAGAAAATTAAATTATGAAACAAAAAAGTTATCAAGTACGCCTAATAGTAATGCAAGTTACGTGAATGTGACATTTCTGTTGACTTGCTTTATCATGCAGCATTAGTCATGAAGCTGAATAAGCAGCATCGCTGCAATGCACTTTTTTTGATAAATTTATTTCTATTTTTAGAAATGTTTTTAATTGCCATCTGTCTGTCATGGATTAAAACATGCAATAAATCAATTGGAAGAATATATTTCCAAACTTTTAGCAAGAAATGAATTGAAATAATAAAACAATAAATTGCAATTTTATTTTTCTTAAACATAAGTCTATTATCATTAATGATTAGTTTGGATTTGATAAAGTTTAACGAGAAACCTCATAAAATAATCATTATAGCTATTAAATTTGAGCTATATGATGATGTTTCGACATTTTGCTTTGAATACAATTTGTTTTGTAAATGTTTGTAATAAAAGAGTAAATGAAAAAACGATGTAAAAAATAAACAAACGTTACCTAAAAAGAAACAAATTATGAAAATTTAAAATAGGGAGAATTGCAGACAAAAAATAAGACTAGCAGTTTCTGCGTAAACTTATTCTGCTTTGACGAATAAGTTAAAATAGTAAAATCATTCATGTATAAATAATTAATTTTCTTTGTTTTTACGCATTATTGTTATTTCATTTAAGTTTAAGTTTTTCTTGAAAAGGACTTAAGAAGCCGAAAACGTTTGAAAATAAAAATGTTGTGAATTTAGTTGTGCTGCTGAGTATCGCAACAATATGGTTTAAAAAAATTTTTTTTCACAAAAAAAGATTAAAAATGGCTGAGCGATCTATTTTCAAGAAATTAACTAATATTTTTCCCACCAAAATTTTAGTTTTAACCTACACTTTGCTATTAGTTAATGACACTATAATTGCGGATTTTTAAAACTTTAGTGTGCTATTACTGAAAAGTTTAAAAGAAAGATTTTTAATGCTTGAAAGTTGATTTTTGCTCATGTTATTATCTTTGATTTGAAATAGTGGGAGAAAAAGATTTTGGTGAGAATGATTGAATTCGTATTAACTCGAATTGTCTAGAAATTTTGATATAATCTGGCTATGTTTCAAAATCGCACTTAACACGTTGACTGCCATGCATCCACTTGAGGTCGGCTTAAATTAATCTGCCTGCTTAAATTTGCTTGGGTGAGACTCAACCGCTTTCGAACTGGCATCAGGTGTTTTCGGTCATTCATGCATAAATGGGGTCTCGCTCGCTCTGCTAATTGCGAGTGTAATATAAATAAGTACATTACAGACCACATTATCTATGCACGCCCTACACACTGGGCACCAAAAGGATGTCGTGGCCTGTCACTTCTGAAGGACAATACAAGATGTTGGCTCAAGAACATAACTGTCATCATCTGAATGAAACAACAAATACAACCAAGCGATTCGAAATAATAACAACAACAAAAAAATCGCAAGCCGCCGTATAGCCAAATCCAAAAACTAAGATAATAGGAAATTCCAAAGAACCAAGTAACATGGATATCGATAACAGTAACATCCAATAGTATAAAAAATTAATTATTTGATAGTAATTGCTAACAAATAAATGTATACAATAATCTGTAGACTTGTCACACAACTGTGGTTTCTAATCTATATATTTATATCTTGTCATTACATGCTGGGATGTTACACAAAAAGGATACAGGACAAAAGAACAGCACATTTAAATTGTATCAACATTTATTATTATTTTAATTAACAATTTTTTGGAAAGAAATAGTACAGGGTCGCCCACTTAAAAGTAGCCCGATCTCTCGATAGGTTGTGGCTCACTTAAAAGTAGCCTGATCTCTCGATAGGTTGTATAGGTGATAGGTTGATGTAGTTGATGGCCTCGAAAGGCTATAGGCCAATATACCAAATATGTTATCATTCTTTAATCAATTTTTTTTCAGATTAAGGCTCCAAATTTCTTAAAATTAACAGTTAACATCACACGTCTCATAAATCACTGACACGAGTTCATGACATGTTTACGAAAGAGAGAACAATAAGCAAAGGGTTATGGCCAACTAAAGGAAAACATTACCAACGCTATCAGGAGAATCACCAGAGAAGAGCTACAGGCAGTATCTGCAACGTTGTTGAACGTGCCCAGAAATGCATAGATGTCAACGGAAAGCACTTCCAGCATCTTTTATAACTTTACAAGTAAATAAAACAATCTTTTATAATACTACAGGTAATTTAAACAATGAAAGAATGTTCCTCTTTTCTACTACATTTTCTGGGCTACTTTTAAGTGGACCACCCTGTACTTTTTGATGTATACACAACATTGTAAACATGGCACATTTTGAACAATATGATGCTCAAAAATAAATTTAAATTTCAATTATTGTATTCATTGTATTATTCAATTATTTTTAGAATTTTAGCACCTTATTGGTACGGATCACATTCTGGCATTAAATATAACCTAAAAATACAAAAAAATATTTTGGCGCCGTGGGCAGGATTAGTGATTTTAGCCTTGGCAATTAACATGCTAAATTATGTCACAACTGCGTCATCGAGAAAGAATGATTAAATAAACAAAATATATATTACAAGTAACACTAAAATATAACTTGTAGCACAAAGAATCGAAACTAGATATTTTTGTTGAATGTGAAAAAGTATACCGAACAAAAAAAATTTACAACATTAATTTGGACTGGTATATCGGAAGTCTTAGGTATCATCACCATGATGATGTAAACTTTTAATGAAGCTATTCACAATAGGTTCACAAAGATTGAAATACAGTACTTTGATCTTCTTATTATTGCGTAGCTTTTGAAGTAGTTCCACAGATCATATGCTTTTTGGCATAAGTCAATTTCGAAATTAACTTTAGCTATTTCTTTCAGCCAAACAGTTGTTATTTTTAGAAGTTTTAAAAGTTTTTTGAAAAACGTTTTTTCTTGACGGTCAGCTCAAAAGTAGCGACATCTCGTTGGTCCGAGGCTCGACTAATGTATTGCGTCAAGAATTGGATTTCTTTCAACTCACTTCGTGACTTATTTGTATTAAAACTTGTTTCAGCAATGGACATTGAATAACAAGACAAAAAAAGTTATATAAAAATTTCTGGTTGAAAAAACGATCTATGACCAAGAATTAACAAACACGGAAAGTTTATGGCTTTTCGAAAGTCTAAAATTATACCTTGTCCGTTAGTCGTACGTAATAACAGGTAATAAAGATCAACTCAAATTTTTGTATCGTGATTAGAGTTGCTTTGGCCGACGCAAATGTCCGCATTCAATGAATTGTGTTTTTGTATCTCAGTCATTATGAAAAATGTAACATGTGGGCTTAATTTTAAAGCAACTTATCTTACAAGGCTTAAATTGGAAGAGTAACGTATTTAAATGACTTTTATTAAAGAAAATTACTTTGAACCTCTACAAAATAAAAAATTACTACTAAACTGTCTACAACTGCGAGAGTGCTGTTTTTCAAATTTTTTAGTCGGTAAAGTTTTTCCGCTCCCTTGAAATAACACGGGACCATCATCAAATTCTGCTATTCGTTTTTTTGTGGTTATTTAAAGGCTTTAAAAAAAGCTTTGACAACCCAAAATAGACCGGAATTAATACACACAGTAATGAAAAAAACTTTAACACCAGAAGACCTTTGCGCACTAAAAGGAGTACCCTTAACTGTCTTAAATTTTATATTTTTGTTAGTAAAGTAAAGTTAACTAATGTAATCGTGAAAATCAAAGGTTGTTACTCGGACCTGAAACGCTTCTTACAGACTATTATAGAGCCACAAGTTCTAGTCATAAAGAAGTTAATCAACGAATTAAAAATATTTTCAGAGTAGCTTAAACCGGGCAGCAATGTAGCTTGATTTATAAAAAGATGAACCTTGGGCATAATCATGTCCAATTCATGATCAGCAGTGAATACCCGACAAAATAACAAAGGTTCCTGTATACTTCTCTACACTCAAATTTTTGAAAGGAAATTTGTATGGTCTCAAAGCGGTTTTTTTAAACGATAAAAATATCACTATGCACAAAGACATAAAACAATTACGACAAACAAACAAAAAAATTAATGAAAAACATAAGTTATGCCTATTACTGAACATTGTGTTTATATACTGCAACACGGAAAAATTAATTATCGAAATAAGAAAGAAACACTATTGAAACGGTCACTTCCAATTTTGAGATTTTCTCGCAAGGGTTGATAAAAATAGATAGTATTTGTAAGGTACTGAGGTGCTAAGTTATTAATTATTCTAAAAAAATTTGAACACAATTTATACTTTATACGATACTGGATTGGTAATCTATGATACTGTTTATAGTACTGAAGTAAGCTGTGATTATTTATGGAATGTTACAAATAAATCTAATACATGCATCAAGGCCTTTTTTTAGTTTACGAACAAGATATAATGGTATATTTGCATATACACAATTGTGATAATCAATACGTTATAGTATAAAGCGTTTTATAAGCAAAATATTATTGCGTTTTATAAGCAAAATATTATTGCGAACTTGTAAAAATGTACGTGAATTTCGAAGTTTAGTCAGCTTATAAAAGCAGATTCTGCAAGATAACGACAATTTAAAATCCAGAGAACCACAAAACAAACGATTTAAAAATTGATTAAAACACAAAAAAAGCCGCGATATAAAAATTGTCGTTATTATCAATTTGTGTTTAAAAACAACAAGAAACCATAACATAATTTACTTTGTTGGAAAAACTGAAACTGGAAAAAAAATTCTTTTATCTGTCTATTTTATTTCTTCTTTAAAAGTATAAGAAATGTCTTGTTTTTGGCAAGCTCACAACTTTAATAAAAATCGACAAAAGTTACAAACAAATTTTTAAAATTTTTATTGAATATATCATTGGAAGCTCACTAGTAACATTTAATTCAAGTTCTTTTAGAAAAAATTTTGACATTTTAGAAACCAGCTTAAAGCAAGCGTATGATATTTAAAAAATCAAATCATTTATAGCGAAACGTGTACTTAGCTTGTGTTGTCTCTATCGGTAACTTAAGCCACATCATTAACGGGGTGTTGGTGCAACGAAATTCCGACGTTGGTAAAACTTTTTTTAGATTTGGTAAGTTCAAACATGAACCAAAACTATCTGCGCCCGAGGCAAGAACATAACTACTTGACGGTCTGCACTGTTCCTTAAAATAAAAAAACTTTACCTTAAGAATGAGAATAAATTTGATAGATAAAAGTACGTATTCATGTTTCCTTCTTAAAAATTTTTGCTTCACCAAAAAGAAGACAAAAATTTTTGTTTGCTAGAAAGCTCAAAATCAGCTGAATAACTAAATCTTACGAAAACAAATAAATTTTATTCTTGGCAGGATACTTTTGGAAAACACAAACCTGAATAAGTACGAGTAAAACAAGTGAAATATTTTGGTGTTGTGTTGAATAAAAATTAACTAGAAGAGAACAAATGAAACACTTATGCTCTAAGCTCTTCAAAGGATGCTGGGCATTATTAAACTTGGAAATTACCTTAACTTAACAACTCTGAAATTTGTTTACTATAACCTTATTCACTTACATTTACAAAATTACATACAGTGATGACCTTACAAAAAGGGGGGTCTGATACAAGAAAAGTCAGGGGGAGCACTATTTAGTGTACTAAAAAAAGGTACCTGAAGCCATTTTTTGTTTATGAAAACAAAGTGATCTCTAAACAAAAAAAGGTCTGTCTTCAATCTAGCAGGGGCCATTATTGAGTTATTCAAAACATGTAGAGACATAGTGATCACTAAAAAAATCTTTACTTTAACAATCACAAGTGACAGCAACCTAAGGAGCAGAAGCCGAGCATGCTGCTGATTTTCAAAATTTTTTTCTTTTCTTTTTGACATGCCATTGACGTCCTAGTGCTACTATGAAGAAATGGAGCAATTTCTTGCGTAGGGGGGCCACTTTTTGATATATTTTAGGGGGGTGTCACACTTCATTCATAATTTTAATCGTAACGATATAATTTATCCCCGTTAAAAGCAATTCGTAGTTTTATTATAAGAGAATAAATGCGCTCTTTGAGCGCTGTTTGCGATATACGTCCAATTTGTTCTATTGCTCGATACATGTATCTTCTTTTCTCTTTTTTCTCTTTGTATTGACGTAATATGTTTTTGATCAACGTCATTGTACTAGAAGGTTCGCGTATATGCCACTTGATTCGAGCGTAACGATCTCTCCAGGGGTTCTGCCTAAATCTCGAATTTACGAGAAAGTTTACGTCACGTGATTTTGTTTTCTATATAAAGCCGCTGCGTAGCGAGAATTATTATTATCGTTATAAAATAATTTAAAGCGGCTCGAGCGAAGGTAATTTTGTTTGGCCACAGGAGGTGGACCGTTAGATTTTGTGTCGGTGGACAATTGTTGAATTTATTTTGTGCCAGTGGTTGGCAGTTGTATTCTACAGAGGTAGAATTATTTGTGTTGATTGAGTCGAGTTATAGTGTTGATTTCGCTTTGCAGTTTGGCAAAGCGTGGAATAGAAGTTTGGTCGGACGTGATTTTTGTAATACATTCGTTGTTATTAGAGACAGTGGTCTCTGTTTGTTGTGAAGAAAAGTCTTCAGCGAAACCAATCCGAGCTTTCGTTAAACCAACTGTACAAACCATCAGGCTCATAGCAAGACTACTTCTTGAGCCGGAATAAAATAAAATTAGGCACAGCTTTGTTTCAGCGCAGGTATTCGGGTTACCTAGCTCAACTGGTCCTTTGGGATTCCCGAACAAAGTTTGTGACAGGGGGCCTGGTGTGGCCGCTCCCTATTAAAGCAATCACTGATTGCATATTCTCTTGGGGGCTCGTAGCTACTAGCCCTCTTGGTCCTTCGAAAATATTACACAAGCGAACAACAAGAATGACAATACTTGTCAATGATTACAACGACAAGATGAAGACAATTCTCAATGACATCACCAAATTTCTCGATCAAAGACAAACTTCTTTATCACCTCCATTTTATTCTCTGAATACTCTGAAAATTTAAGATCTTGGCAAGTTTGAATTTGCTAAATTTATATTCAAGCTAAAAAATGTTGCTGAATTTCACTAATCAACAAAAAATTGCCTTTTTTTCTAAACGAGAACAAGAACACTTATTTTTCTGGCATTAGTTTTTTTCTAGTGCATCAGGTTGCAGAGATATGAGGAAAAGCGGGCATTTTATACCCTATAAAGGCAATATCTATGCCACTATCACGGCAGTTGTTTAGGTTTGACACACTAAACAGATTAGCGCGCTGTCATGGTTAGCAAAATTTTAAACAAACAAGTTTAGCGTACCGGTGTGGGTGTTTACCGATAGACTGAAAATTGGACAACGAACCAAGTCTTTTTTGTCTATTGTTATCTTTAAAAATACTGTTTATTGAAAGCCTTGAAACAACCTGTTCTTGGGTGGTCTTGAAACAACTGCTAGTTCTATGTGAGTAACCTTAACAGAGGCTGCTTATAAATAGCCTTATAAAAGGTTGTTTTGGGTAGTCTTAAGAAAGGCTGTTTAATAATAGCATGGCAAAATGATTGTTTTCGACCTGGGCACTATTTAGTACAACAATTAATACCAGTTCCAAGACGAAGATTTAAAAGAAGGTTTGGCATACGATTTCCCCATTTGTATGAGTGGGTTGGATCATCACGGTAAAACTTCAAGCAAAACTCACTCATTATACCCTCATATCCAACTCCTTGATACATTTCTTTCATTGCTTGGATGTCTTGGTGAAATCTTTCACCCTGCTCATCACTAACTGCTCCGAATTTTTCAGCAAAAAACTCAAAGTGTGAATGAAGAAAATGCATTTTTAAAGGATGCGACACCCCATCTCTATGTATGCCGCAAGCAACTTTGCAACATCTTCTTGATATGAAGGTAACTTAAAAATTCCCCGAAAATTCAAACAAATCCATTTAAATACATGCTAAGTTTGTAGTTCCTATGTATTTACAACTTTTTCAAACTCTGGTTCTTCAAAAACTTCCCGAATTTGTGGACCAACAAAGATTCCTTCTTTCAACTTGGCTTGGCTTAATTAGGGAAACTTTTTTGCAGAAAAATTCAAAGCCTTTCGAACAGTGTTTGGTAATAGTTTTTACAAATTTCTTTAGTAATCCTAGCTTGATATGCAGCGGTGGCATTAAAACTTTATCGAGATTTACTAAAAAAATATGTTGAATATTTTTCATTCCAAGTACTTATGAATTCCTTGTCAGCGATTTTGTTGTTTCATATTGCTGTGCAGTAGCATGACTGTCCCACAAACATAAAAAACAAAAGTGTTTTGTAAATTCCTTGCAATCCCATTGACATTCCAATGAACTGAAGGTCCCGGCATAAGCTTTCAATGACCAATAGAAATGGAGAGTCTTTTACTGTATTTCCAACATGTTAAAGAACCGCTTTCAAGCTTCTCTTTGAGGAATCAAAAAAAAGCCTCTATTCATCCACAATGTGAACTGTACCCAGAGTTCGAAATAGTTTTTCAATATTATGGCAGTAACAAAGAAGTTCCTCAACTTTGAATGCCGAAGAAAAGTCCCTGATGGGTTCATGGTTTGAGCATTTGGCTTAATTTACCAAGTAATATTAAATTGTGTTCTTTTCTAAAATCCGAGCAACAGTTGAAATTTTATTTACGTCGTATTATCTAAATATTTATCAACTTGATTTATTTTCAATGATTTGATTTACTTATATAGTCTATTTTAATATTTTTATCTCCACATTTATACTTTTAACTTGCAGGAAAGCGACGGAGGCGCTAATACTGTACATAGGGGAAGCAATTACCCTGACTTGCTTCCGGAAATGCCTAGATATTGCTATCGGGTTGAATATTTTATTTGATTTTTTAGTTTTATAGAGATATGACTGCAATTTTGAACTGCTTGCCAAGATCGCCAAGCAGGGGAAAGTCTCGTGAAATGTCTTTCCTAAGAACACAACAGAATGGCTTGAGTAGGTTTTGAACAAAGACCATGTCGATCACAATCAAGACGCTTTTCACCACAGGTCCACGCTGTCAACAATTACATAATCTACATAAAATTTAGTGCTTGACGTGCTATTTTGATTTTTGTGTACTCGTAAAGAACTGCATCCATGTGGTAAAAGAGTACCTTCAACATAATTTTATCTGTTTAATCAAACAATCGGCGCTACCTTGCTACTTGTTTCTTGATAGTAACTAATTAATGTCTTCTTAAAGCCCAATTTTACATGTATCAAGTGTCTTTTTTTAATATTGTATTTGTCAGCCTTGCCTGTAGATCTTCGAGTAAGAGGGTTTATTTTTGGCTAAGTTCTTCTCTATAAACATTAAGTTATATGGCGAATTGGTTTTCATGGTTGCGTCATTGAGCGGCTATTTTGTATCTGTCATCGTTGTTGCGATCGGTCACGGCTTGTGTTTTTTTGGTAAAAATGCTTTTCTTAGTGCGTGAAAACAAAAAGTGTGCTTATGTGATCTATAAAGATTTGTAAGAAGAACAAAATCAAGTGGCAACAATAAAATGTTTTATAAAAATTATTATTTAAAGTTTTAATTAATTTTGGCGGGAAGATGAATCTGGGGTTTACAGAAGTACTTTGTATTTTTATTAAGCTCTTAATCATTCTTCTTTTGACCCCGTTTATACACTTTATTCTATTTCTTGATATTTCACGGCAAGAGCAAATAAGTGAAACTTATCTCAAACCAAGCGAATTTTACACGATTGAGGTCTTATCATTTCGAGCTCGCAGGGATGGGCGGGGGGCTGGTGAATGTTAACAATTGAATTAACATGTGATTGCATATATTATATATAGCAGTGGTTGCCCATTTTCCTTTTTCTTGGCTGCTTCATCTTTGTTATTTGACGAACTTGGGCAGCCCAAGGTATTTTGCTAGGGCAATATTTAAGCAGCAAGCCAAAAATAATTTTTTCCTCTGGGATTTGGGGCAGTGGTGTATGTCTTTGCATCCTTCGCTTCACTTAGGAGGACTAAGTTTTTTCAAACCTTGCTTTTTTATTAGTTTAGATCTTCGACTTGTATCCTTTGTTGTTGCAAAAGTATTAGATTAAACAATTTTCGGTTGCAAGACGAAAACGTCAAACAGCTATAAATAATGAGTGATTTTTTATTTTGTTGTTGTTAATATTTTCATTGTATTTTTATTAGTATCATTATTGTTTTGGCTTTATTTTGTTTCTGTTATTTTGGTAAATGCTGTTGTGTTATTTCAAAAATTAAGGTGGCTTTGGACATTGAAGATTGTATAGTATTCCGCTGTCTTCTTGTGCAATGTGTTACTTTTTTATGCACTAAATAAATTAATTAATCAATTAATATATTTTGCTAATCACTTGTTAAATACATCCCTTTAAATCAGTGGTTCTCAACCTGTGTACGCGAAACTTATTCAAAACATTGCAACCTTTTTTTTAGTGGGCACTACTTTTTAGGGACAAAATTTAGGATATTCGAGACAGATACAAAGCGAAGATTTTTTATTTCGAAAGCACTACTTTTTCGGGACCTAAACTTACATTCTTGTTCAAGTGTGCCGCAGGTGCGAAAAGGCTGAAAATCACTATTCTAAATGAAATTCCTTAAACCTTTTTCAATTTTCAGTTTTCATCTAGCTCAGTATATTTATCCGCTTTGCTAATATGACGAATTAGAATTTGTGCGATTTAAAATTGTTACAAAATAGAAAAATCTCAAATAAGTGCATTTTTTTTTTATTAAGCGAATCAATAAATAGTTAAATGAATTCTTCGTTTAGTGAACCCATGGACTATTTAGGAGTTCATGGTAAACCTCATTTAATAAAAGCATTTTCATATATTTACTTGGCCTAAATCAAAAAAGACATTTGTGCAAAAAATGTTCAAAATTTTAAATTACTAAATTTCTTTCTTGAAATACAGTAATTCTTAAAATTTTGGATATGTCAAGATATTGCCCTTCAATCGGTTCAAAATTTAATTGCATTTTTTCTAAAGTATCTACAAAATGGTTAGTCTGTAATTTAGGACCAGTTGTAAAAGCAAACAAGCAAAGGAAAATTACTTAAATATTTTTCTCTTGAGGGCACAACAGCATGGTGGGCGTAATAGTTGAACCAATATCACACCAAGCGCGATTACCATCAAAAAAGTGCCTCAGCCACTCAGCGACGCTGCCGACTACGTAACTTCTCGAGAACGATATTGCTCTTGATAATAAAGTAGACGTGTGTAGCTCTTCAAAGATTTTCGATTAGACTTATTGAGGTTCGATAAATTACACGTCGGCTCTCGGCGGAATAACTCAGTGGGATAACACTCTGACTTGCAAGCAGAAGGACCGGAGTTCGATACTCAATCGGCCCGAGTGCTTTCCGTTGTGTCCTTGAGAAAGGCACTTTGCGATCAACTCATAAACGCAATACGCTGTTTACTGACAAAGATGGCTCGATTTAAATCAGAAAGCAGCATACAGACCAATACTTACTAAGAAGAAAAGCTTCGTTAAATTCCTCTCTCACTTCGGTCAAACTGAAACCATTTTCACGCACCAGTACGCTTACTTACGGCTGGCTTGAACAACATGAAAAAATGAACAAAAAAACAAAGACACACACTAACTTTGGCGTGGTCAAAAAACGTTTCGTCATTGGTTTTGGGCAAGATATCGTTTACGCATATACTCAGGGTTTTTTTTCTACAGATCACGCACGCCATGTTGCGGTGGTTGATTTAAGTCTAATTCAGCCAGCATCAACTTCGTTACCGCTTGATCTCAATTTCAATACGTCTTCGCCAATGTGCTTATTTCTTTATCTTTAATGATTTTCAGTTTTTGAATAAATTTTCTTTGTAAAACATAAAACTGTGCAACATAAAAAAATTGTAAAATTAGGAAAGCTATTATAGAATAACCTAATGAAAAATTGACAGTTTTTAACTTTTTTTCTCTAAAATTTTTTGCAGTTCTATTAATTTATTATTTCTACAAGCTTCGCCCTTAATTCCAACTCAAAACTATACAACTTTTATTTTGGAAATAAGCTAAAAAATAAAAAAATGGTTTTAATTGTTTACTTTCGGTTTATCAGCAAAATTAGAAAAAACCGCTTTGAATAGGTTTACACTGTTTATAAGTAGTCCAATGTTAGTTTATAGAGACAAGATGGCATTTGGCTCCCCTAAAAATTTTTCTAAGAAAAATGCAATATGCCTTTCGTTCAATACTTAATTTTTTTCTGACAATTTTTTTAATTGGCTTTCGTTGCGATTTAGGTGATAATTAAAGAAATATTATACTTTGTAACCTAGGTGTCGGACCATTTAAAATATTTTTCTCTTTATCCCATTTAAAATATTAAAATATATATTTAGGTTCAGGTTCAAAAAATAATAAGAGTTTATCATTTCAATTAAATTTGGTTCGACACCTTGTTTGTTAATGTTTAAAACTTTTCAGAAACATTCAAACCATTTTTTTTTATTTCAACTGCATCACCACAAAAAAAATTCTAACATTTCTCAAATTGCTATTCCGAAATCCTACTTGTTCTTTTGTTATCCTCCTTTTATATGCCAAAACGTATAACAAGGTAGTCTGCGTATGTCTGACATGTCCCTGGTCAACTTAGCCACCACCTTGTAACAGTGTCTGCATTATCAGGCTCCTTCGTTGAACCAGCCGCGGCAACAAGCCGTCAGCAAGACTGTGACAGAGCTGATTGCCTGGGAATCGAACCCAAAACCGTCACACCAGAAGCAGAAATGCAAATCACTGGACCAGTGATTCTCTGTCTTGTCGTGCTTGCGGCACTCTAAGACCTGATTAAAATCTTTTTTCGGTATTTACTAAGTTTCCAAAGCTTCCTTTTACTAGAGCCCTCCTCTAACGCAAAACTCAATTTAACAACGCACATGGAAATGAAGAACTTTTTTTGTTATTTGATGTTCGATCTTCACTTCTTTTTGATCGGTTTGTTTTGAGTAAAGCTCTCAGTTTCACTTGTTTTAAAGGACTCGAACCAGCACGACAGGAAAGCTCCAAAAAATGTCTTCACTCTAGAGTAAATTGTTACATTAAACTTTTTTCTTTTTTTGGTCGCCGTTTCGAAAACATTATTTTTTCTTGGCGTTATTTTTTCAAGAAACATACCTATATGTCAGTTTTTCCCCGACACAACAACTGCTGGGCACTGGAGTAGTATTTTCAACAAGTTTTGTGGCAAACCGTTGGAGAATCACTGCTCTTGATCAATCTTGTGGCGTAACTTAAAACATGAAGTTTATATAATCAAACTTGACTTAAGCTAAAACTTTTCCTTATAAATTCGATTGACTTCTAAGTTAAGCAGGACAATAAATACAGTATAATACGTGATAGAAAATTTTTAAACTTACTCCTAAGTGCATAATTTTTTAAATGCAACCCAATAAATTTTTTTTAGAATACAAAATGTTTCAAAAGACAGATTTATTCCAAAATATTGACTGCCAAGATGATATTCCGGAAATAGTTTTGTTCTTATCGCCTTGATTATTGCAGTTGCTATAATTATCATTGCAAAACCCAGAGTGGACAATCTGCGTTTGATTTCCTATGCCTAAATGAACAGACAAAACATTTTTGTCAGGAGCCCCCATTGCTGCAACACAAAAATAACTGTTCCGAATATATGGAAACGAGGACACCACATTGTGACACTCACCAATGCATGAAGGGAGTGTAATGAAAGACAAAAAAGAATTTCTCTATGCCAAAGCTTAATTTGAATTATTAATATGCGGTTAATTTCTGAAAGCAGTGACCAGTTCGGTAAATTTTATGAGTTTGGACTTGAAACTTTGAGGATCGTTTCCACTACGAGCGTGAGATAAAGTATTCTTTGTTTTTTTATTGATTTTTTTGCTTTGCTTAGCATGTAAGCGCGGAAAGAAGTAAAAAAAATTAATGAAACAAACAAAGAATGCTCCATTTCACGCTCGTAGTGGAAAGGAGTACTTAGTTTTTAAATATACACTAAGTAATTCAACAAAACTGCTGTGGTTTTATTAAAGTGTCCAAAGTTAATAAAATTCAATAAAAAATCTAACTAAAAAAATACCAGAAATGAGTTTATTTACATTGGCTTAGAATAAACTAACACCACGTAGTGTTTAATCAGTTTGTATATTTTGATCTATTGTTGAAATTTGATTCGTTTTTTTTTTAATAGTTTCAGAGAAAAAATTTCCCTATTTCTACAACGAAACGTTAATTTTTAAACACGGGGTAATTATTTCCCAAGCAGTACCACAAGTGGCGGAGTTACCCAAATACAAAGTTACGACGTTGTGCACCTCCAACTCCTGAAACGTTTTAGCAAAGAAGACAAGCGCCATGAAGGTTTGATGCTTTGATAAAATATCAACATAGGAGTGGCGTGTTTTATGAAATTTTCGTGAATCAGCTCTCTAGTTTGCCAATTGCAGTAATTTGTCATAAAAGTCATGGAAAAGGTTTTATAAGCCGTTTCAAGTTTTTGAAACTGTCGCACAAATTTCTTCTATGTTTTTTCAAAATGTGTTTTTGGAAAGTAATTATTTTTGCATCTGGATGTAAAATATATTACGCACTTTCAATTTTTTTTTATTTATTCTCTGGGACAAATTAGAAACACCGTCATTGAATGTATATAAGAAAAAATAATTAAAAAGCTGGTTCTCTTAAAAAAGTCAAGCCAAATGAGCAAGTAAAATTTGGTTAAATATAAATTTTCATTTGATATGGTCAAGAATCTATCCCTTTGTACTGAAATGGACTGAAAAGCTGTTTTTCAAGTCTTGGTCAAAACCTGCTATTATTGCGATCATCGTCTAGTTCCGGCAAAGGAGGTGATTAAGGTTAATGTAGGAAATGCATCTTGTCATTACTGTAGTCGCACTTCTTCTAAGTGCCTTAATGGAAATTTTCGATATTTGGTTGAGGAGCATCTTTAGATATACAGTACAGTACAGCTGCTTTCGTTTAGGAACAAAATATTAATCCAATGGTTGCACCTGACAAGTCTGCTCGATTTATTGCAAAAGATAGCATGTCGATTTTATATTTGCTTCTAGCTGTGATTAGATTGATTAACGTTCAAGGTACTTTGTGTCAGTTGTGTATTTTTGGTCAAGTTCCAAAACATTGACCTATTTTAAATTTTAAATCGTAAAATATTTGAAATTTGCTCTCTGTATGGAAGCGAAGCTTTCTTCTTCAAAGTTATTAAAAGAAATGTTGTTTTTTTGTGCCTCCTGAAACATCAAAACTTTATATTGAAATTTTAGCTCTTCAATGTTGGACGTGTGAAAATCAGTCGAGCAACCTGGCTTGCAACGAGAATGGGAAACCACAAAATTGTTTAAGTAATCAAGTGAGTTAAAAAACACCTCATTAAATTTTGTGTTATAGCTAGCTAACCAAAACGAAAAAAAAAAAATTAAAGCCAAAATTATAACAACCATGAAAAGCGAAAAATTTTTTAACTTCCAACTTCATGGGAAACGAAAATAAGTTAAATGAAATTACACAACATTGAACAAAAAAACTAAAATTTTTTATCAAATATTAAGTTAAGTTATAATTTAAAAAAACTTTTTTTCTCAAGGTTAAGTTATAATTAAAAAAAAACATTTTTGTTGATGTTGCGTAATTTTTTCGGTACTGGTTAAATATTTAATCTACCTAGATTTAGTATGAATCATACAAAAAAGAACGAAGTTAAAAAGAAACATCTTTGTTAAAAAGTATTTAGTTTATTTTTTCTCTATATTTATCTTCCTGACTCGCAGGAAAGCGACGGAGGCGCTAATATATAAGGTAGGCAATTACCCCGACCTACTTCCGGAGATAACAAGATATTGCTGTCCGCTTGTAATTTAATAGAGATATGACTGTAATTTACAATTGCTTGCCAGGACCACCAAGTAGGGGAAAAAGAAGTTAAAGAAGTTAAAAAGAACCATTAAGAATGAAGAAGAACTAATTAAAAAGCAGATAGTAGACCGCATATTTAACAAAAAGTTTGTTAATAGACTACTTAATTTACCAATATCTTTTTTTCAGTTATTTAGTAAATTAACTTGTATATTTGCAAGCGATTTAATGGAAAAAAATATCGTAAGAAATATTTAAGGTGAAGCGTCAGCGTTTATTATGGACCATTTATTTTTTGACGAGCAAGACTAAGTCCAAAGTGTTATGCTTAAAACAACGGTCAGTGATTACCCCGACCTGCTTTTTTAGATGTCAAAACATTGCTTTCTGTTTCAACTTTTTTGCTTTTAAATTTTTTTATCAAGTCATACAATTGCAATATTGGAGTTGCTTTGTATAACTACAAAATGAAAAGCAAAACACAGCAACAAGATGAGTACAAAAATTAACCGAGAACACCTCGATTCTGTTCGCCATTAAAAGGTGTTGCCAACCATTTAATCAATTCATACCTAGTGCAATTACAAATACCAAAAGCAAATGATTTAAACTGCATTTTCATCTGTCATACCGAAAAAAACCCTCCTAATAAAATTCTTTACTGTTCTAGGACCATGTCTCACTATACCACTAATTGCAACAAGTTAGCATTATTATAAATTCCAATTTAATAAGATGGCGTTTTATTTCTTAGAAGGCGTGCGAAAACGTTGTTCGGCGAGGTGGAGATGGAATTCGTATAACGAAGCAATGTAAACAAGCGCACGCATGTCAGAATAACTTCGCTCAGGTACAATGACATTCGTTCGTTTTTCAATCAAAATTCACATGAAAAGTTTCAATTTCTACTTTATTCAAATTTTTTTTTACAATAGAGTAAACTTGTTTTCTCAACTTTATAATGAAAAACAAAGGCATGATTAGCAGTTTTTTCCAAGTTCAGCTTGTTTCAGACAAATCTTAATCTTTCAATACAATAAACTAAAGAGCGGGGTGAAAAACAACGTTTCCTCTAAGCTGTGCGCGCGCACACGCGCACACATAAAGAAAAGGTGTGTGCACAGAAGATTTCAGAAGAAAATTTATTCTGCATCAGTGTTTCTCAACCTGTGTGCCGCGAGAGATTTCCAGGTATGCTGCGAAACTTTTTGAAATACATTAATCCAGGTATGTCCAACCTGCGGTCCACTGCCAAGTATTTGGAGATGAAAATGGACAAATCAGAGTCTGATTCAAAGTGAAGACCTTTTTTTTTTTATTTCATTCTATTGTGCTTTTTAACTGTAAAGTTTTTTATCTATAGTACCTTTGCGCACCAAGCAGAGAGTGCACATATTCTACAAAAAAGAGTAAAGTTTGGACACGAACAAATTTCTGCGCACACACGCAGCTAAAAAATTAGAGGAAACATTGGTGAAGAAAGTTTAATAAATAGCTGTTTTTCTACGGTTTATTACTCTTTGACGACTAATGATCATCTAGATCTAGACTAAAAATATTTTAAGATTTAATGCGGGTTTAAATCTTATTTTCGCTAAGTAAACATTAAGAAATTTGACTTTTTACTTAAATCTTGAAGAACAAATAAAACCAACCGGTTGAATTGATAGTGTTTTTTCTCAGAATAATAAACCTGCGTGGGATCCAATGCAATGCAACAGTCGTGTTCCGAGTTCGATGTGTACGTGTTGTTGCGGGTTTGATATGTGCAACACAGCAGAACTTGCTTGCTTGGAGAGTGAGTCGTTTCCTGCCTAGCATATCTTGTAAAGTTGCCAATCAAGAAGATGAAGATAGAAACTGATTTTCACAAGATGATGTGTAAAAAAGCTTTAAAAAGACTCATCTCTAAGCTTTTCGTCCGACACTTGTCAGAAAATAAACGTCAAAATGAAGGAAAAAAATTCAATTGATTGTCTGTTGAAGTTGAACGAAGATGATTGGATGTTTGAGAAAAGCGTCTAAACGCGTAATCAATGTAAGATTTTTAAATCGTAAACAAACTCTTTTTGGCAGCATATATTTGGCTTGCATGATTTGATGTAAACAGCTTCTAAAGCAGATAAATGAAAAGACGAACGGCCAAATGAATGTAATCGTTGAGATGTGCGGCCTACGTACCGATTACGGTATGACAGTGTCACGAAAAATTATAAACTAAATTGCTAAAAAGGGAACCAGGCAACACGTTCTTTTTTATTGCAGGACGAAGTGGGCGAGAAGTAAAAATAACACGTTGTTTTACAGCAAAAAAGCATTTTTTCGCAATGGCTTTATTTTATTTCTTTTATCTCTATATTTATCTTCCTGACTTTTTAAGAAAGCGACGGAGGCGCTAATACATAGCTTACGAAATTACCCCGACCTGCCTCCGAAGATGCCCAGATATTGCTGTCCGGTTGAAATTTAATGAAGATATGACTGAAATTTAGAAGTGTTCATCCAAGGCCACCTAGCAGAAAAAAGTGTCTTTCCCAAGAACACAACCGAATGGCGCGGGTAGGTTTTGAACCGAGACGATGTCGATCACAATCCCGGCGCTCTTACCACTCGACCACGCTGCCGAGAATCATGTTGGTGACAAACAGACGATCAAGTTTGAGTTTACTTTCATGTTTAACCTAAGGAGTTCCCAACCAGAGCAGATAAATATAGACCAGGCATTCCTTCACCGTATATATGAAGTAGGTGATGTAAAATATTTTAACTTACGATCAATTGTTTTCTCAAAGACATGATTAAGGTAGCCATTCATGAGAAATATTGAAAAAATTTTTTTGCTTTGTCTATCTTCATCTTTTCTGGTTGGGAGCTCTTTTGGTGAAATAAAGTTGTTTAAATAAAATAAAGTCAAAGCCAGTGTGAAAAAATGCTTTTTTGCTGTAAAACAACGTGTTATTTTTACTTCTCGCCCACTTCGTCCTGCAATAAAAAAGAACGTGTTGCCTGCTTCCCTTTTTAGCAATTTAGTTTATAATTTTTCGTGACACTGTCATACCGTAGTCGGTACGTAGGCCGCACATCTCAACGATTACAGGACAGAATTTGTCAACACATGCCACAATTTATTCAAACTGGCCAAATTCCAAACTCTCGCTACATCTTCGCTCGTTTTGGCAAATCTTCAAGCCCAGTCATGTTTAATGAATCCGCGATTGGTCAACATTTTTTACATAACCCTATGTGCGCCCAAAATTATGGTGATAAAAAATTTACTATTCTTTCATTTGGCCGTTCGTCTTTTCATTTATCTGCTTTAGAAGCTGTTTACATCAAATCATGCAAGCCAAATATATGCTGCCAAAAAGAGTTTGTTTACGATTTAAAAATCTTACACTGATTACGCGTTTAGACGCTTTTCTCAAACATTCAATCATCTTCGTTCAACTTCATCAGACAATCGATTGATTTTTTCCATCCTTCCGACGTTTATTTTCTGACAAGTGTCGGACGAAAAGCTTAAAGATATGTTTTTTGCTGGCAATATTTAAATTTTGTACCACAAACAACTTGCTTAAAAAAGCTTTATAAAAAACTTCAAAATTGTTTTAATTTGAAATATCATTATGTTTAACGTGGTTTTTCTAAAAAAATACTTTGGGCAAGTATAAAATTTGGCTTAAGTTTTACAGTAAAACTTGTTAATTTTATATAACTTTGATTGAAGGTAATATGAACAAAACAAAAAAATTTAAACAGTAAGTTTTTGGTAGCCTATACGTTAAAACGTTTCATAATTACTTTAAATGTCTTTAGCTAGTGCCCCTGAACTCCGAGATATTGAAGAAGAAAGTCGCTGTCCACCAATTGAAGCACCGGAATTTGGAGAAGTCATCTGCGAACCGGCGCTTAATCAAGACACTAAAACAGCTTCGCTTGGCACAGTTTGCTCATTCAAATGTGATGATCGTACGTTTTTATCTCGATTTTTTTTGTTTTGCTTAATTTATATTTTTATTGGTCTTACAAATATGCCCGTTAATTTTGCCGTGAAGAGGGCCTAATATAATGTTTGTAATTTCTTAAACTTTTAATTTACTTTTATATTTGAAAGTTTTGTCTGAAAAAGACTTAAACACGCCATTAAAAAAGTTCAAAATAGAAATAGTTTAAATAAAAATTGTTTTTCTATGAAATAACAGGGTTTTGGTTTTCATAAAAACTTGAATTAGTTTTGCAGACTGCCAATAAAGCAGGTAATTTTACTGTCAACTAATTTAGAGAAATATTTTGGGGCTACTATAGCATGCGGTCTACCGCCATATGTCACCTACCGAGTGGCAGAGCGAGATCTACCGCGTGACTCGCACCTGTACATCAAACCGCGTAACTGCTCAAAAAAAAAAGAAACAAGTGGAACGCTCTAATTCCTATAATTGCAAGGGAATGTGCAGATAGTTCGGTACTTCATTCAGATGAGTGGCCTGCTTATAGCAACCTAAATGCCATGGGGTACCAGCATTCCACGGTAAACCACCAGCAACATTATGTGGATCCAGCGGCGGGAGTACGCACGCAGGCAATTGAGCGATCGTGGTTGGACGCTAAAGCTATATGTTTGATATGTGAATGAGGTGTTTTGAATTATTATAGCTGTACATAAATGAGAGATGAATGATTTAGTGGTAGACCGCACGCTATAGTAGTACCGATATTTTTGACAAGTTTTTATATCTCTTTATTTATTTTTTTATAGATTATTTTATACAAGGAAAAAACATTAGCGAATGTACGAGCCTGAATGGCAACAATGGAAAATTAATAATTTTTAATTCAGAACCACCTGTTTGCATTAGTACGTAAGCATCATAATAGACAACTATTTTTTGAAAGTGTAAACAACCTCTTTTTGTGTAAGTTTGATTAACATTAGTTTTAAATTTTTAACACTGAATTTGTATGTTCGAATGTTTAACTTTAGATTTTACACGAGCATAAATAAATTATATCAATAATGTAAGTTTGATATGGTCATAGCCTCCTATCTATTGAAAAAAAACTTGATAACCAGAAGTAAGCCATACGTTTTTTCTCTTATAAGTCAATTGCAAAGAAATTAAATTATCTATGTATATTTCCGTCTTTTATATACATAATATATACATTTTATATACATAATGTGATCTACTTGATATCAACGTCTGTCAAAATGTATAAATAAAAAAACATTTAAAAACTTCATAAATAATAAAGTCGCAAAGCTATACAAAATCATTGCAAAAAAACAAACCGTTTAATGTCAAAAAAGAAACTTAGTACGTACATTTCTTTAAAAGTTGCAATTTGGTTTCATCTAAAAAAAATAACCGGCTTATAGTAAAAATTAACGTAAAATCTATGACTAATATCAAAACAAAAAAAACTTTTATGAATAAATTATGTTCAATGAATGCCAAAGCAAATACATTTTATACAAATTAAGTAAGGTTTTCCTCTTTTTGTTGACATATTTAGATTATGGTTTTAAAAACATGTGTTTTATAGAAGATTGTTAAAAGTAAAACATTTTAAAATAGAAACATTTAAGACATTTTAAGATAGAAACATAAAAGATTGTTAAAAGTAAAACATTTAAAAACATGTGGTTTATAGAAGATTGTCAAAAGTAAAACATTTTATATAAGAAGTTAAAATTTTGAAACACGGTGTTTTAAACTCTTTCTTTTTTGTGTAAACATCAGCGAAACCTATGGTGATTTTTCTTTAGGTCTTTGGTTTAATTCAGACAAAGTTTAAGGCTTTAAAGCCATTGAAATTATTAACAATTTATGTTCATCAAAGAATGAAAAGACAATTCATGTTTTGAACAATTTTTGTTTTGGTCCCTTTTTTTCTTTGTAATTAAACTTTACAGTGTCTGAAGTTTGATTGAATATTTCAAATGGCAACAATAAGTAAAAATATAAAGTATGAATGTTTATTTTATCTTAACTTTTTTAAAAGAAAAATCTTGTCCCGATTTACTTTCTGCTCCGGAAAACGGGTCTAAAGTATGTTCGGACACGGACAAAGTGGGTTCGAATTGCAAGTTCGAGTGCGATATGTATTACACAAGAGTGGGATCTTCTAATAGCACTTGTATTGAGGTCAACGGTCAAGTGTTTTGGAACAATCCCGTCCCTGTTTGTCAAGGTACACTGCTTGGTTCTACTTGCAAATCTAATTAATGAAATTAATTGTAGATTTTTCCTTAACTAATTCAATGTTTTTTTTTAAATCATTGCTTTACTTTTAGAAATTCAATGCGAAGTCCCAGTTTTGCCTCACGGACAAGTGACGTGCAATAATACAAACTACAGGGTCGGAACAACTTGTACTTTCCAGTGCGTTGAGACGGACTACTTCCTGTATCATGCGAATGCAACGCAAGCCACATGTCGCAATGATTCGAGCTGGACTATTGATTTGCCGTGTTGTACAAGTTAGAAGTGCTAATTGACGAATGACTAAATCCTTAATTCTACTTTAAATTTGGCCTAGAATATTTTATTTATTCATTTTTTCTGTTTTTTTTTCTTTTCTCCTTTTTTAAATTCTACGTAAACAAAATGTTGCGTCCATGCTATTTGCAGTATTGTTTCCGCTCAAATCTAATTACTGTACCTTTTGCATATTTTAACGTCTGCTGTAGTGCTACTTTTCTTTTTTGATCTTTATTTAATATTCATGGTTTTTCTGTATAATTTGTTTGTTTATTAAAAAAGTATATAAATTTAACATTAATAGAATATAAATAAAAGCCGTAAATTAGTTCTGAATGAATAATTGTCATCGTGTTTTGTTTCGGGGCCTGTTTACAGGAGGATGTCCTTCTTTGAAGGTGGATTTTGTTGCAGTACTCGATTCTTCTTCTTCAGTCGGAAGAGAAAATTGGGAAATCATGAAAACATTTGTTCGAGCGGTGCTGGAGTAAGCAAAGACAAATAAGTTTTTTTAAGTGTTTAGCTATTAGAATAAGAAATGAAAAACTGGTTAATGTAAATCCTGTTATATAATTGGTTTTTGAAATTTTCTTTTAATTAATACTTTTTATTGTTATTTTTCAGCTCTTTTGATGTTGGAAAAAACAGTGCCAACTTGGGGGTGTTTCGCTATAATGCTGTTGTGGACACTAAAACGGAAATCAAACTTAAAGATTATACTGACAACAAGGAAGAGCTACTGGAAGCTTTTGACAAAATACCTTATGATGGTTCAGGTGAATTTAGAATGTTTTTGTGCTAGTATTTGCCATGTGCTATAAATAGCGCAATCTTTTTATGACCTTGTAATTTCAAATTATAATGACACAAAGTATGCTAAAATATGGTTTAAAAGATGAGTTTATTTATGAAAAATAATCGAATCATTTTGGACAATTGCACCTCATAACTATGTAAAAAAACATATTTTCTTTTTTAAAGTTTCGTCCAGACTGTAGCAACTTTTTCAAAATTAGGAATGAACGTTCAAAAAAAAGCTGAGGTAGACCGCGTCCCTTGAAGAGCACCACCTCAGCATGAGAATGCTCTGGAAGCTCTGTAATAATATCTACAGAAATTTTTAGAAAAAGATTTTATTTGGCATGAGGTCCGTGCTTCACTAGCTTCCCACCATTCTCGAAGCTGTCGACAATCTGTTTCATAATGTAAAAGCTCTTTGCGTAATAGAATAATGCCTCCTGCCACGTTGCTCAACGTGTCAAAATTGGTTGTGGGTGTGTTTACAAACCGTGGTCTATACATACAGCATATGGCCGTCTTTATTTTTTAATGTTGCTGTCTTTCTTGTTGTAATTAAATGTGTGCGTATATATACAGTACAATTATGCAGAAAATTACCTGTACAAGTTACACGAAGCAAGAGTGGATAGATAACTTAGCGTTTTAGCTGCTTTCAGAATGTAGCTTGCGGCATTACTGAGCAACAACAGGAAATTTCCACTTGCAATGTTCATTTCCTTGAGGCAGTCAGTCACAATCGTGAAAATAACAGCAATGCTGGAGTTGCCACTTTGTTGCGTGCAGGCTGCAAGATAGATTTTGTTAGATTCCTGTACGATTCCTGCCACGACATTAATATATTTTTAACTTCTTACTTCTGCTTCATCCACTACCAGGGACATTTTTTTTTTGCCCAATAATTCTTTCACACGTTCTAACTCTTTCATTGATGGCTACGACAAGCCAATTCAGAAGGGCAAAGTTATCCAGAAGTCGAGTAATTTAATTTTTTAATACTTGCGAATTGAAGTTTATGAAGTGGAATGTAAGCTTTACTGTAAAAATGCTTTTACAATATTTAGGGTAAAATTTTTTGAATTTGCTGGTAAAAAAGATAGCTTTTTGCTGTCTATTGAGGTAATGAGGGTGTGATTTTTTCTGATGCTTTCCAGTCCGGCAATGTTGCTCAACATGGAAACATTTGTCACATTCCACAATGGTCGCAGAGAGTTGAAAAAATAGCTTGTTTAGAAGATTGCATGAAAATTCTTGGAGATATTCATCGACATACCTTTTATGTTTTCACCACTTGGTCTTTGCTGATTTGCCCATTTCCCTGCTTTAATTTATGTACTTTAAATGAAATAAATTTTGACTCTGGAATATGATTAGACATTTAGCACAACTCTCAACGTTTGTGACATCACAGTATTTAACATGCTATAAGCAAGCACGCTTCTTTCACCAATCATCATTTTCATACAAAGCAAAATGAACTTGATAATCAAAATCCTAAACTCAAAAAACTAAAATTTCACGAAAATCTTTTCAATGTATGCATTAATATCTAAAATTACTTTTATGACTTGAAGTATAAAACATGACTTATATGACCTTATAATTTTTTGCATAGTTACCCAATGTCAGATATAACCTAATATGCATGAAGAGTTTATGAAAAAATATTTTATTTATTTTATTGCTATATTTATCTTCCTGACTCGGAGGAAAGCAACGGAGGCGCTATACATAGGGTAAACAATTACCCCGACCTGCTTGCGGAGATAACAAGATATTGCTGTCCGCTTGAAATTTATAGAGATACGATACCTGTATAACTGAAATTTAGAACTGCTTGCCAAGACCATCAAGCAGGGGAAAGTGCCTCAAAGTGTCTTTTCCAAGGACATAGCAGAATGGCGCAAGTGGGTTTTGAACCAAGACCATGTCGATCACAATCACTGCGCTTAAACCACTCGATTACGCTGCCGACAAACTTTAATGACAAAAAATTGTCGTAGCTATAGGGTTGGAAATATATTTTGCGAATGGCATTTTTTTACACTCAGCTTTCTATTCAGACATATAAATTGTTCTTGATCTGTTGTTTTATTTTGTGACTCATTTAAAGATGTAAAAAATTCTGATAAGTTTTTTCGAGTAGCCTCGCAAAATCACGTAAATTTTGTCTAAAAGTAATGTAATAAAGAGTTAAAAAAAAAGTTTTTATTTATTTGCACACTATTTAAAATATGTCATAATAAATAGGAAATACATTTATAATTCAAATAGGGAATTTACTCTGCTAAACTATTCTAAACGAATTTATAATGATATTTGAGAAGCGCAATTTTAAATTAGTTGTTTTCATTGCTGTGCAATAAACTAATTGCTTACAAAAATTTCCTAAATAGGAATTATTTAGATAAGTTTTTACAATAAGCTTTGAAAACACAACATCATAAATTTTAAAACGATGTTTTCATTAAAACTAAATTCCAAATCTCTTGATTTAGGGACTATGACTGGTCAAGCACTAGAACATGCTCAAAAAGTTTTTTTCAAGAAAGAAAACGGAAACCGAGAGGACGCTGTTGACGTCATCCTGGTTATTACCGACGGTCGAGCGCAAGATGACCTCAAAGCCCGAGAAGTAGCACGTGAGCTCCGAAGCGAGGGAGTCATTGTAAGAGAACTAAGTTTTTGTCGTGATAATCATATGAGTTAAAGGGATAAATAGAACAACTTAAAAATATATTTAAAGTTAAATATTATTAACAAATATTGACTTGAGAAATTTTTTTTACCTAGCTCTTTTACGGTAAAACGTCACACAAAAAGCAATGAACACAATTTTAAAAGTATTGTGCGACTGGTTTCAAAATGAATCAAAATTTTTGGTTATATAGCTAACCCTTTATACATAAAAAAATTGAAAAAAATTAACCTTTGTTGAGAGTTATTTTTTGCCTTTCCAACTCTAAACTGATCTTATTAACAGATTAAATGCTAAAACTGCTGATTAAAAAAAGTGTCATTATCTGTACTCGTTAAACCTCTTGTTATTTGGTGCCCTTGTATAAGGTGATCTTCAAATTATCGTGGATAACATTTTGTTCTAGAGCGCCACAGCATAGAGCTTCTAAAATTACATGACTGACATTCCGCTGCTTACGCCGACAATATATTTTGATGCGTCTTGCTATTCACGCAACGTAATAACTAAACAAACAATTTCAATTTAACAAAGTGTTTTTTCAAGAATTTTATAATGCAGAATAAAACAATACACAAGTTAACAACAATATTATACATATATTAAAACAATTAACAACCACAACAGTCGTGAATCAAACGCAATCGATAATTTATTTGGCTAAAGATATTAACAAGATGTTTTGTTTTCTTAGCATACTTGAAACATAAGCTATCGGTTTTCTTCTTTATAAGCATATTTTGACAAACCTTTTGCCATTTACATGTATTCTTTTTTTCCTAAAATTGTGAAAATTTTTTTCCCATAAATAATTTTGTTTTTGGCGATGAAAAAATTCCTCTTACTTTTAAATTCAGTCAGACAAATTTTGTGACCAGAAATCTTTTAAAGTTATAAAAAGAATACCATTATCAATGGTTGCTCATAAATTTTGTAAGGAAATACCTAATTAAAAACAATACCTAATTGAAAATTTTTTTACAGTAATTGTTTTAAAACGTTTTAGTCCTTGCATCAAAGGAATTTACAAACTTGCAAATGGGTACAAAAATTGTGCTTTAATCAACTGCATTACTTTCAACTATGATAAAATAGTGGCTATGATCCAGCAATGTAAAAAATCAAGAATAAACTTTCAACCAGACATTGACTTAAATGGCAGAAACATTAAATTTGTTAATTTTGTAAAAACTTTGTAGTGATAATATTGCTAATCTAGTAATAATATCGACGATATAGTTGCAATTCGTTGTGTATACTGTGCTGGTAATAGTCTACTCTAAAATCAAAATTTTATAACAGTTCAACTGAAGTAAAAAATGTATTATTTCGCGCATACTGTATACCCATGTATTTTGCATACCTTTAGATAAAATTTAAAGGTTGTAGCATATATCGTGTTTATGTAGCTTGTAACAACTCATTTAGGATACTCCATATACAACATACTTAAAAGTGAAAGTGTAAGCGTCTTATAAAACCTTTTAAGCTTTTAGGAGAAACAATTTATACTCATTTTTGAAAAGATGTACTAACTCAACTACTGCTTTCATTTGTTCTTTGATGTCTTCAGATGTTTTTCACATCACTTTTCTGAAATAAATATTGCAATATAATATATTTAGTATTGTTTGTTTAATTTTGATTATAATCATAATAATCTAATTTTTTTAGGCTACAAATCTTGATTTTTTTCTTCTTTTCATTTGTGCTTTATGCTATGTTTTTTTGTTTTTTTGTTTTTTTTTATTAGTGTGTTGTGTTTTTAACAATTTTATGGACCATGGTGTCTGCAGCAAAATACTATTTTTTTACATCAAAAAAGTTTAAATTAAATATCAAATTCTTCATCAGTAATTTATTACTATTGTAATTGTTGTAGATATGAAAGAAAATACTATCACTATTCCGCCAAAACCATTTAAACTAACACAGTAACAATAAATCAATTTGCTCATCAATATTTATGGTTTGAATCAAATTATATCGCTTTGCTAAAGTTTGGATGAAAAAAGATTTTTTCATCTCTCATTAAAGATCTGTTTGGACGTTGTTAAAAACAGGAACGTCAAGTTCAAAACCTTTAATATGTTTTAAAAATCTTTGTACCTACTGGTGTAATTAAAAATCTTGTCTAAAACAGTTGCAGCTGTTGCTTCAAAAAAAAACAAAAAAAGAAAATCTCTGCTTAGTGGTATACGAGGGCTGTTTGAAAAGTAACGGGACTGTGTAAATAATTATTTTATTTGAAATGCCACGTAAAAATTACAACTTGTCCCCTTCAAAGTAATCTCCTTGAGCTCGAATGCACTTTTCTAATCTCTGTTGCCATGCTTCTATGCACTTCTGGAAAGATTCCATTGGGATCGCTCGTAGTTCCTTCGTTACGGCTGTTGTTATGGCTTTTGAGTCTTGAAAACGGGTTCCTTTAATGACTCCCTTGAACTTAGGAAACAAGAAAAAATCACAGGGAGCCAGATCTGGCGAGTAGGGTGGTTACTCCAGCACGGCAATGTTATTTTCTGCAAGAAATTGTCGTATGCTTAAGGCATTGTGAGCAGGAGCATTGTCATGATGAAGCAGCCATGACTTTGTCTCACACAATTCTCTTCTTTTCTCCCTTACCGAACGCATCAAACGTCGCAAGATGTCTTTGTAAACATTCTGGTTAATGGTTTGGCCCTGTGGCAAGAATTCTAGATGAACAATTCCATGAACATCAAAGAAAACAATCAGCATCACCTTAATTTTGGACTTGAACAGCCTTGCTTTCTTGGGTCTTGGTGAGGATGCACTCTTCCATTCAAGGCTCTGCCGTTTGGTGAGTGGATCGTACTCGAAGATCCACGACTCATCACCGGTAACAACTCTACTCAGCAGATCTGGTGTAATTTCAAGTTGTTTCAGGATGTCTTGACACACTTGCACACGATTTTCCTTTTGCCCATCATTCAGCAACCTTGGCACCATTTTCGCACAAACCTTCCTCATCCCCAGATCTTCTGTAATGATCCTCCACACCCTCTCACTACTCATGCTCAACTCATCTGCTATCATTCTAACAGTAAGGCGGCGGTCACTGCGCACTTTTTCTTTCACATGCTCAACATTTTCGTTTGTTCTGCTTGTTGTTGGCCTTCCACTCTTAGGATCATCTTCCACATCCTCTCTTCCCTCTCTGAACCTCTTGTGCCACTCAAAAATCCGAGTTCTTGACATCGTAGCATCTCCGTAAACTTCTTGGAGCAAATTGAATGTTTCAGTTGGAGTTTTTCCAAGTCGAACGAGAAACTTCAAGTTGATTCTTTGTTCAATGCTCATTATTTGTTAACAAAAGAAGAAAAAAAAGAAAAAAATATTTACTAAATAAATTATCCCAAAACGAACTACAGTAAAGCACCTTTCAAGAAAAGCCTGTAAAAAAGCATATGGTTGTCACAGAATGCTGAAACTACATTTTTACAACCACAAGACATTGCGCCATCTTAAAAAACAAAGCTTTTATCACTGCTGCAAGTGTTGTTTGTGCAAAGCATACAGTCCCGATACTTTTCAAACACACCTCGTATTTCAAAATTCAAAGTGATCTTAATCTTATTAGAAACAAAAGAAAAAGTCCTGGCTCTTACAAAAGTTACTGCAGCAAAAAAAATTTTATAATCAAACTTTCTTTAAAATTTTAACACTAAAAATAATAAAAAATCGATTTTGGTTAAAAACTATGGGCAGTCTATAAAAACTTGGTGACTTTTGTGAGATCTAGGACTTTTCTATTTTGATTCTAATTGAAGATTTTTCGTCGTTGGATCCCCTTCTTCTTCTTTCGGCATTTCCCTTTAATCAAGGGTTGCCACAACATATGGTGTTCCTCCACAGCGTCTTGTTTCCAATGTCCTTCTCTTTCGCACCAACTTTCTTTATATACTACTTCACTTCATCCACAAATCTTCTCTTCGGTCTCCCTCTTTTTCTCTTTCCCGATAACTCCATTTCCATCACCCTTCCTACATACTCCAGGTCTCTCCTGATGACATGTCCATACCACCTCAGCCTGCTCTCCCTCATCTTCATTCCTAACCGTTCTACCTTAACTATACTCCTGATGTACTCATTTCTAATCTTATCTTTTCTCATCACTCCCATAGCAAACCTCAACATTTTTATTTCTGCAACTTCCGTCTCTTCTAGTTGTTTATTTGTAACCGCCATCATTGCAGGTCTCACCACTAAACTGTACACTTTTCCTTTTACGCTAGCTGGTAACCTCCTGTCACAGATTACTCCTAGTATATTTCTCCATCCGTTCCATCCTGCCTGCACTCTCCTCTTTACCTCCCTCTTACAACTACCAGTTTCTTGCACTACTGATCCCAAATACTTAAATTCCTTTACTTTTGGCACTTTTGTGTCCTCCACTTCACTCTTTCCTCTTCGTTTTCTCCATTTCCCCACAGATATTCAGTCTTTGACCTACTTACTTTCATCCCTCTTCTTTCCAACGCATATCTTCTGCATTCTGGTCTCCGCTCTACTTCTTCCCAGGTCTCTTTCCAAATCACAATATCATCAACAAACAGCATCATCCACGGTGGTTCTCTCCTTACTTCGTCCGTTATCCTATCCATAATCACAGCAAACAGAAATGGACTTAACAACGATTCCTGGTGCAGTTCGACCTTGACCTTGAAACTTTTGGTAAACTGAAACCTACTATACTGTACAGCTCACTACTGTTTCGCTTCCCTTGTACATATCTGGTTCAAGTCGCACATAATTTTTCTAGATTCCCGATTTTCTCATACAGTACCACAGCTCTTCTTTCGGAACCCTGTCATAATAATAATAATAATAATAATAATAATAATAAAAATAACAATAATAATAATAATAATAATAATAATAATAATAATAATAATAATAATAATAATAATAATAATAATAATAATAATAATAATAATAATAATAATAATAATAATAATAATAATAATAATAATAATAATAATATTTATTTGCCAAACGCACAAACATAAATTTTATAATACACACACACGGTAATGTTAAAAGAAAATCGAAATATGTGTGAAGGCAGGGGGTACTGAAGAACATTGTTATCAAGTCAAGTGCCCCCACACCCAATAAAGTCAGAAAACAAAATTTACATATATATTAATTAAGTATTTTAATACACTCGTATACTGATACAAATCTTTTTGATGTAAAACCAATGTAGTAAAAAACAAATTATTGAAAAATAGCGAGAAAGAAAAGAACAACTCAGAAAAAGGCGACAATGAATAGAGTAAAATTTGATACTGATCAATTAGGTGCTGTTTATAAGCTTTATCTAGGTTCACAAACACACAATGTAGTTCTCTTTGACCTTCCCTGTACTTTTCCATCAACATTCTAAGGCAAACATGACATAGGTAATTCCCTTTACTGGCATAAATACATATTACTGTTTACTGACCTCTACTCTATTCCTTAGCCTGGCTTCAATTATTCTTTCCCATATCTTCATTGTATGTCTCATCAGCTGTATTCCTCTGTAGCTTTCACAAGGCTGTGCGTCCGCTTTGTTCTTATAGATTCGGAAAAGCACACTCTTTCTCCATTCTTTTAACATCCGTTTACCCATTAATAGTTTGTTGAACAGTCTGGTCAAAAACTCTATTCCCATCTCTTCCATGTCCTTCAAAACTTCTGCAGGCATCTCGTCTGGCTCAACCACTACACCTTTTTCATCCTTCTTAGTGCATTTTTCACTTCTTCTCAACTGACACAATTTACCTCTTTGTTAACCACTTCTGCTTCCTCTGTCCTAGGGTCTCTCTCATTTTCTTCGTTTATCAGTTTCTCAAAGTGCTCCTTCCATCTCTTTAATACTGCCTCCGAACTTACCATCACATTACCGTATTCATTCTTCAAAACTCTCACGTGCTGTATATCTTTTCCCGCTCTGTCTCTCTGCCTAGCCAATCTGTGCAACTCCTTCTCACCTTCTTTTGTTTCCAATAGCATACAAATCTTCATACGCACGTCCCTTTGCTGTCCCAACTGCCTTCTTTGCCTTACTATTCTTTTCTTTGTACATCTTTTTACTATTTGCATCTCTTATTTTATCCCACGCTTTATTCGCCTCTTTCTTTACTTTAATGCTCTCCTGTACTTCCTCATTCCATCACCATGTTTCTCTATCTTCTTTTCGTTTTCCAAATGTCACTCCCACCATAGTTTCAGCTGCTTTTCTTAGCATTTCAGCTGCTTTGTCCCACACATCAAATAACCCATGCTCGCCTCCCAAAATCCTGGTCACCTCCTCTCTAAACGGTTCTGGACAGCTGGTGTTCTTCACGGTGGAAACTGAAAAATTCTCTGCTTTTTTCTTTTTCAGCATAAGAGCCATTTTGTATACTACCATACGGCGCTGCTTTGCGGCGCACTCATTCACCATTATTTTACAATCGCACATTTCCTTTAGATTCCTCTTTCTGCACATCACATAATCTATTGTAATTGGGTGCTTTTTTGCCTCTTTATTCGTCACCCTGTGTCTGTCTTTCTTCTTAAAATAAATGTTGACAACCGCCAAATTCATCCTTTTTGCAAAATTTACGACCATTGGTCCTTCTTTATTTCTGGTTCCAGCGCCAAACCTCCCCATTACTTCCTCATTCCTCATCAAATATAAGGATGTTACCTTCGCCCACATTTGCATTTAGGTCCGCACCTAGAAGTATCCTCTCCTGCTTTGATACACTTTTGATCAACCTATCCAGGTCTTGCCAAAAATCGTTTTTCTCCTCCATGCTGTTGCCAACCTGTAGAGCATACTCCCCATCCGCACCTATCCCTATCCCATTTCTTCTTCCATCAGCTCCATTGTAGAATAGTTTGCAGCCACCTCCAAAGTTCCTCGCTTTACTCCCTTTTTACTTTGTTTCCTGTAGGCACAGTACAGCTATTTTCTTTCGCTCCCTCCTTTAGAGCCACCTCTCTTCCCTTTCCATTCATTGTTTCTATATTTAAGTTACCCACCCTTATAACTGTGCGTCTCCCCTTCCACAGTTCCCACTGCCTCCTTACATGCCTTCCTCCTCTCTTTCTCCTTTTGTTTTCACTAAGCCCAGCAACAACATAGTTTCCACAGGTGTCCTGCCGTGCGACACCTGAGGTGGTTGTTGGTAACCCGGGTATCAACCGATCCGGTATGGATTCATCCTGATTAAGCATTTTTGTGTGGTTTGGCAAAAAAGTTTTACGCCGGGTGCCCTTCCTGCCGCAACCCTCCCCATTTATCCGGGCTTGGGACTGGCATCAGGAAACTATGAAATGTGCGCCCGATGGCTGGGTTCTTGGATCCACTGTTGATGAGTTTTCCGTAAGGTGATTCAGTGATTTCTTAATGAACAGTGATCAAGATCAAGATCAAGATCACACAGAAATAGAGTGATCTTATATAAAAATTGAGATCAACAAAATAAAAGTGATTTTGAAGATCAAGGCTGTGCTTATCTCTTGTTCTGTACAATAACCGGCGTCAAAATCACATGTCACAAAACGTTACATTTAAAATTTTTATTTGTTTTTTTAGTTTTTGTAAAAGTTAATACAACTAAATTTTAATATATTTTGTTAAGACAACTAATCAAAACAAAGTAAAACCGGTCTTTTTACAAGAGCAGACAAAATGCTAAAATTAGGTGTCATAAATCAAGCTACTGAAGTACAGATCCAATATTGACTGCTAGTAATTACGTCCGTTTTGCTCATTTTTTCTCGCAACAGTCGTTTCCGTCATTATTATTTCAATAAATAATATTAAGTATCATTTCATTTCAATAGTTTTCGTAATTAAGTGTTTTACTCTTGTATTGCTATGTTCTACAACAGATATATGTTTTGGGAATCATACCTCCTCAAGGCATGCTGGATGTTCAAGAGTTGATCGATATTGCAGGCGACAAAGATAACGTTATAATAGCGACGGGAGGATTTCAAGATCTCAACACAATGTTTTCAACTTCATCCAACAAACTATCATGTGACAATCCCTGCGAGGAATAATTTTCCTTTTATAAATATAAGTTTCTGAGATGAATAATTTGTGTTGAAAAGCCTTTCTTGTTTTTTTTATTAAATGCAATTTTTTTATCGCAAAAAGAAAAGAAATGCAAGTTGATCTTAAATGACTGCACTTATAAAATGGAGTAAATAAAAAAATGTTAGAGGACATGAAGTATCATTAAATTTCACTTTTCTTGCAATATCTACCGTTCGTAATGAATATTGCTATACGTATAAAATTCTTAGTATTTTAAACCAGTAAAAAGTTTTAATGCAACTTTGTATTCTGTGTATATATAATTTTAAAACCTCATTACACAAGCGCTTTATATGATTAATTGCTGTAAATTTTTAATTGTTTTTAAATGATTGCCAAGGCTTTAGTGTAAAAATAACAACAATAATTAGGCATACCATATTTCTGAAGGAACAAACCGGGAAGCTTGATAATAGAAAAAATTTGTCCCTAAAAAGTAGTGTTCTCTAAAAAAATCTTCACTTCGAATCAATATCCGATTTTTTAATTTTTGTCCCTAAAAAGTAGTGCTCTCTAAAAAAAAGGTCTTCACATCAAATCAGTTTCGGATTTCATAATTTATGTCTCTAAAATCTAGTGATCTCCGAAAAAAACCAAAAAAGCCTTCATTTCGAGTCTGTCTTGGATTTTTACCGAAATGGCCGGGACAAAGCCCTAAAAATCGGAACGTATGGCAAGCCTAACTATAATACTAATTTGCACTAAAATCGTAATGCTAGGATGATTTCTCGTGCAAAATCAAGCTGTTGAAACTCAAAATAATGGCTTTGAATAAATGTACTGCTCTAGAATTTAAACTCTTATTTCAGATAAATTTGTGTCAAAATTTTGAATTATAATCCAGAAAATCGAATTTGTTGGTTGGTTTCACTATGTTCCGTGAATAAATTGTGTATAAATTCTTACTTATTTTAAAATAAATAAAAATAGACCAAAAAATATCGTCGATGCTTCAGAATTGAAATACAAACGTTAGTTGTTTTATATCTATCTATTTAACTCAAACAACAGTCTTTCTTACAACCCGTTGATATTTGGACATTACTTTCCTGTTATTGCCCCGCTATCTATTGCAAGTAATTTTTTTGGTGAAACTAACCCCGAATCCCCCCTAAAGCACTGTGATGAAATAAAAAAGAAACTTATAGGGAAAGTTCCGGGTTAGTTTCACCAAAAAAAAATATTTGCAATAGGTGGGCAATAACAGGAAAGCACTATCTGGACTAAATCGAGTTTTCAAAAGCCTATCCTCAAACCCAACGATTAACTGGTGTGTTTGCAATCTGAAGCTGGACCTTAAAACAAAACATTCGCAGCAAAATTATATAATATCCGAGAAGACGCGGATTTAGGAGTTTTTTTTAAAGGGGAAAATTTTATACCAATTAAAAAATAAGACAAAAAAAACTAAAATATGATCTCAGAAGAAGAACACCATTATTTTGTTTATTAATTTATATGTCATTATTAAACGGTAGTTAGAAAGTATTCTTTTAAAGTTTAAATTAAAGGGTTATAAAGAAACATTTTTCCCTTGGATTATGCAAGTCAAAGCAATTGCTTGGGCGATAACCAATTCTACGAAAGCATTGGGCAAAAAGCCTTGGAAAAAAAATTGCAAAAAGCATTGGACAATTTGGAAAAATAATTGGAAATAATTGGAAAAAGCATTGCAGAAAGCATTGGACAAAAAGCCAAAAAGCGAAGGAATGTAGACATATTGTGCCTACAAGAAACTAAGTGGAAAGGTAGTAAAGCAAGGAACATTGGAGGTGGATGTAAAATATTTTACAACGGAGCTGATGGAAGAAAAAATGGGATAGGGATTACGCTGAGCGAGGAGCTGGCTGAAAGTGTCCTGGAGGTGAAGAGGGTGTCGGACAGACTGATGGCCATAAAGCTGGAGGTAAATGGGTCCATCCTAAATATAGTAAGTGCATATGCTCCACAGATTAACTACAGCATGGAGGAGAAAAATGATTTTTGGGAAGACCTGGATGGATTGATAGAAAGTATATCAAAAGAAGAGAGGATAGTTCTTGGTGCAGACCTTAATGGACATGTGGGCGAAGGAAACATAGGGGATGAGAAAATAATGGAGAGGTACGGTGCTGGAACAAGAAATAAGGAAGGATCAATGTGGATTTTGGGAAAAGGATGGATTTGGCGATTGTCAATACTTATTTCAAGAAGAAAGATGAACACAGGGTGACGTATAAGAGTGGAGGAAAAAGTACCCAAGTAGATTATGTGATGTACAGAAGGAGGAACCTGAAGGAAATGTGCGATTGTAAGGTAATATTGAATGAGTGTGTCGCAAAACAGCACCGTATGGTGGTATGCAAAATGGCTTTTATGGTGAAAAAGAAAAAAGCAGAGAAAGTAAAACCAAAGATACGATGGTGGAAACTGAAAGAGACAAGTTATCAAGAAGCGTTTAGACAAGAGGTGACCAGGATTTTGGGAGGCAAGGATGGATTACCTGATGAGTGGGACAAAACGGCAGAAATGCTAAGAAAAACAGCTGAAACTGTACTGGGAGTGACATTTGGGAAACGAAAAGGAGACAAGGAGACTTGGTGGTGGAATGAGGAAGTTCAAAAAAGCATAAAAGAAAAGAAAGAGGCAAAGAAAGCATAGGACAAAACAAGAAATGAAAATACTAAAAAGGTATACAAAGAAAAGAAGAGTAAGGCAAAGAAGGCAGTTGCAATGGCAAAGGGACGTGTGTATGATGATTTGTATGCTAGATTGGAAACAAAAGAAAGTGAAAAAGAGTTGTACAGATTGGATATGCAGAGAGACAGAGCAGGGAAAGATGTACAGCATGTGAGGGTTATAAAGGCTGAAAACGGTAATGTTATGGTAAATTCAGAAGCAGTGTTAAAGAGATGGAAGGAGTACTTTGAGAAACTGATGAATGAGAAAAATAACAGAGAACCTAGGATAGAGGAAGCAGAAGTGGTTAACGAAGAGGTAAATTGTGTCAATAGAGAAAAAGTAAAGAACGCACTAAGAAGGATGAAAAAAGGTAAAGCAGTTGGACCAGATGAGTTGCCAGTAGAAGTTTGGAAGTGCATGGGAGAGATGGGGATAGAGTTTTTGACCAGACTGTTCAACAGACTATTAATGGGTGAACAAATGCCAGAAGAATGGAGAAGGAGTGTGCTTATCCCAATCTATAAAAACAAAGGGGACGTACAGTGCTGTGGAAACTACAGAGGAATAAAGCTAATGAGCCACACAATGAAAGTATGGGAAAGAATTAAGGTGGAGATCAGCAAACAGCAATATGGATTTATGCCAGGAAAGGGAACCAACAATGCCATGTTTGCTTTAAAAATGTTAATGGAAAAATACAGGGAAGGTCAAAAAGAGCTACATTGTGTATTCGTGGACCTAGAGAATGCTTACGACAGGGTTCCACAGGAAGAGCTGTGGTACTGTATGAGAAAATCCGGAATAGTGGAAAAGTATGTGCGACTAGTACAGGATATGTATGAGGGAAGCGAAACAGTGGTGAGGTGTGCAGTAGGAACTACAGAAAGTTTCAAGGTCAAGATTGGACTGCACCAGGGATCAGCGTTAAATCCATTCCTGTTTGCAGTGATAATGGACAGGCTAACAGATGAAGTAAGGAGACAACCATCGTGGACGATGCTGTTTGCTGATGATATTGTGATTTGCGAAGAGACCAGGGAAGAAGTGGAGCGGAGACTAAAATCCTGGAAGTATGCATTGGAAAGAAGAGGGATGAAAGTCAGTAGGTCAAAGACTGAATATTTTTGCATAAATGGAGGAAATGACGACGAAACAGTAAAGATGGAGGATACAAAAGTGCCAAGAGTAAAGGAAGTTAAGTATTTGGGATCAACGGTGCAAGAAAGTGGTGGTTGTGAGAGGGAGGTAAAGAAGAGAGTACAGGCAGGGTGAAATGGATGGAGAAGAGTATCAGGAGTGATCTGTGACAAGAGGTTACCAGCTAGAGTAAAAGGAAAAGTGTACAGTTCAGTGGTAAGACCAGCAATGGTGTTTGGACTTGAGACAGTAGCAGTCACAAAGAAACAAGTGGAAGAGACGGAAGCCGCAGAGATGAAAATGCTGAGGTTTACTATGGGTGTGACGAGAAAAGACAAGATTAGAAACTAGCACATCAGGAGTACTGTTAAAGTAGAACGGTTAGGAATGAAGATGAGGGAGGGCAGGATGAGGTGGTATGGACATGTCATGAGGAGAGACCAAGAGTATGTAAGAAGAAAAATGATGGAAATGAAGTTACCAGGAAAGAGGAGAAGAGGGAGACCAAAGAGAAGATTTTTAGATGTGGTAAAAGAAGATATGAAGGAAGTTGGTGTGAAGGAGATGGACATTGAAGACAGAAAGATCTGGAGAATGATGATACGCTGTGGCCACCCCTGACTAATGGGAAAGGCCGAAATGAGAAGAAGAAGATTGGGAAAAAAGCAATAAGCACAATTCGAAAAAGATTATTAAAGTAAAATACGTCAGTTTTTTTGAGCGTCTCTACTGATTCTACGAGCTTCGTTAACATGCAGAGTGGGATAACAAGCAAGTAAAACCAAAGATTTGAAGCGTTCTTTTCCACACTTTTTATTATCATCTCTATTTATACAACTGTCTGCCTGGCAAGAAAAGCGTGCCCTAAAGAGCGCCGTATTGATAGTAGACGGGGTCGGCTTGTTCACGTTTCGAAACCTACTCTCGTTGTTCTTTTGTGTTCTTAAAAAAATAATTTTTTGCACTTCCTTTGCTTGTTGTTTTTAGCAAGAACTTTAAATTTCTGTCATCAAAAACTTGAAAAACTTGACTTTGTGGAAGCCAAAAAGCTTTACAAACACTTTGGAAAAACTTTTAAATATGGAAACTTTTTTATGGTTTCATTATAGAAACTGTTTAAGCTTTTGCTTACAAGCTTGGAAAAAAGAGAAGAAGATACTTTAGAAAAATAAATTTGCAAACACTGTGGAAAAATAAAAAAGCTTATTTAAAATAATCATTTAGGAAAGCTAAATCAAACTTAAAAATTTTTAACCGTGGTCAAGTGGCTACAGCGCCGTGATTATGATCGACATGGTTTCGGTTCAAAACCTACTCGCGCCATTTTATTGTGTTTTTGGGAAAAACACTTTACTCCACTTTCCCCTGCTTGATATTCTTGACAGGCAATTCTAACTTTCAGTCATATCGCAATTAAACTTTAAGCGGACAGCAATATCTTGGCATCTCCGGAAGCAGGTCGGGGTAAGTGCTTAGCTTCTGTATTTGCGCCTTCGTCGCTTTCCTGGGAGTCAGAAAAATAAATATAGAGTTAAAATAAAATAACCACTGAAAATCCGCAGCATTTTCAACATAATTTTTTCAATTAAAATAAATAAATAAATCGAACAGATTGCTGACAACAAAACAATGAAATTTAGATATTACGAAATGCAACAACTAAATCGCATTGTACAATCTTTGATTTACTAAAAGTAAGCGAAACTTTAAAAAAACTCAATTACAACAACAAATATGCGTTTGAAAAAAAGAAATAAATGTTACAATTTAAAGCATTAAAATATTTAAAGTTTTTTGGAGTTCATTAAATAGTTTTTATACTTTCAAAATTTCGCTTTATATGCTTTTGTTAAATTATTATTATATGGCAGCATAGATATAATAATGTTTATACTGGAAAGGTTAGGTATTAAGTAAAAGTAAATGGTGTTAACATTTTGACGAGAGTAGTTACAACATAAAAATTTTGTACGCTTGTACAAATATAGCCTATCTCAAAATTACCCTAACTTCTTTCTGAGATAGTAATTGATATTACCTCATGTTTTTTTAAAAAATTTGCAGGGTTATGTGACCTTAAGTTGAAAGTTGTGATTGAAACAATGAACGTAGAATTTTATAACAGCCGTGTAAGTATATACAGTATATGCACGTGCAACTTGCAAGTATGGCAAATACGAATTTTAGAGTTCTAGAGCAATACCAGGTTGTGTGCAGTGTTTTTATAAATTTTTTATAAAACTGCCCCAAAAAATGGTTGTTACGTTACTTTAAAATTTACACAAAAGAACAGAAATTCTTAATCAAATTCATCAAATTTTTGTTGAAATTCAAATTTTTATGAAACTAGCGATACAATTTCAACAAACTATCTAAGAACAATATTGAATTAATTTATTGAAGTTGATCTTAGATCATGTATAAAAATATCCAAGAACGGTTTTCCATTTTTTTTTACTAGCAATTATTTTTCAATTTTATTTTATAATTTTGTGGGTAATGTTTATCTACAATGTACTCAAAAAATAGGTTTGGTTATAATATAAAATTAAATTAACTGCACAATTCTGAAGCATGCTGAACAAATTATAAAATATTACGAGCGTGCCCATTTTCTGCTCCTTTTCGATATTTTTAAAACTCGAAGTTTTTATTTTACTCATTTCACCGAATTGTGACGTAAAATAATAAGAACAAGAATGTAGGTCGGGTTTGAGTTCGCTATATTAGAAGTTTCAAAGTGCAAAGTTTTAATGGGCTGCATAAGTTTTCTTGTGAAAGTGCAAGAGATTGCGGCGCAGTTTGATGAAACTCACGTTTCGTACGAAGCTTTCGATTATCAAATCGTCTTTCTGTATAATTTCGCTCCAATTTCGTTGTTATCAAAAAAACACGGGTGCAAGCTACACGTCTGTTTCCATGTTACGTCTTTCTCTAATGCTGTTGTTGCTCGCTGTTTTACTCTTTACTGAGATCGATTCGTTCTCAGCACGTCGGTTGACGCGCTTCGACGTCTCTGAAACGTCACTCAGAAGTCGTTCATCGACCGGCGGTGAGTATGAGTGAAACGAGGTCTCGTGATAAGTGTGTGACGGCGATCTTGTTTCGTTGAACAAACTGCTGCTGGGTTGCGAATGGAGGGAAAACTTCTTTTTCCACCTCCACGACATCATACCCGGACACAACGTTGTCCCAGCGTAGCTGATTTGATCGTCGACGTCTGATTCTCGGTGGTAGAAGTAATTGAAGTTCGACACAATTACCGGCACTGGCAGCGCTATGAATAAAACTCCGACGATGGCGCAAAAGGATCCGACAATTTTTCCTGGTAGCGTGTCGGGATACATGTCGCCATATCCCACCTGAGTATTAGATTGACGTATTTACCAAAGCCAAAAACTTTTCGATTTTTTAAGTACTTTTCAATAGCTTAATTGTCAAAGTGTTTTGATTATGCCAAATACTTCTCGTCAATAAGTCATGCCGTTTTTGCGCTTTGCCAAATTACATGTGAAACCTGATTAGGTTCTTAGTATTTGTAATTATTTGATTTCCTAGATTTGTAAACACGATTGGTTTAAAAGTTTTTGTTTGTTTTAAACGCTGCAATTTGATCTCAAACCGTCGTATGCAGTAATTCTGCAACATCGACTGCAGCTAAATAATTACACTTACTTAGACAAATGCATCTTCTAGATATGGTGGCAAATAAGTTACGGGAGTCACACGCAGTCTCTTGTCACATTTACCGATTTCTAATCATTACATTTTTCATACAGAAGCTTTAACTTACCGTTGTCATGGTTACTACGGCCCACCAAAACGCGGCCGGTATCGACGTAAAAACTTTCTCTTCCGAATCGAATTCGGCAAAGTAAACCGCCGACGAAAAGAGAACGACACCGATAAAAAGGAAAAACATGAGTAAACCCAATTCTCTCATGGACGCCTTTAGGGTTTGGCCGAGTATTTGTAATCCCTTAGAGTGTCGCGACAGTTTAAAAATTCGAAAGACGCGAACGAGTCGGATAACTCGAAGGATCGCGAGCGACATTTCTTTGCTGTTTTTTTCTGAGTTGTTCTTTGAATAAGTGTCGTTGTCTGTCGCTAGACTAATAAAATAGGGAGCTATCGCAATTATGTCTATAATATTCATTATATCTTTCCAAAATTTAATCTTGCTGGGACTGCATAAAAAGCGAATTGTAACTTCAAAGCTGAACCAGCAAATACAAACTGTTTCAAGGACCCAAAACGGATTTATTTTTTTGCTTTTCCTGATATTTCCATTATCGGTTCTACTTTCATTGTTGTTGAAAGAAATGGGAAATAGCGTAGAGTTGGCGCTTTCAACTGGTCGGGTGTTGTTAAAATTTTCTTTTTGGGAGTCAAAGTAGGATTGGAGATCAGGTAAAGTTTCAAGGCAAAACGAAATAATGGACAAAATAATAACAGAAACGGAAACAATTGCAATCACGCGAGCACAGGAAGAACTTTCGGGATACCTAAAAATATAATTTTTTAAATTAGTAAAATAAATTTTTCATAAATATTTAAACAAAAAACTGAATTAGTTTATTGTTCACGGTTTTCTTGAAAAACAAAAATAGTTGCTGTATCTTAAAATTTAATTACTTGATAAAGACAGAAACGTTTGTGACTTTTGAAAATACGTTGGAAATAATTTTGGTGAGATGACACTCTCACAGTATGTAGTATCAGCGCAATAGAAATGATTATAATTTACTGAGTCAACAACCTACATGCTTCTAAGAAATTTCACTTTTGGGTCAGTACAGTACATACTCAAACAAAAGCCATATGCTTCTTTGGGGCTCTGAAGCTGGCAAGGGCTTCGGTTTTTCTTTAATGTACCCTTCATCCGATTTATACTTTTCCAACGCCGTTTCTCCCAACTTATAAAACTTTATTTCTTCGATAAAAATATCGACAGGTACATTTAATGGACGTCGCAGCTTTCCTTCGCTCTAAAAAATATTTTCTTATGTCACAATTTAGAAAACATGTTGGTGAAGTCGGTGCCTGGATGGACAACCAGATTTAGAAAAATCGCATATTGAAAGCCCTTCTGCTTCGAACAAGTTTTTTGCGTTAATTCTGATTTTCTAAAAAAAATTTTTCGATGAAAAAAATTCATTTATGTTATTTAATGATTGCACAACACAGAATATCAACTTTAGAAAAAATTACGACGCGAAAATATTGATCTCATTTTCAAATGAAAATCAAAATTTGATAATTACTTATTTTTTATCAAAAACTTCGTTCTGAGTCCAGGATTAAAAAAAGCAAACAAACATAAGGTCGCTTCTGGAAATGCGTTCAGGTTTTTTAATCTTCTTTCATCAGATGTATGAATATGGTATGTTATCATTAGCCGGAAGAGTTCTTGACGAAACAGTAGAAATTGCTTTTTGCCTTAAACTTGAAATTGTATAGAAAAAAACAAACAAAACTCAATTTCTTCTTTGATTGAAGCTTTAAAAAATTTCAAAACCTTGCTTTGCTTTTAAAAAAGCAGTCACAGTGCTTAAACCAATTGAACAAGTTTAAAAACCAAAAACATTCAACCTTACTTGGTAATAATACAAGATGGCATCAAATGAGGGGCGGTTGCGGTCAAAAAAATATTCTTTTTTTTCCGGGTCGTAATATTGAATTCGAAGGGTTTTGTTTCCGAGAAGAGTATCCGGAAATTTACATAGGGTCCTAACAGTTGTTTCAAAACGAAGTCCCGACACGTTAATTGTGATTCTTTCGTTTTTGTTTCCTGCATTATTAAAAACGACGGTAAAGTTTTGAGCAGAAATTTATTCAAACACTCATTGAATATTTCTAAATAAATCAGAAATTCAAGCAACAAGCATATTGAAAAGTTAGATAATGCGAATGTAATTGATCAGTTCATTAAAAAATTTATTTCGTTTGAAGCAGGATTTCTCAACTTTTTTAATCCGAGCCTTTTGATCTAAAAATTATATGGCCGATGGCATTGTAAAAGCAAGTGAGATTTTATGCACAAACCAAAGTGATGGCTGTTTTTTTGTTCTTCCATTAGATTTCAACGGAATATATTTGAATCCAATACTTTAGCACAGTGATTTCCAAACTTTTTCTCCTGACAGCGCCTTTTTAAAACTTATAAACACGATTCACTTAAGGTTACCTCAAAAAACTTTCAGAATCGCAAATATTTTATTTACATACCAACTTAATAAAATGTGCTTACAAAAAAGCAAATCTTCGACAATAAATTTTACGTCGCAAATCAATTAAGCTTCTTGATTGCTGGGAATAGTTGCCTCGTCTAACTAAAGAGCTAAACCAATATCCACGCATTTTTGCTAACAACTGCTCATTGATATCATCCGGAATCTTATCAATCCTCCTAAAATGATAGTGTTTGAGAGTCGAAGAGCTTTAAAGTTTTTTAAGTGGTGGATTCCCAATCATTGTCAAGTAAAGCTGGAAGTATGAGCTCCTCCAGAATGATTTGTAGTTTTTTTTAATTTTGCGATCTTGACGGCAACTTTAAAGGACGCAAGCTGATTTTGGCTGCTATACAGTAAGTTAAAAAATGAACAATAAGACCGACAATTAGTTTCAGGTGGTTCAGTTGGTTTCTGTTAACTTCCAGGTAAATTCCCAAATAAGTTGTGATTTGTTGTTAAGTGGTGCGATGCACACACCCACAATTTAATATTTTTTCATGTAAAGTTTTAAAATTTTCTATGGATCTCGATTAAGAAATAGTAGTTTAAAGAATTACAAAAACACATAAAAAAATTAATATTAAGAAGAAAACGATTCAGATTAAGGTCATTTTTATTTGAAAATGTAATATAGGATTGCTTTAGAGAAATATTGCAAATATATCAAATACTCTTTGTAGGTCGAATGTATATCCGTACATTTTTCAATTTATAAAGCATAACCAAGAAAATATCTCAAAATTGCTCAAAAAAAACTTTAAAATCAATTTATTCTTATTATGTGCGCAGACAGGAATGCAATAACAGAAGCCTTTTTTCGGAATAACCTTTGCTAAAAGAATTGGTAGTCAAAAGAAGAATTCGTAGCTAAAAGAAATCGCAGCTAAAAGAATCCGTTTGCTTGTTTATGCTTGTTTAACACTTTTAGGCACAGTGTTTATTATTTGCACTACATATAAAAAACTCGAATAGGTAGTGATACAAATATAATACCACACACAAAAAAGGCATATCTCTTTAAAAGAACAGCAGCTTAAATCTGTCAATAATACCACCTGAAATACTTAACTTCTATTAGGTATTAACTTTCTTTTTTTTTTTATAATTTTTTTTTTATTATTTTTTCTTATAATTTTTTTTTATAATTTTTTTAACTTATATTAAACTATTAATTTTTTTCCATTTCGTATTATAAGGTATCATTTTAATTAAATATGAATAAAAATTTCAATGTTTTTTGTTAAATAAACTTCTGTTTCTGTGGGTCTTTTTTCCATCAAATGCTGTGCTTGAAAGTGCTAAAAAATTTTACTAAAAAAAATTGCTACGTCTTTAGCTTTATTGCATTGAAACGGAATTTTGCATAACTTTAGTCGCCATTGCACCGAAGAGAAGCCTACATTGTTTGTCGAGCAACCAACAGATGTTTTGCTGCATGACTCAAATTGGTTGGACGTCAATATGGTCTTCCCACTGTTGTTCAAAAGCGAGTGGAATGAAGTTTTTCATGAGGATAAAACAAGATGTAGTGAATTGCTGTTGTAAAACAGCATTCTAAAAGTGTTCATATCATTAGCACCGACTGACAAATGTCACCGTTATCTAGGAATTTGCAGTTGTAAAGGAATTGAGCAGGACAACTACTCGTTCTTCGTCTGATAGCTCTCGACGTCGCATTATCAATAGTAGACTGTGGGTTAATTCACCTTAACTAAACACGGACCTCTTACTAAAACATAAAACTGTGGAGAAATAAATAAAAAAATTGATAGGCTACCGGGTTTTAGTTCAATTAAACGGAGACATTAAATAATTTGTGATTTTAATGTCTTTGCTAGATCGATAAGAGTTTGAAAAGGTGTCGGATATTTCCAGTTATATTCCAGTGAGACATGCGTTTTGCGTCAAAAAGCTTATTTAATTATAGTTTATGAATTAGATTAAATTTTTACTCAACGGTTTTAAAAAACGCCGCGTATAATCCAATAGCTTCATGCAATCTAAATATCACTAGATTAAAAAGAATAAAGTGGTCAAATTTTCCAAGTAACTACTTGCAGTGTTTGGTAACAATGTTTGACGTTATATTAATAAGAATAAAATTATGAAGTATAAACTGTAAAAGCGGTTGTTAGTTAGTTAGTTAGCTTGTAGATAAGGGAAACAAAAGTACGCAAAAACTACTGCTTTATGTTGGTTTTAAAACAAAACGCTTTTAAACACCAGTATTGTGCGATTTAGTCTTTGTTAAAAAATCAAATCCATTCAAGATACTGAACTTTTATAAGTAAGACCTATTGATGTCTGGCTTACAGTAGTTCAATCTTAGACTACAAACAATGCTTTTGCTAAAAAGTGGCCACATTGCAACGTCACAACATGACCCCAGTTTTTACTCGGCCTTCATCATATAGAAAACCACAGTTGATGCCTAAGCTCAATGAAGTAAAATTTAAAAAGAGATTAAGAATGCAGTTTTTTTCAATCAAATTTTTTTCAAACCTTTTTTGCTCTCCTCTCCGTTGATTTTGAGAAAATCATGGTTTTCGCATTGTAAGGGTTTGAGACAGTTCACGCATCCTTGTTTCTGTTGACAAGAACAATTCTCCAAGCATAAGCTGATCCTAAACAAATTTTCTCGTAGAAATTAAGTCTCACTATGATAACAATAACAGTCCTTCAAGATTCTTATACTGTATATTGAAAACCTAACTAGAATGTTATAATACAAAATTTTGATAAACGCCTTGTTAATGAAGATTCTACAAAAGTTCGACACCGGTGAGAAGCGTTATTTTGATATTTGTAGGTTATCCAATTTTACAATTTCAATGTTTTGTATCTTGTCTACATTTTTTAATTGATTGTTGTAGTTTGTTTGCGACATACGCACCTGTGCGCAAACGCGACAAGTAGGACGCAAGTTGAAGAATTATTCGCTTCTGCAACCGAGTTTTTTGTCTTGCTATAAAATTGGCTTTTAAAAACACTACGCTGCTTTGTTGAAGAATTTGACCACTCAGTTTAACATTTTTTAAGCCCTTATCACGAAAACTGTTGATAGAAACAATCTTTGAGAAGTTTTGTTGAGTGTTGGGTTGAGCTAATTCAATGAAGTATTACGTTTTCCATTTATAACGCGCATTTTCAGTGATTAGTGCGATTATATCCATTTAAAAAAATAAATTCAGGGATATTGTAATAGCTTTTTACCAGCAATATTTTCTAAAAAAATTTTTGTGCTTCAAAACTCGTTTTAAAAATAGAAAAAAAATCTTATTACAGTTGGAAAAAATTTGCGAACGCCACAAGGGAATCAATAGCGCTGGTAAGATACAGTAAATAGCATCTCCGTTAAATTGAAGAAATGGTATTGTTTTGTCTTACCCATTGTATTGAAGCAAAGTAAACAAAACAAGTTATTGATTTTATCACCGATTTAAAGTACTTTCATCAAGGCTAAATTAACATAATCTTATCTGGTAAACATCTTCTAGACTTCTACAGAAAAACATAACACCAAGAATTACATCTAGCGATAGCATTATGGAATTTTGGAGCAAAATGCTTAAAGAATATTTATTTCGAAGATCTGCATATTGTAGAAAAATTCTAAAAATTTTTCCAAAATATAAATTCCTGTTTAAGTATTGAAAAGATTGACGTCGCGCTAAAATATTATAAAAATAAACTTGTTATAAACGTTTCACATTATGTTCAAAAAGTTACGCTAAAAAGTAGGTTCATTTTAAAGCATTTCCAATTCTCAATTCGGACTTTTATGTCGTCAAAAGTTTTGTTTTTGCTTCCAATAACTTTACTTAAGTGAAATGGCTGCTGTCAAAGGGATAACTCAATCTATCGACACTCTTGATGTGGTGAGCAGTAAGACTTGAGTTCGATGCTTAGCCTATCTCAGTAATCTCGAGTTATACACGGGGTAAAAGGGCTTTACAATAAATTGCTAAATGTGGTTTTGGTGCTTTAGAGACTTTTATTCGTGACTGCAACTTGAAATAAAAAGCAGCACTCAGATCATTATCGATATTAATACAAGTAATTACATCTGGCGATACAAAGAAGACTTGGATTTTTTCGACTAGACATTTCGAAGTTTTACCATCGAGATCGCAAACCTTGTTTTAACTCCAGATAATGCAAAAAATGAGGTTTAAAGAATATTTTTATCATAAATCTTTGAAATTTTCAAAAGTAGTAAAAAAATTTACTCTGTTTATGTTGTCAATGTTTATTGTTAAGTTTACTCTGTCTACATTATGTTGTCATTGTTTTGCGTATATTGTTTACCTCGTCATATATCTTTCGTGGTTTTCCAATACTTACGAAGATGAAAATGTTGAAAAGTTGTGCTGATTTTTTTATTTCAATTGAGTTGAGTTAAAGAGTCTGCTTAATTGTATTTTCATTGAAAAGCACACCAATTACCGGTTTAAAGTATTGAATTAGACCAGTGGTTCTAAAACGTTCTTTCAGGACGACCCTAATTCGAGTAAAAAATTTTTGTTTTGAATCCTCACGCAATGTATCACTAAAGTAAAGAGCTTTTTTTTGGTCTGGACTTTCATGCAAGAATTTTTTCATTTAGAGGTACAGAAAAAAGTCTTTAGTTTAATAACTAGTATATATTTTTAGTTTTGTGCCTTTAAAAGTAAAATATTGTTGCTTTATTGTTGTAACCCCTATCAATTATTCATCAAACCCCTACCATTTTTTGACCCCCAATCGCCCCTAGCTATTTACCAACTCCTTGAATGTTCTTTTCATTAGACCGCTGGAGGATGATATTAACCACTTTGAGAACCATTGAATTAGACCAATAAAAAAATCAAAAAAATTGTAAAAAAATTTCCTATTTTATAAAAGAACAGGACAGTGTATTTTAGCTACAACGCATTTACTTTTCCAAATAAACTAAAATATCGAAATGCTTTTTCCGATTTCTATTCAATGCATCAGCTTTTTCTCAAATAAAATTTCGATACTAATGTCGACAAACAACAGCGGTTTATCTGCGTTCGAAGCCAAAGTGTTTGTTGAGTTAATGCGTTCCCATACACTCATTCATAATTAATTCATGGCAAGTATAAATTCCAAAATGAGCAAAATAAAGAAAACTTCAAGATCGGTGCTGGCAATGCGCATGGCTTTGAAAACGACTTTCGAATGTAGCACGTGACCGATACTTGTCACGTTGTTTTAAGTGCATCGCGCGCACTGTTGCTCTTGAATGCACTTGATTGGCAATTGCACAGCCACTTAGTACCCAGATTCTCATCTTTTTTCTTTTGTCTTTTGCGTCACAAACTTAATGTTACCAACAGACACTATTAAATTTCCCATCACTTTAGACACCTTTAGACACAGAGAATAGCTTGAGATAACAAAATAGAGTCGCACATCTGCTTGGCCTGCTACAATGAAACCCTGGATGTAGACTTTTGTCGATCACTCATATAAAACTGTTTATCAACACAAACTTGTCAAACTGTTTTCATTGAAGTACAGTATAATGGACGAACCTAAAACTTACATTTTTTATTTATTTTCCTGACTCGCAGGAAAGCGCAGGAGGCTCTATATATAGGGCAAGCAATTACTCCGACCTGCTTCCGGAAATGCCAAGATATTGCTGTCCAGTTAAAATTTTTTATTTTGATTTTTTAGTTTTTATAGAGATATGGCTGAAATTTAGAACTACTTGCCAAAACCGCCAAGCAGGGGAAAGCGCCATAAAGTGTCTTTTTCAAGGACACAACAGAATGGCGCAAATAGTTTTTGAACCGAGGCCATGTCGATCTCAATCACGGCGCTCTTAACCACTCGACAACGCTGCCGACAAATGAGTATTCTGAAAATTTATGACAAATGAATATTATGAATTTTATAAATATGTAGCGGCGCTGGTCCTCCTCTCCGATTACTTCCTGGACGCTTATACAAAAGTATTAAAATTTCTATAAACAGTATTTCAACAAGATGGAATCCATTTTTTTACACGTTGGGTTATGAAAGCACTTACTACAAAACAATAAAGAAAATTGGAAAAAAAAATAAAAACCTTTAATAAAGACAAAGGCATTTTTATATAAAACTAATCTTTAAGTAATCTAAAACGTGTTGGTCTGTCATAAAAAAAGAAACACCACTGCTTACATTATCTATCATCAAAAGACATAAAATTTCTGGTATCCACTTTCTAAATTGGGTGCGGCCAACATTAATTTATCGGCAACGTGGCTGAGTAGATAGAAATTCCGAATTGTCGTCATACGATCGACGCGGTAAAGTTTCAAAACTTACTCTTGTTATTCCGTTGTATCCTTGCAAAACACACGTACAAAATTTTACTTTGCGTAGCGGTTTTAGCAAGTAGTTCAAAATTTCAGTGAAAATCTCTAAATGAAAAAATTAAAAAATTCAACCCAACAGCAATAATTTGAAATTTACTAACCAAATCTGGTAATTGGTTGACAGTTGTTCACATCACCAAAATTTTCCTATAAGTCGGAAGAATAAATATGGAATTAAAAAAATAAAAGTAAAAAAAATAAAACACTTAAATTTGGTGCATCAAATCTTAAATGTCAATCATAGCTTTTGGTACTAACATTTATTCAGAATGTTGAACCTTATGTTCAAAAATTACGTCCTTTGCCAGAGCCTAGCTTTTTGTAGCATGAGCCTGGGATAAGAAATAAGTCCTAAGCCCCCTCCTAGACTCTGAGAGTTGTCGACAAAAAGCGAACTCATAAAGTTTCATTATAAAAATATTTGGATTTAAACTTACAAAAAGATTTCAAAAGAGCATATAGAACTGAAAAAATTACGACCATGCAATCGCGCATTATTGCTTAATCTCCAAATAAAAAGCTGTCGATATTAAATCATTGTTAGCTTACACCATTAAGAAAAAAAAAAAAAAAAACTGTGAAAGCATAACTTCTTTATTGTCAACTTTTTTAATTACCAAGAAAGAGTAAAGCAACCAAGAAAGAGTAAATTAATACAACTAAACACTTTAAAATTAACGGTGAAAGTTTATTTCAGTAAGTAGCTGCTTTTTTCCAGCTTACATGTATCAATATGTAGTAATGGAAATTTAGGCTTTTAGGGTTATTTTCTGTTGTTGGATAAGCACTGTCTGACAACATAAAAAATTTATAAGTGCCTGTAAAAGATGCTCTATTTTTTTCTAGTAGATTGCAGCAAATTACAAAGCAGCAGGCCTACTTGGTCCATTCACTTCACAACCTTAAGCCACATTAACAGCGACAACTAAAATTCAATGTTTCAAAGAAAAGCATGTTGGTCAGTGTAGGAGTAGCGTTCCTGCTTCCAGTGCAGGGGGTCTGCGCTTGATTTCTAGCAACAACATCTTGCAAGAACTCCTTCCTGCTGCAACAGTATTATAAAGTTGGTTGGCTTTGCTATCAAAGCGCACTGCCGTAGTAATAGTAGACTTTATGCAACATAGCTTTTTTTCAACAGAAATTTTTTTAACATAAAAATAGGATAAAAGTTTTTTTAAACTAAAATCTAAAACCTTTTCAGCAAAGTCAAACCGACAATTTTATTTAAGTGGTCAAATTGCAATAGATTATTTAATAAAACAACTCAAAGTTTAAATGACTTTAATGAAAAAATTAAAAACTAAAGCCATCTAAATCATAAAGAAAAACCGATTTCAACCTTTAAAGGTCATCATAAGTTTCTGTAAAAAAAAATCAAAAATCAAAAATTAAAAAAATCAATTAAAAAATACTTTTTAATTCTGATCCGGTCCCGACTCTACACACACCAAGTGAAGCCCCATTAACTCTACAAACCGAAGTTTCACCCTTACTGCCGGTGACAGCAAGCAAAGCAGGTTACGCCGTCTCAAAAACGGCGTTCCTGAGAGATCGGTCTTGGCTCCCCTCCTATTCAACATCTATACATCCGTCTGAAAAACGGCGTTCCTGAGAGATTGGTCTTGGCTCCCCTCTATTCAACATCTATACATACGATCTGCCTTCACACTCTTGCGTCATAGTCAGTGTCTTGAATGACGCCTTGCGCATAGTCACTGGATGCCTGCGTCCCACTCCAACGGACCACTTACCCATACTTTCAGGCATACAGCCAGCTGAGCTTCGCCGACTAGGAGCGACAGTCATTTTGGCTTACCGTGAATCTCTGGACCCTGATCATATTTTGTATAGTCTTTTAAGTGGTCCTTATATGTTTGCCAGGAGAAACTAAAATATTTATAGATTAAGATCGATTTTTCCTTATGATTTAGTTGTTTTATAATAGTTTTTAATATGTTTATTAAATTTTTAGCTTATTAAACTTAGACTGATTTTATTAATTAACTTATAGCAAAAAAATATGACTGGTTTTTACTTTTGTCAATGAATGCAGCAATAAAATCCGATCAAAATTTTTTACTTTACGGAAATTATAGCACATTACCTTACTCGTTTGATTTGAAATATTAATTGTTAATTAAGAATAACCAACTTGAAAAGTTTCTTAAAAAAAAACTTAGAAAATTAATAAAGGTTGAGTCTAAGAATCGCATTTTTAGCTAGAGGTGGATGTCTTGAAATACGTTTTTCAAAGTCTCGGTCTCGTCTCGGTCTCGTAACCCCAAACTCTAGTCTCCGTCTCGGGCTCGGACCTTTGCGTCTCGAGTCCAACTCAAGACATTGCTGCGATGTGGTCATAGGCGAACCAGCCAAAAAAATCTCAAGGGACAACGGAGTTTTGCACAAATTTTGTGACGGTTGCCCCAATCTCGATTTTCTAAAACTTTACGAATTGGAGAAGAAAATTTGTGTAAAATTTCGGGTGAAGACAAAAAAAAGGGCTTTACTTTGATTCTGTCTTCAATTTGTCAATGTTTGTCTCATTTTTTTTCTTTCAACAAACGTCCCGATTTACCACTTCGGAAATATGGTATGCCTAGTTAAATTAAAGCAACTTATGTAACGTCTTGTCTCGTCTCGTTTTGGCCACCCCAAAGTCTTGTCTCTTCTCGGTCTCGAAGTTTCGTGTCTCAAGTTCACCTTTGTTTTTAGCAGCCTAAAGTAATGACTTTTGGAAAACTTAAAGCAAAAAATTATCACATTATGTTTTTAATTAAGAAACTAAAAAAAAATGTTGAAGGTTTTTTTGCCTTTGTTTCAATTACTGCTTTTAGTATTTATACAATTAATCCACACCTAAATTAAATTGTCGTTTATGGCTCTTTGTCGCTCAAAGACTTAACCCTTTGAACCCTAAAGGCCGGATTTCCGGCCAAACATGGTCGGTTTTTATTCCCGAAAGGCCTGAAAAACGGCCTTTAACACAAAACAATCGTATTGGTGTTAAATTGTTTAGCGTATATACCCTAAAGGCCCAAAACTTGAATAAAATCGTTTGAATTCCTTCTACTTGAAATAATTTTGCAAAAGTGGTTCCTGTATCTGTCAAGAAGATAATTATTATCATAAGCTGAAGTGAAACAATCATTGCATCACTGATTCCGATTTGCATAAACTGATTTGTGTCTTGGTATATAATAAAAATTTGTTAAATTCTTTGCTACTGTTGTAGATCTTCTTCTTCTTCGTTTGAGCTAGATTGAATAGGCTGGGTAGGCTTCGAACTCGAGGCGTAGAAATGCCGAGTACGAAGCGCTAACCACTGCACCAAACCGCGGTGCTGTTGTAGGTGAAAATGTACAATAAGGATCATATCTGCACCTGCAAAGGCTATTTCAATGTTATTACACTGATTTTGAAGTTGGTTTGAGAGCTGCAGGCGATTCATAATCCCAAAACGAAAAAAAAAAGAAAATGATTTTTTTTGAAAATTTTTGGCTGGGAATCTCGGGTCGGAGAGCTTTTAAATGTGGGAATGTCGGGTTCAAAGGGTTAAAACTGCTAATTCGAAAACAAACTGCAGCGTAGAACGAAACAGATTTTGTTTATTACGCTTAAAAGAGATCTTATTAAAAAAGCCTATTAAACAATGCTTATTTTAATTGTTTCAAGCAGGATTTTAAAAGTAGAATGGGGGACAGGTTAATGCTGATTTCTTACCAAATTTTTGTTTAACTTCTCCATGTAGGCCTACTGATACATTAACATATTGCTGAAGAAATCAAACCGTTTATTAAAAAAGTAACTACTATATATCTAGTAATTATAAAACTGTTTAGCGGCAACAGTAAAATGTTTTTTTTCGCAGCAAAATTATATTATGAGATAGTTTGTCTAACTTGAAATAAAGAAATTTTTATTTGATGGAAAATTGAATTGCTACATACAAATGTAAGCCAAATTAAAATTTGAACAGGAGTTCTGCTTCAAGTTTGAAGCTTTATAGCTCGCTTTCAAAAGATGTTTCTGCAACAAAATCGATCGTATGTTTTTTCCGTTTTTGCGCTAACCAAACGTAAGGGAAATTTTAAAGTAGGAAATAAACTCAGCTGCGAGCTTTTAATAAAAGTGACAAAAATCATCACGCCACGGCAGCGAGAAAAATCTAGAATGGTTGCGCACTGTTCATTAAATGTTTTAAACGTCAAAGTTAATATTACAGGCAAAAACTTCTTATCGTGAAATCAATTTTTTCTTCTATAAATATATAAACCATTACTAGCAACTAACCGCAAAAACACTCAAGCTCCAGTGTAATATGTCAACCACTTTTATCAGCAGAAAGTTTATAAATTGGACCAAAGCAACACTGGCTGTTCAGTTGAAAGCAGAAATGACCTATGATCCTATATCGAAAGCCCAGCTTATCAAAGATCAAAGTCCAGATTTTAGATCTGACTTTGAACTTAGCAGTATAAATGTATTAGCTCTGGATTGATAATAAACCAAGTAATTTTATTGATAAAAGAATAAAATAATTAAAAGCGGGTTGAGAACTCCTAATATGAACTGTTTCTTCCGGTTATATTTTGTAACCATTTTCTGAGGCTTTTTACGTTTTGGTTTTATCAAAAAAGTTTTTAATTAAATTTAAAAGATTTCTGTTTTTTTATTTAAATTTTTTTAAAATATCAATATTTACCAACAAAAAAAAGTGATTTTTTAAAGCCCAGAAGCTCACACTTTTAAAAAATTGTGAAAGAAACATATAATGAAAAATGATTTCAAAGGTTTTTTGAAGTACAGCCGGTCATGTTTTAAACTTGAACTCTTAAAAAAAATAAAAAATAAAAAGTAATTTGTCGTCAAAGTGCTTATCTTTAATTGTTCTTAAAGAGAAAGCGGAAGGGTTCAACTTCGTCATAAATTCCGCTTTACTTGCCTAACACTGCAATCGTTGCAAGATACAAGCAAATGGTTTTATTCAATAAGTGCCAGATTCGAAAACGACGATAGCTGGACACGCAAAAGATAGAACGATAATTTTGACGCAGATGTTTCTGACGAGATATGACGTCACTATCGATCGGTGTTTGAAATTCAAAGGATTTTGCGAGGCGTCACTTGGTAATTTAATCTTTGATTTTATTGTGTTCATTCACTGCGTTTGTTCTCCATAGACTCAAGCAACATTTACCAATAAAACCTGCTGACGGATGTAAATTTTTTGAGATTGGTTTTACCCATGAAAAAATATCGTATTTCGATCAATGTGTTCTATTCTTTGTTTTTTTTTTTATTTTTCTTGTCAAAAAAATAAAACAGACAGAGCTGGAACCAAAGACCTGTTTACAACTTTTGATTGCTGCACTTTCCGGAACATTTGTTGGCAGCGACTGGTTTGCAATGTTATGGCTTCAGTGCAGATGTCACCAAGAAAATAGAGCTATTATTTTTAAGTGCCTTTACCAAAAAGCTGGTAATATTTTTCAGAATTTGGTTGATCACTTTTGAAATTACAAATCGATTCGAGACGTTATTGCGTCAGAGCGCTGACGTATCGCTAACATAAACGTTTCTATTCATCACACTTGCGTATCATACGCCAAAGCAGGTGAGGAGTTTGAGCCCTGAGATGGTCATCTTCAAAAAAATGTGCCTGAGAAACAAGGTGACTGACATCCTTCAACCGCAACGGGGTCAAATCGCAAACTTGACGTAGTCACGAATCATATCCACTACACCAATAGGGAGTCTCGCCGTTAAAGGAGAAAAAATTCAAAGTGAAAGTAAAGCAACAGCATCCAAGTAGAGAGATCAATCGATCTAGATTAAGCCGTTTTCGTTAAACATTAAATTAAACGTTACATTTAGCTTCTCGGTAAAAGTTTTTCATTTTGCTAAAAGTAAAAAAAAATGTGTGTACTTTATAAAGAATAAAAAAAATTCTTTAAAGTATCGCTAAAAAGTAAAATACATTTTATGTGCATACAGTTAAAAATGAATATGAGCAATAGATCTATGGTGCTACGTTAAAAATTTCTTTATAAATCAAAAAAAAATTAACTTTTTACTGATACAAATTAATCGTCTATTTGAAGCAAAATACTGAAAAAAAAATCGGCAAATTTTTTGTAAATTGTGTTTTGCTTACCCATTATGCCAATCGTTTACGTCACCTTCCATATGTGACCATATTAATCAGATCCGTTCAAAGATCTCTCTTCTTTCTCAAACATCAATATATTTTTACACGATTAGCAAACAAATTAATCTAACAATAACTTGATACAATGTAAAATCAAAGCATAAAAAAGCTGTGTTAGTCTAACGAATTTCGTTGAGATAAGTATGTTGGACAATGCTTCGTGACATTTAATAATATTTTTTCTTCATTAAAACAACAAGTATACTTGAAAAATCACGCTGCTTTAATGCTGAAAAAAATTTATTAGATGATTTTAACAATCTTTTACGTAGTTCTGGTCCAAAGTTTTGATCATTGCGCCCAATTCTAGCTGGTTGCATCAAGAAAAAATATTTATTTTTAAAATACAGCATACCTTTATCATAATACAATTGAAGTTTTTATGTTCATGGTAATTTGATTTTGAAAAATATCTCAAAAATTTTTTTCATTTGCTCAATCGCGTTCGCTTTTTGCCTTCTGAACTGTTTATAAAAATTTTCTCTAACTGCCTGTTGGTCCCCATCCATTAGACCGACATCATGACTGTTCTAGTCGGCAAATTGCTTCTATTTGGAAAACTGCTATTTAAAGTTTTTTTTTAAATAAAAAAGAGAAGTAAATATTGTATATAGGAGCTTTCAATATCGCTACAGGAAGAATAACGTTAAAAAATTTTAATAAGTTAGTTAATTAAATTTTTTTATGTTACAGTTAATCCTCATCAAATTTTTTTAAAATTTTTTTATTAATAAGAATTTAAAAAATTCAAATGATAAAACTTTTTTTCAAATCTGTTTTGCAAGATTTTTACAAAGTGTTTTAGCCTAATGCACTTTTTTATTTTTCTTTCAGCCTCAGAAGCAGTGGAAAATGTAACAATATTTTTTCAAAATTAATCTAATGCTAATTATTTCAAAACTCAATTAAACAAAATCGAATCGTAGCAAAAGTGCGTTTAGCCTGGATTCCGTAAATGAAAAAAATTGCAAAAAGAACTTTAGGTACCTTGAAGTAATAAACGCAGAAGTTGAAATAAGCAAAATCATGATCACTTTTTGTCACTTGACGAAATGCGACAAAAACCTAGAGTTTCTTAACAATAAACAACAGCATTTATGTTTGTTTAATTTTACGTTACATTTGCGTAAAACGACAACCTACCTGAATGAACGATTTAATTAAAAATGCTAAGTCGACTGGAAAATGACAATGAAGGTAATTCAGTAAATTGGCGACATTAAAGCTTTATTACAACATGCAATCTATGCAAGCTTGAATTTAAAAGATTGGAAAAAAAGACTTTTTCAGTTAATTAAGCTGGCACAATAGAATTTAAAAAATAAATCTTTTTATAAAAATTCGTTTTCTTTTTCTTGCTATAAATTATGTTGCTTTTTATTTTACTTACTATAAATCAAAACGAATTAGGCGTTTTCTTATTCTAAATTATTAGTTTGAATGCCTTTTCAAGAACAAAAAACATCGTTAAATTTTTTTGCTTTTTTACCGCGCTTATTCACGCTGTGCCAAACGCACGTTTACACGTATCGAACACCGAATGCTCTGGCACAGGTTCCTAAAGTGCCCTGTTTAAAACCCCAAGTCGTCGCGAAAAAGCTTAAGGGGGACTTTAACTAATTTTTTTCTTGAATAAAATTTTATTGACGTTCTTGCTATTTTAAAATTATGCTGTTACTCATGCAGGTTTAAGTATAAACACCTATCATAATTTTTTGTGGTGGCTCCACAAAGAACTTTTCATCTTTTCAAGAAATTCAAAGCATTAAAAGTTTGGCAAACCTGCTTTACAGAAATGGAAAAAGTTTCAAACACAACATTTTTGAACATTTTATTACGTATATTTTCTTGATTCTTTTGCGTATATTTTTTATAAAATGTTAAAATAACCTCAAGTCTCTCAATTTGATTGAAAAACGAACTGAAAAATAACTTGAGATCAGATTGATAATTTTTAATCCTTTAAATAATTTAGTGTATTAACTAAAAGAATATAACCAAATCAAACAGCTATTGAACAAAAATAGTCAATCGAAAATAAACTAAATTTCAAAACATTTTTACTTGAAATATTTTCTATTTTGACTTGAAATATTTCCGTTTGATTATACAAGTATTTTATAATCATAAAATTATTTCAAACTGGTCTTGATATTTTTAATTAAATCAACGTAGACTTGAATATTCAATTACTCTTTATCAAGTTTAATCAAAATAAAACAATAAACCTGATAATGGTAATTAAAAAAATATCCAAAACGTCGGTAAGTTGTTTGGATTAGATGGCTGGATTTTATAAATCATAAGTGCCTGACGGAAAAAGCAGTACAAGTATTTTTTGGTAAATTTTTGTTTTTTCCGCAAAACATTAAAATACTTGAAACTGATTTCTATAAGTTTACAAATCTTTTGCAGCAGCAATCTAAAATCTTGTCACTCTATTGCATCAATCACGTTACAATGAATAAAAAGGATCGTCACGTTTAGCAATTGATGACCCGCTACTATGATGTGTATTGAATGGGAATTGGCTTTAATAACCAAACAGATTTTAGTTTTTTCTCAGATCATTCGGATATCAAAATTTATCCTTGCATGCGAGGTCGGGAAGTGTTTAAAGGAGAGCTATGGTTTAACAACTACCTTGACCTGCTTTTGCCAAGTCGCATTGCTGTCTTGCTGACTTTTATTTCTTAGTTTTACGGTTACTTGTAAACTGATATGACTAAAATTTAAAGTTACATGTTAACTACAAAGCCAAGAAAGTATTGTGAAAAGTATTTTCTTGAAACAAAACACCACAAAGAGGTTGGGAATCGAACCGAAACCAGGTCACTCACGATTAATAACCTATCTTTTGTTTTTTGGTTCTTCAAGATTATTTGTTAAGTTTTACTAGTCGGAATAAAATCGAATTTTGCGAAATATTTTTATCAACTTTAATTTAAAAAAATGACTTTTTTGAGTTTTGTGTAATCTTTTGAGCAGCTATAAAATCCTTTATGCAATTCGTTTTTATACGTTTTTTAAAAACTCTTACAATTAAAAGTTTTGAAAAATAAAGCATTAGTGTCACCAAAAAGCGTAAATTGGCTGGAAATTTGTCACTTTATGTGTGTTTGTCAGCAAAATATTCATTTAAAAACTTTTGTTATGTTTCATGAATGTACTGGCGACGAAATGCAAATTTTGTTTGTCTAATGTAAATTATTTTTTCTGCTGCATTTAAAATAGAATCTCGCCACAAAAGTTTAAAAAGAGGCTAAAGTTGTCAAGCCAAAACAAATCAAAATTTAAAAATAGAAAAACCAAACAAAATATTTTTTTTGTGAAAAGAAAAATGGCCGCAGTAATGATTGACAAAAAAACTGAATAATGTGCTTTTAGTTAAACGCGACGAAGTCACACAAAACTAATTAGCAATTAAGTCTACAGCACATGCAACATTGTCAACACTTTTGCATTGTTTAATTTTTCATTTGGTAAAGGTTTTTTTCATAAATTTTTATAATTCGAATATCATTAAGTTTAAAAATGTCCAAAAGTAAATATTTAAGCTCTTATATTTTTAATGAAAAAAGATAACTAAATTTTTAATTTAAGGATATTATTTGTCTTTTATATTTTAAAAAGCAATATTGAATTGTCAAATTTCGTTTTTAATAAAAAATAATTTCAACTATTGCTGTCTTTTTACGTCTTACCGTTACTTACAAAAAAATCTCAAAATAAGAACGGCTAGTTATTTAAAAATAGTTCAGTTGTAAACAAAGTCACTTTATAAACAACAAAATACAATTTCCTGTAATACTCGATGGTTTTTTATTTAATTCGAAACCCCCAAAAAACTTTAGAAATATTTTTATGTAGTAATAAATTTTGTGATCCTTTTTAACTGAATTATATCAAAACAAATTTCTATTCTTGAAACTAGAGTATTTCCAAGAGCCTGAGAGAAAGATATCTTTAAAACTTTTCAAAACTATTTTTCATAATTCACTTTGTTTTGGTTGGCTAAACCATGGCAAAATTCAAACAAAATGTCTCAACTAAACTTATGGAACAACTGAACAACAATGGCATTAATCCCAATATTTTCCTCTGTACGTAATAGCTCTGCAAGGCTGGATCTGGAACTAATGCCGATCTATATCGATCTATTGATTTTAAATCTTAACCATTTGGCCATTGAAGAAGCTATTAGTGGAGCAAGTTATTTTTTTTTAATTACAAGCCTATTTCAATCGCAATTCAAACTGAAGACTTCTGTTCCCACGTAGACATTGCAGTTCGCAACTAATGAATAAGCCCTCTTGTCTGTTCAACATTCGCTCTTTAAACTGTTTAAAGTAGAATTTTCATTATTCATAAGGTTCTCGATGTTACATTTGAATATTCTTTTTGCTTTTTGACATGAACAAAGTTAATATTTTGTAATTGCTAAGTAAGGTAAAGAAAACCAGTGTCCAAAATGTTTAATGTCCGGTTTTCGATTGCTTTTCAAAACTGAGTAAATCAAACGAAATAATACTTCTTAGTCAGCGTTCTACTTGAGGTTTATATTGCATTCTTAAATGTTTTTATTTAGAAAAACTAAATCAATTAAGAAAGAACACTCAAAATCGACTTTTGCTGCGGCGGATCAGGATGAGCGTCTTGCATAATTCATAAATTGAATACGCCGTTTAACCTCTTTCTATTTTTAAACTAAAAGCCATTCACTTTGAACAGGGGTTTTTATATCTAACTCTGTAATGCTTCCCAAGAAGTATAGCACAATTGTTTTAATATCTTTTTAATTTTGCAAAAAGGAAGTTTAATGGACGAGTGACAAACTGATAAAAAAATAAAAACAAAGTTTTTTGACGGCCTTTCTGATATCGCAAAAATTGCACAGTATTTTTCAAATTGCTCCAATAAAGTTGACCTACTTAAGTATAAAACTACGCAAGACGCAGAAAGACAATAAGCGGACCCATTTTATAATCTTGTTTGCGATCATATTTACTATTTATACAACGTCAAAAACGTTGTTTTTAAAGGAATCGTCAAGCCATTAAGTCCGCTGAATTTTTGAGATAGGCTGCAAAGATATACAAATATCTGGTTGCAAATTTTTCATTAACGTTTATTTATAAAGTGATATAACCGTAATTTAAAACTACTTGTCAAGATATTAAATACGTTGAAGTGGCGTAAAATGTTCCTTTAGTGTGAGGGACCTGAAAAAGTGACGAGGTAGTCGCCGAATAAAAACCAAGTCAATTATTTTAACGAAATTCTATTTCTTTCATCGCTTTTTCAAATAGTAAGATTAGCATATTTAAGCTTTCAAAAATGAATTAAATTATTATGTTATCATATATGTTTTTTCATTGTGACCCTTTAATTATTTTGGTTTTTGTTTGAATTAATAAACTTTTATAAGAATTCGTTGCATAAATAGCTCATCCTTTTTTATTTTTTTGTTATTTATAATTTTTACAATTAAGATTTTTATATTTAATCCCCTTTAAAGTTTAGTCTATGCTTGTCATAAATCTCAAGTATACGCTCAATGTACTTTGGTTATTTATTGAAAAAAGAAATTTAATAAACGAGTAAACTTGTGCTGTGTTTATTCGCCACTTATGAGCCAGGTTAGGCCTGAATTAAGCGACAAGTTTTTTTCTTAGCATTACCTTAGAAAAACATTTGTCTGAGTAAATATTGAAAATTCGCTTAAAAAGCCACATACATAGCACGGCGGAAAGAAGTTGCCATTCCTCTGTGCCAGATTTAGTTGCCGTCGGAATCAAACTCGGACTTCTCTTTTGGCAGAATTGCCGACCACTAGACTAAATTTAACAGTGTTTTTCAAACATGAAACGGAAATTAACTAAAATCTTTACAGTTTTTTTAACAAATCAATGTATTACTGAGAAAAAGCATTGATTTATTAAATTTTTTCCCAAAACTACTTTGGTAAATGTGCTAGAACTGAAATTACACTTATAGGGGGTTGGAAAAAGAGCTTAAAATATATATTAATGTAATTATAATTTAATTGTTGATATTTACAGTACTATTAATGTTTGTGTGTTGTTTTATAAAATTGCTTAAATTTTTTTTGAACAAAAGCTTTTTTACAATGATAAAATAAACTTTATTTAAAAAGAAAAAAAATTACTCTTTTTTTATATTTGGAACAGTTTCCCTGGCAAAAAATGTATTAAGCTAAAAAAAGCAATAAAAATGTGATTCTTTAAGACTGCTTATCAGTATAACATTCTCAAATAATTGTCTACAAAGTATTGTTTTAGCATCTGTATAAAAAGATAATCCAGTTGAGAAAATTCTATTTTTTATTATAAACAAATAAAATCTTGTACTTAATCCATACCTACACTTTCTAGCTTACAAGCAGATGAACCCCAGTTTGAAACTCAGTTAATCTGAATAGTTTTTTTGGCGTACTTGGAAAAGACACTTCAAGATGAATTTTTAAAACGGGATCAAGCTGCTTTTACCTTCAACTGCGACTCACAAGAGACAAAAATACTGACATATCAGTCAATTGCATGTAACCGTAGAAAGAAGAACTTGTTAACTTGAGTTTTTTATGGCGCAAAAAACAAACTTGTCTTTTTTTCCAACAAAAAAAAGAAAGTAATACAACCATTAACAACTAATATTTCGGAGCAAAGCGAAATTAAAAAATGACGGTATCGTTAATATTTCGCTGAAAAACATTAAGTTTAGTACATGTACGTATAACGTCGTATAACTCGCATAACGTCGTAAAACGTCTGTAATTGTGACGAGAAACTACATAAAAAGCTCTGCAACTGATCTAAACAAGCAACTTAGACAAAATTAATTGTAATAGGAAGTCATTCAACGGAGGCAGTTGATTTTCTTGCGTGGGTTGAATTATTGCAAGGCTGCAATCTTAAGTTTTTTGGAATAAAAAAAGTTTTTATTTTATTTTAATTAAGAAATAGAGTAAGAGATTAAAAAACTAATTTTACTCCGTGAGAACCAATTTAACACTAAAAAATGTATCTTTTGCATGCTTTGTAGTAAACATATGCAGGAAATATCAAGGTTTTTTTTATTACTATCTTGATCAAGTACCTTTAAAACAAAACTTAAGCAACAATTTAAAGGCATATATTTAGTTTCACGTTCAAAAGCCAGTTAAAAACGACTTTTTTTTTTGCATGATTTTGTAAAAAATGGCAAGATAATATTTCTTGATGTGAACTTATTTTGATGTCTGCTTAGGCACTTGGCAAAAACTTTGTCGCATTCACAAAGATGTCTTCCTGTACCTGTTCCATCTGGAAAAACTTTGATTACAATAAAAAATTTTAAGTCAAACGTTTCTTTATTTATTCCAACTGATTTAATTTTTTTGGTTAAAAACATTATAAATTTAAAAACTGATGTTTGATCAACATTTTACTTTTGCATGAACAAAAACTTATGAAAAATCACTGAGTAATGCTTACAGCAAATAGATTTTCCTCTTTGGCATGTGACCTCATAAGGAACTAGATGTATCAATGTGCTTGCTAGCAAACTTTGGAAAGTGAAACATTCTTTGTGTTTTTTGCAGCATCTAAAAAAGTTTAAGTTAAACATCTTAGTTAATTTACTGCTCGCCAGTAGTCAAATAATAAAATACAGTAAAAGCTCTAGACAAAAACTTGTTTCTTTTTGGAGAACTATTATCATGTGACTAGCTAAAACATCATGATATGATAAAATCATCATCAATCAAATAATTCCATCAGACTCATGAAAGAACAAACATGATTTTAAGGTCGTCGTCGTCATCGTTTGAAGGGTATCCACTCCAGGCCAGACACAAACAAGACTGGGGCCGAGGGTTTATCCTTTTACTACCCCAGACTGCTGCACTGCCTGGGTCAGATGCTGGCAGTGATGTTATTAAGCCAGCATCGAGTTTCGTCATCCAAAACCGTCAGACCACGTGCTCCATGTGGTGCCCGATGTATAGGGCACGCTGTTAGTACATGGTCTGCGGTTTGCTCTGAGGCGCCACACTCGCAATTCGGTGAAGGAGCGAGACCCCATTTGTGCATGGACGAATGGAATCGCCCAACACCAGTCCGCAGGCGGTTGAGCCCAACCCAAGCTGCTCGGGGTAAGCCCATCCCAACAGGCCTGACACTGGTCCCGGGCACAAAAGCACGGAGCCTGGAAGCACTTTCACAGTACTCCGCGTTCCATTTGTGATTTGTCCATTCAGAGGCGCGGATGCCAAGTCTGGCAAGGTTGTCCAAAAGATTCCGCGCACCTGGCACAAACGGGCGTCTGGATTTTAGTCTCACTTGGCCAGTATCTGAGGACCCACTTAACAGACCATGCAAAATATGATCGGGGTCCAGAGATCCACGGTAAGCCAAGGAGAGTGTCGCTCCCAGTCGGCGAAGCTCAGCTGGCTGGATGCCTGAAAGTACAGGTAGGTGGTCCGTTGGAGTGGGACGCAGGCATCCAGTAACTATGCGCAAGGCGTCATTCAAGACACTGTCGATGAGGCGAGTGTGAGCACTGCGACACCAGACTGGCGCACAGTACTCAGCTGTTGAGTAGACTAGAGACAAGGTGGCTATGCGTAGTGTTTTAGCACCAGCACCCCATCCCGAGCCCACGAGTCGCCTCAACAGTGTGACGCGCGATGATAGTTTTTTGCGCAATGCCACTAAATGGTGACGAAACGTGAGCGATCTGTCCAGTTTTACCCCAAGGTATGTAGGGGTTGGACAGAACGGTAAAAGTCTACTATTGTTGTAGACTTTTAGCTCACGTTTGGCCTCTCGGTTGTTTAAGTGAAAGGCTGTCGTCACCGTCTTAGTGTGACTGAGCTTCAACCTCCAAGTCTGGAGATACGCTGACAGTGTGGACATGTCTTGGCTTAATGTCCCCTCCAAGTCCTTCCAGTTTCCAGAAGAGTGCAACAATGCTAAATCATCAGCATAAGCAAACCTTCTGGAAATCATGGAAGGAAGATCGTACGTATAGATGTTAAATAGGAGGGGAGCCAAGACCGATCCCTGAGGAACGCCGTTTTTAAGACTGCGTAGCCTGCTTTGCTTGCTGTCACCGGTGGTAAGGGTGAAACTTCGATTTCGGACAAGCTCCATGATCATTTTGACCATGTGCTTATCCGGAAGTAGTCTCAGCAGCTTGCAGGTAAGGCCACGGTGCCAGACAGTGTCATAAGCAGCTGTCAGATCGATAAATACGGCACCGGCCTTCTTTTTAGCCTCGAAAGAATCCTCGATGTTCTGGGTTAGCAGAACAACTTGATCTACGGTTGACTTCCCGCGTCGGAACCCAGCCTGCTCTTTAGGGAGCAGTGGATTGATTAATGGTTCAACGCGGGCGTAGATAAGCCTCTCGAGGATCTTGTAGGGGACACAGAGCAGAGATATCGGTCGATAACTCTTTGGGTCCCCCACGGGCTTTCCTGGTTTTGGGATCGCGACCACAAGCGCTCTTCTCCAGATCTTGGGAATTTTGAGTCGGCGCAAACAGGAAGAAAGGAAGTCACGTAACCAGGACTTCAAAGCAGCTCCAGCATGGAGTATAAGCTCGGGGCAGATGGAATCAGGACCCGGAGCTTTGCCTGGTTTTAAATGTTGAAGGGCAGCAGCAAATTCTCTCTGTGAAAAATTGTCAGAGATATTTACTGCGTCTGGTGTTGTGGCCCTCCAAAGGTCAGACACTTCTTGAAAAACAAGTCGAGATGACTTGCGATCAACAGCCTCGTATTTCCCATTTCTAACCAGCTGAGATGCAATAGCATCGGCTGAAACGGGACAATGACGAGGAGAGTGTCGTGACCTACCAGTAAGGTTGTTCAAAATACTCCACGCTTTTCGACTAGAGTGTGAGAAGTCAATGCTCCGAACTGCTTCGGACCATCGATCCCTCCGTTTTCTGTCAAGCTTGGCAAGCAGAGTTGTAGCAGCCAAACTTGAGTCGTCTCCCTGAAGAGACTGCAGAAAGGTTTTATAAAGGGATTCACACTCTGCATCCCAACACGGAATATAGTTGTTTCGATACCCGCGTGGGATAGTCTTCTTGGCTGCTTTCTTAATGATGTTACAGAAGTCCTGGTAAGCCGCATCCACATCAAGTGAATCAGGCGGCAACAAAGTCTTTGCGAATTTATTCGTCAAAGCAATGTAGTGACTCCATTTGGCCTTGCGGAAGTTCCATCGCTTAACAGGCATGCTTGGCACTGCCATAGCAAACCTTGGTGGTGTAATAAGCGAGGGTCGATGTTGTGACCTGGGAAACTTCTCAAGGACACGTCTATCCGGTAAGCGACTGTTTGGACCTACGCTAGCGAAAGCTAGGTCTGGATTGGTGCCAGTGTTCCAGCGGCCGGAATAAAAACTGGCAGCGTCCTTGGCATTATATAGGAGGGCAAGACAATTAATACTTGCCCATCCAGCCAAGCACTCACCATCCGGACTGTTGTCATCATAACCCCAGTCAGCATGACGACAGTTAAAATCGCCAGCGTACAGACAGGGGTGAGGAAACACTGGGAGATCCAGGGTTCGCAATCGCGTTGGCGGTGGTTTGTAGACGTTGACTATTTTATAGCCATCAACGTCCACACACAGCCACTCGATCTCCGATGTCGGTGGAGATTGGTCCAAAAGCGTGTATCTCAGTCGCTCGTGAACAAACGTGGCAAGGCCATGCTTCCTGCTTAAAGAAGACCCAGCTAGTTGGTAGTGTGGTAGCACCAACTTCTCTGCATCAGTGCAGTGGGTCTCCTGCAGTAGGATGACGAGTGCCTCAGACTGCATAGCGAGGTGATGAAGAACATTCATCTTGCTTGCAGTGAGGCCTTCGATGTTCAGCTGAAGAATAGTGGGTCTTCGGAACTTGTTGGCAATGTGCCCTGAAAAGGGCAGTTTTATCCTGACATTGCCCCGTCCTGAAAAGGACGTTTGCCGATTAACAGACCCACACTGAACATCGGAATGGGTGGATACCCTGATTGTGGATATTTTAAGGTATTACCAAGTTATAAAATTTTTTAGGGTTTTTTGAATATATCGAATATTACAAAGCCAGCCTACGCACTATATATGGTAAAAGACATTAATGAATTGAGACAGAAGATTGGTGTTTATTGATTACACAGAAAAAAAATTCAAAAAACGATTTATTTTCAGAGCCGCTGAAAATTTGGTTAAAGAATAGGTGACAGAGAGTTTAAAGTGTGATTGTTTATAACAAAATTAACAAAAATTTCAAGCACCCAAAACATCTTTTACCATTGTCTCTTATTAATTAATTGATCAACTGTTATTACGGGCATTGTGTTTAAATTAGTTACATTGGTTAAAATCTATTGGGCGATATTTCCTTTATAAGCTGTGGGTGCTACATGCACATGAAGTTGTTAAAATAAAAAAAAAGTTATAAATTGTTTTTTTTTGTAATTCTGAATTTAAATATATTTTTAAAGTTTATATATAAACGCCTATCTTTAAAATTGTGCATTTCTGAATAACTTCTGATTAAGAAAATATTGAATATTTTTACTCAAAATGATTACACAAAGTACGTATTAATAGCAAATTATAAGTTTAAGAAAAAAAAGTACGGATAGCTATTTAGGTTAATTTGTTGAGTTATTTCTTATATTGGCTTTGTTTTTAAATTAAATTGCATACGATATTTAAAAAACGTCTACTAACTTGTCCAATTTATCCACCGTTCTTCCACCGTTATTATTTGGGCCACACCAGCAACCGTAGCGAAAATATCGCATGAAATTTTTAACCCCATTACAGTGAAGTTGTTTTGCTATGTGCAAGATTTGTGGTAGTAGCCAGGATTTTGCAGACGACTACCAGGAAAAAAAGAGACTAAAGATAATTGAATTAAATAATAACGTTTATTGAGTTTGCGCGCACAACACGTGAAAATCCTGTTTTCACAATAGGGGAAGCACCGAGTGGATTGAGAGTTCTTGAAATCGATGGGTTTCCCTATTTCTTCAAACCCTCTTTATAATGCTGAGCATCAAGCAGGGAAGATCTAAATACCAATTTTAACGTCCTTTGTTTGTCAAAACTCGGAATCGATCCCAAGTTTAGCATTTTCGGGTCAGACGCTCAACTCACTCGTTAAGTGATTTGAACTTAAACATTTTTTGATAAATTAAAGAAATGAAAAATTGTTAGTATTACTTAATACGGTAGTACTATAGCTTTGTTAAAATTTAATATTCTTTTTTAATAAATTTGTTTGTAATATTATACCTGAAATTCTATAGTATATCTTTATCAATCGATTACAAGCCTATATCTTCCAAATCTGATAATATGGTTATAAATTATCGGTCAAAATTGCGATAAGTCAAAGTATCAATCTTAATTAAAAAAAAAAAAAAAAAAATATAGGATAATCATTTAAATTTTTTCAACAATAACTGCTTGTATTATTACTTGGAATTGCAATCATAAATTTTGACATTTTGAAATCCAGATTTAGAAACACCCAGCAATTCAATTTTTTATAAATTTTTCTTCTAGGTCTGTTTTTTTTTATCAATCAATGAAAGCTTTCTTTTTATTAGCAAACATAGCATTAATTTAAACATTTTTTGTGTACAATGTCGGATTAGATTTATTTTTAATATTTATAATAACTTCAAGTACTTACCAACAACGAAAAGTTGATAAAAATCATCATGATCAAAAATTTTTCTGGAAACTGCTTTATCATAATGTAGAACAAAAAAATTACAAAAGAATTGTTTGTTTTTTATTCAATGTTTCTATTTAAAGCTAATTCTACTTATAAAAGAGAACAGATATTTACATTTTAACTTGCAATATGAAATTTAAAATTAGTAAAATGATTTTAACTGATTGTTTTCCTAACCGGACAACATTAAATTTGTATCCATTTTTTAAACAACTCTTCTTGGTCAGCAGTAGAATCATAAAACCCTAACTTATACCAAAACAAATTTAATATCAAAATAGGGCTGGAGCTGATGCTTTGCAATTGCTGTGAAAGCACAAGGATATCTTACCTATTATTTACTTTAACACTCTTCTAGTCTTTTTTAATCATGACAAATACAAAGCACAAACAGACGAGGAGCAAAATAACAAAAACAAGGAAATCATTTCGGAAGCGTTGGTGATTTTATTGCGTGGGATAAATGGTTGCAAGGCTACAAGCTTAACTTTTTTTCTTTTATTAGGAGGATAAAGGTTGAGTATTCCAAAAAAATTTGTTTGCAACAGTGGTTCTCAAACGCTTTAAAGTTTTCAGGTCCACGGTTTTCTTAAAGAACTTTTTGAGCACTCAAGGCTCCCTGCTTGGAATATTGTTCCAAAATTCAAGTGAAGACCAAAAAAAAGGTCATCATTTTGAAGCTGTCTCTGATTTCTTATTTTTTACCCAAAATTTATGTGTAGATCAAAAAGGGTCATCACTTTGAAACCGTCTCTAATTTCTTATTTTTTCCCAAAACTCAAATAAAGACCAAAAAAAGGTTTTTACTGTGAAACTGTCTCTGATTTTGTCAATTTCGTCCCAAAAATATATTGAAATTCACAATGAAAATTCTTCTGGTGGCCCCCCGGTAAAAATCCTGTAAACCGGTAAAGATTCTTTGAGAACCCCTGGTTTAGAACTTTAGATTGATTCCATCACAACAGGATCATTTTCACTTTTTATTTTATTTTATTTCTATATTTATCCTCCTGACTTGCAGAAAAGGGACTGTGGCGCTAATACATAGGGCAATCAATAACCCTAACCTGCTTCCGGGATGCCAAGATATTGCTGTCCGCTTGAAATTTTTATTTATTTTTTTGTTTTTATAGAGATATGACCGATATTTAGAACTGCTTGCAAGTGCCGTAAAGTATCTTTCCCAATGGACATAACAGAGTAGCGCGAGTAGATTTTAAACCGAGATTATGTCAATTACCATTACGGCGTTTTTAACCATTCGAACACGCTGCCGACTTACTCGACTTCAAATGTTTATTGTGTGGACACATTTTGACTTATATTCACTCTGTCGCCAAATAATGTTCAACAACTAAAAATCGTCGTGATAGCTCTATGTGATACTACTTTAACTTTCAAGCAGAAGGAAGCGAGTTCGATGCTCAACTTACATGGGTGATGAACTTGGATTGGGTTTGGATTGGAATTACATGGATGTAAAGACAATTCATAATAAATTCCTGAACGATGTTACGCTGTTTACCTACAATGGTGACTCCACTAAAAACAAATTACAGACCAATACGACCATACGAAAACGAAGAAGCAGACCAAATGAAGTATTCTGAGTCTTGGAATTGAATCCGTTTTCGCTGCTGCAAAACAAGGCTTTGGACATTTGAGTGCCGCAAAGAATTTTCAAGAAGGAGAGGGCACGAAACTTCTCAGGCAAATCTGTGTCTACTTTGCATTTGACAATGCTTCTCTCAAGTTATGAGTAACAATGGATGTAAAAAAATAAGCAAGTTATTGTTAATTAATAAAAATAGAAATGCTATTCTATGATCAACCACAAATATGGTGAAAGAAATTAATGGTATGGACCGAAACCAATGCTCTACAAAAGCAATTGCCCAAACAATTATTTTATTTCCTTTAAATGCATATAGTGCAACAGTTTTTTCATTTTACACAAAATTTAGAAATAAGAGTCAACCAAATAGCTTTGTTTTTCTGCAATAACTTGTAGTTCTTTATTTTGCTTAATTCTTTGAATCATAAACCGCCTTTATGAATGAAGTTTATATAGCAAAGACTCCTTGATTCTCATAGCAGAGGTGAAGTTGAGACATGGAGCTCCGAGACCGAGACGAGACGAGACGAGACTTAAGAGTAGCGAGACCGAGACGAGACTTTAGGGTAACGGCATCAAGACGGGACATTACCGCAGCGAGATCGAGACGAGACACGAGACTTTACATAGCTTCTTTTAGTTTGATCACTAAACGTATACAAAAATACATGACCTTGAAAAATCTTTTTCACATTAAAAATATTACATCAAGCGTCAAGACGCTGAACCAGATAGAAAAAACTTGTTTATATCATGATTATAAGATGTAATTGTCATTGAAGATCCTTTCTCGTAAGATCGGTTGATTCTAGACAAAAAGTGTTTTTATTGTAAATACCAGGGCACCCTTGTTCTACTGAAAAGCTAAAAACAACGAAAGCCATTATGAAAAAAATAATAATTAATGTAAACACTGTTACCAGGGATAATACTTAATTTAAAATTCATAAGTTTTTCTGGTATAAATCAGAGGTCACTTCAACTTCAGAAAAATCAGAGATCAGTTTAACTTTAATAAATACAATACATGCACTACCATAGGCTAAGCAATGTGTCTTGTTTTTGCCTGAAAAAGTCCATCCGATATAACGAATGAAACGTTGTGCACAAGTTTTGCTTTAAAAAATATATTACGCCTTTTATTTTGTTTATTGAAATTGAACTGACCTCTGATTTATACCAGAAAAACTAATGAATTATAAATTAAAAAGTAATAACGCAATTTATCGTTATGATTTGTTGACATTTTCTTTGCGCAATAAATGTCAAAGATCGGCAGCATGATTTAAAAGTTAACAACGTTGTTTAATGGCGAACGTGATCGCCAGGGTTACGGTTCAAATCTCATTCACGTCATTCTGTTGTGTCTTTAAAAAAAAATTAAGGCACTTTTTTCTGCTTCTCGGTCCGAGCAAGCAGCTCTATATTTTATTCATATCTCTAAATAAAAAATTTCAACCAGACAGCAATATCTTGCCATCTTCGGAAGCAGGTCGGGGTAATCGTTTGATGGTTGCTTTAAGTAAAGCGCCTCCGAAGCTTTTCTATGACTCAGGAAGAAGCGTAAAAATGAAACAATAATGAAATCTATATTTTCTGAAAATCATTATTTTTAAAACTCGAATTAATAAAAATATTTCCATAAATAAAAAAACGAAGATTTTATGGCAACAATATGGCAAATCAACATCCACCTAGCGCCGAAAATTATCTTTTTAAAATAGAAAACAGTACAGTCTATGGATTCTATCCATGCAGTTATTACATTATGTTACTCAAAGTTACCATTCTAACTGACCAAAAAATTGGCACATTATCAAAAATAAAAAAAACCTTTCAAAATTACTTGCGAGCGCAATGTGTAGTTGACAAGTGAAGACAAAAAAAGTTTTTATTTGATGAACTAAATCAGGGTTGTCCAAACTTTATGGGACGCGGGCCGCATTCGGCAAGGAAATTAGATTGCGGGCCGCGGTTGACATTTTTCCTCTTATGCACTGTCTCACCGTACCAGATGTAAAGTAAAACACGTACATGTAAATGAATCTTTATATTTATCATAAAAACATATTCCCGAAGAATAGATTAAAGAAGCTAAGATGTGAATACTACGAATAAGAGAGTTTTGGAAATTTTGAGCAACGTCAGTAGACCAGGAAACCTTAAAAATAACTGACAAGTATGAATAAGAATAAACCATAAATTTATTCGTAAAAAATATTTAAGGAAGTACGTAAAACGGTACAGTTTACTTAAAATTCAGTGAGATGGGTGTGCCTGCATTTTGGAAGCCAGCTCCTTTGTGTCAATGTCAACTGAGGTTAAGGCTAAACGAAGGCAGGCTTCGAGAGATGTTTGATTAAGTAGATTCCTCTCTTTGGATTTAATCGACTTCATTGCGGAAAATGCTGCTTCACAAAGGTAGGTACTGCCAAACATTGAGAGCAAGTGCAATCCAAAACGGCGTAAATTAGGATAATGCTCTTCAGAAAGAAGAGGCCAAAATTGAGTGATTGGCAGTGTAGCTTTGCTTAATAAAAACTGGTCACTTTGCAAGTCACACAATTCAAGCTGCAAATCTTCATCGGCTTCTGATATAGTTATAGTCAGCGGAGCATTGAATACATTGAAGTTTTTCTCAAGGTGCTGGAAATCTTGAAATCGCTTGTTGAAATCTTCAATCAGGGTATCAAGAGTTTCAACAAAGCAGCAGAAGTTATTGTCCTCTATTTCTTTAGAAATAACATCACAACTTGGAAAGTGAATCAGAATGTTACTTTGCAGATTACTTTTGAAGAGACATAATTTTTTGCGGAAGCCATCTATGAAACCATACAGAGAAGCAATTGTTTGATTCCTACCCTGTAAACTTAAATTGAGCTTATTCAGATGCTGAGTAATATCCGTGAGGAATGCTAGACCTTTCAGAAAGTTGACGTCTTGCAATAAACCTTTAAACCCATCAGTGTCTGCATTCAGTTCTTCTAAAAAGTTTAGAATCTCATTACGCAGACTGAAGAACTGCTGCAGACATTTCCCAGCACTAAGCCAACGAACAGTAGAATGGAGTGAAACGTCAGAAAATTCTGTATCCAAATCTTTCAAGAAATTAACAAATAGACGATGTCTCAGCGCTTTATTACCGCCTCTAATGAAATTAATAATTTTCATTACATGCTGCATCACATCAGATAAACGTATACAGCGACTAGATAACGATTCTTGATGAATAATGCAATGAAACATTGGGCAGTCGACTCCAGCATCTCTCAAGTACGCTATAACCCCTCTTTTAGCTCCAGTCATTGATTTGGCACCATCTGTAACGATGCAAGAGCATTTCTGAAATCCACCATACTTGCTCACTAAAGAATTCAGTGCTTCATAAATATCAGATCCTTTCGTAGTGGTAAAAAGTGGGAGTAAGCCGAGTAACTCCTCACTGACATTAAACTGTGAGTCAATACTTCTAACAAAGACAAGCAACTGGCTGACATCCCTTATATCTGTGCTTTCATCAAGAGCGAGAGAAAAATAAACACACTGCTGAATTTGATTCATAACCTTCTCCTGAACGAAATTGCTAAGCTCTTCAACACGTCTAGCAACAGTTTGATGCGAGAGTGGAATTTTTTCAAACCCACAACCTGCATCGTTAAAGCCCATGGCCTTTCCCATAGCTATTGCACATCGCTTAATGAGATCACCGTCAGAGAATGCCTTTTTGGATTTAGCCATCAAAAGTGATACATCATAAGAGGCAATGGTTGTAGAAGACGAAGGCTTCACTAATTGAAACATCTTTTCTTGACGCTTACGCAGGTTTGATTTGAGATCATTGAGTAGGGCTCGCCGCGCCTCACCAGTGTATTTATCATAGCCAGTGACATGAAGAGTGCTGTAGTGTCGTTGTACATTGTACTCTTTCATAACAGATATCATTTCATTACATATTAAACATAAAACTCGACCACTTTGTTCTTTCACCAGGAATCTCAATTCCCAACTATCCTTGAATTGACGCTTTTCATCAGAGATTTTTCTTTTCTGAGCCATCGTAAAAAATGTGGCACTAAGTCTGAAAAGAAAAAATAGAACAGAATGTAATGGAGGATTAAGTAAAACTGAAATTATAAAGAATAAATAATATTCCAATTCAAACTTAAATAAAGTTTAGTAAAAAACAACTTTTTTCGAAATAACTCAATAGATGTCTAAATAATACTAACTTTTAAAAGTTTTCTAGAAGAGGCTGCGGGCCGCATGCGGCCCGCGGGCCAGACTTTGGACAACCCTGAACTAAATAATGACCAATTTTCTTTGGACATAAAGAGATAAGAACTTATAATAAGGATGTTTTTAAAAATGCTATCAAAAATTGCAATATTAACAAAAACTAATTATTTAACTCCGAAATAAACGCTTCTTAAAACTAACTCGTTAAAATTCTCATTGAGAATGTTTACGAAAATAAGTAAAAATCTTGGGAGTAAGCACGAAATGGCAAATCTGGTAATGCTACTGATTGGCGGACATAAAACAGCAAATTTATACCTTTTTAAAAGTTATCCCACAATTATAGAATCAATACGTGAATATTTTATTTTTTATAACAAACAGAGAAAAAGATCCATCATATTCCACATTTACATGTATAACAAAAAATATCCCACACTTACAGTACAAAATCAATATTTAAATGTTTTATTTTTTATAACAAACAAAGAAAAAGAAAAAGTAGAATCACAATGTTCAAATATTTCATCATTGTATCTAAATACACACTAGAAAATATCAATTTGGGGTCGCGATTTGGGGTCGACCCACAGTTTGAGAAGCCCTGCTTAAAACCACGAGTAAACAAAATTCCAGCAAAGACAAACTTTATCTCTAAAAATCTGTTTAAAGCGGCGGCTTGCTTTGACAAACAATGATCAAGCCGTCGCTACTTGTAATAATTCAGTACAGCAATGACTTATGCGGTTCAAAACGTTTAGCTCATGCAAAACATAATTAAAACCTCGATTAGTCATTTTAAACAGCAAAAAGTTACAAAAAATATTCATGATTTTTATTATCTTCTTACATAGAAAGCAAATATGCAATTCACTAATTTTTTTGAAAAATGTTTATATTTTTTTAATACTGGGGTTCTTAGACTGGGAACGTGAAAGGTTGGTTAAGGGACCCGAGCAACTGGCTGTAAGCTAAATTGATTGTTGCAATGATTTTTTTTGTCTTCACATTAAATTTGGGACGATATTGGAGATTTTGGACGCTGCTGAAAAGTGAAGACCTTTTTTTAAGTCTTCATCTTGACTTCCGGACGAAATAAAGAATATGATAATAGGGCTCGAATTTTGTTTTTTGCTTGTGTCGTCTCAAGGGCAGGCGCGAGTTTTGTTTGTATGAAGAAGAGGGGCCGTCAGTTTTGTTTGTGTGAAAAAAAGAAGCGCGTTTTAAAAAGTTTAGAAACTCCTGGTTTGAAAATACGTATCTCTTGAGTTTTGCAAGGGCAGACGCGAGTTTAAGTCACAAAAGTTTGAAATATAATCAGAAAGTTAATAAATACAAAAGATAATGTGTACTACCTACAGTGAGTCAGGGAGAACAAAATTTTGTTTCAAGTAAAGCAATTATATGTTGCTCTATGACTCTGGAAGATAAAAATGCAACCAACAACCTATAGCAGAAATTCAATTCGGCCTTTATAATTTTGAAAATTTGATAGCAAAATAAAGAAATTACAGTGGTACCTCGGGATACTATTGTTTCTGCTTACGAATATTTCGGCTTACAAACCGAGTCTCGAAGAAATATTTATTTTGAGATGCGACGAAAAGTTAGAAACACGAATCAATTAAAACACAAAGCCAAAAAAATATTACGTAATGTACATAAATTAAAATGTTAAGATTACGTACACTGTAAATTTTTGTGGTTGTTTTACACTTTATAATGTATTGTACGACTGTTCTCAATTGGGTTGCAACGAAATTGCCATTATTTATATAACAACAATAAATGTGCAAAAATTTTTTTTTAATTTTATTAATGTCTCAGTGTTTGTTTAGATGTATATCATTGCATAGTTGTAAACGGGCCGACTAATTCAGCCCGAAAAAGCCCGAAAATTAAGTTTAATCAAAAACACAAAAGTGTTCAATCAAAGACACAAAAACACAAAACTCAAACTCGTTTTGATTAAACTTAATTGTCGGGCTTTTTCGGGCTGAACTAGTCGGCCCGTTTACAGCTCTGTATCATTGAATATGTGCTTATGATGTCTAGTTTTTGCCTGGGAAGGGGGTGTAATATTCGCATTTTTTAAGACTGGGTTTGGGTAGGTAGAAACAGATTAAGTCTCTTCCATGTAAATCTTGCTTCTGCATACGAATAAATCACCTTACGAACGCCGTCCCGGAACAAATTAACTTTGTATCCTAAGGTAGCTACTATACTTGTTTAATTATAATCATGAAGGCTAAACATAATTGCTACTAAATTTTCACTTTAAAGAAACCCATTTACTGTACGCTTTAAGTAAAGAAATTAAAAACACAAAATAGGATACTTACGTTCGCATCAAATCTTTAACGTTTTGAACTGTTTCTTTGCACATTTGTGTTATTAAGGTCATTCGCAATGTTTTTCTTGTAACAGGTGTAAATCGCCGTTCCAAAACTTTTAAAAAATTCCGAAAGTGGGAATTTTCCGTAGCAAATATCGGAAGAGAACAACCAACAATTAAATCTTTAACTATTGCATCATTAACGGCCTTTCTCCTTGGATACTTTTCATTAAAGACAGATTTCTTTATTAATTGAGAAGTCGATGGCTCGGCTGAATAATTTGCATTTAACTTAAAAAATGAATCCACAGTGGTTTGGCCATCATTTTGGTTTGTATTTGATTGCATTAAGTATTCTTTATGTTTTGCCGGATACACTAAACGCAAGTGTCGATTGAAAGCGGACGTTGTTCATAATTCTTCCGAGATAATTTTCGCTTTAAGCAAAAATTTACATACAGCCGAATGCTTTCTATTTAGAGCTTTGTCATCAAAAAACGCAGTATGATTTTTAAATCCAAAGAGCACAATTGCAGATTGCCCCACATTATTTCATATTTACACTGCAACAAAATTTATAATTTAGGTTGAGAATCATCATTTTGAAATGAAATTGGGTCATTTGAAGGCAATGATCGGTTCGCATAAACAATTGGCTCAAGCAATGATAAATTTACAAGAAAAATAATAAATTCATATACGTGCTACTAGAATTACTGAAAGAAGGCTCTTTAGCTAACCTTCTACATCAGGGATAGCGAACCTTTTTCATAAAACAGATCAAAAATTGACAATTATATCAAAATTACCTTTAAGTGGGCCATTGGCTTTAAATTCGGCCAAAGTTAAAAATAAAGACCAAAAAAAAACATTTTCACTTTTGATCGGCATCCAAAGCCTCTACTTTCGACAAAATTCAATTCAAAAGTGAAGAGGAAAAAAAAAATAAAACGTTTTCACGTCCAATCCGTCCTAAATTGCCAAAATTTTTCCGAAAATGCCAGAAATTTTAAGTTATAAGTCATTGAATTTCAATTAGTGGGGCACATTGTGACCAGCAGGTCAATGGTTTGCCATCCCTGTTCTACATTCCCCACCAAGCTAGCTCTTGAAAATCTATACATTCTTCAACCAATGTGCTTACTTCTGATAGAGAATGAACAATAACAAAGATGATATTAATACTACTACTACGTCACAAAGTAAGTGTTATGTTTTTGGGTTTTTTTTTTTATTTAAAGTTGAGCTAATCTGATAACATGCTCAACAGAAATATTTCAACTTGATCAGATACATAAAAGTTTTTTTCTGCTTATAAGCAAGGAATGAACGATTAAAGCTTTTCCAACCAGTAATCTGCCAATCACTGTTAAAAAATCTTAACCAAAATCCAAAATTTATTCGAAATTCTGTAACCATCAAAGACGCCGCCGCAATTGAGCAAGCCACTCAAAGTAATTTTGATAAAGCGTGGATCGTCAACTTGATCAGGTACATAAAAGTTTATTTTCGGCTTACAAACAAGGAATGAACGATTAAAGCTTTTCTAACCAGCTATGTGCCGATCACTATTAAAAAACCTTTACCAAAATCCAAAATTTATTTGAAATTGTATAACCATCAAAGACGCCGCCGCAATTGAGCGAGCTACTCAATTTATTTTTTATAAAGCGTGGGTCGGCAACCAGCGGCTTCAAAGCCGCATGTGGCTCTATAATCTCTTTGCTAGCGCTGCCTGAGAATTTGGAAAATACGTAAATAGTAATCTTTTAACGCCAAAGTTATCGAATTGTTTATATTTCAAGCAGAGGTTAGCGTTTGGGGCCCAAGTTTTATGACAAAGTTGCAGAAACACCAATAGTAACCAATTTTTATCTTATAAATGATTACAATAATTTTGGCGTTTGGAGGTTTGCACACGCTGATTAAGTGTCTCGACCTGGATTCGAGACGCAGAGGTCCGAGACCGACCCCGAGACCGAGACCGAGACGAGACTTTGGGGTCACGAGACCGAAACAAAACTTTTGGAAAACGTGTCTCGAGACATTGAGATGACTCGAGATATATCTGGCAAGATATATTCACAACAGTAAGAAAATAACAAAATGTCTTTCCTTTAGTGATTTAAAATAAGTTTATCAAGTCGTCTTTGAAAAAAGCAACAAAAAGTAAAGGATAGTTTTAAATCAGTGTTTCCAAGCTTTTTTCACTAGCGCTCTCCTGCCAACTTACTATTAAACGCACTTTCAACAAGGCTTTGGATCATATTCCTGCCAACTTACTATTAAACGCACTTTCAACAAGAAAAAGTAAAAAATTTATTTTACTTTCATAATAATTTAATGTCCAACTGTAATGAACTACGTAAGCTTGGTACAATGTCATCAGCCTCTGGGTAACCCGTTTTATTCTGGATAGAATTAGTCGTCGTTAAGTCTTCCTGTCTGACGAGTGTTTCTTTAGTATTCTTTGAAAGAGTTTCTTTAACATCGTCAGACAAAGAGACCCAAAGAGAAGTCACAGTGCTGACCGCACGCTCTACCAAGTATAAGCTGAAAAAGCCAATAAAATTTTTTGACCCGGTTTTACATGTGAGGGTTTTTGCTTTTGATTTGCTTCTGTAGCCAGAACAGTTGATATCAGATATTGAACTTCGGTTTGAATTCAAAATCCTTTTCTAATGTTATAAGTGCGTCCTCAAGGATCCTTGTCCGGAGACATCATTTAATGGGTCGATTAAATAATCAAGATTATGGAATCAAACTAATGTAAATATATGCCGGAATCAAACTTTTATCCTTTTGTGCAATTCCTGAAAATCTTTGCTATCTTATTCAACTTTATATGATGTCTTAGACACTTCTGTCAAATTGTTACAAGCTTGAGAATTTAAAAAGTTCTTTTGCAGCTAAATTTCTCTGCTATCCCATAAGCTTATTATTGTAACTATACAGTGCCCATTTTCATTGATTAGGTTTACTTCCTTACCTCAAAGGGTAGATTAAAGTTATTGAATTTTTCAAATATGTCAGATAAGTAGGCGATTTCACAGCAATAAACTTTTTAAAAGTCCTGGGACTTTGTCGGAATTTTACAACAAAATTTCAAAGTGAGTAAAATGGTTCGAGTCATATGTTTCTTGTCAAAGTTATCTTTCGTCGGTGTAAAGTAGAAGCGCTCAAGAACTTATCATTCCCGTTGAAAAATTGTTTAAATAAACTTGTGTTTAGCGCGTGGACTTTAATTTTATTTAGTGCATTGATAACAGTTTTTAAGGAAAAGTTTAGACCAAAGGTGGGCAAACTACAGCCCGCCACGAATTTTTGTGCTTCCCGCGAAAACCTTAAGCAAATAACTTTACTCTCTTTTCACTTTCAATCCACGTTCAAAACTTTCCATTTTCGCCCCAAAAACCTAAAGATCTCTAAAAAAATTCATTACTTTCAATCAATCTCATGTTATTTCACGTTGTAAATACTAGTGCATCCCCTGGATCAAAATCATCATCTGAATCCGGCCCTCGAGCTAAAAAGTTTTCCCATTCCTAGTTTAGAGTACCGATCATATTCTCCATGAGCAAAGTCTGCCGATTATGTAACGAGTAATGAGCACATGCAAATTTGCTGCTTTTAGGAATGTACGTAAACCAGTATGTACTTAACCTATAAACAGTATATAGAAGAGGCGTGTCAGTAGCACTACTGTGCCGTGAGAGATTTCTAAGTGTGCCGCGAAACTTTTTAAAATACATTAATCCATGCTCCGCAACAGCAACGAAAACAAACTCTGTAACTGAAGAAAAGTATGTTTCTTATGGGCTGCGACAAAAAAGCTTAAAAATCTAAATGTAATTCCCGTTACGTAAATTTTTAATGATCAGTTGTCTTTCATGCTCGTTTCGGTGCACCACGCAATTCAAACTCGCGGCCCGCGAAATCTTTCAACAAACGTTTTGATCAGATGCTTAGTACAAAATCAAATTATTCATAAATTCAGAACTAAATCTAAACAATTAAAGTGACAAAGTTTATTAGCAAGAAATTGATTTTCTAACCGAAATTAACCAACCAATTAAGTGAAGACCTTCTTTGGTCCTCACCTTGATTTCAACGTAAAATTTAAAAGAATAACCTGGATCAGCCAAACAATTCAAGTGAAGACTTTTTTTTATTGGACTTCAATTTCTTTTGTAACCAGATTGCGGCCAGCGGCAAAATTTCAGGCTAAAATTTCACCGATGGGGTCCACATTGCCGCGCGACTTTATCATGCCTGTCGTACACGATATGCGGAACCGAAATACTTTATTTGAAAACAAACAGTACAAAATCTAGCGAAGAATAATAAAAGAAAGTTTTAATTTTATTTATAGAAAGTTAAATAAAAATTCGAGGCGTTTATGTAATACACTATAATGCATCAGGTAAAGGAAAACGTGGAAAACTCAGTGCAGACCAAAAAAATCTGCACTCTGGTCCAAGTGTGCCGCGAAATTTGGAAAGGTAGCAAAGTGTGCCGCCGGCGCAAAAAGTTTGAGAACCACTGCGCTAGAACATTAGTCGGTGGATTTCGAGTTTATCCGAAGTGTGTTTGCCATACAGAAAAACTGTCTCATCTCGGGTATCTGTATTCAGCGATTAACGTACTGCCAACTTTTACTGTAAAACTCCATTGAATACATCGAATATATAAAAACAAGCATATCCAAGTCAGTATCACCCTTTTTCTGGCAAAGTTGATTAATCCAGTTGGAAATCGAATTTTTGTATTCCTGATTATGTTAAGTAACCCTCGCATCCACCCCTCTTTGTACAATATTATTGCTAAAAAAATAGAATCAATAGCTGAAGAAGACGCTAGTAGTTTAAAATATTTTTTTTCGTGAGAGTCGGAAGGGGATGGACGGTGGAGGTGTGGAATGTTGTCATCAAATCCTAACCTTAGCTGTTACCATAATCATGAGTTTGATTCCCACCCAATACAGTTAACAGCAAAATGGTAAAGACTAAATCTATTTAAGACCAATCTAAACCTAAACTAATGATACTAAAAAATCTAACTCTAAAAAGACGTTAGTCCTGACACTAAGCAATTTCAATAAATTAAAGAGAAAACACGAATCAAACACATGGCACTAATTCGGCGGGCTATTACATCCTTTATGTTGTCACAGAATATAAAATTTTCCTAATTAAAATTTTATTGAAAGTAGCGCTTTTTAACTGCAGTTCATTTAAGGATTGATGCCACTGGCGAAGTTACATAAAAAATACAGTACAGCAATGTAGAGTTACTACATACGATAAAGTATACGAGTGGCTATGATAAAATTTTTACCTTTTTGAATAATTTGTCACTTCTCCTAAATCTTCACTTTTTTATAATTCCCTTTGAGGTGACGAATAAGGCAAATTCTACTGTATATTGCTTATTTTTGTTGATATTCATTTCACTTGTCTGCTTTTTTTGATTTCGCTTAAGACATTTGTTTCTAATTGTTCAATTTTTACTAGTTTTGAAAAAAAAATTTTTTTTCGAAGACTATCCTTAAACTATCAATCGTGAAACAAGTAAAGTTTTAGAGGTTTTCTTTTTGGTAAATCTAATGCAATTGTTTTGATTACGGTTTGAAAAACTAGCAAAAAAACAAACGTTTGTTTGATGCAGAGTGAGATCACGTTGAATGTTAAGATTTAAGATTTCTGTCGCACTTCATTGGAAATAATTTTTAGTTATGGCAATATAGTTTTTCGTCTTAAAGTACTTTAAAGTTTTATTACGACGTAGAAATCGCTTGGGCAAGTTACAATCACTTTGTGCTATGTGATTTAAATATCCGCTTTTGTTCGAATGCATCTTTTTTCTTTCGCCAGACGGTGATGACTTAATGCGCTTTGTCTGCGACGTATGACCGACTTAAAAGTAGTTCTCGAATGTTCTCGCTTACCATGGAAAAAGCGTTCTAATTTTAATGCACGTGAGCGAAGCGTTTTCGAGATAACTCGATTTGTCGTTATGTGACCGTTTGCCTATATGTACGCTCGCTCGATTGATTACGAGAGACGGACGGATACGAAAACGACGAGAGAAGAGAGTTAAGCTATTGGTTTAAACGTAGAGCGCGGGCGAAAGACTCTTTGATCGTATTGCAGTGATAAATGTTATAATTGTTTTAGCGTCAGTGTTTGGAGATTGATTCTACGGAGGTAGAATTAGTTGTATTGAACGAATTAAGTTGTATCGCTGATTTCGCTTTGCAGTAGCACAGCGCGGAAGAGAATTTTCGTCAATCGTGAGTCGTAAATTTTATAATATATTCGTTTTAGTTAGAGACAGTGGTCTTTGTTTATTTGCTGAGAAAAGTCTTCAACGAATCAATCAGAACTTAGCCGAAACCAACTGTATAAAGGCTTCAGGCCCATAGCAAAGTACTTCTTGAGCCGGAATAAAATAAAATTAGACACAGCTTTGTTTCAGCGCAGGTATTCGGGCTACCTTGCTCAACTGGTCCCTTAGGATTCCCAAACAAAGTCCGTGATAATTTCCTTTTACGAGATGCTGACTAAAATGCTTAATTGGGTGAAAAAATACTTGAACATTGAACAAAGTTGTTATCAAAAACAAACAGATGGATAGGATAACTGTTTAAATGTTTGCAAAATGTATTTTTGTTTTACTTAAAAAATATATGTATTTGTGAAATAAAACTAGTTTTGCTTTTTAAACAAGAAACATTTTTTGTAATTGGAGAATAAACTTGCAGTAACAGAGCTGGAAGCTTTGGCAAACGTTACTTTTTGTCACCAGCGATCGCACGTGGATTACAGCTTTAGTCTTTACCACTTCACTGTTAACAATTGTCTTGGGTCGGAACTGAACTTATGACTATAATAACAGTTAGGTTTAGAGCTAGGATTAGAGAGTTCTTTAAAGTTAGGATTTACAGCTTCGCTGTCAACAATTGTCATGAGTGAGAACTGAACTCGAACTATGGTAACAGTTAGGGTTAGTGAACTTTGCTGTCAGCAACTGCCTTGGTTGGGAATCGAACTCAAAACTACTGTTTTTTCTTAGGGTTAGGGTTGGAACAATGTTCCCAATCGCCGGTCCTCAGACCCGCAACGGTCCGTGTAATTTTTTTTTGCCACTCCGCAAAGTATTTTTCGTTCTGTCAGGTTAATTTAAATACGGAATCGTAAGCATTGCAAAGTTATTGCTTTCTGTAAAACTTATTTTTGCGTTTGACCGATTCACAGTAGTAAACTGGCATATCTCGCCTTCCTTGATAAAGCAAAATTATTTAATAATAAAGTCAACGTTCCGATGACTTAAGTTTTGTGCCGTTTACAATTATTCCATCAAAGACTGCGTCTAGCTTTCAAAAAGTTTAATACGTACAATGCTATTATTCGCTTTTGAGGTGCTGCTATAGCTATTCTTGTTAAACTGCAGAAAGATTAATATGGAACTAATGAATAAACAAGCTATTATGGTGTATTTAACAAAATAGATAAAAGACTTTTTAAAAGGTAATTGTCAAAATGGAAATAAAGCAAGTATCATTAGACTTATTGCAAATGAAAAGCAAATTACAAAAAAAGGGCATACTCAGGAAGTGGTGGCTTTACAAAAGGGGGCCCCTTTTCAAGTTTTTTCGTTTCCAAAATCTAGTGCTCCCTGAAAAATCCTCACTTTTAATTGAAAAAAAATCCTCACTTTTAATTGAGTGTATTATTCCTGCTTTTGTCCTAAAGTTAACGTGCAGACAATGGGGGTCAACATCGTGGTGCTACTATGAAGAAATAGAGCAATATTATGCTTAGAGGGGGCCACTTTTTGACATTTTTTAGGAGGCCGGTTTGGATCCTCTGTTCACACCGTAATAAAGTTATTACATTACTCGAATAAGTTAAGGGTCACAGAAGAAAGTGAGAAACAAAAAAATGAATTTGTCAGACAATACGACAAAAAATACTTAGAGCTTGGTTTTACCATAGCTCTGTGTAATAAACAATCACCACGGCCCTAATGTTTGGTGTACCCCCAAATTTTCTCAAATGATGCCATGAAACCTTCCAAAATTTCTCATCACTTTCATTCAAAGCACAACAAACAGAACTATGTGTTTCAGAAACTTTTTTGATGCCTAGCTTGCCTCACATATTGGCGGCGAAACAGAAACAAATTCCACACCGATATTAATTTTATATGTAAATAGATGGACAGTTTGTTGTTTGAATTGATTTGATTGCTGCTTTGTTGTATTTTTTCGTTTTAAATACATAGCCTATGCTAAAATTTTGCATTATGTTATGCCATGACAATTTTAGTTTATAAAAAGGTTTCAAATAACAGTTCTATTCACTATACTGTCTTTTGTTGACGGTCTGTAAACATTTTAAAAAATTTTATCGGTTCATTGGTCTAAAAAGAATGAAAACCACTGGTCTAGAATTTAATTGCTTTTTAGGTTAGCCACTTCGCTGTCAACTGTCTTGGGTGGGAATCTAACTTGTGACTATAGTAACAGCTAGGGTTTGGATTAAGGTATGATGACAACCTTCCCCCCTTCACTTTACCCACTTCCACCCTACACATTTTATCCTCCACACCTCCACCCTACAATCTCCCCCTCCACGTTCTCCTAACTGTTAACAAAAAGCCCATTTTTTACTACTAATGCTTTATGATGAATAATAGAGTCCAAAATTTTCTTTAATGGCCGTAAAATTAATTTTTGGCCGATCGTATTAAACTTTTTTTTTTCGCAATCACCAAAGACAAAATTGCACAGTAGAATGCAATTCATTCATTATTGCTCTTCTGGAATGAGTTTGAAAAAAGTTATACGGACAATTTTTTATTTTTTGAAAATGTCCAATAGTGATTGAAAAAATGTCGCGCTTTTTTTCCGGCTTCATCCTTTTGAATATTTGTTAAATGCTTGGAAAATCTAGAGTCTTTATTATAAAACACTTTGCTTTATTACGTAGCAAACACATCGGGTGCGAAAAATAATTTAGAACAGAATTAATTAATATTGGGGCAAACTTCTATTGTATAATCTAAGTTTTTATTTCGCCAAACTCATTGCGGCACTCCTACTGGTTTGGTCTAAAAATTCGTTTCCTCAGCTTTGTCTCAAAACAAGTAAATCGACCTTCAATCCCAAACCATTGATTTCCGAAGCAGAGTTGTGAGTCGGGCGGGGCTTTTCGGGTCGGGTTCGGGCCTAATTTGGACCCAATGCGGAGCTTACAGATAAACGGCTTCCTTTTTTCAACGTCAAGTGGCTAGGCGGTTACCCTTTATTTGTGCAGTATATTTAGTTACGCATGCCTTAAAGTTTATTTGAAGGAACAAGAATTTAACAAAAAAGTGTTTTAGAACAAACTTAACTATCGGGGCTTTTTCGGGGCTGTTCAGGGCTTCAAATAAATTTCGGGTTCAGCTGGGTTCGGGCCGGATTGGGGCCTGAACTAGTCGGCCCATTAACAACTCTGGGCCGAGGTACAATTATAAAAATCGATCAGTTATTCATAACCTACTTTTCAAAAACTCTTTAAAAATATTTTTTCAGCAGTCTAACCTCAATAAATCGAGAACTCAAACATCTTCACTTTAACAACAGCAAATGTATTTAACACAGTAACCCTTTCCGAGTTGGAAGATTTGCGTTTATTTTATAAACATTGCCTTAAAGTTTTAATGTGTTTTTTTAAGAAACGTGATTGATTTTTATTAATTTAGTAAAGTAAAGTTATTTATGAAACACCATGGAAAGTGGACATTACATTTAAAAGCAATTCAAAAATAAATTTTGTTCCATTTTTTTGACTTTTTAAAAAAGTGTTACAGAACAGTACAGAACAGAAATTCATTTGTCCAGTATATTTGACACGCACATTTCAAATTGAGGAAAACTATCTACAAGAAGAAATAGTTACAAGAGACCAAAATAAATTACATTTGGAAAGCAATTGTTAAATGTTACGATACAAATAAAAATTTTTCAATATTATATACTAATTTAATTAATAAATTAAAGCACATCAAATTCCTAACTGAACTGGACAGTGAAAGACCATTTTATGCTCATCAAGTCAAAACTGCCCATTGTTTGTACTGTATAATAAAACTAATTTTACATAAACTACAACAAGGAAAATTCAAACAACAAAAAAAAAATGCACACATAAACACAAAAAAGCTAAAGCAAACACAATACAACACATATATGCAAGTTTATATTTTAATGAATCTTTTTACTGGAGATTAGTTATAAGTTAATATTGATTAATTTTGTTTTTTATGAACTATTTAGAGAAGCTTTCCTCGAAAGATTTTTTATTTTAAGTGGAATTTTGTTTTAAATTTTACCCCATTAAAAAATAAGAAGATTTAGTATGCTGTAGTGTCACTCTTTCTGAATAGTAGTTCTCATTTGTTACAGATCTTGTTTAATAACTGTGAAACTGATTAGATGGTTTAAGGGACATGTTAAAGTTTTCAGGAAATCTTTTTTGATTTCAAGAATGCATAAAGCTTGGTAGTTCCAATTCATAAATATTATTGATTGTTGATATATTCATTGATTTGTATAAGGTTGTCATTTTAACACAATTTTCAGACATTTAAAATCCATAACTCAAATAATTTTCTTTTTTGTTTTTTTATGTTTTGGAATTATTTGCTTGAGTTTTAGAATTATTTGCAGTTGATGGATAAAAGTAGAATTTTTACTATCCCATGTAACAATTACAATGGATCATGCTGTGTATTAGAATGCTTATTCGGAAGTTACAACTTTTAATTATTTCATTGTGCTTGATGCGTATAATCCTATTTTGTTTACTGACCAGCTAAAATGCATATGATTAGATAATAAGCTCATTAATAATTCTGCCATCACCTGTACGGTGGTTAATTTATTTTATAGAATTTTGTGTCGCCTACGTAGATCTTTTTCAAGTATTTTTAAGAAATTAAACAATCAGTATATTTCAGAATATTATACCTTCCACGTGAGTTTAATTTTTATATCCATCAAAGAAACTCTACTAGTCAGTATATGCAGGATGTATCAAATTTTATTTATTTATTTTTATTTACAATAATTATCAAGTATTTTTAAAACAATTGTCAAGCAATAGTTTTGAAGGTACATTTTCGATTTCACGTCACAAAATCCGATAAAAATCGACTTCTTTAAGTAAAAAAAAGAACTTATGTTAACTAATGTCATTAACCAAAAAATAAAAGGTAATGAAATTTTTTAAATTTTGCACTTTGATCTGATAAATGGCAGGACAATATTTCTTGGGGTGTACTCAGTTTGATATCTACTCACGCACTGGGCAAAAATTCGGTCGCAATCACAAAGATATCTTCCTAAACCCGTTCCAGCTGGAAAAAACAAAAACGTAGATTAGAGCAAAAAAGTTATTTTCAGATGTTTATAAATAAACTTTGACTAATTTAACATTTTTGCTTGAAATATGATAAACTTAAATTTTTTTAATGATCAACAATTGCTTGCATGCAGGTGCGCCGGAAGCGGGGGCAGAAGAAAAATTGCCTTCTGTCCCCGGGCAGGGTAGGTATCAGGTGGTGCTCTATGAAATTTGCAGCACAGGAGCATTGGGTCAGATTTGTCTCTACAATCAAATAAACTCAACCAAAACAAAATGTAACAAAGTTTATGAAATTGTGATTTGACGGCAGCTGGTAACAGTAAGTTAGCAAAGGCATGAAATTGAGAAAAAGAGGCACTCTTTTGATTGATAAGGTGCTCACAATACATGTAAAACATAAAAATCTTTCTGCATGTATACAAGAAAACCGAAAGCTCATTAGGTGAATAAATAGACACTGTTGTATCTTTGCACGAATACACAGGTTTGTTTGAGCAGAAGGCGCTGATTAAGATTAGAGCGTTTAAGAAAAACACTACGTCATCTATTGCACAATATCACAACACCTCCCCAAATAAACTACGACAAAAAAATATATACATATTAGCAACAATATTTTTTTGGAGGTCTCTTTGTTCTCGCTGATCGTCGTAGATTGTGTCGCCCGTACTCGTCTCCGGTTGTTGCGTTGGTTCATCGAAGAAGAACTAGATGCGTGGTCAGTCCCGGCTGGAAGTGTTTCTGTAGACAAAACGCTCGTTGGGATTTCACAGGGATCATCATCTTGATCCGAACCGTATCGAGGTCGAAGTTGATCAAGATGTCTTCTCCAAGTTGGTCCTCGAGGAATGACTCGTACATTGACGCTTCGTGTACCATGGACTTTCGTAACTATCGCAGGCACCCATCGTGGGTCACGATCTCTTCTAGGGCCGAAGTACAGTGCGTAACAAGGGTCTCCTAGTGAGTAATGATGTTCGACTTTCGAAACCACTTCCGAGTCTTCAGCATTTGAATGCTTGTTCGCTTGTTTTGACTATCTTCCCTGCAGGAGATGCGGAATGGATGGAACCAAAGTGTCAATTTTGGTGCGAATTCTTCTTCCATTCAAAAATTCGCTTGGTGACAGTCCCGATGCAAAAGGAATTCTTCTATATTGCATTAGAAATTCTTGCAAAGCTTCCTTTGGAGGTAACGAGGATTTTCTCAATGCCTGTTTGAACGATTGTATCAAACGCTCGGCAGCACCGTTTGTTGCTGGATGATAAGGTGCTCCGGTGAGATGTACAATGCCTCGTTGTTTGCACCAAGCTTGGAACTCTTGAGACATGAATGTTGTGGCATTATCGGTCACCAACGTGTGGGGATATCCGAAATGAGCAAATTCTTGTTCAAGTATAGCAGTAATACTTTTCGAAGACGTTGAGGTTGTTGGATGAATGCAAGGATATTTTGAATAAGCGTCTACAAGGACTAACCAGTTTCTTCCCAGAAAGTTGATCGCATGGTCCAAGTGGAGTCTTGACCATGGTTTTTCTGGCATCATCCACGGATGGATTGAAGGTTTATCCGGCTTATTTTGAAATTGGCCACAGGAAGTGCATTTGCGACATAAATCCTCAATGTCAAAGTCAATTCTAGGCCAATAGACAGTTGACCTGGCAAGTTGTTTCATCCGTTGCATGCCGAAATGTCCAAGGTGTAATAATTTAAGAATATGATTACGTAGGGTTGAAGGAATTATTACCCGTAAGCCGTAAAAAACGCAACCATTCTCTGTTGACAACGAATTTTCCAACTTTTTGAAGTCTTTAAGCTCTTCCGAAAATGCATGCGGCCATCCCTCCTTCACAAATCGCATTAGTTGGGAAAGAATTGGATCCTTGGCAGTCTCTCTGACCACAAGTAATGGATTGTCAGGATTGATTTGACGACTGATTGTTCGAACTAAACAAACGCTATCGACATCATCTTCCATCTCCTCCCCATCAAAACTTGTGTCAGCTAAGTGATCAGTTAAGTTGGTGAGTTTCAACTTCATCATCGCCAGACGACCTAGTAAATTTAGATTGGGCACCTTAGTGACAATTACAGGAAAGGTCACGTCAGGTGATTTTCCATCAATACTTGCAGTTGATTGGAATTGTCCCACGACGGGTAGCGGGCTACCTTCAGCAACTTGATATTGAACTGATACAGGTTGTAGAGTGGGTTTACCCAGCGTTTGCCACGTCGCTTCACAGCAAAATGTGTCACTGGCTCCGCTATCAATTTCAAACTTAATTCTGTGGTCATTAAGTCTAATAGTTTGATAGATGGGTGAAACAGAACATTGGAATTTGTGCACCAACTGTTGTTTCACAAGCTTATTATTTCTTAGTCGAGACATGCATACAGATTGCAGATGACCTGTTTTCTTGCAGAAGCTGCAAATAGCTTTAATGTGGGGACAAGCTTTGCTAAAATGTCCAGAATTTCCACACCTGAAGCAGGCGGTTTTCTTTTCTTGCGTTTTGGAAGTTTTGGACTTTGCGTGATAAACTTTCTGCACCGACGTAGAAGGTTGACCGTGTACGGTTTCCTTTGCTACCTTGGCTGCTTCTTCCACTTTTTGAGCCACTCTGATGGCGTTGCTAAACTTCAGTTCATCGTCCTTGAGCTTGAAGAGTGTCTTCAAAACTGCTTCGTTGTCGACTGAACAGATAAATTTAGTTCGCAAGGCTTCATCTAAAGGATCTTTAATGGATTGAAAATCACATGTAGCTGCATCTTGTCGTATTCTGCTTGCCAGTTCAGGAATAGTTTCGCCAGGTTTGCGTTTCATGTCAGACCAAAACTTGAAACGTTCTCTGACAACAAACCGTTTTGGGTCGAACTGCTCTGCCATAAACGTCTGAATATCATTCATCGTTAGCTCATGTATGCTTTTGACAGGTTGTTGCTGAGCCGCTAAGTTGCTAAGCATTTTGTAAACGGAGTTAGATTGGTTGGTAAGAAAAATTTGTGCTTGCTTGTTGTCGGGAATAGAGTTAGCAGTGACGAATGTTCGCTCAGATGTGGAATCGAATGGTTGAAAACTTGCTATCGGTGTTGGAACATTTTCTCGCGGTTTGTTCAAGCTGCTTTGTAGAATTTTCAGCTGCTCTTGAAGCATTGTCATCTGCTCTTGGTGTTGCTTGTTCTGCTCTTGGTGTTGCTTATTTAACAACAAAATCAGTTCAGAAATTTTACTCATTGTCGACAATTCAAGCTGTAATGCAAATTCAACAAATTTTCTTTTTTTCTTTCTTGACGCAGTTGAGTTCCTTGAATCCTCGTCGCCACTTTTGCCTGTTGTATCTTTGCACGAATACACAGGTTTATTAAAAAAACAATAGTTAAAATTCACAAAAGTACTTAGCCAAAAAACAACCGTATTGAAAAAGAATGCTTTTATTCGTTTGCTGTAGTAGCTTGATAGCTTTGAACTGATTGCTAAACCAAAATAAAGGCGCATATTTAACTAGTAACAATTATGTCTGGAGACGCGCGCGTCCAATAATTGTTTGAGCAGAAGGCGCTGATTAAGATTAGAGCGTTTAAGAAAAACACTACGTCATCTATTGCACAATATCACAACAGACACATAGAGGTAATTTACCAGGTCATAAATTTGCATATCTGTTTAAAATATTGCTAAAGACGAGAAGGACGAAAAAGTTATCACTCCGATTTGAACAGCTCTGATTCCGCTTGATAATCTTTTGTTTGGTCGCCAACTATTTTTCGAACAGATATGCAAGATTATGATCAATTAAAAAAATAATAAAGGTCATCAAGCAAAAGCATAGAAGTTCAAATCAGAGTGGTAATATTTTTTTGGTCTCTAACTATAAAGAATTCTATTCAATTTTGATACCTTGATTATAATTCTTTTCTATCCACCAAAAAACTGTCCCTTAATTTTAACTTTTGCCTCTACTTTAGAAAAATTTTTCGGCGCCCCTGTTTGAATGAACAAAAGCTTATGAAAAATCACTTAACAATGCTTACAGCAAAAAGTAGTTCCGCTTCGGCATGTGACTGAATACGATATTAGTCCAAGGTACAAGCGTCGTAATATATTACCGAAATTCGGCACAGTAAGAAGGGAACAAATTTTGAAGTTTTTGCAGCATCTAAAAAATGATTTAAGTTTAACATCTTAAACTACTCCTTGCCAGTAGTCAAATGATGCAATAAAAACCCTTGCCAAAGACATATATTTTTTTGGAAAATATTTTTGTATGATTAGCTATACCGATGATATACCATGATCCAATCAAATGATTCGATGATACTCGTGAAAAAACAAACATATTTGAACGTATTACCAGCTAATTATAAAGATTTTTTTTGTATTTTTAATTCTAACTGAATACAATAATGAAGGACTAAAAACTATAGGTGATGAAAAATTTAAAACATAAAAAAAGGTTTTATTTATTGGTTGAAAATAATACATTTATCCAATAAAATAAACAAACACCTTTTCAGATTAAGGTACAAAAATCACAAAGCGTTTAAAGTGTAACCATTTATGAGAAAATTAATATGAATTTTTAGCAGAAAAGCATCTTTTAAATAGTGTTTATTATTAGATGATTAATTACCTGTTATTATGGATATCATGCCTATATATGGCTATATTATGGTTTTAACATTTAGACGGTATGCAGACGAAGTTGCAAACTACAAAGTACCATACAATAGTTAGTTTTTTGTAATACTAAATTTGAATAAAATCTATTCAAAATTTATAAAACCCAGGGTTTTGAACTCGATGTATTTCTAACAGATGTCGAATTTAATTTCACATAAATTCGCGATTCGGAATTTGAGTTTGAATTTACCATTATCATCGAGTAATCATCGGGTAACAATAATTTTCAAGTTCAACAATTTACTTATTATAATTTAGAAAGAGAAGTAATTTTTTAAATCCATTTGTAAATAATTGCAAGCAAAATCCAACATTTCATTACTGTAGTTTGCAAAGTTTATTGAAAAAGCTAAACGTTTTCGACTACCATCAGTTTTTATCAAAGCATCTAAAATATTTAGCACAATTTAACAATTAACTATAAACGACAAATATAATCAATTTAAATATAAACAATAATTTCCTCAAGTTTATGCTGTCACTGTTATTACTAATTTAATTTAAAAGCAATGACAATTACACAAAACAACGTCCGAATTCACAGAGGAAAAAGAGAAAAAAGAGCCGTTTTCATACAGTTGTTTGTTTAATTTTGGTGATATTTTTTATTTAGCAAAGCTTTATGAATTTTACAGTCGTAATCTGATGAACATTTCTTTATTACAATAAAACGATGTACTCGTATTAAACTATTCGTATCTTTTTTATTACGCAAATTGCATTCACTAATATGTTCTTTTATTTTGCTTTTGACCGAAGAACCTAAATTTAAGTGTTTCTTTGCTCTTATTAACAAATGACGTGTTGACTTATCGATGTAAGTCAGACCGCATCGCACGGGTACGAAAAGCGATAAACAACATTTGACAACAAAAGCGCAGGTGTGTTGGATTTTAAATTGAAATAGTTTCCAACTTTGCAAGTTTTATATATAGATGTTAAACGCACGGCAGAAAATTTCTAAATAAATTTCGAAATGTCTTTTGCGAATTTGTGAGATTGCTTCCCCACATATGGAATTTCAACTGCTACAGTTTCTTTTTCTTTTTTATTTGCAGGTTGCGTCTGATTTAAATTTGTTTGTCTACAATTCATAAATTGGTAAAGAACTTTATCGAAAAAATAATTTGGGTATCCATTATTAAAGAACATTGATCTTAATTTTTCTATTTCAATTTGGAAGAGTTGGTGATTGGAACAAACATTTTTGCCACGATTTAACATTAAACTAATTAAGTTTGATTTCCACTTTAACGGGCAAACTGCTTTGAAATTGAAAAAAACACCAATATGAGTCGGTTTTCTCCAAATCCATGATTGCAAATTAATATTGTGTATTTTTAAGTTCCATGTCTAAAAAGGGGAGAGTAATTTTTATCTTATATTGCAAGTTTTTATGTTGTGAATTTACGGGGTAATTTATCTAAAAATTCCATACTGTCTGCTTGTTGATAAATATTGCAAAAATGTCATCTGCATATCTAAAATAGACTTTTGGGATGGAATCGAGTTGCTGTTGTAAAAGGCAGGTTTCCATTTCAGCCAGAAAGAAGTTAGCTGTAGTAGGACCTAATGGTAAACCCATAGAAACACCATCAATTTGCTGAAATGATTGGTCTTTGTATAAAAATATTCCTTTAGTTGCTAAATTTAATAATATTTTTATTATTGGTAGTTGAATAACATCTGAATTGTTTTCATAAATTTTACCTGAAATAAGGTCGATTGCTTCTTGTAAGGGAACATTTGTAAATAAGGATTTGACATCGAAGCTTACCATTACTTGATTTGAATTCAGATTAACTTCTTGTAGTTTTTCTAAGAACTCATAAGATGAGCGCAGCATGTATTTATCTGATATATATGGCTTAATGACCGTATCTAAGAATTTAGCTAGTTTGTATTCGGGAGAGTCCACCATCGAGATAACCGGGCGGCAATTTTCAATTTTGTACCCATGGAATAAATTTAGTAAAGAGCGATGAATAGCTTGATTATTCCGTGTGGCGCATGTTTGTTTGAAGCGGTTTATAAATTTCTGAAAGTAGTATTTGATCTGATCTTTAAATTCTTGATTAACACGTTCGCTCCCACGTGAATCACATATGAGCGACGCAGTATTTTGAGTCACACCGCGTCTCTCATCTGTGATTCACGCCATACTCTGATATGTGATTCACGCCATACTCTGACGATAACCCGTGTAGCTTGTATGTGCTTCACAATGGAGCTATTCTTTATGGGCGATAATGACTTCTGTACCTACGAGTTTTATGTGATATTATTTCTGGTACTTTAATCACACATTTTGGTGATCAAAGAGAGATCATGCTGCAGTAAGCTAAAGAGCAATGAAAACAAACTTGCAACTACAAAACCACTCAGCAATTTAACAAAGGATGTGTAATATGATGATATTAAAAACATACGTCAAGTACAAGTTCGCACAGGGTAATCTAAAGTATCAGACAACTATCGAAGAAGTGAAGAATCACAAAACATTGTCGCCTATAGAACGATGAAATCTCAAGTAATGTAATCTGTGAAAATTGGGAAAATATCATATTCATCACTTGTACCATTATTATGAAGAAGGTTGGTAGTTAGTACATAACGTTTAGGATAAATTAGTTGAAACAAAATCAAAATTTATTATCATATGATTGTTTCATGAACATAAAAATCACAAACACAAACAAATATTTTACAGTAACGGTATTGAAAACCGTGTGCAGCTAATTGAATCTGCACAAAATCAAGTAAACAGTCATCTTGCTAGTCTTAACAGTCTCAACGGGTTTCTCATCTCAACAGCAATGGGTGCATTAGCCTGTATGGAAGTCTTGAAAGCAAGGTAAGCAAAAGAATGGATTTTTAGGGCATGTTTGGCAAAAGGTATTTATAAGTTTAGCCTTTTTTGAGGCTATTTGTCTGCCATGGGTTTCAGCTAAACGCTTGTAGCACAGCTTGTATCTTCATCTGGTCTTAGAAGAGTTTTTTTTGGTTCTGCCATGTGATGTTGTCCTCGTACAGGTTGGAGAGGTAGTCTTTCAGCATGTTTCTATTCCAGTAGGGTAAAAGCCAGTTTTTCTCTGAATTCCCTAATGCCAATTTGTGTAGCTGTGTGTTTTTTAAAAATGAAATAAGCATTTACAACAGCTACTCCCAGCAACAGCTCAAAAGCCAGTTTACGATACCATTTGATACCTTTACGTAAAACTGAGGCATAAGCACCCATTTGATCAAACAAATCGATACCTGCCTTGCCTTTGTTGTATTCAATAACTGCCTTTGGCTTTAACTTAGATTTGGTGGATGGAGTTGTATTGAAAGTTGAGGGAGCATTGGCAGGAAGAAGAGGCCTTCTTCTATATGTATAAACCTCTTCCATATCTGGACCGTGTTAGGTAGACAATACAAGCACGTCTCTGGTGTCTCGCCACTTCAATACTAGAATGCCATGGCTCTCTTCTTGTGCAACCATTTCTCCACGTTGTAGTTTCTTCTTCAAAACTTCCTTAGGTAATTTCGCTTTAGATGGGCGTACTGTTCCTACAACATGTGTTTTCTTAGCTAACATGAATTGTGCCAGTGGATAGCTTGTATAAAAATTATCGATGTACAGTGTTCTTCCTTCATTTCTCAATCTCTGGTCAACTCTTCACAAATTCTTTGAGTTTGTCCAACTTCTCTTCCTCCTGTACCAGTTTTCCTAGCATGCATCTGCAGTGATCAATAGTAACCCTGTCCAGCACAAAGTTTAAATAACTTAATTCCATATTTATGTGCCTTACATGATATATATTGGCGAAAGATCAGGCGTCCTGTCCAAGAAATTAGACTTTCATCAATCACTATGCTCTCTTCAGAAGTGTAAAGCTCTTGAAACTTTGATTGCAATAAATCAACCAAGGCTTAAATTTTTGCCCTTCGATCTGTTGGATCTATGGTTACGTTATCAACAAAGTGGATATACCTCAGCAATTCTTGAAAGCGATTGCGAGACATAATACGGGGTGCAACTTCGTTCTTGTACAAAGGATTGGTTGACCAATAGTTGTCAATCTTTCCCTTCTTTACGAGACCCATCCAGATAATTAGTCCTAAAAACTTTTTTATTTCCTTGTCGTTTGTTGGTTTCCACACAGTTTGAGATGAAGAACGTGTAGTATGCGATGATGTGCATTGCTGCGCATAAAGGTTAGTTTCTCGAACAATGAGTAAAATCACATCATGGTCAACTAAGCTTTTATAAATTTGCTGAGAATTTATATTATTTGGTAAAGTAACGTTTAGTCCTCCTTTCCCAATATAGCAAACTGATTGTGTTCTGTTATTGTAATCTGACCACTGTACTTGACTTGGCTCATCATTTTCTTCATCGTCTGATGCTGCACTATTTTCCTCTTCTTCTAGGTGCATTCTTTCAAGATTATATCCTACGTCAAACTCATCATCGTCGTCGCTGTCTTCATTAGGGCTATAGCTTGGGTCCTGTACAGAATCATCAACATCAATCTCATCATCATTAGCTTCAAAATTATCTTCTTCTTGCAGCATTTTATTAATTTCACCATCACTCAAATACCTGTTTCTAGCCATTTGCTGTATCAGGAAATGTTAAAAATATTTTTCCTGGAAGCAAAAACGTTTAGTTTTGTTTTAGTTTGATTGTTTATACACCGTGAAAATGACCATACAGTATTTATGTCAACATTGCTTTGAACAGGTACGGTACCCACCTATATCTACCACTTCAAAGTAGGATACCCCTTGTGAAGGCTTTCTTGAATTTCTGCAAAAACACAACGACTCAGCTATGGTGAGGAATAAACCAGTGACCTCTCGATTAGCAACCTGAAGGGCTAACCAACTGTCTATGCAGTTAGCTGAAAATAAGCGCACGAATACAATCAAAGTTAGAGTATAACCTAGCCGCTAATTTCAAACCAGTGCGATTACAGTCGCTGGTTGCCTAACGCTAGCATGCTTGTAATCTGTTCATGCTTAAGTGAGCCTAATTTATTGTCGTGGGAATTGTTGAATGATGCATGGCATTATTAAACAAGATGGATACGTAAATAAATTAACTTTTTGACGTAAAAATGTTCTTTTAGAATAGTTGAGTACTGACTGGTACAAGAATAATTACGCAGGAAATCTAAACAACTAACATGTTTTACACAAACTTGCTCATTTGCGATGTCGCTCACATATGAGCGACATGGGCCAAAACGTAAAAATTTTACCGCTGTGTACCGTGTCGCTCATTTTCTGTTGTGATATTGTGCAATAGATGACGTAGTGTTTTCTTAAACGCTCTAATCTTAATCAGCGCCTTCTGCTCGAACAATTATTGGACACGCGCATCTCCAAGCATAATTGTTACAAGTTAAATATGCGCCTTTATTTCGGTTCTTCAGTCAGTTCAAAGTTATCAAGCTACTACAGCAAACGAACTAAAAGCATTCTATTTCAATACGGTTGTTTTTTGGCTAAGTGATTTTTGTGAATATTTATTATTGTTTTTTTAATAAACCTGTGTATTCGTGCAAAGATACAACAGGCAAAAGTGGCGACGAAGATTCAAGGAACTCAACTGCGTCAAGAAAAAAAAAAAAAGAAAATTTGTTGAATTTGCATTAAAGCTTGAATTGTCAAAATGAGTGAAATTTCTGAACTGATTTTGTTGTTAAATAAGCAACACCAAGAGCAGAACAAGCAACACCAAGAGCAAATGGCAGTTTTACGCGGCGAGCATCAAGAGCAAATGACAATGCTTCAAGAGCAGCTAAAAATTTTACAAAGTAGCTTGAACAACCCGCGAGAAAATGTTCCAACACCGATAGCAAGTTTTCAACCATTCGATTCCACATCTGAGTTATGGACTGATTATTTGGCAAGGTTCCGAACATTCGTCACTGCTAACTCCATTCCCGACAACAAGCAAGCACAAATTTTTCTAGCAACTTAGCGACTCAGCAACAACCTGTCAAAAGCATACATGAGCTAACGATGAATGATATTCAGACGTTTATGGCAGAGCAGTTCGACCCAAAACGATTTGTTGTGAGAGAACGTTTCAAGTTCTGGTCTGACATGAAACGCAAACCTGGCGAAACTATTCCTGAACTGGCAAGCAGAATACGACAAGATGCAGCTACATGTGATTTTCAATCCATTAAAAGACCTTTAGATGAAGCCTTGCGAACTAAATTCATCTGTTCAGTAGACAACGAAGCAGTTTTGAAGACACTCTTCAAGCTCAAGGACGATGAACTGAAGTTTAGCAACGCCATCAGAGTGGCTCAAGAAGTGGAAAAGTCCAAAACTTCCAAAACGCAAGAAAAGAAAACCGCCTGCTTCAGGTGTGGAAATTCTGGACATTTTAGCAAAGCTTGTCCCCACATTAAAGCTATTTGCAGCTTCTGCAAGAAAACAGGTCATCTGCAATCTGTATGCATGTCTCGACTAAGAGATAATAAGCTTGTGAAACAACAGTTGGTGCACAAATTCCAATGTTCTGTTTCACCCATCTATCAAACTATTAGACTTAATGACCACAGAATTAAGTTTGAAATTGATAGCGGAGCCAGTGACACATTTTGCTGTGAAGCGACGTGTTAAACGCTGGGTAAACCCATTCTACAACCTGTATCAGTTCAATATCAAGTTGCTGAAGGTAGCACGCTACCCGTCGTGGGACAAAACTAAGGTGCCCAATCTAAATTTACTAGGTCGTCTGGCGATGATGAAGTTGAAATTCACCAACTTAACTAAACCTAAGTTATGCTGAATCTACTGCAACGATAGAGCACGTCACTACAACTGGTCCAGAAAACTCTTTAGATGCGGCATGTATTCAATTATGTGGAGAGTTTCCTACTTTATTTGAATCTACATTGGGTTGTCTAAAAGATTTTTCACTGGACATACGGTTTAAACCTGAAGCTAAACCTATTTTCAAGAAGCCAAGACCTGTTCCGTTCTCAATCCTACAAGATTTAAACGAAGCATACGAAGCAGGAATTAAGAGAGGTGTATGGGAGCTTACAGATTTTAACTCGTACGGCACCCCCGTGGTTCCTATTCGAAAGTCTCCTTTGCCAGGTCAAGCAAAAGCAAGCATCCGAGTTTGTGGAGATTATTCGGTGACTGTAAACTCGCAACTGGAAGACCATCGTCAACCAATACCTCTCCCAGAAGATCTAATGCGCAAGCTAGGACGTGGTTACTGCTTTAGTAAGATTGATCTAGCTAATGCATATAATCAAATCTGTCTTTCTCCTGACAGCCAGAAGAAGCTGGCTCTCAGCACTCACAAAGGGGTTTTACTGCAGAAAAGACTTCCTTTCGGAATTAAATCCGCACCAGGGTATTTCCAAGAAATCATGGAACAGTTAACGCAAAATTTGCGAGGAGTTGCCGTGTATTTCGATGATATTTTGGTAAGTGGTGACAACGCAAAAGATCATTTGATGAACCTGCGAGCTTTGTTCAAAAGACTAGAAGAAAAAGGTCTTCGCTGCAACCGTGAAAAATGTGTTTTCGCCCAAGTATCAATTGATTACCTGGGTCACACTTTATCAAGCCGAGGAATTGCAAAAGGGTCCAAAGTTGATGCCATACTAGAAATGCTTACATCCAAGAACATTTCTACGTTAAAATCTTTTTTAGTATCTGTGCAGTTTTATTCTAAATTCTTACCTCCATATTTTTCGGAAATCGACAACAGTGGAATTGGGGTGAAGTAGAAGCGACATCTTTCAAAAAGATCAAACGGTTACTATGCACAGAGACTGTACTTGCGCACTATGACCCATCTCTTCTGTTGGGTTTATCTTGTGACGCCTCAGAATGCGGAATTGGAGCGGTATTATTTCATCGCTTTGCAGACGGAAGCGAGCGTCCGATTCTCAATATTTCTAAAATTCTATCGGCAACACAAAGACGCTACAGCCAAATACAGAAAGAAGCACTATCCTTAGTGTACGCTTTGAAGAAATTTCATCAGTTTCTCTACGGTCGTAAGTTCATTGTGGTTACCGATCACAAACCTTTAGTGACCTTGTTTGCCCCTGATAAAGGTACTCCTGCAATGGCCGCGAATCGACTTGCACGATGGGCATTACTAGTCCATCAATATGACTACACGGTGGAATACCGTAGAAGCAAGGACCATGGCAATGCCGATGCTCTTAGTCGCTTGCCATTTTCAAATGACACAAGTTTTGATGGGGAGGAGATGGAAGATGATGTCGATAGCGTTTGTTTAGTTCGAACAATCAGTCGTCAAATCAATCCTGACAATCCATTGCTTGTGGTCAGAGAGACTGCCAAGGATCCAATTCTTTCCCAACTAATGCGATTTGTGAAGGAGGGATGGCCGCATGCATTTTCGGAAGAGCTTAAAGACTTCAAAAAGTTGGAAAATTCGTTGTCAACAGAGAATGGTTGCGTTTTTTACGGCTTACGGGTAATAATTCCTTCAACCCTACGTAATCATATTCTTAAATTATTACACCTTGGACATTTCGGCATGCAACGGATGAAACAACTTGCCAGGTCAACTGTCTATTGGCCTAGAATTGACTTTGACATTGAGGATTTATGTCGCAAATGCACTTCCTGTGGCCAATTTCAAAATAAGCCGGATAAACCTTCAATCCATCCGTGGATGATGCCAGAAAAACCATGGTCAAGACTCCACTTGGACCATGCGATCAACTTTCTGGGAAGAAACTGGTTAGTCCTTGTAGACGCTTATTAAAATATCCTTACATTCATCCAACAACCTCAACGTCTTCGAAAAGCACTACTGCTATACTTGAACAAGAATTTGCTCATTTCGGATATCCCCACACGTTGGTGACCGATAATGCCACAACATTCATGTCTCAAGAGTTCCAAGCTTGGTGCAAACAACGAGGCATTGTACATCTCACCGGAGCACCTTATCATCCAGCAACAAACGGTGCTGCCGAGCGTTTGATACAATCATTCAAACAGGCATTGAGAAAATCCTCGTTACCTCCAAAGGAAGCTTTGCAAGAATTTCTAATGCAATATAGAAGAATTCCTTTTGCATCGGGACTGTCACCAAGCGAATTTTTGAATGGAAGAAGAATTCGCACCAAAATTGACACTTTGGTTCCATCCATTCCGCATCTCCTGCAGGGAAGATAGTCAAAACAAGCGAACAAGCATTCAAATGCTGAAGACTCGGAAGTGGTTTCGAAAGTCGAACATCATTACTCACTAGGAGACCCTTGTTACGCACTGTACTTTGGCCCTAGAAGAGATCGTGACCCACGATGGGTGCCTGCGATAGTTACGAAAGTCCATGGTACACGAAGCGTCAATGTACGAGTCATTCCTCGAGGACCAACTTGGAGAAGACATCTTGATCAACTTCGACCTCGATACGGTTCGGATCAAGATGATGATCCCTGTGAAATCCCAACGAGCGTTTTGTCTACAGAAACACTTCCAGCCGGGACTGACCACGCATCTAGTTCTTCTTCGATGAACCAACGCAACAACCGGAGACGAGTACGGGCGACACAATCTACGACGATCAGCGAGAACAAAGAGACCTCCAAAAAAATATTGTTGCTAATATGTATATATATATTTTTTTGTCGTAGTTTATTTGGGGAGGTGTTGTGATATTGTGCAATAGATGACGTAGTGTTTTTCTTAAACGCTCTAATCTTAATCAGCGCCTTCTGCTCGAACAATTATTGGACACGCGCATCTCCAAGCATAATTGTTACAAGTTGTTTTTTGGCTAAGTGATTTTTGTGAATATTTATTATTGTTTTTTTAATAAACCTGTGTATTCGTGCAAAGATACAAAAGTCTGGTACCATATTTTATGTTTGTTTCTTAATGTGTCAGTTAATTTCTTTAAGTTTGCTTTTACATTATTTCCATAGATTTTTTAGGAAGTTTATGTTATTGTAGACTGTATCGTAGCGACTCTAATTCATTGATAGATAGTATTGAACTTGGACTTTTATTTCTTTGCGAAATCCAAAGCTTAAACAATTTTTATTGACTCATTCCTTTCTTTGCGAAATTTGTCTGTTAGCAGTTCATGTAGACATAATTTTTCAATCAAACTTATCTTTTGTAACACTAGAGTTTTTAACCTAGCAAATTCCAAACTAGCTTTTTTCTCATCATTTTTTGTTAATTTCAATTTCTTGTTTAAAACGATTCTGTACAAATCATCAGAATTACCATAAACTTAAAAAGTTAGGTGGCTTAAACTTGAGAAACTTAGGGCAAAGATTTAAATCTAAGATTTAAATTATTTATTTATTATAAAGTGAAAACCGAAAAAAAAAGATAAAAAAGGTTTTCGTTTTACTAGATTGTAATTGTTTGACAACTCTTGCTCAAGCAAACAAGAGCTTCAGAAGTGTAATACCAATTTTTTTGGCATCCGCTTTATGGTACTGCATTCGAACTCAAAGTTTTTCGAGTTCGATTTGGGAATTTCCGATTTATTGAGTTGGGGAAAAAAACCTTATTCTTCGTGTTCTAGTTGGCAGCCCTGATATAAATGCCTATCGTTAAAATTCTATAATTCTGAATAACTCTTAAATTAAAAAATATTAAAGATTTTTATTTAAAATAATTATACAAAATATAAATAGCAAAATACAAGCTTAAGAAAAAAAATATATGGAAAGCTTGTTGATTAATTTGTTAACTTTGTTCTGTTTTCAATTAGAAGTTTAAGAAACGTTCTACTAACTTGTCCAGATTATCTAACGTTCTTCCACCGACATTGTTTATGCCACACCAGCAACCGTAGTACATATATCGCCTGGTATTTGTAACCCCATTGCAGCGAAGCTGATGGACAAAATTAAAGAATTGTGGTTTCCAGCTTTTTGTGGAAGTCTACAGCAGAAAAACCAATAAACTAAAAGCAATTGAATTAAATGATCACGTTTATCTTAATTCGAACACAACACGAAAGCATACTGTGCCATTATAGGGCAGCACCGAGTCAATTAAGAATTTTATCAAGTTGAGGGGTTCACTATGCTTTCAAACCCTCCTAATAATGCTGAACGTCGAGCCGGGAAGCTGTAGATATAAATATTTAAACTCTTCGGTTTGTACCACTAGGAATCGAACCTACGCCTAATCCTTCCGAGTCAGACACTCAACTTATTTCAATAATTGATATACTGTAAACTTAGAAGTTCTTTGACAAATTAATGTAGGATAGGATTACCATATCTAATTAGGCGCAATCCCTGACAGACATAGGCGAACCAGTCAAAAAACATTTTGAAAGGCGATGAAATTTTGGCCTAATCTTGTGACATTTGCCCAAACCATGATTTTCTATGACTTTACGGATAAGACAAAAAAATTTTCTGAGATTCTAGGATGAAGACCAAAAAAAGAAAGTCTTCACATGGAATCAGTCTCGGATTTTTCAAATTTCGTGCCAAAATCCTGGTATTCTCTAAAAAAAAGATCTTCACTTGATTTCGCTCTCGGATTTTTCAATTTTTGTTCCAGAAACATGATGTTCACTAAAAAAAAAGTCTTCAATCAAAGGCAACAAACATACACGTTTCATCTCCAGATGCATAATGTTAATTTACTGGATCCTAAAATTCCGCACATTTGAGTCCTTTTAAAAATGTTTATTCTAAAATTCCTGACAATATTCTGAAAATTCCAGATATTATGCCGATATGCCCTACGGTATAGCAACCCTAATGTAGAAATAATTGGTATTACTGTTAAGTCTGCTACAGACTTGTCAAAATTTAGTATAACTCATTAAAAGTTTTTTTATTATCAACGACAATTTATATAATAAATCCAAATATAAATTTCATTTCTTTAACAAAAAATAGAAATGAACATAACGGCAGCGTGGTCGAGTGATTAAAGCGCCGGGCTTGTAACCAACACGGTCTCGGTTCAAAACCCACTCGCGCCATTCTGTTGTGTACTTGGGAAAGACACTTTACGGCACATTCTCCCGCTTTGTGGTCCTGGCAAGCAGTTTTAAATTAAAGTCATATCTCTATTAAATTACAAGCGGACAGCAATATCTTGGTATCTCCGGAAGCAGGTCGGGGTAATTGCCTATCCTATGTATTAGCGCCTCTGTCGCTTTCCTGCGAGTCAGGAGGATAAATATAGAGATAAAAATTAAAAAAATAAAAAAAAAACATTGTGCAGTTATTTATATTTTGTCAATAACTAACTGGAATCATTAGTTGGTATAAAATTACACTTATCTGGATTAAAAAAAATACAAAAAAAAGAACAGATCAAAACGCACAACAATTCAGTTGGTCCAAAATTTTTATTATAAATTTGTTTTTTATGAATCATTCAAAAATTTCTTTACATTAAAGCAATATAGTAACTTTTAAAAAAACTTGCTATGGACAATACTGGCGTCAGTTTTATATACTGTAAAAAAGCAACTCTATTTAAGTTACTCACTATTAATGAAATATTAATGAAAATCATCATGATTAAAATCACTCCTTGATACTGCCTGGACATATTATAGTACAATTAGAAAAATTTATTCAAAAGTTATTACTTTTTTGATTGTTCCTATTAAAATTAAAAATTATTAGATTTTTACATTTTGAGTTTTAGAATAAAATATAAAATCAATAAATTAATTTTAATTAGTTTTTTTCCTAACGGAACATGATAAAATTTCTCTCCTTTTTTTAAACAAGTTGAGGTCAATAGTTTAAAGCAGTAAAGCTATTTTAAAACAAAAAAAAGAAAGGTTTAAAGTTGACGTTTAGTTACTGCTGAACAGCAAGCATTTATGTTACTTATTATTTGCTCTATCTTGAATAACTCTTAGGCTTTTTTAAAATCTAGGAAAACGCGAAGCGTAAACAGACATGAACAAATATAGTACAAATACAAGGAAGTTATTTTATCAGTGTTGCTGATTTTATTGCGTGGGGGTAAATGATTGCAAGGCTTTAAGCTTGATTTTTTCTTTTTTTTTTGAAAGCGACTTAAAGTTTGAGTATTGCAAAAAAAGTTTGTTTAGATTAATGCACTCATAACAGGTTTTTCAAATGTTTTTGGGTCTGTCGCTTAATAATGCTCGACGACATTCGAATAAGTTATTTTGTTGTGAACTGAATCAATGCCAGGTCTCGAATCTGTAGCTGGGAAACAGTCACTTTGCCAAGTCTGGCATTTGTAAAGCGTGAAGAATTTTCATGAACGAACAGGTTCAAAATGCGTTGCAAATATCAGTGTTTGTTTCACATAATTCAGCCGATTGTCTCTCGAGTTGAAATCAACAATGGATGATAAACAAATAGCAATCAAATTATACTTAATTATGAAAAACTTTGGTAAAAGTTAAAATCTTTAAAAGTTATTTTATAAGTAGTTACAAATGATACTAAAGCGATCGAGCTGTTAGAGCGCCGTGATGGTGATGGACATGATCTTCTTCCAAAATCTACTCGCGCCATTTTGTTGTGTCCTTGGAAAAAACACTTCGCTGCACTTTCCCTGCTTGGTAGTCTTGGCAAGCAGTTTTCAATTTCGATCATATATCTGTAAAACTAAAAAATAAAAATAAAAATTTCAAGCGGAGAGCGATATCTTGGCATTTCCGGAAGCAGGTCGGACAAAAATAGTTTACTCGGAAACTCTTTTATTTTTTAATATATACAGTGCAGTTGTTTTATTTAAAATTTATAAACAAAAATCACCCAATAACTGTGTTTCTTTATACAGAAGTAACTTTTAGTTCTTTATTAGGCTGAACAGTTAATGTTTTAAATAGTGCGTAATAATCTCTGACAAAATAAACTTCTGTCTGTCTGTCTGTCTGTCTTAATTCTTTTGCTCTAAAGATCAGTGTTGTAGTCGAGACCACATTGTTTGGACGAAGACCGAGACAACTAGATTTTCTTTAAAATATATATACGCTTTTTATACAGTAACTCCACATGCAATAAATTTTCTAGTTTTTGAAAATGCAAGGTTGCATTTCAAATGTACAAGTATTCTTAACATGTTGAAGAGACGCTTGCTCCGTGTAATCCCATTACTCAACCATCGATGTTAAAATTATACTCAGTTTATCAGAAGAAACCAGAAAGAATAAGGAGTAATGACAAGTTAAACCCTGCAGTTGGGGTCAACATGACCATTCCCATACACTAGATAATTTTGATCAAACTGCTTAGTTTTTGTCAAAACTGTTTAATTACTGTTAGGATGTATTTTTCAAATAGCTTTTTAGGGGCCTATTTTATAACTGTACTTTTGTACTTAAGATTTTCGTTTTACTATTTTTCTCATATTGACTTTTACCATACTGTTTGGGTAATTAAATGTTTGTTCGTTTTCTTCAAATATTATTCATTATTTATTTTTTCTGTAATGTATTTAATAAATGCTATGATAAAGTCTGCGAAAATTATAAGTACTTTAATTTAAAGAAACAGTAGGTGTCATAATAAGATCTGTAAAGAATGCAACATACTCGTGTACTATAATTCCCAGGAATGAATTCTTAGAAAACTCGCTGTAAAATGATTAGCACAAAATTTTCTTGACAAAAAGAAATATTTTCGAAAGAGTATTTTAATGAGTTTTAAATTTCCTAAAGGTTTCAAGTATCGAAATATATTTCAGAACGTATTTATTATCAAGGTTTAGTGTTTTTAATTGTTTGATTAAATCTTTAATAAATTTTTAAATTGTTAATGAAAATCATTATTAACTCTTCGACAATATTGTAAAACTACCTGCTGCTTGATAAGAAATTAAAAAATTTTGCGGACTATAATGATTTTTAGTAATGTAGTCATATTGACCCTGAAAGGGCAAATATTTTTATTTTAGGCTTTTTTTCTTGGGTGATAAAAAGCAGGTTATCCATTGCCGAAAAATCAGAAAGCACGAGTTATGTCGAAACTTTATCCGAATAATTGTCGGTTCGGTCGTGTCTAATCCGAATAAAAAACGATTGGAGTGAGAGTAAAAAGAAACAAAACTAGTTGCTCTAAGAGATAAAAAGAGAAAAAAACGTCGCGCAAATTGTTCTTGTGGGCCCAAAGTAAGCCCAAAAATTTTGGAATTTTTTATAATTTGTCAAGATGCTCAAGAAGAACTTAATTTCTTTTGAACCAACTACTTTCTCTCAGAAACTAACCCTGTGTCTCCCTAAAACTAACTCTTACTTCAATCAGCTTTTCTTCGAATTAGACACGACCGTCGGGTTCGGCTGGCGGTGTTGCCGCTGCTTTTTTTCAAATTAAAAAGAGAAATATTAGAAGGGTTTAGGCCTATAAAAATGGATTACTTTTTTAAATTACATTACCTATGAAATAGTTTCCAAATGAGTTTGATGCAGTTGATGATGGGATCAGTTAAAATATCAAAACGTCCTCTAATAAACGATGTTTGGCAGTATTTTGATTTATTTTTTATGAGATTACTCTATATTTTCATCATTGTATCAACTTGGTGTAATGTGTTTCTTCCAGGTGACGGGTTATAATAAAACTTGATTTTAAATCTAATTATTTAAATAATACAAATATTAAAGAATAGGAAACCGGAAGAATAGAATAAACTGGTTGATACAATACAATATGATTAATTTCACGGCTAATTCAGATCACACATTTTGTTAAATTATAATTAAACCAGTTTAAATTTGGAAAAGTAACGATTTGGCATAAAGTTTGCTTAATTTGTTAAATTCGCCGATTCTTTCAGCTCGTTAACTCTTTTAAGTTTGTCTAACTCGGCTTGTTTTTTTTTTTTTAATAATTATATTGTTGTGCACTGAACAATCGTGAAAATTTGTAATAGCAGTAATATGAAATTCCAATAAAGCTGATAGAAAATAGGCTCTATAAATCAATTCTATGAAATCTCTGTGTATCTAATATCTAAATCTATGAAAATTTCTCACGGAGAGAATTCACTGCTGCCCCGTAGCACTTAAAACCAGGTAAAGCTGCGGGTCCTGATTCCATCTGCCAGAGCTTGTCATCCATGCTGGAACTGCTTTGAAATCATAATTACTTGTCTTCCTTTCTTTCTTGCTTGCGACGACTTAAAATTTCCAAGATCTGAAGAAGAGCGTTTGTAGTCGCAATCCAAAGCCGAGGAGCCCTTGGGAGACCCAAAGAGTTATCGACCAATATGGAGAGGGTGATCTACGCCCGCGTTGAGCCACTTATTGATTTACTGCTCTCTAAAGAGTAGGCTGGGTTTGGACGCGGGAAGTTAACTGTGGATCAAGTTGTTCTGCTGACCCAGAACATCGAGGATTTGTTTAAAGCTAAGAAGAAAGCAGGTGTTATACAAATCTAACAGTGGCATATGACACTGTCTGGAATCTTAGCCTTACCTACAAGTTGCTGAGGCTTCTGCCGGAAAAGCACATGGTCAGAATGATCATGCAGCTCGTCCGAAACCGACGTTTCGCCTTTACTAGTAGCGGTGACAGCAAACAAACAGCAGGCTATGCCGCCTGAAAAACGGCGCTCTCAGGGATGGGTTTTGGCTCCCCTCTTTTTCAACATCTATACGTACCACCTGCCTTTCATAATTTCCAGAAAGTTTGCTTATGCAGTCTATCTAGCATTGTTGCACTCTTCTGAAAACCGGAAGGACTTCGTGCTGACTTTAAGTCAAGACATGATTACACTATCAGCGTATCTCCAAACTCGGAGATTGAAGGCTCAGTCACATTAAGACGGTGACGAAAGCCTTTTCTTTAAGCAATCGAGAACCCGAACGTGAGCTTAAAGTCTACAACAGCAATGGAATTTTACCATTCTGTCCAACCCCTACTTATTTTGGGGTAAAACTAGACAGATCGCTCACGTTCCGTCACCATCTAGTGACATTGCGCAAAAACTATATTCGCACGTCAGACTGCTGAGGCAACTTGCAGACTCATGGTGGGGTGATGGTGTCAAAACCCTACGCGTTGCGCACGGCTGCCTACTCAACATTTTAATATTTTCTAATTTTTCAATTGTCTTCATATTGAATATAAAACAAAAACAGAGATTTGGGACACTGAATAAAAATAATGACCTTTTTTTATTTAGTTTTTACATTAAGTTTTAGCCAAAAATAGAAATATTTGGGCACAAATTAAAGTGATGATCTCATGGTATTATTTAATTGATGACAGTTTTATCACATCATCATGTTATAGCCAAAATTTATGATAATGGTTTTCCAAAACCGTAATGGAGCAATTAAGTTTCGTGTATGTTGCTCTGCATCAATGGGACGGGTGAGACAGCTTGTAGACTCAGGGTAAGATGCTGGTATCAATACACCACGCACAGCTGCCCTATCTTTGGCCTACTCAACAGCTGAGCTGCGCACCAGCCTGGTGTTGCAGCGCTCACACTCGCCTTATAGACAATGTCCTAAACGACGCCTTGCGGATAGTCATTAGATGCCTGCGTTTCCCTCCAACGAACCACTTTCCCATATTTTCAGGCATTCAGCCAGCTGAGCTTCGCCGTTTAGGAGCGACACTTTCTTTGGCTTCCGTGGATCTTCTGACTCTGATCATAACCTGTATGTCCTTTTAAATGGGTCCTAAGATATTCGCTAAAAAATACTAAATTCTAGACGCCCATTTGTGTCAGCTGCGCAAAATCTATTAAAGATCGTTGCTGGATTTGACATTCGCGCTTCTCAGAAAACGAATTTTAGATGGAACGCGGAGTGCTGCAAGAATACACCCATGATCCGTGTTTGCATTCCCAGGACCAGTGCCAGGCCTTTTGGAATGACCTTGCTCCGCGGCTCCGCGGCCACAAACGGGGTCTCGCTTTTTTACCAAATTGCGAGTGCAGCGCCATTGCACAAACCGCAGACCACGTCCTAATAGTGTGGCCCATACATCAGGCACCATATGGAGCACGAGGTCTGACGGTTTTGGATGACAATACTCGATGCTGGTCTAGCGCCATCACTGCCAGCATCTGATCCAGACAGTACTGCAGCCTGGGGTAGTAAAAAGTATCCTTTTACCCTTTGCTCTCGTCCTGCTTGTGTCTGAACTAAAGTGGATGCCCTTTCAAATAACGGCGACAACGACGAATGTACGAACAGCTTTTGTTTTAGAAACAATTGTTTACTTTTGGCAGATGAATAAACTGAACCACTAGCTCTGCTATTAGAACAGTTTGGACTAGTTTATTAAATTTTCATTAAGCTTTATAAAATGCTCTGCAACATATTTAGAGTTAGTTGTGCCAAAACTGTTGCTTGTGAAGCAGGTGCCAATTATGACTTAGCCTGATATAACAGAAAAACCTAGTGCAACATATTCGTATCTGACACGGCAGGTCGAGGATCCGGTTAGGTAAAGCATGCTCTTTGATTTTTTTGCCGTTATTCACACTTGTCATTACTTGATTTTATGGGATTTTTTTGTAGTATAATGTCTTTTTTGCGTTTTGGTAAAAGTTAAATTCTTTTCCAGATAAATAAAGTCTTCCTTATAAGTTTGTTTTTTTATCTATCAAAAAAATCTTCCAATTAGTATACTGTATGTAGACTGTGTTTCATAACTATATTTATTTCTTAACATTCCTAAAAACAAAACAATTTTATGGAGCATTTTTTGACTTAACGCCAACCTTAGAAAAATCTACATCTTTCATTCAAGAAAAAAAATTTTATGTTGACCGGTTTTATTAGTCAAAAAACATACATTCACCATCAATGAAAAACTTTCAAAGTTTTTAAATTTTGCATTTTTTTTTTCTTGTAAATGGCCAGACAATATTTCTTATGCTGTATTCAGTTTGATGTCTGCTTAAACACTTGGCGAAAACTCGGTCACATCCACAAAGATGTTTCTCTTTACGCGCTCCACCTAAAAAAAACTTGATTACAGCTATGAATTAAAGATCAAATGCTTATGAACAAATTACATAGAATTTGATTTTTTTGTTTGAAAACATGATGAACTTAAAATTTTGATTATGATCAACACTTTGTGTTTGCATTAACAAAAATATATAAAAAATCGCTCAACAATCCTCACTGCAAGAAGTTGTTTCGTTTTGACACGTGACCGCATACCGTGTTAACGGGAGCAGCAGAGAAATTCTATTGAAAATTCGCGAATTGTCTAAGTGACACATATGGTGACGTTGGCAACATCTAAAAAAATTTTTAAATTTTGAAACAATGGCGCATAGTTAAATAATAGAAGAACGATCATACACGAAAACTTAATTGCTTTGTTCGGGTTTTGGAAAACCATTTTTATAAGCTTAAATTATAGCATGATGATGCGATAAAACGGTCATCAATCAAATAATTTCATGAGACCAGGATTCAAATTTTTAAAAAAGGCCTAACAGACTGTCAAACGAAGCCCTGCGCAACAAAATGAAACAAAATAGTTTTTTTCTTTATTATTATTTCAAATTTATATTGAAGACTTAAAAAAAGATCATAACTTTCAACCAGTGTTCAATATTTTTATTTTTGTTCAAAATTTAAGGTGAAAAAACTAAACAAAAAAAGTTCGTCACTTTCAATCAGTGTCAAAAATCTCTATTTTTGTTTTAAATTCAACATGACGACGATTGAAAAATTAGAAAACAACAAAAATTCCAACACTTTTGCTGACAAACTTCAAATATTTTTTACAAAATACTAATTTACAAGAATAAGATTTGATTTATAAAAATCGCCAAAACAAAGACCAAAAGACTAAACGTTAAATTTGAAAACCAACGACTGTAAAAATGGCCAAATTTTTCATAAAAGATCTTAGAAAAGCTAATATTGCAACCCTGCATGAGACTTGTAAAACAACAAACGTGATTTTTAGGGTTTACCAGAGGTTAAACTATCTGCTAAAGAAGGAAAAGAAGATTTTTTTATATGGAACGAAAAAACAAACAAACATTCATTCAAAAAACTAAACAACTTTTAAAGATATGATTTATTTTTAGAATAATTTAGAACTTCATTCAAGAGCAAGTAATAGATTGTTTGATGAATTCGTAACGTTCATGACAAAATTTATTGGGTCAAAACTTATCTGCTATATTTCGGTTACAAGCAGGGGCCCCGGAAGCGGCGGGCAGGGGGGCGGATTCTGCCTTTTGAAATTTGTCTTACAGAAATATTTTTAGATCTGCTCTACATTTAACCTATGTAATCTCGATCACCATCAAATGCAACCATGTTTTTAAAATTAAAGACATCTGTAAATCATGGTACAATAATGAAAGTGGCGAAAATCGTAAGTTTTGGTAGTGATGGATTTTGGGTGAGGCGAATAGGCAGATGCTTGTTTAGAGTGAAAGAACGATTTTGAGTGAAGACTTTTGATTTTGGGACAAAATAGGAAAATCAGAGACCGACTACAAGTGAAGACCTTTTTTTTTTAGAGAACACTATGATTTTGGGGCAAAAACAGAAAAATCAGAGATCGACTACAAGTGAAGACCTTTTTTTTTAGAGAATACGCTAATTTGATTGCGACATGGTTGCTATAAACGATTTTTGTTGGAGTGCCTTTTTAACAAAAAGTGCCCTTTTTTTGAAATTTGCCCCCCCTGGAAAAAAAACTCCGGCGCCCCTGGTTATAAGCTTTATGCAATGCAGATAAGTTGTGAATAAAGAAATGATTTCGTAAGATGAAAGAATAATAAAGCGGTTGAATAATCTTCAACTTGGCGTTGGTTATTAAGATTGAATCTTGAGAAAATAAACAGTTTCTATTACTCGAAAGTATTAAAAATGTTAATGCTGCCTCCATATAACTGTTTTGAATAGCTTTATTTGTTATTGACTTAGACCTATCTACGATTCTAGTTCCATTTCTATAATTTTTTTAATGATGTATTGTCAGAACAAATAAATATTGGCCTTGGGAACACGGTCCTGCTAACCCATATTTTCTTATTCCTGGTTTATTTTAAAATATATTCATATTGGATAGTGGGCCTTATTATGAACTTCATATATTTTATTGAAAATCTGAATTACAAAATAAGACGGTACAATCTTAATTGCAAAATAGGAGCATATAAAATGAATATTCGAAAAACTAATTAGATTAATTTGTTAAATTTATTGTGTTTCATAAAAAGTGTTTAGAAAACTTCCTACTCACTTGTCCAGATTATCTAACGTACTCCCACCAGTATTCCTTGGTCCACACCAGCAACCGTAGTACAAGTATTTTATAGCGCTTTTAACACCATAACAGTCAAATTGTTTTAAAATATTTCTGAACTGAATTCTTCGCCAGGGTTTTCTGGAAGTCTACAAAGAAATAACAACAAACTTTAAGCGACTAAATTAATTCATTAAACAGTGAAACTTTTAAATTATTCGACAAATTGACGAAGAAACCATTAATTCTGCAATAGATTTGTTAAAATTTAATACCCTTTATTCAGAATTTTTTTTAGATTTCACATCAGAAAAGATAATATCGCTTAAACATTACAATAAATCAAAATATAAGTCTCCTCTTTTTAAAAATTAATAGAAACAAAGCAAAACTTGGTATAGCTATTTTAATTTTAGTAATAGTTACATTGTGGATTTGAATTATATCTTTTGTGGTTTACAACTGAGATTAAATCCACAACGACACAATTTTGTGATACCATTAATTATTGGTTTGTTTTTTTATTTATCCTTGAAAACTTTCTTTTTATTAGCCAATATAGTATTGTTATTATGAATAAAGTTTTTTATAGTGTCAAAATAAACATTATATTTAAGATTTAAGATAACTTCAGTTACTTACCAACAACGAAAAGTTAATGAAAATTATCAAGATCCAAATTATTCCCTGAAATTGCCTCATGTTAATGTAAAATTAGAAACTAATCTAAACAAGACTTATTCTTTTTTATTTATTGATTCAATTAAAAATTAATCCTGCCTGTAAGAAAACATCAGGTTTAAATATATTTTGACTTGTATGAAGCATAAAATTAGTTAATTGATTTCAACTGGTTATTTTTAAACCGGACAAAATAAAATTTGTTTTCTTTTTGAAGGAAGCTTTATAGTCAGCAGTAAAACAGTAAACGCTATTTCATAACAAAATAAATTGATCAAAGAGAGGCGAGTAGAGTTAATACTTTGCAGCTACTGAAGAAGCCAGTATTTATCTTGCTTATTATTTACTTTAACACTCTTCTGGTCTATTTTTTATCTAGGCGAATACGAAATACAATCAGACGAGGACAAAAATAACAAAGACAAGGAAATCATTTCAGAGGCGTTGCTGATTTTATTGCGTGGGATAAATGATTGCAAGGCTGCAAGCTTGATTTTTTTTTCAATTGCAAAAAGTAAATTTAGAGAAGTATTTCTTAAAGTGAGCCACTCGACTTCCTAAAGGGGAATTTGAAATCTCAAGGGAGAAAACATCGCTGCGGAAAGAATTGAGAAGCTTGGTACAATCTACGTTAATTCAAAAAAATTGACGCTTCCTTTGCGGTTGAATGACGACTACTGATAAAAGAGGTTGCATTAAAGTAAAGACTTTTTTTGGGAACCTCGCTTGAATTTGTACGTAAATTTTATTGATAGTCACAAATTTTGATAAAAACCAAAAAAATGGTCTGCTCTTTAATCGTTGATATTCTTTCGGATGGAAGGTGGATGACGGTCTCTGAGTGATGAAAGGCAAGAATGCGACAAGAAGTTTGGAGCATTGAATTAGAGTATTGCAAAACAAAAGCTACTTTATTTTATATTGATGCGCTTACAGCAGATTTTTTTAATGCTATCACCTATAGAAAAGTTTTAATTTTTTTACTCTGTTTTTTAATAATCCTCAGGAAATAAAATCATCCGATTTTCAGAATCAATTGCATGTACAGGTACAAGAGCCCGGACTGCATGTACAAAACAAACGCTTTGTACGCAGTTGGGCATTTGAATACCGCGAGGAATTATCTAGAACGAGCGGGTTCGAAATGTCTCGTGCAAATAGGGCTGGTTTTAATAAACACGAATTTTGTTTTGAAGTAATAATTTTTTATAGATTACTTATTTGAATATTTCAAGCAAATCAGGAAAACCGACATTTCCATTAAAAAAGCTTATAAAAACAATTGCAATTTTTAAAGCAAATGATGAGCTACTAGCTATTGATTTTTAAACATATTCTCATTAGAGACAAACTGTCGACTATCTCGTCATTCAATGAAGATCTAAGCCTTGATATGAACAAACAGTCAGGATTAAAGCATTTTTTAGATTTTATTGAAGGAGGCGGAATAAGCAAGCCAGAATTTCATTTTTTAAAGAGCTTTTGAGCATTTTTGTTGCTTCATAAAATGCCATCTCATGTTTGATATACATATGCTCAACTATTCATTGGATTTAATTTCCGTAAAAGGTTTCTTTTTCTAAATGTAAAATAATTAAGCTTTTCTGCTCTAGATTGTTTACGAGAGGTTTTGTACATCATCAACAGTTGACAGCTCTGCACAGACCACAAATGCACTTGTCTCCAGACCCATTTTAAGCTGATTAGACGAATTTTATCAACTTGGATCCCGGCACCACGAATATATGTAAAAATGGTGATATAGCCATGAATGCTTGAGGTCTACGATCTCACGTAAAGATTCAGTTACGTTACACTCTTTATAGAATATTTACGTTACACTCTTTATAGAATAGGATTGCTAATGCCATTGACTTTGAAAATATTTTGTAAAATTTTTTAAATAAAAAAGTTACAAAAATTTTTTTCTTAAAGAGTACGTAATTGCCTTTCTTTATATTAAAAATAAAGCAATAAAACTATTCATATTGCCAGTATTGTCCATAGGAATGTCATTTCCATGAAGTTCCCATGGGAAACGTCCCGTGGGATAGATTGGTATGGGACAGCACACATTTGTATTTCCCATGAGACAATAGCCATGTCATAGCAACTTGATTACGTTAGAGCTATTCTTAGTTTTTATACTTTTTACTTTTTAAAAGCTTTTTACTCTCCTTTCTTCTTTATATACTTGTATCTATTATTTATTTTTTGGTAGGACACCGGACAAATAAATAAATACACAAAGCATTTTACTTTATTTTAACCCATACACAATCCCGTGGGATGGGATGGAACAAAAAAATATGTCCCATGGACAAGCCTGCATATTGTCTTACAATAAGAAGCATTTAATTTTTATTTAATTATTTTTGTTGGTTTATATGTGTGTGTATTTGTTTGCACATCAAAAAAATATAAACATCCATACATTTTTACTACATAGAATAGAGACACCACTACCAGTTTTTTAAATGGGAACTGCAATTCTTAGCACCAGCTCTGTCTGTCTCAATATAGCTTATTTTATGTGTGATGAATGATGATGTATGTCTTGTTGCGTTTACAGCAATAGACGTGGCTTTAAAAATCTTAATTTTTCTAAAAGCAAATTAAATACCGAAATTATTAAATAATGACAAAATTACTTAATTAAGAATTAAGTTAAAGTTTTTAAGGAAGTAATTATTTTAATACTTATGTATTTAATTACTAAGTAATTAACACTAGCTTTTCATCTACCTACTTTTACCATGGTGTCCATTTTCACACCTTTGTAGTTCTACGCAAAAATGCTGTAAATTTCTTAGTACCTACAGTTTAATTTTTCAAGCTATGTTGTTACACCTTTAAAAATATGATTTAGAATAACACTGGTCAACAGCAAATTTTAATCAGAGATGGCTTTATACGTTTCTAAACCTATTTTTGACGCTGATTTCAAAAATGTGTTGACTATTTCTCTAGCACATCAGGTTTTTGAGTTATTTTTATTTTTCGTTTTTATATTTTGACCTACATAAACTTGTACGATGCGGATTTCACCATGTTTTGTAATTGAGGTATAACGTTTTAGAAAGAATTTTATAAGTGGCTGAACTGATACTGCTAAGATGTAACTGATGAAAAACAGCGTTTTGCTGAATATGCCATATATTTGGTAGCTTAGAACCGATGTGGTGGACTTCAGGTCTTCAACGTTAGGTAGTTTTAGTGGTTTGTAATAATGCTTTTCTAGAAATTAATCGAAGTAACAATCGATTAGGTTTTTCGAAGCTTATGTAGATTAATTTGCTGTTTGTCTTTACCGTAAATTTGATACAATCATGCTTAGAAAGTGTAAATATAGTCCAAACTTGTTTTGCTGTGTGTGCGGCAGGTTCACTGTTAAAACTCCACGACAAGCCATCACATCAAATGTAAAAAGAATATACCAACTTTATTTCGGTTGTCTGTTGTTTATAATCAATGATATAATTACTAAAAAATTTTCGTATAACTACCCAATGGTACTTAGATGCGCATAATACTGCTGTTAAATAAATTTCTACTTTGTTTATTGAACAAAAATATGGCTGTACAGTTTGAAGCAATAAAAATACTAAATAAACAATGTACCAAAAAATATTTTTTAGCTTATAACCAAAACTGCATTAGAGCAATATAATACATGTAGTATGCTTTGCAGTCAAATAAGTACAGTTGAAATTACAATCGAAACATCTGGCACTTCTTGCACTTCAGATACACCACTCTGCAATCAGGTAGTGCGCAATTTTCAGAAATTGCTTCCTTCAAATTATAGAAACAGAAGCAGTAGCATTCGAGCAAACATAGGATCGTTTGGATTTTTTAGATTTTCTTGTTTGTAGCTGATGGCACGCAGCGGAACATGACACGCAGCCAAGAAAGCTAATGGTCACTTTCGAGATGTCGATTCTGTCCAATAAAGACAAACCATTCGGTCAAAAGTTAACGCCAGTTTTATTTTTATTGTAAAAGAAGATGTCTTTTGAAGTAACAACATTTAACAAGACTTTAATAAAAGTTTTAACCAAAAATTAAATACGCTTAAACTCTAAAACAAAAAACCAATATAGGAATTAATTTAAATGAATAACCTGAAAAACGACCTTCAACTATTCGACAAAACAAAAACTGACAAAACCCAAGTGTAAATGGAATGTGAAATGACAGAAACAATAGAAATCAACGCGTTGGAGAAAAGGCGCAATGCGTGGCAAAACATTATATAGAACTTTGTTGATTACATAGTTCACCTTTTAGTTTTTGTTTATTTTTTACACTGCTCTAATTAATATTCGCCAAAAGATGCAGAGAGATAATAAGTAAACATTTTTTTTGGGAGCTTTGGCTGTTATTTTACGAACAATGTTAAAGAAGCTCGATTCCATAAAAACCTGCTTAAATATTTTCCATCTTCTGAAGACGCGATCGTATGGTTGGACAATTCTTGTCAATTCTTTCAAATTGTTCTTACAATCAATATTTTTTCCCAGCCAATTTTTTGCCACAGTTAGAGAAATACTCACAGGTAATGTAGTTATCTTTGTTCTTGACACTTTGTACTAGGAATATTTCTCCACGTTTCTCTTTTTTTTGTGCACCACGATACGGAGTAATATTTGTCAATATACGCGCATTTTGTTTGTAAGCTTACATTAGCAAGAAAACCAAAACTTAATTCCATATTTTTTCAACGTATTGTGCATAAAAGCAAGAAAAAAACCTCTAGATTTCTGTGGCATAAGTTGGTCGTCGAATGTCAGTAAAAAATCGCTGACGTATTTTTTGGCACAACGGTACAAAAATTGTAACGAGTTTCGCGTTGGACTAAATCTGTCGGCATTAGGTTCTTTTCTTACTCTACTGAGCTTATCATCAAGCCTTCAAAATTTTAGTATCTTAACAAAACGATTTTGAGCCATTGTTGTATAAAAATAGGTTATATATTATACCATGTTATATATAAATGTTATATATTCTACCATAAACACTACGGGCTTCTGGAGTGCGACAAAAGCATCAAGCTCTTAAAGTTTTAGACCAAAACTCTCTTTCCTCGTCTAGCAGCTTTTCATTGCAGTATTTCGTAAGTGTTCTGACTCTTGATTAGTGAATCATTTGTTACCACGCATCATTAGAAGTTATAGTTGCAATAAGTACAAAACCAGTAAAAATATTCCATCCTTCAGAAGCGGTAAAAACATTTGCTCTTTATTGGTGCAGGCTTTATAAAAATATACTTCTTTTTTTACTGACTACCTTGTGAGGACAATAGACGAACATCTGCTCTTTCGAACCCGCTAATTCTATCGTGTCTATGAACAGATTATCACGTTGCATTACGAGTCGTTTGTTTGTTTGTTTGTTTTTGTAATAGATAACATTAGACTTAACTTATATTTGGTATATAACCGCGACGCCACTTTAAAATTTGTAATTTTGTCACAGATAGGCTGCTGAGAATAATATCTGGCAACTGAAAGTACTCTATTAATGCAGAACAGTCCATCTGATATAAGACTTAGCAAAGTCGAAACAATTGTCATGTTATTTGAGTTTTGTTTTTTCCACGAGCATTACTGTATAATAAAAATCACTTCACAGCTGCGTGTAATAAATAAATACTGCTGTATACAGTTTAGCTCTACATCTATACGCGATTGGGCAAAATCAAACTTATTGGACACTGAGTATACTTTTCGAGATATAAATTCCTCCACATCAAGGGCTTAACTCCAAAGGAAATTCACGAGGACATGGTGGGCTACTCTACAAGACAATGCTCCTACATACAGTATGGTTAAAAAATAGGTAACTGATTTCAAACGGGGTAGGGGCAGCCTGGAAGATGGGCCTCGTCACGGAGGACCTGGCACTGTTACCACTCATGATATCATCAACAAAATCCATGACATGTTGCTCATAGATCGGCGTTTGACTGAACGATACATTGCGACAGAATTGGGCGTCTCCAAGAAACGTGTTCATGCAATTATCCGCAACCATCTTAAAATGACAAAGGTCTCAGCTCTATGGGTCCCAAAACTTCTTGGAGCTGAGCAGAAGCGGTTGCGGTACAACATGTTAAAAAAACTTATTATTTTTGATGCTGATTTAGAATGATTTATCCGGCAATTCGTGACCATGAATGAAACTTGGGTTCACGACTTCAGCCCGAGTCAAAAGAAGAATCAAAACAATGGAAGCATCATGGATCACCAGCTCCAAAGAAGGCTAAGTCAATGATCTCAGCAGGGAAGTTGATGGCTTCCATTTTTTGGGATTCTTAAGGAGTGATACTGGTGGATTATCTGACTAAGGGCCAATATACTGTATTACTGGAAAATACTATGCCAATCTTTTAAGGCAGCTGCGAGAGAAAATTAAGAAAAATCGGCATGGGAAGCTGTCATTAGGGATGCTTTTCCATCATGACAATGCTCCAGCATACAAATCCGCTGTGGCTCGCGCTACCATTCGTGATTGCGGCTTCAACTCGTTGAACATCCGCCCTATTCACCTGATTTGGCTCCCTCAGATTACTATCTATTCCCCAAGATGAAAAAAGATCTCAGCGGTCAACATTTCGCCATGGATAATGACGTCATGGATGCCGTAGAGGTGTATTTTAGAGGACCAAGACTCAAGCTTCTATGAAGAGGGGATCCGTAAGCTTCATGACCGTTGGAATAAGTGTGTAAACTGGCAAGGGGACTATGTTAAAAAGTAAGTGTATCAATTTCACATGGGAATTTTTTTGCGTTTTAGACCACGACTTTTTCAATCACTCCTCGTGTGTCCGAATAATAATTTGTTTTAATCTGTTGTACAGCAGATTTATTCATTAGAGCAAAAATGGTTAATTTTTTGCAGAAAAACTTTACTAATAAAATTGATTTTTTGGGCACCAAGAATGTTTTTGGGCACATAAGCTAATGTGCTCTGAGTGGTATTCCCACTTTGGAAAGTTTTCGGATAATGATTAGCTTTGGGCAATGATTACATGTGCCAATGCGGGAAATTCTACCCGAAAATTTAATATTTGAATGCATTATTAGATGTGTATTGATACGATTTTTTATGACAGATTAAACTTGGTTGCTCAGTTCTTTTTTAAAATAAATGATTTGTGTTACAGAATTTAAGCATAGCCAGCAAAAAACTCATCTCTAAGTTTTTTGTCTGACACTTATCAAGAGATAAACGTCGGATTGAAGAAAAAATGCAATTGATTGTCTTGTAAAACTGGACCCAGGATGGCGTTAAAACGCGTAATTAGTGCAAGATTTTCAAATTGTAAGCAAACTCTTTTTGGTGGCACAAATTTGGCTTGGATAATTTGATGTAAACGTAATTTGATTTTGCTTATTGACTATTGTATTTTTCCATCATACCGACTTTTATCTCCTGACGAGTATCAGACGAAAAGCTTATAGATAAGTTTTTTGGTGGCTATATTTACTGTAAATTTCTTTTTGGCTTCAATGTATTGTTGTTCAATCACTAGTCATAACATGTTCAAAAATAATTGAGTGAGGTCCTATATGGCTCATCAATACAACTAGAATCACTAAATACAAGCCCAAAAAATTATAACATCTTTAACAATGAACACACTAAGTAGTTTAAACTTTAAATTAAAATCTAACTTATTACTTGCTGCTGTTTGTATTGTTTCTGCTTTTGACCAAAGAAAAGATCACCAACCGAAACATTAAAGAATTCAATCAAATTTTAACTGTACTTAAAAACTTTCACTTAAAAAATTTATACTTTCAACCGTCAAACCTTATTGATTTTTAAGCTTAAATCAAATAAAATGTTTTCAACACTTTTTGTGTTCCAACGAAAATTAATCCAGCATTTCTGAAAAAAAGAAGTAAGGGATATTGGTGATATTTATTAAAAACTCACTTTATTAAGTATTGAAAATAATACACTTCCAATTTAAGAACCTTCTATTTTAAACTTCTTTTGCGTTTTTCATGTTTCTCATATTTGGATCTTTTGAACTTTAATAAAATCATCAACTATATTCATCCAATGTCATAAAAACAAATAAGATGTTGATAACATTTCTACACGTATGCTTAAGCTAAACTAATTGCTAGATTGATATCAAGGTTGCAATTGATAGGTTTAGAAATCAATGTGGTTAATCAAAGTTTCTTTTGTGAATAAAGGATCAGGCCAGGTTCTAAGACTTTTTCTATTTACATAAGCAAATTTTTAATTTCTTTCACAGCTCTATTCTAAGCTTTTGAAAATTTTTTTGTGGTTTTCTTGAACTCTATCAATATAACATTCAAATTAAATGTATGTTCAGAAATTAAGCTGCAAGTCTTGAATGATTTACATGGTTATTTATCTGCGTTTACATTGATTGCATTATTTTATTTATAAAAAGTTAACAGTTGTTTATCAGAAGGTCACAATTCACTTTATATATTAAGCTTTACTCATTGACGATCAGCTTATAGCTGATTCTTGAATTAGTTTTTTAGTTATTTTCAGTTGCTTTAAAAATTGATTTATTTTATTGCAATGCAAATTCTACACATAAATGGTAAGCTTACTTGATTAATTTTGCTTTTCGTATAATGAATAATTGTGGAAGAGTTTTTAATGTATTTTTAAATCGCCAATCAAACAGACACCAGCATTGGACCAATGTTTGTTTTTTAGCTTGATTCAATCCTACTGCTAAGTATAATACATGTATAAGTGTTTTCAGTATATTTAAAACTTAATAATGAAAGTTTTGCAGAAACTATTTCACTAATAATATGTAGACTTATATTTAAAAATTCATTAAAAAAGTGTAAAATTAGTTGCTTAGATATAACTGATAGCTACTAATCAGTGCTTCTCCGAAAAAGTTTCTGTCTTTATTCAAAAACGATTTGATGTTGCAATGAAGTCTCTATTCTATGATTATAGTAGGAGATGTCCCGGTTAACATCCGCTTAAAGTATTGCAATATGAATTAACCGTCACTTGAAAGCTTGTTCGTTAATTTGCGGGTTGTTAAACGGCAGTCTACCGTGACCCGAAAATTGATCGAACGACTCTTGATCAAAACGACACTTGATCGAAACGACATTTGAAGTTTTTTGGTTCGGCTTGTGAATTTTTTTCAAAACTTTATCAAACGTTCAATAAAAAATTGATATAGAAATGATTTCAAAACTATTTTCATCTAGAAAATTGATATTTGATTGGATTTTTAAAAAATTTTTTTTGGGACGCAATCCAGTTAGCAATCAAGGTGAAGGCCTTTGTTTTGGTCATCATCAATATTTCATTGTTAAATCTGAAAATATAATAATCGCGGGTACAATTTTCGTTGCAACCCAAGCAAATATAAAGAAAAAAATTTTCCCCTATCCTCTAATCAACTAAAAAAATCTGACCGCTCAGGGGCTCCATAAACCTCTTGTATCAATTTTGTGTTGATTTCCGGAGAAAGAACATAAAAAGGTCTTTAATTTGTTTGGTAACCGGATTGCACCCCGAAAAAAGTTTTTGAATTAAAATATTTTTTTATGCTGCCCGCTACGCTCACGAGCTGGATATGTCTGATGTAGTGCCTACGTCACTTACCTCTTTCTATTTCTTGCAATTCTCGCCATTTACATCACTTTCCTCTGCTTGACAGTTGTATCAATTAAGTAGCTCTAATTAAATCTAGTAATGTTTATAAATAACAAAATAAATAAATATATGAATAAAAACTTTAATGAGGCAACGATTTGTTTTGTCATCTCAAAAAGATTGCTTAGTGATTGCTCTAACTTTACGCACTTCAAAATTGTCCTACTAATCCGAAAAAGAAACAGATGATACGATGATGATGATGGTAAACACTTTGTCTGCGGCGTAGTCGAATGGTTAAGAGCGCCGTGATTGTAGGCGGCATAATGATCTTCATTCAAAACCTACTTGCGCCATTCTGTTGTGTCCTTGGGAAAGACACTTTATGGTATTTTCCCCTGCTTGGTGATCTTAGCAAGCTGTTCTAAATTTCATTCATATCTCTCTAAAACTAAAGAATACAAAAAAAATAAAAATTTTTACCGAGAACCAATATCTTGACATCTCAGGAAGCAGGTTGGGGTAATTACTTGTCCTATGGATAGCGCCTCCGTCGTTTTCCTGCAAGTTAGGAGGAGGAAAATGTAAAAATGAAATCAAATGAAAGTAACTACAACAAACCAGCAGTACGATTTATGTGAAGCTAATTTTTGTTTTTGTTTCTGGTCACAGTTTTCTTTGATAAACGGATTTCAAAAACCGAAAAAAAAGATTTTTTGCTATTATTTCTCTGTTATGAATATATCTTACCAGTTATAGCTACTTATTAGAAAAATATAAGTCTTTAGAGCAATACCTGCTGAGATGCCATAACGATATAACCTCTTAACTACGGCGGTTTATATTTTTTAAGCTTTAATTGTTAAATATTAGAAAAAAAAAATTTATTTTCCGGCAACAAAGTTATAGGTTGACTTTTATTTGTGATTTTTGTATGAAACGAAAAAAACAGGTACACTGTTTATATCTGGAGTAGAAAATAGTAGGGGAGACCGGGGCAGGTTGTAACATAAGGTGAGTTGTAACATTCGTATTTGTCGAAATGTAACATCAACTAACAAAATTTGAAATAGCCCCAAATAACAATCATATTAAGACCGATTGCTAGCAAATAACATTATTTAGTTCCAATGACTAAAAATAGGCTTACAGTTATTAAGTTTTTTGAGTAGGCAAAGTAAATTTTTCGATATTTAATTTTTGTCTTCTGGGGAGATAGCGGGTGCAGTTTTATTGAAATGTTTTATATCAGTCGAAACACAAAACAATAGGCTATTAAATGCCTAACAAGTTTTAGCCACTAAAACTTAACTCTTTTAGATATTAACAAAAACTTGACTAAGTATGAGATGGGGTAAGCTGTAACATAGGCTGATGGGGTAAGTTGTAACACATATTTTTGTGCACAGAATTAACTAGCTTATATTAAAAGTAACTTTGGCAACAACATTTGTGAATAATATGAGAATTTACAAAAGAAAGACTAACGGAAACACCAGCTCATCATCACAAGACAACTTAGGAGCTACTGCAGCAGTTGCTATAATTGAAAAAAGAGATCAATAAGGGGAATAGCAAAACGTTGGTGTTTACCATGTAAAATTCTACAGAGCGCTAAAAAAACTTAAAGATAGGCCAAGTCCTTAGTGCAAAACAAGAAAAGGTCTAAAAAATGTGCCATGTTAACAGACACACCAGCAAAAGACAATCTGTTACAGCTCCAAACAAAGAAAAACTAATTTTTGAAAAAACACTAAAAGCAAAAGAGTAGTTTTGCATTACATTTCTTGAGCCCTATTTTAACAGTCGTCCTGATGAGGAGTGGGTGGTACAATGTGGTCACATTTAGCTTGTACCAAAAATTTGAATGCATATTTTTATCACAAATGTGATTTTGAAATTTATGATTAGGCTAATCCAGCAGTGAAAAAACTGTTTTAACATTTTTAGACAACGGCCAAATAACTCATTTTTTGTGCTTTATGCTCATGTCTATGATTAAGCTATGTGTGATTTCGTTGTGTTTATTTTTTCATATTGTTATTTGTTAGTTCGGAAGTAGAAATGAATAGAACTTGGACAGATAATATTATTTTATTCCAGACTTTACAATTATACACCAGATTAGATATAAAACACCAAATTAGATTCAACAAATTAGATTAGGTTTTAATAAATTTGTTCCTTTCCGAACACTTCAGCCAATAGGCTATTTAAATTCCAAAGGGAAAGATATAAGCGGCCAGCAGGCTCTACTAATAACCTTCTTGTAGCAAGGTCAAAACCAAAAAGAAAAGAACTGTTTCATGCTATCGTTACCATAACAGAGATCGCCAAAGGGAAGACAATTGCAGCGCGCACAATTACCAGGCGCCATGCGCGAACTTTAATTAGCGCGCGAACACGGGTCTTGTTCGTTGGTCTAGTTCGCGTCTTGGCGACGCTACATTATTTTTCTCAAGTTACATTTATATTTAAACATTTATTAGTGATTTTTGTTGCTGTTACAACTTACCCCAACTGGTGTTACAACTTACCCCATTAACGTGGCACACTGTAACGCTTTTTTTAAATATTTAAATCGTAATTTTAACCACTAAGCTTTGAAAATTATTAATTTATTTTTTTGATATTAGTTAAACAGTGACCTAATTTTTCATAATAAACAAGAATTTTGAAAAAAAAACATTTATTATGGGAGAAATAGCAATTAGAAAAAAAAGTGTTACTACGTGCCCCGGTTTCCCCTTTAGTGCTGGATGGTCTTTGTGGAGCACTGGTTTCGGGTATATATCATTTATGTCTTTCACTATATTTGCAGCTGATCATATAACACCGCTTATAGATTTCCGCTTTTATTCATCAAAGTTACTCACAATTCGGAATAATATGCTATATTTGTTCACCATCCATTGCTTCTCACAACTTGAAAAAGATTGTCAAACAACGTAAAGCAAACATTGATTTGGCCTAGGTATTTCGAACCTGCTCGTTCTTAAAAATTCTTCGGGCTACACGAATGCCAGGCTTAGCAAAACCAATTGTTTTGTACCAGCAAATCCCGATTAGATTTCACAATTCAGAATGTTTTATTTGTTGAACGTTATCAAAGTATAGTATGAATACAAACGAGAATGTATCGGTTCCATATACATTTGAAGAAACTGTTGTGAACGAATTGTGAGCGCATCAACCCAATACTGACTTTTTGCAATACTGTCAAATTTTTTTCAAGAAAGAAAGAGAAACAATCAAGCTTGGAGCCTTGCAATCATTTACCCACGCAATAAAATCAGCAATGCCACTGAACTGACTTCCTTGTTTATTATTTTTGTCCTTCTCTACTGGTACTTAGCTTCATATTTATCTAGAAAAAACACAGAAAAAGAATTGTTAAAAAAAAAGCAAATTGCAGTCGTTAAAGATCATCTCAAGTCGCATTTTTCAAGGTAAATTTGTTTTGTTGTAAAATTTTCTTGTTAAAACAATTTTATATTATCTGATTTGGAAAGTAACTGGTTAAAATCAAATTAGTAATACTCCTAGTCAAAATTATAATGTCTAATGTTTTTTTATAAAAAGATTAATTTTCAATAGAAACAATGAATCAATAAAAATAAATATGTAATTCTTTTGTAATTTTTTCTTTTCCAGATTATAATAAAGCAGTTTCAAGGAATATTATTGATCATAATAATTTTCATTAACTTTTCTGTAATACAAATTGAGCTGCTTTGAAAACGAGTAGCACTAGACTCGAGTTTCGATCTTCTTAGAGCTCGTCACTGATGCTTATCTCACTGCTAATCAAACAGGCTACCTGTGGTCATCGAGGCAGGAAGCATCACCACTAGGCCACACAAGCCAGACAACTATTTGACTCAAAGCAGCTATAAGTATTTCTCGGATTTGCAGCTCAAGGCGACCTCATGACCGAGAATAACCCGACAAGTGGTTAAACAAGTGCTTACTCTTTTAGAACTTGCCAAGCGAATGAAGAAGTTTAATTTTATATAGTTAAACACGAGGATTTATTTGATTACAAATCGAGCTGCTTTGAAAACGAATCGATTTGTTTTTTTATCAATTGTCTAGTGGGGTCATTCCATGACAAATCGCCACAAAAAAATTTTTTTTAACTACTACATCTCCGATTTTGATTAAAATTGGTGTATGTGGTTATCTTATAGCAAAAACCCACTGGTGCAAATATTACGTTTCTACGACTAATACTTTTTTAGTTATAGGGGGCAAAGTTTTGGGGGAGCAAAAAAATCCTTTTCAAAAAACCCTTATATCTTCTTCAAGATATGTTTAAATTATAACATGTTATATATGGTTGAAATCAGAAAAGAACAAGGAATTCAAATATAATATCAAACATTTTATAAATATTAATATAAAAAAGTTATTTATTTTTAAAAAACATTTTTCTCCGCCACCCCCCCAAGAATTCTGAAAACCCCCAAAAAATTTTTTGAAAAAAAGTTTTGATTCATAAGCCTTAAAAATATGCAATAAAAACAATACAAATGATTCACTAAAGCAATTTTTAGGGCAAATATTTCCAAAAATTCAATTAAAATGTGAAAGATTTTCCTGCATACCTCAATTTTAACATTGAGAATCTTGGCAATGTTTTCTTGGCATTTTAGATTCTAAATAGTTAAAATAATTTATAATATCTAAAAAAAAACATTTAATGGGGATTAATGTAAGTATCAGATATTGTGGAATGTGCAAACTAAATAGCATGTGTAATATGGCAGCGTAGTCGAGTGGTTGACAGCGTGGTCGACTGGTTAAAGCGCCGAGCTTATGATCAACATGGTCTTGGTTCGAAACCCACTCGCGCCATTCTGTTGTGTCCTTAGGAAAGACACTTTACGGCACATTCCCCTGCTTGGTGGTCCTGGCAAGCAGTTCTAAATTACAGTCATATCTCTATTAAATTACAAGTGGACAGCAATATCTTGGCATCTCCGGAAGCAGGTCGGGGTAATTGCCTACCCTATGTATTAGCGCCTCCGTCGCTTTCCTACGAGTCAGGAGGATAAATATTGAGATAAAATAAATAAATAAAAATAAAAATAATACCTCTGATAAATATGATTGTATAGGTATTATAGTAAAAAATTAAAATCTTTGTATAGCCATCAGCAATACTAACCGTAACTCCATTGTTAATGTAATAGAATTATACTCACAAATACATATATAAGTTATACATTTTTTATATTTTTTTCTTCATTGACAACAAAAAAAAAATAAAAAGACACATACAAAAGAATGAAAAATCACGTATATAGTACAATACAATTGCTGCCAGAAGAAGATGCTAGCAAAAGACCTTTTACGTTACCACATGTAAGCTAGCACCTTTAACTATTTGAATCAGATGCTATACATACGTACATATAAAAAATGAATTTGCAATATAAACAAAGACAAACCAAATAAAAAAATAATATTTATCAAGGTTAATCATAAAAAATATGGTGTTATGATAGTTGATTGAATGACACTTGATTGAACACACTTGATCGAAACGCCACTTGATCACAACGGTACTTGAAAGAAGCGACACTTGATTGAAACAACACTTGACCGAAACGACACATGATAGAAATTGACAGTTGATAAAAAAAAAAGATTTACTTTCGTATGTTTTTGCGATTACACAATGTCTTTGTTGCTGTAAATTAGATTTATAAAAAGCAGAGGTCATCAGTAAGAGAACAGTTTGTGTTTATTTTTTTAATATTTGGTCAATGTCAAGGTCAGGGTTTTTTAAAGAGTTTCCTGGGCTCAGCATTTTTAGGGGGAAACAAGTAGATTTCATGCCATAGTTATGTTTAGTTAGATGCCTATTGCTGCCATTCCTTTGTATTCAATTTACATTGTACTCAGTTATTTAGGGGGGGCATTTTGTGATGGCCCCACCCTTGCAGACCCTTACAGAAATAAGAGACAAACTGAAAGGGAAGATCTTTTTTTTAGAGATTAATATTTTTTTGGGACAAAAAATTGACAAAACCGAAACAGAGTCAAAGTGAAAAGTTATAGTTTTTTTTAGTGATCACTATGGTTTTGGGACGAAAAATTAAGACAGATTCAAAGTTGTAAATTTTCCTTTTTCTTATTCGATCAAATGTCATTTCGATCAAGTGATGTTTCAATCAAGTGTCGTTTGATCAAGTGTCGTTCGATCAACTGTCAGGTCATGAAAAAATATACTGATAAAAATGAAAACAATTCAAAAACATTACAATTTACAAATTGTTGCAAATTACAACATACTGACACAATTTAAAACTATTCAAATACATACAATTTTTTAAAATTATGAAATGAGTTTTTGTTAATGTTTTTAGGAATTTTAGACCATATCTTTAAACCATTAAAATTTAACATCTTTTAGTAAAATTAGAAGATACATACAGTTAAAAACCAGGGGTGTGGACCCGGAGCCTGGAACAGGAAGAAATTTTAGGGTCTGGAGCTGGAGCTGGAGCCAGAGCCACATATTTTAAAAAAGTGGGGTCAGAGTCGAAGTCACATATTTTAAAAATGTAAAGCTGGAGCTACATATTTTCAAAAAATTGAACTGGAGGCAATTTTTTAATATGTTGGAGATGGAGCCTGATATTTTGAAAGGCTTGGAACCAGTAAAGTTGCACTAGTTTAAGTTCCAGCTTTGTATTGAATTAAAAATACACAGCTAAATTTTTTTATTCAAATTAAATATTATGTTTTAGAGTTGCCTCTAGTATATTTGGTAAATCAGAAATATATAGTGCTATTATCCTTTGCTTGAGTTGGTTAATGTTCTGCCTCCCAGAGAGGCATGGAATACACTTTCACAGTAAGCAATTACCCCAACCTGGTTCCGAAGATGCCAAGATATTGCTGTCCGCTAGTAATTTAGTAGAGATATTACTGTAATTTAGAACTGCTTGCCAAGACCACCAAGCAGGGGAAAGTGCTGTAAAGTGTCTTTTCCAAGGACACAACAGAATGGCACAAGTGGGTTTTCAACCGAGACCATGTTGATTATCAGTCCGGTGCTTTAACCACTCGACCATGCTGCCAACTTTTAAGAGTCATGGTCAGTTTTAGAGTGAAACATTTCTAAAAAAAGTCAAGTAGGCAGCGTGGTCAAGTGGTTAAAGCACCAGGCTGATGATTAATATGGTCTCGGTTCAAAACCCACTTGTGCCATTCTGTTCTGTTCTTGGAAAAGACACTTTATGGATCTTTTCCCTGCTTGGTGGTCTTGGCAAGGAGTTCTAAATTGCGGTAATATCTCTATTAAATTACGCGTACAGCAATATCTTGGCTTCTCCGGAAGCAGGTCGGGGTAATTGCCTACCCTATGTATAGCACCTCCGTCGCTTTCCTGCGAGTCAGAAGGATAACTGTAGAAAATAAAAGAAAAAATAAAGTATTGAATTTGATCATAGCACACATAAATGAACAGTTTAAGGCAGGGGTGTGGAGCCGGAGCTGGAGCCAGAGCCTGGAGTGGGAAGAAGTTTTAGAGTCTAGAGCTGGAGCTGAGCCAGTCATTTTAAAATCCCGGAGCTGGAGCCATAGATTTTATTGCTAACTCCGCATCCCTGGTAAAAATGAATCAATTTTTTATGTGGTGAGTATTACGAGTATAATTATGAATTTGTTCATTGAATGTTCATTGAAAGTAATCCGAAAAAGTTTTAGGAAGCATATTATGCATATACTTAAACATGAACTTTGCATAAGTAAATTTAATAACATTGTTTTTTTTAGGACATTAAATTTATGAAAGAAATAATTTATATTCGTTGATTTTGGTAAAAATAAACAAGAACGAATAAACGTATTTTGATGGACCTGAATAGGAGCCAGCATTGATTTATTAGCTCTTCTCCAATGCAATACAGAGTTTTAGACGTCCGATTAAAATAATGCAAAATAGATAGTTTTTAATGTCGCTAGGCTAGCACAGTGTCTGCGTACTATGCCACAAACTTTAGAAATTTTAAGTGCTCATTTCAAGTTACCCCAAGGTACTTCAAACTACATTTTCTTTCAATAAAATGACCACCGATGGTGATATCAAAGGGATCAGTAAAATTTTTTTTTGTTACTGAATGGTACAAAATAGGTTTTAGAGTAGTTTGATAATAGTTCACTTGACTTCAACCATACATCTATTACAAACAATTCTTTATTAACATTATTTTGCACAGATATCAAATAGAGTAGTCTTCATATTAGATACATTTAAAAGATTATTTATTTAGAGTAGGAATAACAGGGTCCAAGAATTTAACCCTGTGGTACTCCACATTTAAGTGTAGTCAAATCAGATGAAACATTTTTTATTTTTGTTCATTGAATTCTATTACTTAGATATGATTTTATGATAAATACAACCTTGCCTCTTAATCTAAACTAAATATGAAATTTTTTCTATTGATATATCATGGTCATGATTAATAGTGTCAAAAGCTTTGCTTAGATCTAAAAACACAGAGCATGTAAAGTTGTTGTTGTTAAAATTACGAGTAGATAGTAGTTTATCAAAGATGGTTGCTAAATACAAAATGTTTAAAAATCATACTTATTATGAATTAAATACCTACTAAACATTAAAGTTACTTTTGCAACTCCCTGCTTTAAAATAAAGCCGTTGCCGATCAACAACATTGTATTTTTAGCAAAATGAGGGGGACATCGGTTCTATATTTAAGTAGACCTAACATCATTTAATCTCAAGTTTAGCAACTAGGTATCTATTAATGCAATAAAAAGTGAATGCTGTTCAAAATTATTACCATATTTATGTTTTTAGGACTGAGATAATAACTTAATGGATAAATTTTTTTAAAAAATCCATTAAATTAAGTAAAATTTTTCCTAAAAATTGCTTTAGTAAATCATTTGTATTGAGTGTTAAGCATAATAAACGGTCTATATCCATTGTTTTTATTGCATATTTTTAAGGCTTATGAATCAAAACTTTTTTTCAAAAAATTTTTTTAGGGGTTTTCAGAATTCTTGGGGGGGTGGTGGAGAAAAATGTTTTTTAAAAATAAATAACTTTTTTATATTAATATTTATAAAATGTTTGATATTATATTTGAATTCCTTGTTCTTTTCTGATTTCAACCATATATAACATGTTATAATTTAAACATATCTTGAAGAAGATATAAGGGTTTTTTGAAAAGAATTTTTTTGCTCCCCCAAAACTTTGCCCCCTATAACTCAAAAAGTATTAGTCGTAGAAACATAATATTTGCACCAGTGGGTTTTTGCTATAAGATAACCACATACACCAATTTTTATCAAAATCGGAGATGTAGTAGTTAAAAAAAATTTTTTTGTGGCGATTTGTCATGGAATGACCCAGTGGTGATGTCTCCTGCCTGGAAGACCACAGAATCACAGGCTTGTGTGGTCTAGTGGTGATATTTTCTGCCTGGAAGACCACAGGTAGTCGGTTCGATTAGCAGTGAGATAAGCATCAGTGACGAGCTCTAACAAGAGCGAAACTCGAGTCTGGTGCTTCTCGTTTTCAAAGCAGCTCGATTTGTAATCAAATAAATCCTCGTGTTTAACTATAGAAAATTGAAATTTTTTTGTAATAGTGAGCGACTGAAGTGTTTATAGAAATTTAAATTTATAAACGAAAATTAATACAGAACTGAATCATTGCGTGCTTGAATCTGTATTTTTATACCTTCTACAACTACAAAAATCCAACAATTTACTGAAGTAGCTATTGGTAAAATTAAAGAGCCATCTCATGCTTTGCTTATTTTATTTTTATTAAGATAAAATACGATTCTTATCTAGAATTCGCCAGCGATAATTTGTTTTGAGATATACAATTTAAAAAATTTCAAATCAAAGGATAAAAAATTTCAACAGATCTGAAGCAGAATTAATAGTTCTAGACAACCATTTTTTTCATTTGTCAATTTGTTTCAAGTCCGTACCATGCATTTTAACTGTTTACTTTTTTGAGTCGCTGGACAGATTCGAAGACGTTAGTTAAACTTAAAGTCATCAAAAAATTACCAGGACCTGCTTTCGAAAATGGCAAGATATTGTTGTTCGGTTAAAAGTACTTCAGTTATGATTTTTAAGTCTTTTGGTATCAATTAAGTTTTAGGCTTTTAAAATGCATCAATTCACTGGTTTTTAGATTATTGTTGCTTCTTTGTAGAATTTTAAAAACACCTAAATAAGACCACAATTCTTAAATATACAGGGGTGCCCATAAGTAACCTTACACTTGATATCACCAAAGAGTAAAATTGATAATTTATAATTAATTATTATTGATTACATCAATAATTGCACATGTAAAAGTTCAGCATAATGCAAAATGCAATGTTACTACTGACTTCAATAAATCAATATTAGAACACTTTGTTTACACTGTTTGCCATCTACGTACCATATATACCCATGTATTAGCCTCCCTTGTGTATAAGCCGCACCTTCATTTTAATAGTGACCCGTATATAAGACGCGTCAGTTCTACATAATATGAATGAATTAAAATCAGAGAAGAAATTCAGAAAATCAATCGTCGTCGTCGTCGTCGTCGTTTGAAGGGTATCCACTCCAGGTCAGACACAAACAGGACTGTGGTCGAGGGTTTATCCTTTTACTACCCCAGACTGCTACACTGCCTGAATCAAATGCTGGAAGTGGTGTTATTAAGCCAGCATCGAGTTTCGTCATCCAAAACCGTCAGACCTTGTGCTCCATGTGGTACCCGATGTATAGGGCACGCTGTTAGTACATGGTCTGCGGTTTGCTCTGAGGCGCCACACGCACAATTCGGTGAAGGAGCGAGACCCCATTTGTGCATGGACGAATGGAATCGCCCAACACCAGTCCGCAGGCGATTGAGCTTAACCCAAGCTACTCGGGGTAAGCCCATCCCAACAGGCCTGGCACCGGTCCCGGGCACAAAAGCACGGAGCCTGGAAGCATTTTTACAGTACTCCGTTTTCCATTTGTGATTTGTCCATTCAGAAGCGCGGATGCCAAGTCGGGCAAGGTTGTTCAAAAGATTCCGCGCAGCTGGCACAAACGGGCGTCTAGATCTTAGTCTCACTTGCGAGTATCTGAGGACCCACTTAACAGACCATACAAGATATGATCGGGGTCCAGAGATCCATGAGGAGCCAAGGAAAATGTCGCTCCCAGTCGGCAAAGCTCAGCTGGCTGGATGCCTGAGAGTACAGCTAGGTGGTCCGTTGGAGTGGGACGCAGGCATCCTGTGACTATGCGCAAGGCGTCGTTCAAGACACTGTCGATGAGGCGAGTGTAAGCACTGCGACACCAGACTGGCGCACAGTACTCAGCTATTGAGTAGACTAGAGATAAGGTGGCTATGCGTAGTGTTTTAGCACCAGCACCCCATCCCGAGCCCACGAGTCGCCTCAACAGTGTGACGCGCGAGGACAGTTTTTTTACGCAATGCCACTAAATGGTGACGAAACGTGAGCGATTTGTCTAGTTTTACCCCAAGATAAGTAGGGGTTGGACAGAACGGTAAAAGTCCACCGTTGTTGTAGACCTTTAGCTCACGTTTGGCCTCTCGGTTATTTAAGTGAAAGGCTGCCGTCACCATCTTAGTGTGACTGAGCTTCAACCTCCAAGTCTGGAGATACGCTGAAAGTGTAGGCCTGTTTCGGCTTAAAGTCCCCTCCAAGTCCTTCTAGTTTCCAGAAGAATGCAACAATGCTAGATCATCAGCATAAGCAAACTTTGTGGAAATCATGGAAGGAAGATCGTACGTATAGATGTTAAATAGGAGAGGAGCCAAGACCAATCCCTGAAGAAAGCTGCTTTTAAAACGGTGTAGCCTGCTTTGCTTGCTGTCACCGGTGGTAAGGGGGAAACTTCAATTTTGGACAAGCTCAGTAATTCACTTTGTACACTCAAGCTCAGTAAAGCTCAGTAAAATCATTTTGACCATGTGCTTGTCCGAAAGTAGTCTCAGCAGCTTGCAGGTAAGGCCACGGTGCCAGACAGTGTGATAGGAAGCTGTCAGATCGACAAATACGGCACTGGCTTTCGTTTTAGTCTCAAAAGAATCCTCGATGTTCTGGGTTAGTAGAACAACTTGATCTACATTTGACTTCCCGCGTCAAAACCCAGCCTGCTCTTTAGGGAGCAGTGGATCGATTAATGGTTTAACACGGGCGTAGATAAGCCTCTCGAGGATCTTGTAGGGGACACAGAGGAGATATCGGTCGATAACTCTTTGGGTCCCCCACGGGCTTTGTTGGTTTTGGGATCGCGACCACAAGCGCTCTTCTCCAGATTTTTGGGAATTTTGGGTCGGCGCAAACAGGAAGAAAGGAAGTCACGTAACCAGGACTTTAAAGCAACTCCGGCATGGAGTATAAGCTCTGAGCAGATGGAATCAGGTCCCGGAAATTTACCTGGTTTTAAATGTTAAAGGGCAGCAGTAAATTCTCTCTGTGAAAAATTAACAGAGATATATACTGCGTCTGGTGTTGTGGCCCTCCAAAGGTCAGACACTTCTTGAGAGACAAGTCGAGATGACTTGCGGTCAACAGCCTCGTATTTCCTATTTCTAACCAGCTGAGATGCAATAGCATCTGCTGAAACGGAACAGTGACGAGGAGAGTGTCGTGACCTACCAGTAAGATTGTTCAAAATACTCCACGCTTTTCGACTAGAGTGTGAGAAGTCAATGCTCCGAACTGCCTCGGACCATCAATCCCTCCGCTTTCTGTCAAGCTTGGCAAGCAGAGCTGTAGCAGCCAAAGTTGAGTTATCTCTCAGAGGAGACTGCACGAAGGTTTTATAGAGGAATTCACACTCCGCATCCCAACACGGAATATAGTTATTTCGATACCCGCGTGGGATAGTCTTTTTGGCTGCTTTCTTAATGGTGTTACAGAAGTCCTGGTAAGCCGCATCCACATCAAGTGAATCAGGCGGCAACAAAGTCTTTGCGAATTTATTTGTCAAAGCAATGTAGTGACTCCATTTGGCCTTGCGGAAGTTCCATTATTAACAGGCATGCTTGGCACTGCCATAGCAAACCTTGGTGGTGTAATAAGCAAAGGTCGATGTTGTGACCTGGGGAATTTTCAAGGACACGTCTATCCGGTAAGCGACTGTTTGGACCTACGTTAGCGAAAGCTAGATCTGGATTGGTGCCAGTGTTCCAGCGGCCGGAATAAAAACTGGCAGCGTCCTTGGCATTATATAGGAGGGCAAGACAATTAATACTTGCCCAGCCAGCCAAGCACTCACCGTCCGGACTGTTGTCATAACCCCAGTCAGCATGACGACAGTTAAAATCGCCAGCGTAAAGACAGGAGTGAGGAAACACTGGGAGATCCAGGGATCGCAATTGGGTTGGCGGTGGCTTGTAGACGTTGACTATTTTATAGCCATCAACGTCTACACACACAGCCACTCGATCTCCGATGTCAGTGGCGATTGGTCGAAAAGCGTGTATCTCAGTCGCTCGTGGACAAACGTGGCAAGGCCATGCTTCCTGCTTAAAGAAGGCCCAGCCAGTTGGTAGTTTGGAAGTACAAACTTCTCTGCATCAGTGCAGTGGGTCTCCTGCAGTACGATGACGAGTGCCTCAAACTGCATAGCGAGATGATGAAGAACGTTCATCTTGCTTGCAGTGAGGCCTTCGATGTTCAGCTGAAGAATAGTGGGTCTTCGGAACTTGTTGGCAATGTGCCCTAAAAGGGCAGTTTTATCCTGGCATTGCCCCGTCCTGAAAAGGACGTTTGCCGATTAGCAGACCCACACTGAACATAGGAATGGGTGGATACCCTTTCGTTTTGGTAGTTTCGGTTTCGGTCTGTCATTTTTAACAGCAATGAACAGACTTACTCACGGCCCAGGCTGCGAAAAAGCACCTACCATCAGAAAATCAATAGGAACAAGCAACTCTGCCAAAACATTTTTCAGATGAAAAAGTACAGGTGCTTGAAATGTATCGGTAAAGAAGGTAAACACTTCAAACATTTAATGTAATACAGTGATTATTATTAATTTTATTGTAACTGTTAATTTAAATGGATTGAAAATTGTGTAATTGTGAGATAAATAAGTAAATTTGTCATTGTAATTGTGTAATTGTGTGATAAATAAATGAATTCATCATTGAGACAAGTGTAAGGTTATTTATGGGCACTCTTGTATTTAATCAATTGCACTGTTATGAAGTAAGAGGTGTCATGAGATATTCTTTTTACGGTTGCTGGTGCGGCCTAAACACGGTGGGAGCTTTCTGTGTATTTCTTTCATGAACCAAAATGTACTAATAATACTATTTAATAGTTATTTTGAATAACTTCAAATATTTAATTTCGGTTTTGAATTACGAGTTTGAACTCGACTCGATACAAGACCCGGTACAAATTAGGCCGGAACAAGTTGCAGGCAATAACTGTTGCTTGTGAAGCAGGTGCCAATTATGACTTAGCCTGATATAACAGAAAAACCTAGTGCAACATACTCGTATCTGACACGGCAGGTCGAGGATCCGGTTAGGTAAAACATGCTCTTTGATTTTTTTGCCGTTATTCACACTTGTCATTACTTGATTTTATGGGATTTTTTTGTAGTATAATGTCTTTTTTGCGTTTTGGTAAAAGTTAAATTCCTTTTCAGATAAATAAAGTCTTCCTTATAAGTTTGTTTTTTTATTTATCAAAAAAATCTTCCAATCAGTATACTGTATGTAGACTTGTTTTATAACTATATTTATTTCTTAACATTTCTAAAAACAAAACAATTTCATGGAGCATTTTTTGACTTAACGCCAACCTTAGAAAAATCTACATCTTTTATTCAAGAAAAAAAAATTTTGTGTTGACCGATTTTATTAGTCAAAAAACATACATTCACCATCAATGAAAAACTTTCAAAGTTTTTAAATTTTGCATTTTTTTTTTCTTGTAAATGGCCAGACAATATTTCTTATGCTGTATTCAGTTTGATGCCTGCTTAAACACTTGGCTAAAACTCGGTCACATTCACAAAGATGTTTCTCTTTACCCGCTCCACCTAAAAAAAAACTTGATTACAGCTATAAATTAAAGATCAAATGCTTATGAACAAATTACATAGAATTTGATTTTTTTGTTTGAAAACATGATGAACTTAAAATTTCGTTTATGGTTAACACTTTGTGTTTGCATTAACAAAAATTTATAAAAAATCGCTCAACAATCCTCACTGCAAAAAGTTGTTTCGTTTCGACATGTGATCGTATACCGTGTTAACGGGACTAGCAGAGGAATTCTATTAAAAATTCGCGAATTGTCTGAATGGCACATATCGTGGCGTTTGCAACATCTAAAAAAATTTTTAAATTTTGAAACAATGGCGCATAGTTACTGTAAATAATAGAAGAACGAACATACACAAAAACTTAATTGCTTTATTCGGGTTTTGAAAAACCATTTTCATAAGCCTAAATTATAGCATGATGATGTGATAAAACGGTCATCAATCAAATAATTTCATGAGACCAGGACTCAAATTTTTAAAAAGGCCAAACAGACTGTCAAACGAAGCCCAGCGCAACAAAATGAAACAAAATAGTTTTTTTCTTTATTATTATTTCAAATTTATATTGAAGACTTAAAAAAAGATCATAACTTTCAACCAGTGTCCAATATTTATATTTTTGTTCAAAATTTAAGGTGAAAACTAAACAAAAAAAGTTCGTCACTTTCAATCAGTGTCAAAAATCTCTAGTTTGTTTTAAATTCAACATGACGACAATTGAAAAATTAGAAAACAACAAAAATTCCAACACTTTTGCTGACAAACTTCAAATATTTTTTACAAAATACTAATTTACAAGAATAGGATTTGATTCATAAAAATCGCCAAAACAAAGACCAAAAGACTAAACGTTAAAATTGAAAACCAACGACTGTAAAAATGGCCAAATTTTTCATAAAAGGTCTTAGAAAAGCTAATATTGCAACCCTGCATGAGACTCGTAAAAAAACAAACGTGATTTTTAGGGTTTACCAGAGGTTAAACTATCTGCTAAAGAAGGAAAAGAAGATTTTTTTATATGGAACAAAAAAACAAACAAACATTCATCCAAAAAACTAAACAACTTTTAAAGATACGATTTATTTTCAGAATAATTTAGAACTTCATTCAAGAGCAAGTAATAGATTGTTTGATGAATTCGGAACGTTCACAACAAAATTTATTGGGTTAAAACTTATTTGCTATATTTTGGTTACAAGCTTTATGCAATGCAAATAAAGTTGTGAATAAAAAAATGATTTCGTAAGATGAAAGAATAATAAAGCGGTTGAATAATCTTCAACTTGGCGTTGGTTATTACGATTGTGCGCCAGTCTGGTGTCGCAGTGCTTACACTCGCCTCATCGACAGTGTCTTGAACGACGCCTTGCGCATAGTCACAGGATGCCTGCGTCCCACTCCAACGGACCACCTAGCTGTACTCTCAGGCATCCAGCCAGCTGAGCTTTGCCGACTGGGAGCGACATTTTCCTTGGCTCCTCATGGATCTCTGGACCCCGATCATATCTTGTATGGTCTGTTAAGTGGGTCCTCAGATACTCGCCAAGTGAGACTAAGAACTAGACGCCCGTTTGTGCCAGCTGCGCGGAATCTTTTGAACAACCTTGCCCGACTTGGCATCCGCGCTTCTGAATGGACAAATCACAAATGGAAAACCGAGTACTGTAAAAATGCTTCCAGGCTCCGTGCTTTTGTGCCCGGGACCGGTGCCAGGCCTGTTGGGATGGGCTTACCCCGAGTAGCTTGGGTTAAGCTCAATCGCCTGCGGACTGGTGTTGGGCGATTCCATTCGTCCATGCACAAATGGGGTCTCGCTCCTTCACCGAATTGTGCGTGTGGCGCCTCTGAGCAAACCGCAGACCATGTACTAACAGCGTGCCCTATACATCGGGTACCACATGGAGCACAAGGTCTGACGGTTTTGGATGACGAAACTCGATGCTGGCTTAATAACACCACTTCCAGCATTTGATTCAGGCAGTGTAGCAGTCTGGGGTAGTAAAAGGATAAACCCTCGACCACAGTCCTGTTTGTGTCTGACCTGGAGTGGATACCCTTCAAACGACGACGACGACGACGACGAAGATTGAATCTTGAGAAAATAAGCAGTTTCTATTACTCGAAAATTACTTGAAAAAAATGTTAATGTTTCATTGTGTACCAGCTTCCGTATAACTGTTATGAATAGCTTTATTTGCCATTGACTTAGACCTATCTACGATTCTAGTTCCATTTCTATAATTTCTTCAATGATGTATTGTCAGAACAAATAAAGAGGCTAAAAAGAAGGCTAAAAAGAAGGCTGGTGCCGTATTTATCGATCTGACAGCTGCTTATGACACTGTCTGGCACCGTGGCCTTACCTGCAAGCTACTGAGACTACTTCCGGATAAGCACATGGTCAAAATGATTATGGAGCTTGTCCGAAATTGAAGTTTCACCCTTACCACCGGTGACAGCAAGCAAAGTAGGCTACGCCGTCTCAAAAACGGCGTTCCTCAGGGATCGGTCTTGGCTCACCTCCTATTTAACATCTATACGTACGATTTTCCTTCCATGATTTCCACAAAGTTTGCTTATGCTGATGATCTAGCATTGTTGCATTCTTCTGGAAACTAGAAGGACTTGGAGGGGACTTTAAGCCAAGACATGTCCACACTGTCAGCGTATCTCCAGACTTGGAGGTTGAAGCTCAGTCACACTAAGACGGTGACGACAGCCTTTCATTTAAGCAACCGAGAGGCCAAACGTGAGCTAAAGGTCTACAACAACGGTGGACTTTTACCGTTCTGTCCAACCCCTACTTACCTTGGGGTAAAACTGGACAAATCGCTCACGTTTCGTCACCATTTAGTGGCATTGCGCAAAAAACTATCTTCGCGCGTCACACTGTTGAGGCGACTCGTGGGCTCGGGATGGGGTGCTGGTGCTAAAACACTACGCATAGCCACCTTATCTCTAGTCTACTCAACAGCTGAGTACTGTGCGCCAGTCTGGTGTCGCAGTGCTCACACTCGCCTCATCGACAGTGTCTTGAATGACGCCCTGCGCATAGTTACTGGATGCCTGCGTCCCACTCCAACGGACCACCTACCTATACTCTCAGGCATCCAGCCAGCTGAGCTTTGCCGAATGGGAGCAACACTCTCCTTGGCTTACCGTGGATCTCTGGACCCCGATCATATCTTGCATGGTCTGTTAAGTGGGTCCTCAGATACTCGCCAAGTGAGACTAAGATCCAGACGCCCGTTTGTGCCAGCTGCGCGGAATCTCTTGGACAATCTTGCCCGACTTGGCATCCGCGCCTCTGAATGGACAAATCACAAATGGAAAACGGAGTACTGTGAAGGTGCTTCCAGGTTCCGTGCTTTTGTCCCCCGGACCGGTGCCAGGCCTGTTGGGATGGGCTTACCCCGAGTAGCTTGGGTTAAGCTCAATCGCCTGCGGACTGGTGTTGGGCGATTCCATTCGTCCATGCACAAATGGGGTCTCGCTCCTTCACCGAATTGCGAGTGTGGCGCCTCAGAGCAAACCGCAGACCATGTACTAACAATATGCCCTATACATCGGGCACCACATGGAGCACGAGGACTGACGGTTTTGGATGACGAAACTCGATGCTGGCTTAATGACATCACTGCCAGCGTCTGATCCAGGCAGTGTAGCAGTCTGGGGTAGTAAAAGGATAAACCCTCGACCACAGTCCTGTTTGTGTCTGACCTGGAGTTAGAACAAATAAATATTGGCGAGAACAAATAAATATTGGCCTTGGGAACACGGACCTGCTAACCCATATTTTCTTATTCCTGGTTTATTTTAAAATATATTCATATTGGATAGTGGGCCTTATTATGAACTTCATATATATTTTATTGAAAATCTGAATTACAAAATAAGACGGTACAATCTTAATTGCAAAATAGGAGCTTATAAAATGAATATTCGAAAAACTGATTAGATCAATTTGTTAAATTTATTGTGTTTTATAAAAAGTGTTCAGAAAACTTCCTACTCACTTGTCCAGATTATCTAACGTACTCCCACCAGTATTCCTTGGTCCACACCAGCAACCGTAGTACAAGTATTTTATAGCCCTTTTAACCCCATAACAGTCAAATTGTTTTAAAATGTTTCTGAACTGTACTCTTCGCCAGGATTTTTTGGAAGTCTACAAAGAAATAACAACAAACTGTAAGCGATTAAATTAATTCATTAAACAGTGAAACTTTTAAATTATTCGACAAATTGACGAAGAAATAATGTGATACCATTAATTCTGCAATAGATTTGTTAAAATTTAATACCCTTTATTCAGAATTTTTTTTAGATTTCACATCAGAAAAGATAATATCGCTTAAACATTACAATAAATCAAAATATAAGTCTCCTCTTTTTAAAAATTAATAGAAACAAAGCAAAACTTGGTATAGCTATTTTAATTTTAGTAATAGTTACATTGTGGATTTGAATTATATCTTTTGTGGTTTACAACTGAGATTAAATCCACAACGACACAATTTTGTGATACCATTAATTATTGGTTTGTTTTTTTATTTATCCTTGAAAACTTTCTTTTTATAAGCCAATATAGTATTATTATAAATAAAGTTTTTTACAGTGTCAAAATAAACATTATATTTAAGATTTAAGATAACTTCAGTTACTTACCAACAACGAAAAGTTAATGAAAATTATCAAGATCCAAATTATTCCCTGAAATTGCCTCATGTTAATGTAAAACTAGAAAAAAATCTAAACAAGACTTATTCTTTTTTATTTATTGATTCAATTAAAAATTAATCCTGCCTGTAAGAAAACATCAGGTTTGAATATTTTGACTTGTATGAAACATAAAATTAGTTAATTGATTTCAATTGGTTATTTTTAAACCGGACAAAATAAAATTTGTTTTCTTTTTGAAGGAAGCTTTATAGTCAGCAGTAAAACAGTAAACGCTATTTCATAACAAAATAAATTGATCAACGAGAGGCGAGTAGAGTTAATACTTTGCAGCTGCTGAAGAAGCCAGTATTTATCTTGCTTATTATTTAATTTAACACTCTTCTGGTCTATTTTTTATCTAGGCGAATACGAAATACAATCAGACGAGGACAAAAATAACAAAGACAAGGAAATCATTTCAGAGGCGTTGCTGATTTTATTGCGTGGGATAAATGATTGCAAGGCTGCAAGCTTGATTTTTTTTCAATTGCAAAAAGTAAATTTAGAGAAGTATTTCTCAAAGTGAGCCATTTGACTTCCTAAAGGGCAATTTGAAATCTCAAGGGAGAAAACATCGCTGCGGAAAGAATTGAGAATCTTGGTACAATCTACGTTAATTCAAAAAAATTGACGCTTCCTTTGCGGTTGAATGACGACTACTGATAAAAGAGGTTGTATTAAAGTAAAGACTTTTTTTGGGAACCTCGCTTGAATTTGTACGTAAATTTTATTGATAGTCACAAATTTCGATAAAAACCAAAAAAATAGTCTGCTCTTTAATCATTGATATTCTTTCGGGTGGAAGGTGGATGACGGTCTCTGAGTGATGAAAGGCAAGAATGCGACAAGAAGTTCGGAGCATTGAATTAGAGTATTGCAAAACAAAAGCTACTTTATTTTATATTGATGCGCTTAGAACAGGTTTTTTTTAATGCTATCACCTATAGAAAAGTTTTAATTTTTTTACTCTGTTTTTTAATAATCCTCAACAAATAAAATCATCCGATTTTCAGAATCGAGCCCGGACTGCATGTACAAAACAAACGCTTTGTACGCAGTTGGGCATTTGAATGCCGCGAAGAATTATCTAGAACGAGCGGGTTCGAAATGTCTCGTGCAAATAGGGCTGGTTTTAATAAACACGAATTTTGTTTTGAAGTAATAATTTTTTATAGATTACTTATTTGAATATTTCAAGCAAATCAGGAAAACCGACATTTCTAAAAAGCTTTTAAAAACAATTGCAATTTTTAAAGCACATGATGAGCTACTAGCTATTGATTTTTTAAATGTATTTTCATTAACGACAAACTGTCAATCATCTCGTCATTTAATGAAGATCTAAGCCTTGATATGAACAGACAGTCAGGATTGAAGCATTTTTAGATTTTACTGAAGGAGGCGGAATAAGCAAGCCAGAATTTCATTTTTTAAAGAGCTTTTGAGCATTTTTGTTGCTTCATAAAATGCCATCTCATGTTTGATATATGCTCAACTATTCATTGGATTTAATTTCCGTAAAAGGTTTCTTTTTCTAAATGTAAAATAATTAAGCTTTTCTGCTCTAGATTGTTTACGAGAGGTTTTGTACATCATCAACAGTTGACAGCTCTGCACAGACCACAAATGCATTTGTCTCCAGACCCATTTTAAGCTGATTAGACAAATTTTATCAACTTGGGTCCCGGCACCGCGGATATATGTAAAAATGATAACATAGCCATGAATGCTTGAGGTCTACGATCTCACAAGAAAGACTGAATATTTACGCAACATTATTTATAGAATAAGAGATTGCTAATGCCATTGACTTTGAAAATATTTTGTAAAATTTTTTAAATAAAAAAGTTACAAAAATTTTTTTGTTAAAGAGTACGTAATTGCCTTTCTTTATATTAAAAATAAAGCAATAAAACTATTCATATTGCCAGTATTGTCCATAGGAATGTCATTTCCATAGAGTTCCCATGGGAAACGTCCCGTGCGGTGGAATGGAATGGGACAGCACACATTTGTATTTCCCATGAGACAATAGCCATGTCATAGCAACTTGATTACGTCAGAGCTATTCTTAGTTTTTATACTTTTTACCTTTTAAGATCTTTTTTCTTTATATAATTGTATAGATTATTTATTTTGTGGTGGGACACTGGATAAATAAATAAATACAGATAGGCTTTTGTATTTTTATTTTTATTTATTTATTTATTTATTTAAGTCAGACTCACGGTCCATAACAGAAAAAAAAACACAAACAAAAAAAACAAAACAAAATAAAACGGCAAAAACTGCACAGAATAATTCAAATTCAAAAATTTACAAAGCTTATTTCAAGCAGTATTGCCCATATAAAATTATCGACGAAACAAATGTACACGTTAGAAAAACAACCAGTATGAAAAATAATAAAGCATGTGCCTATAATAAGCAAAAAATTGACTATCAAAAAAGCAATAAGGTTCATCATGTTGGTGACAAGAAAGTTAGAGGAGTTAAGGCAGCGATTAATAAAATTATACAAATTTTTTCTCAAAAGAGCTTCAAAAATACGTATATAATTTACAACTTGTAATTCACGCGCGCTTGTGTATCCATTTATAGGTAGGTTGTGTAACATCCTATAGCAGTCATTGTAGGCCACACGAATACTGTGAAAACTTGATTTTAGGTATTTACTCCACAGATGTGAACCATAAAAATTTGTGCGATATGATTTAAACAATAGGTTTTTAACTTCAAAAGAACACTGTGAAAAAGCAGATTTCAATTGGTTTGCGGAACAATAAAAAGATCTTACTTGTCTATTTATATCATCATCGTCTGTTAATGCATTGGTTAAATATACACCAAGACATTTAACTTTTTTTACTAATTTATTAAGATATATAATTTTAACCCATAGACAATCCCGCGAGATGGAATGAGATGGACAGGCATAAATTGCCATGGGATGGGATAGAACAGAAAAATATGTCCCATGGACAAGCCTGCATATTACCTTAGAAAAACAAGCATTTAATTTTTATTTAATTATTTTTTCTAGTTTGCATGTGTGTGTACTTGTTTATTCATCAAAATATAAACATCCATACATTTCACTACGTCGAATAGAGACACCACCATCAGTTTCTTAATTGGGAACGACAATTCCTAGCACCGGCCCTGTCTGTCTCAATACAGCTTATTTTATGTGTGATGAATGATGATGTATATCTTGTTGCGTTTACAGCAATAGACGTGGCTTTAAAAATCTTAATTTTTCTTAAAAGCAAATTAAATACGTAAAATATCAAGTAATGACAAAATTACTCAAGGAATAAGTTAAAGTTTTTAAGTAAATAAATATTTTATTACTTATGTATTTAATTACTAAGTAATTAACATTAGCTTTACAGGCTTTTTTATCTACCTACTTTTACCATGGTGTCGATTTTCACACTTTTGTAGTTCTACGCAAAAATGCTGTAAATTTCTTAGTACCTACTGTTTAATTTTTCAAGCTATCTTGTTACATCTTCAAAAATATCATTTAGAATAATCAATGATATAATTACTAAAAAATTTGCGTATAACTACCCAATGGTACTTAGATGCGCATAATACTGCTGTTACATAAATTTCTACTTTGTTTATTGAACAAAAATATGGCTGTATAATTTGAAGCAATAAAAATACTAAATAAACAATGTACCAAAAAATATTTTTTAGCTTATAACCAAAACTGCATTAGAGCAATATAATACATGTAGTATGCTTTGGAGTCAAATAAGTACAGTTGAAATTACAATCGAAACATCTGGCACTTCTTGCACTTTAGATACACCACTCTGCAATCAGGTAGTGCACAATTTTCAGAAATTGCTTCCTTCAAATTATAGAAACAGAAGCAGTAGCATTCCAGCAAACATAGGATCGTTTGGATTTTTTAAGTTTTCTTGTTTGTAGCTGATGGCACGCAGCGGAACATGACACGCAGCCAAGAAAGCTAATGGTCACTTTCGAGATGTCGATTCTGTCCAATAAAGACAAACCATTCGGTCAAAAGTTAACGCCAGTTTTATTTTTATTGTAAAAAAAATGCCATTTAGTTTTTGTTTATTTTTTAGACTGCTCTAATTAATGTTCGCCAAAAGATGCAGAGAGATAATAAGTAAACATCTTTTTGGTAGCTTTGGCTGTTATTTTACAAACAATGTTGCAGAAGCTCGATTCCATAAAAACCTGCTTAAATATTTTCTACCTTCTGAAGACGCGATCGCATCGTTGGACAATTCGTTCTTTCAAATTGTTTTTGCAATCAATACTTTTTCCTCAGCCAGTTTCTTGCCACAGTTAGAGAAATAATCAAAGATAATGTAGTTATCTTTGTTCTTGACATTTTGTGCTAGGAATATTTCTCTACGTTTCTCTTTTTTTTGTGCACCACGATAAGGAGTAATACAGGGTGTTTATAAAGTCTCTTTACAATTTAAAAAATTATTACAAAGTGAAATGATGAGATATCGCAATGAGGGTTGTTTTATGTTAATCAGTATTTATTAAAGTTTTTATTGACACCTTTTATACACTTATAAACATTTAATCAAAAATATCATTTCTCTATTTAATAAATTTCTATGTGGGCACCATTAGTTGCACGAAGCACATCTAGACGGTACTCAATTTCCTGCCATGTTCGTTGTAGCATAGCCTCATCAATGGTTGCAATGGCATTGGAAATCCTTTGTTTTAGGTCAGTCATGTCCCGTACTTTTGTTTGATACACAATATCCTTTACGTAACCCCAAAGAAAGAAGTCCAGGGGAGTGATGTCTGGTGAAAGTGGTGGCCATGGAATCGCTCCATCTTTTCCAATCCATCGGTCGGGAAAAGTTTCATTGAGGAACTCACGAACATGCAGTCCCCATTGTGGTGGTGCGCCATTTTGCTGGAATATGATGGTTGGTTGAAAGTCGATCAGTTGTGGTGCCATATATTTGATCAGAAGGTCAAGGTAAACATCTGCAGTAATTGATGCCCCGTTAAAGAAAAATGACCCAATTATTTGATTGCACATGATTCCACACCAAACATTCACTTTTGGACTATCTCGCTGAAGTTCTCTACTGGCATGGGGTTTTCCGATCCCCAAATTCTTACATTGTGTTTGTTTAACTTTCCTGAGACATGAGAAGTTTTCTCATCACTAAAACAAACTCGCTTGAAAAATGCTTCATCCTCAGAAATTCGTTGCAGCATGTTCACTGCAAATTCTTTTCGTCTTGGCATGTCGTTTGGCTGAAGTGCCTGTAACATTTGCACTTTGTAAGCATACAATCTTAAATTGTTGTGTAGGACTTTGTGCACTGTTGAACGTGGTAGTTCCAATTGTTTAGCAACAGTATGGATGGACTTCATAGAAGAACGTTAAAAGGCTTGCCTTACACGCTCGATGTTTTCTTTAGATGTTCTTGGTCGCCCACTCCTCCTTGTATTGAACACTGTTCCTGTCTCCCTAAATTTCTTGTGCCATAAACGAATTGAAGGACGTGATGGTGGGTCTCTTCCATACTTACTTCTGTAGTTTTGCTGGGTCTGAACATCTGATTTTGTCTCAATGAACCAGGACACACATTGCGCTTTTTCTTGAGGAGTAGTCATTTTATGGGGGTTCAGTTCATATAACTCAATCATTAAACATAAGAAATTTTAATTAAGAAATTTTATCTAAAACAATAAATTTTAGTTTCAATAAAAACTTTATGAAATACTGATTAACATAAACAACCCTCATTGCGATATCTCATCATTTCACTTTGTAATAATTTTTTCAAATTGTAAAGAGACTTTGTGGACAACCTGTATTTTTTCGCGTATTTTGTTTGTAAGTGATGTAGTATGGAATCGAACTATACTCACCAAAAGACTGTAATTAGTTTATTTGTTTCGCTTTTGTTGTTACACACTTGTACAGTACAGTCAGTAAACTTATGGTTATATAATTATATATATATTATAATTACTGTATATATAATTATATATTTATATATGGTTATGGTCAGTAAACTTATGGTTAAATTTATATTTATTCACCATGATATTTAGAGGGTAATATTCGTATTCATATACATAGTAGGGTTCTTTTCACCGTTTAGTCACAATAAAATGTCTACTTCAAAAAAATGCTTCTGTGAGCACGTGGTCTACAAATATTTTTGATATCGCTTTAAACAAAGTCGATTTCATCGGAGCCAAAAGCTTTTTGTGACGCTCTTGGTGACTCTCTTTAAGCTCAGTACTGATGACAGCGTCACGAAAAGCTTTTAGCTTCGATAAAATCGACTTCGTTTAAACCGATATTAAAATTCGTACCACAAAGAAACTCTCTAAATATTTTTGACTGACCCACCTAAACTAAACAACACTGCATGGCTGCGAGCAATCAAACGGTTTTTCTATCTTGTTGTTAAATTGAAAATCTGATTACTTGCTTTGGAACAAGATATAGTCTAAGACAGTTGTCCCCAAACTTTTTGAGCAGGGGGCCGGGTATAGATATTTTTGAACCTCCTGGGGCCAAAGCTGGAGACTAAAAAAAAGGCAAAGGTCTTCACTTCGATTTGATCTCTGATTTCACTATTTTTCTCCCAAAATCATAGTAATCTCTAAAAAAAGGTCTTCACTTCGATTCGATTTCTGATTTTACTATTTTTCTCCCAAAATTCCCGATATAATTCTATCCAACTGTGGCTCAGGGTGAGTGCATATATATTTTTTAAAAAAGCTCCGCGGGCCGTAGTTTGGGGACCATTGGTCTAAGATTTGCTCTATTTCAATTTCTACTGATAAGATCAGAACAAACTTTATTGCTTCTTCATTAACTTAAAAAGCATACATACATGGCCTTGATTTAGTCCTAATAAATTTGTTTCTCAGTATTAAAAATTCACATATTAATAAATGAGTGAATTTGTAGGGTAAAGATTTTGGTTTTTATTGGGGAGGACGAGCAAAGGTGGCTATGCAGATTACGGTTAGTCAAAGGCCTTGAACTTAAAATGAAGCCAAAAAATGTCTTTTTTCCATTAACGAAAGCTGTTTTAAGTCTTTTGTCCAGAATTAAAACTAATAAAAGTCTTCACATTAGTTTGTAAAACGTTACAGGTTTTTGAAGGGCTCTGTAAATTTGGCTATAAAGGTTGTAAAAGTTTGAGAAGAGATGAAAACGAGTTAAAAGTGCTAAAATCTGCGTCTCTATTTTGACAGCTATCAACTAATTATTAGGGATGCGCCAAAATTTTGGCTTCTCGGCCGAAGCCAAAGGTAATTTTTGCCGAAATTTTGGTTTCGGCAAGCAATTTTCCTTTGTAAGGTAATTTTAGTAATTATATGTAAAGTATTCATCTTCTGAATTTTTTATGCAATTCGCTAATATTAGTATTTCATCTGATCTTCTAAAAGGAAACATTTTTGCGTTAGAATAGAACAGGGTTAGGGTCGATTTCTGCTTGACATCTGGGCCGAGGCGAGAGTAGGAAAGCAAACGAGATAATCAGGCGGTTGATTTACAACCGTGTGTTTGTTGCTGCAAATCAACTTTATGATATTCATCCTCATCTCTATTTATGCTCCTGACTTACCAGATAACGTCGGAGGATTTTAATTGGGAGCAAAACTTGGGTTTTCTTTATTTTATAATTGTTATGAAAAAATATGAGTTTATGCTAAAAAATATGACCGATATCTCTGCTCTGTGACTCCTAAAAGGTCTTTGAGAGGCTTATCTATTCCCGTGTCGAACCAATTATAGATTTATTGCACTTTAGAGAGCAGGCTGGGTTTCGACGCGGAAAGTCAACCGTGGATCAAGTCGTTTTATTGACAGAAAACATCGAGGATTTTTTGTTGATTTGTCAATCTGACAGCAGCTTATGACACTGTCTGGCACCATGGCCTTACCTAAAAGCAGCTTCAGACTTTTGCCGGATACGCACATGGTCAGACTGATCATGGAGCTTGTTCGAAACCAAAGGTTCACTCTTACTGTTTCACCCTAGTGACAAAAAGCAAAGCAAGCTTTATCGTCTAAAAAAACAGCGTTTTTCAGGGACCGGTGTGGGCTCCCCTCTTTTTAACTTCTATATGTAGGACCTGCTTTTCATTATTTCCAGAAAGTTTACCTTTGCAAACAATCTGAGAATGTAACACCTTTGAGAAGACTTTTTCTCTGGAAAATGGAAATCAAGACACGACTTTGAACTCCACTGAAAATTGAAAGGTTTTTGAGGGGGCTACTATTTTGAAAATTGGAAGTCAAGACATATGATACACTTTTGGCGTATTTGCAGATTTGGAAGCTGAGGCTCAGTCATATTATCGCTTTTAGCAAAATTAAAGTCAGGAAATTTGGATGCCATTAAAGCTGCGGAACTATTGAGGGAGAAAAAAATATTATCAAACAATGTCGTGCTTATCACCGATGAAACGTATTTGAAAAAAGAGTACAATATTCTGCTGGGAAGTATGTTGGTGCAGATTCCGATGGCAACATTTACAAAGGTATTGTTGTTTTGATGCTCTAAGGGTTAAAACAGTCTATTCCCGTTGTGGTAAAAGCTTGTCCTGAAACTGAGATTAGTGGATGGTGGCTTGCAAAAAACTCTCAGAATATGTCGCTTTGTGTATGAGTTGTTTTGAAGTACGTGGCATTGTAAGTAGTAATCATGTGGCTAATGTTTCATCTTTTAATATTTTATTACAGGACTATGCACACAAAGATGCAAGGTTTAATAGTGCATTCACAAAGTTCATGCAAAACATATTTGTTTTACGACAATGTCCATCAGGCAAAAAACATAAGAAACAATTGCTAAATGTTCAAAAATTTTTTTTCCAGCATTTTGCTTCTCCATCAAAAATACAGTTGTGGCATCATCACAAGCGGGATACATATCATGGAGAGAATTTAAAGATGCTCATGAAGAAGAAGCAAAACTAAAAGCCAATTTACGTAAAGCACCAAAACTTACATATGATGTTCCAGCGGCAGACGGACCCGCCAGATTGTCCAAACGCGGTCGCCTTATCAAAGTGCCGCTTCGCTACCGCAACTAATTTCAGACAATTCGTTGTTAAACCCCCGTTCTAACTCCTTGTTCTAATTTTTTCTTTTCCGCCCTTTCGTTTTCTTTCCTTTAGCATTTTGAAACACTTAGTGACGTAACAATTCATTGTATTCTGACTTCATTCGTTTAACGTGGTAGTTTAATTTAGCTAGCTTAGGGTTAGGTTAGCGTTTTTACTCATTTATATGTTAATTCAGTTAGAATAGGATTAGGTTTTTGTAATAATTAATTTGTTTGCAATTACTATGTTTAACAATTAATTTTTTTATTCTTTTGTTTGTTTCTATTTGAATAAGGAAATAATAAATAAGTTCGATAATTTTTGATTAAATTCTATTTTAATAAAATTGGGATAATTTAAGTAACAAATGATGTCTTTATTTGTTTCTATTTGAATAAGAGGTTTAACACTGCGCCAAGGGTTTCTGTGCCTCGAAATCGGCTATTCTGTGCCGCACAGAAATATATGAAGTTTTACACCCGGGCCATAATAAGCAAAATGTCAATTTAGCATTAGCAATTTTCCATGACACAACAATAGATGCAATTAAAAGTTATTTTCCCTAGCTCAAGATGTCACTGAATTTTTGTCGGCAATTAACATGTGGTGGAAAATAGTAAATAGCAAGCAGGAGTTTTATCCTGATGATATTACTAATGCCATTACATTAGGTGATGGAAAGGTAGATTTTTTGCGAGTTTTTGCTGAATGGCTGGAAAATTGGTTAAAAAATGGAAGTGCTTCTTTTCGGTTTTCTAACCAAACAGTGCAAGCATTAATATGGACTCTTCGTTCAAAAGCAGATTTTTTAAACGAACTGCTCATGGATGACCACAAGTACATCTTAACTACTCGCCTGCAAAGCAATTCCATTGAGCGCAGGTTTTCCCAGTACAGACAACTAAACGGTGAACATTTTCTCGTGAGTTTGAGAGATGAAAACCAGTAAAAAGATTTTGTTATGCCAAAATCTACTAAAAGAAAACATTAACTTTTGGGAAGAGGAGCTGGCAGTCACAAACACACCCCAGGAAATTGAAAAATTTAAAGAAGCTCTTGATTCCATGAGTGTCTCAATTCAAAAAGCAACCCTGACAGCCGAAACCGAGGAAGTGGTACAAGTAGTGTCTGGCTACATTGCCAAACAACTAACAGAAAAGACTAAATGTCGCCAATATATCAACTTACTATGTGGCAGTGAAGTTGAAAAGAATTCGTACTTTGAAATTTTATCGCGTGGGGGACACTTGATCGAACGACACTTGACCGAAACGATACTTGGCCGAAATGACACTTGACCGAAATGACACTTGACCGAAACGACACTTGATCCAAACGAAATTTGATAGAAACGACACTTGATCGAACGGATTAACGAAAAGAGCAATAGCACGGATGGAAATTTTATTTTACACAGAGGTTAATTAAAAAAAAAGAAAAAAAGGGCTAAGTTTAACCAAAACTGCTTGATGTGCTCCACAGATTTATGATTATCTTATACTGCTCTTAAAGCATTTAAATATTCGTAATTTTTGGAATTGATAAATTTCAGCCTGTTTTGTGGGTTCAGCCTTGAATGACGATAGAAGGTATTTTGTATGACAATAAAAGGATTTTAACTCAGACCCTGTCGTTTACGAAAATCAAAAAATAAAGAGCATTTAGTAGAAAAAAGAATCGTTTGCATAAACTTGACGATATAAACAAGGATAAAATTATTTAATGAATAATGTTTCCTAAATTTTTGTATGAAATCCGAACTTACACCTTTTTTGTCTAATTTATAAATGACATTTTTAAGCAAAGACCTAAAGGAGCTTTGGCCTTCAACTAAAACTAAAAATAGTAAAGGACTTCAACTGAAATTATTTCTATTTGAAGTCCAAAGCTCTTTTAGGTCTTAGCTCAAATGTCATTTATAAATCTATATGTTTGCGTGACGCGAACTTAGTATACAGGGTGGGACAACAAAACCTGGAATATTTTTAAACATTATTTTTGTTATATTTGTGAATGTAGATAATAACACTTTCTTTTCTATTTCAGAGTGAAGGTATATAGAGTTAATTTCAGGATTACGTTTAGCCATGTCTCCTCAGGAAGCAAAGAGACAACGAATTGCAGATTTGCTACTTGCTGGTGTTGCACCAAGGAGAATGCGACGAGTGTCGTGGCCTCTGTAAGCACTGTCTACACTGTTGAGGGTTGTGCACTCTGTACGATTAAGAATTCAATGTTGATGTTGTTGTCAATCGCCGTAACGATCGGTACATTGCCCAGGCACGTTCTGAAGTAAAAGGCATCTTCAGAACCAAAAACCCAGCCCAAGTCATCGTTCTTGGAGTTGTGGCCTCCGATGAAAAAAAGATGCCTCTTCATTTTTTTAAGCCTGGTGAAAAAGTAGATACTAAAGTTTATTATAAGGACCTGAGGTATAAGGTTTTGCCATGGTTAAAGGCCAACTATCCCACAGGCAATTATGTGTGGACCCAAGACGGAGCTCCAGCTCATACTGCAAGGAAAGTTCAGAAATTCTGCTATGACAATTTTGCAGATTTTTGCCTGCCAACTTCTGGCCATCGTCCAGTCCAGACCTGAACCTCCTGGACTATGCAATTTGGGGCACGTTACAGCACTCAACCAACAGTACTTTGCACCCTAGTGTTGCCTATCTGAAGAAAGCCCTTGTGCTAGAACGGGACAATATGTCAGAGGACTTCATTCTCGATAGTTGCAACGCCTTCAGGCGCCGTGTGCCGGCTGTGATTGATAAGAAGGGCGGCCATATTGAATAAATTGTCTCTTATTATCCTTATGCACTTGTGTTATCTTCATATGGATGTCAGTTTTGTTGTTTGTGAAAATATACTCTTATGTTACTTGTATATTTGTTTTTCCAAGTTTTGCTGCTCCAACCTGTACATTGGTATGTCAACCAGACATTTAAGCACTTCAGTAGAGTTAGGAAGGATTTGGACTTCAACTTTTAGTACCAAATGGTTAGGCTAGACCAGTGGTTCCTAACCTTCTAGTTTCTGTTTAGTTTTTGGTTTAGGTTAGACTAGGCCACTCTAGACTGGTTTCTGGTTAGGCTAGACTAGTGGTTTCCGACCTTCTCAATGTCTTCGACCCTTTCCATGATTTGGCTGAAACTTGTAGATTCCCTTAATAAAACTAGTTTATATTGTTACATGCATGTTGTCTGTACTGTAAAAGGAAACAAAATTTTACAATATTATTGAAGATCATAAGAAATACTGTACATTTGGAAAAATTTAATAATCTACGCTTGCAAGAAAATAATAACAGTTTGGGCAGCGAATACCGTGCAATGAATAAGATAAGAGAAAATAGAGCAAAAACAGCATTGCTACGTCATTTTAGTCTCAAACTAAGGTTTTGCAATTTTTCGATAGCATAAATAATACACTTTAAGGGTGCTCAGTGTTCTGAATCTGTAAATCGATAAAAGTTAAAAGAATTTGTTTTAAATTCTGTATAAACTGATTGGTATAATTTGGAAAAATAAAATATGGCAAACTGCTTTGTCAGTGTGTCAATTATGTTTGTGAAAGCATAATTTGTGGCATATGGAGTCTTATTCTGCAAGCTTATTGTATAACAGCTGATTAGAGTTGTCACAATTGCAGTTCAACCGGAAAGGTAATAACACTGAAAGTAGCTTGTATTGTTTAATTCATAACAATTAGCGAAGTCTGTCCAAAAAGTATCCGACCTTATCTCCTCCCGCTAAAAATAATGCCACGCCAGGAAAGTGATTTTGGAGGATTGTAACGTCGCAATTACTGCTCCAGCAAAAAAATTTTAAACCGATAATTGGTGTCATTTCTCTTTTGAAAGCATTTAGTGCAGTCGTATAGTGCATGATTGTCAATTTTTTGCTCCCAAGCGTAATGACAGAAAGCATTGAACAAAGATATTGTATCAAGTTCTGCCAAAAGCTAGGTATTAATCAAATTGAAACAATTCAAAAGATTCTGCAAGCTTTTGGAGATGAGGCCTTAAGTCAAACTTAAATAAAAGAATGGTTTAATCGCTTTAAAAAAAGGTCGAATGTCAGTGGAGAGTGAGGCACGGTCTGGCAGGCCATCCACAAGCCGAAACAAGGATGTGATCGAGAAAATTCGTCAAATTGTGATGGAAGATCACCGTCTAACATTCAGGAAAATTGTTGAAAAAGTGTGAATAAGCAGAGGATCAATTCGCTTTATTTTAGCCGAAGATTTGTGCGAAGAAAGCGGCCAGATATGTGGACAAGGAAGAACTAGCAGCTTCACCATAACAATGCTCCCGCTCATTCCGCTCATGTAATCAAAAGTTTTTTGGAGTCTGCTTACTCTTCTGATGTGGCACCGTGCGACTTCTGGCTATTCCCCAAGTTAAAAACTATGCTAAAAGGGACGAGATTTCAGCCACGTAAGGACATTATGAAAAAACAATGGCGAAGCTCAGGAGAACTCCATAGGAGGAGCTTAAAAAGTGTTTCAGTGTGTAAGTGGCAGAAGCGCTGGGAAAAGTGTGTGCACTTGCAAGGGGAGTATTTTGAAGGAGATTAAATAAAATTTATGATATTTATTGTGTTGTGTGTTTTATGCCCAAGGTTGTTTACTTTTTGGACAGACCTCATATATCAGATCATTTAGCAGGGTATAGTTAAATCATACGATAATGCTTTTTTCAAAAGGCAAAATAAAAACAAATGTTTGTTAATATTATTTATTCTATTATTTGACTACGGGTCAGATGTGAGTTAAGTTGTTTAACTTCAATATCTTTTTAAATGCTGCAAAGATTACCATGAATGTTTAATTTCCACTAGTTTGAGTTGCCGAAGTCATCGGCGTGGAGTAATACCTTCCACAGTTACGTGCCAAAACGTAACAACTTTTTGCAGTGAGCAATGTTAAGTTATTCTTTATTAGCTTTTCGTGCGGTATACAAGCTTTTGAGTCCATCAAGTTTTCAAACAAAAAAATCAAACAAATTAGTCGGAGTGTGTTCTTAAACATTTGAAAACAAATGTACTGCTCTGATCAACGTTTGTTTTTCAGGTGGAACAGGTATAGGAAGAGATCTTTGTGATTGCAACCGAGTTTTTTTTCTAAGTGCTTAAGCAGATTTCAAACTGAGTACACCTTAAATAACCTTATCTTGCCATTTACGAAAAAACTGCAATGCAGAATTTAAAAACCTTGAACGTATTTTGTTGATTTTGAGCTCTTATTTTTTGGCTGATAACACTGGTCAGCAAAAAATTTGCTTGGATAAAAGAAGCCGATTTTTCTAACTTTAATCGCTAAATCTGAAAGTGCGCCTCACTGTAATTTTTTTTCAAAAATACATGATAGTGATAGAAAATAAATATAGTAAGCCTATAAAACACCATTTACTAGTTATAAAATTTTATTTGATAGATATGTAAATCAAATTCATGTGAAAAGCCATATTTTGAGATAGGAAACTAATCTAAATTCTTTAGAATATACAAAATTCTTCCAGATGTTAATTTAAATTCTTACCAAAACGTAAAATATTTACCATTATTTTTCTGAATTAAGGCCGTCCAACTGGTTGTCCGCAAGGTATTTTTGGAAAAAGCGTAAATTAAATTAACAAATAGTTTAACTGTAAACTTTACTTATTTAGCAAAACATTCTAGGACAAGTGAAGATCTTTTTTTGGTCTTCAGTTGAGGTTAAAATAAAAAACTTTTTGACGCAAGTTAATACGAAAAAAATTTTCACTTGTATAGCCGTCGGTCTTTTATTTACTTGGAAATTTTATTAATCTTTATTTATTAAGGTCACCAATTTTTTCCCGTGTATATTTTTGGTAAGCTAGAATAGTCTTTGCTTTAAAAAGATTGGAAAACCTGTTCTGGATTCTAAAATACTGTACATGTAATATACAATGTATAAGCGCTTATTTCTCCAAAATATGAGTTAAGTAGAAAGTATATTTTTTTTCGTCCATAACACAATTATACTTAGCACGACTACTCCATTCATACCAAGAAAACAATAAACTTAACATGTACAAAGACAAACATTTTGGGCTTACATCGGCACTCATCAGATAATAAAATGGAAAAAAGATTGCAATAATTTTTTAAAAACCAGACGTTAATGATCTTATAACGTAAATTGTTTACCAAAACTATTTTTACGAGTTTTCAAAAAAAAATACAATGAACCAAATGATTATGAAATTAAACGGCGCAAACCTACGGAAAAAACCGATAAGGCAACACAAACAAAATAATAACAGCAACAATATTATGATAGATTTTAGAAAAACAACGTTCCATTTGCAAGTAATTGCCAAGTATTAGAAAGTAACAAAGTTGCCAAATAATTGCCATGGTAAAAAAGTTTTACAAAGTTTTGTTTTAAAATTGGAAATGCATGTTTTAATTAATAAAAAAAAACTGGCATGATATTTAGTATTGACACAAATATTAAAAGACATAACACTTTCTTTAAGAAAAATTTTAGTTTTCAAATAAAAACTGAAAGTTTTTCCCAGTTTTGCTCTTTTTAGTCTTATAATCATTTGTTTCACTAAATTTACCTTTTCAAAAAAAAACTTGAAAAAATTCTGGTACAAAATTCACGTAATAAGATCATTGACGTATGGTTTTCTTAAAATTATGGCAATCTTTTTCAATTTTAGTCTCATAAAGGCTGATGTAAGCCGAAAACGTTTATGTTAGTGTATGTTAATCTCATTGTTTTCTCGGTATGAATGACAATGTTTAATTTAGTGAACAAGCAGCTGGTGATACATTCTTATTCTAATTCAACAAATTTCTGCGCGAAGGTAAAGAAAGACCTATATTTAGCTTACAAAATCATCCAGAAAAGTACAAACGTTCAAGAATCTCTAACAAATCTAGTACTGGTATACTTCAAAGTGAAACATGTAAGGATATTAATTATTTTGGTGTGTTTTAAATATCTAAAATTTAGAATTTATAGACAAAATAAAATTATTTACCTTAACTATTTTTAGCTTATGTTATTAGGTGAGATTAATTAATAAAAGGTAAAAATTACTATCGAGTTGATTCAATCGAGATTTTGAATACAGTATACAATAGATTAAAAGAATTATAAAAATCAATTTACTTTTAAAAGTATGACTCTCAATTGGTGGTATATAGAATCTCAAATTTGTCAATATTAGTTTCATATCTGTCATGAGATAGTTATCATAATACGTAGTATTTTTTTTGAACTTCGATTACACTTTTGTTGTTTCTTTTTCCCTATTTTATAAGCGTCGATTTTTTAAAGTGTTGTTGTTGTCAGATATAACTTTAAATGCTCTCCCGGGACTTAAACTTTTCTATTTATAAAACGCTTTGCCGTATATGCCTCACCTAGTTTTTGAAAGTATATAAAAATTTAAAATTATGTTTAAATATTTGGGTCAATTGAAACTAAATATCGAATGTTACTAAGTTTTAAAAAAGATTTGCCCTAAGACCAATGTAGTGGAGGGGTCAAAAAAATTAAAAAAAACTGCAAAAACAGTTAAATTGGAGCACCAGACTTAAAGAATCTGGTCCAAATTACAAAAAAATTCAAACTTGTCTAAATAGCATAAACTCATATTTTTTCATAACAATTATAAAATAAAGAAAACCCAAGTTTTGCTCCCAATTAAAATCCTCCGACGTTATCTGGTAAGTCAGGAGCATAAATAGAGATGAGGATGAATATCATAAAGTTGATTTGCAGCAACAAACACACGGTTGTAAATCAACCGCCTGATTATCTCGTTTGCTTTCCTACTCTCGCCTCGGCCCAGATGTCAAGCAGAAATCGACCCTAACCCTGTTCTATTCTAACGCAAAAATGTTTCCTTTTAGAAGATCAGATGAAAATACTAATATTAGCGAATTGCATAAAAAATTCAGAAGATGAATACTTTACATATAATTACTAAAATTACCTTACAAAGGAAAATTGCTTGCCGAAACCAAAATTTCGGCAAAAATTACCTTTGGCTTCGGCCGAGAAGCCAAAATTTTGGCACATCCCTAATAATTAGTTGATAGCCATCAAAATAGAGACGCAGATTTTAGCACTTTTAACTCGTTTTCATCTCTTCTCAAACTTTTACAACCTTTATAGCCAAATTTACAGAGCCCTTCAAAAACCTGTAACGTTTTACAAACTAATGTGAAGACTTTTATTAGTTTTAATTCTGGACAAAAGACTTAAAACAGCTTTCGTTAATGGAAAAAAGACATTTTTTGGCTTCATTTTAAGTTCAAGGCCTTTGACTAACCGTAATCTGCATAGCCACCTTTGCTCGTCCTCCCCAATAAAAACCAAAATCTTTACCCTACAAATTCACTCATTTATTAATATGTGAATTTTTAATACTGAGAAACAAATTTATTAGGACTAAATCAAGGCCATGTACGCGTACATGTATGTATGCTTTTTAAGTTAATGAAGAAGCAATAAAGTTTGTTCTGATCTTATCAGTAGAAATTGAAATAGAGCAAATCTTAGACCAATGGTCCCCAAACTACGGCCCGCGAAGACTTTTTATCCGGCCCGCGGAGCTTTTTTAAAAAATATATGCACTCACCCTGAGCCACAGTTGGATAGAATTATATCGGGAATTTTGGGAGAAAAATAGTAAAATCAGAAATCGAATCGAAGTGAAGACCTTTTTTTTTAGAGATCACTGTGATTTTGGGAGAAAAATAGTGAAATCAGAGATCAAATCGAAGTGAAGACCTTTGCCTTTTTTTTAGTCTCCAGCTTTGGTCCGAGGAGGTTCAAAAATATCTATACCCGGCCCCCTGCTCAAAAAGTTTGGAGACAACTGTCTTAGACTATATCTTGTTCCAAAGCAAGTAATCAGATTTTCAATTTAACAACAAGATAGAAAAACCGTTTGATTGCTCGCAGCCATGCAGTGTTGTTTAGTTTAGGCGGGTCAGTCAAAAATATTTAAAGAGTTTCTTTGTGGCACAGAATTTTAATATCGGTTTAAACGAAGTCGATTTTATCGAAGCTAAAAGCTTTTCGTGACGCTGTCATCAGTACTGAGCTTAAAGAGAGTCACCAAGAGCGTCACAAAAAGCTTTTGGCTCCGATGAAATCGACTTTGTTTAAAGCGATATCAAAAATAATTGTAGACCACGTACTCACAGAAGCATTTTTTTGAACTAGACATTTTATTGTGACTAAACGGTGAAAAGAACCCTACTATGTATATGAATACGAATATTACCCTCTAAATATCAGGGTGAATAAATATAAGTTTAATCACCCAACTATTCTAAAAAGCAGCCGTAATAGATTAAAAATTCTTCGTTTTTTTGTTGTTTTTTTATTAGCCCAACATTTAAAAATTATTATATAAAGAAAACGAACGATTTTGGCTTACTTAAATCTTCATCAGGTTTGTAAGTTTCTTTCGGGAAACAATCTGCTTTTACGTTTGCTTGGATAGGGCATCATTTCTTTGGAGTCAAATAATCCTAAAGATTTATTGTTTAAGAACAATTTTTTTGGAAAAAAAACGAAAATACTTGTACACAAACTGCCGTTATTATTTGAATGAAAATTTGAATACCATAGGCCTCACCAACATTTTTTTCAGCAGAATATTGCATAGATAGACAACTTTGTAACTGTGACAGAGTTTAGCAGTGCTTAATCTTTATCAGATTCGGTACAGAGCAAAAAATAATGTTTGCAATTTCTGTGAAAATGATATAAAAGATTATGAAAGTTTTGAACTTATTAAAAACTTTTTCCACTTTGCTTATTGATGTAGTATGGAATCGAACTGTACTCACCAAAAGACTGTAATTAGTTTAATTGTTTCGCTTTTATTGTTACACGCTTGTACAGTCAGTAATCAAAGAATAATCTTCTTAACCGAGTTATTTGAGTTGCTTCTTTTGTACAATCTCTCAGTTCAGCTATTCTTTATGTAAAGTTTAATGTTAACTTGTATTTAATTGTGTTATATTTCTTTGCAGCGTCTTAAGTTGATTAAACCTAAATTACAGGAAATGTGTTGTTTTAATTAACGGTTCAACTCACTTATATATTTGCTCTTACTTATATCTAAAATGGCCTCTAAACAAACTTTTGAAAACAGACATTTTCCTGTCTCCGACATTTTCCTGTGAGTTAAAAGGATAAACAGTAGTATTGCTGAGATCCCCAGAATTGGACTCCATAAACTTGTTTCATTCTGTAGTACTAACCAAATACAGAGGTACTTTTGATTTAGTCTTAAGTTTTATCATTCTCAAACATCTGTTTAGTTAAACTTTGAAGCAAATATCACAATTGCATATTCTATTTTTACAATGCAAAACGAAAATAAAATTGATAAAAAAGCAGAAATTCATTTATTTGCTAGATAAACGCTTTGCAGTATATAAAATTTTCTTCAAAAAATTATAAAATAACAAAGACATTACAAAATATAGTATTTGTTAGAGCAATACTGTACACACAAGCAATTGTTTCCAAAAGTTGTGGTCAAAATAATTACAAAACTTTTGATAGGTATTTAAAAAACATTATATTTTAGATGCTTATTCTCCAAGCAAAATCCACTCTTTATTGACTTGGTGCAAATATTTCATCGAGTATATGCCAAAACCAATGAACTGTTGGAATCAATATACAAAAATACACTTTTATAAAAGAGCTATTATTTTTGGTTTTTAAACAAAAGATCTGGGTTCATTTCCCTTACCAACCGCATCTTACACATTATTATCGACACCCCACCGTTTCCCGTAAGCAGCTTTCCCCTCCAGGCGTAACATTGCAAAAGAAGCTTCGCAAACCCCGTCAAATCTAGAAAGATTTGTTGGGTTTGGAATGTACACAAAGCAAGGCGAGGCTATTAACCACACAATTTCACAATGCCGTCATCTTGAAAGTCTGAGCCGCAATCGGGGAACCTGTGACTTGGGTGTTGTTAAGAAGATGTTGACCCTATTGATTTAAAGTGGCAACATTAAACTTGTTTTTAAGTTTTGAATTGCATTTATAAATATTTTTAAGTCATTTTTGTTTACGTTTGGAAAAAAAGCCCCATTCTAAACAAGTTAGCATAACAAAAAGTTGGTTTGGTCACATAAAATAAAATATTTTTTTCCTTTCACGCGACCCAGATCCTGGCGGTGCACATTCGTTTTTATCGGCCAAAAAAAGTGGTTGCTTCCTAAAAAAAACGTTTCACGTCATTATTCGATTTTTTTCTAAGCAATTGAAATTAAAATACTGTACTTGCAAATTAGATTAATTTTTATTAATACAAGAAATCTGTTAAGATAGTCACAGATTAACCATAAAATGTATCTACCAAAAAAATTTTATGTTAAGTTTTGACATTGCACACTTCGCATTTTCCGGGGCAAATCAATCGCAAATACAAACGCTTTGCCGTTTTTCGAAAATCTTCATTCCTTGCGCTGTATATAAAAAAATTCCACAAGCTGTTTGAAGCAAAAATTATTGCAACAACAACCCTGCAGGTATTGTAGAATCTTCTGATTTTGCAAAAATTGGGTAAATATTGAAGCATCACAATAATTACTGTTGTACTTAAACACAAAGTGAACACTCCGACCATTATTCCAAGAGTGCACACTAAACCCCCTTTATCAATTTCTCTGTCTTGAATTTGACTTGCACTTAAACGCCTACGCTTTTTAGCTGTAATTTTATAAAGGACAATTAGAGCGATTGTAGAAATCCACATCAATAAAATCGGTATACACAATGCGCCTGCATAAATGAATGGAATCCAAGGTCCGATTGGTATAACCAACATAGGGTAAACTATACCATAAGTGTACTTCTCTACATACAATGGAAAGGTAGAAAATATTGTCACTGAAATCCATATGGCAACTGATATTTTTACCGCTGTTGAAATTGCAGTTTCGCTCTTATACGTCAAAGGTCGATAAATAGCTTTAAATCGATCGCCAGCTGCCGCAACCAAAGTGTAAACCGAGACACCTACGCTAATTACTTGCAAAACTCCAACTGCGTTGAAAAATTGCTTATCTTCATCAGTTTTATAAATAAGAGTTTCGGAAAACGGAGAATATGGGTTCTTTGTATAGTTAGTGATTTTTACATTGTTAGAAAAGCTATAATTACCAACAAAAGTGAAAAATCTCGGTCGGACATCAGAGTATAGCGATTTTATAAGAATGATCACTGATGTTGGATAGACAAAGACACCAACTAAAAGATCAGAAAATGCCAACGATATCTTGTAAACTGTTTGTGCGTTCATCAGTTTCTTGTTTATGAAATAAACCATCAACACCGTTACATTGCAAACAGATGTCATCAGAGCAACAATGGAGCAGAAAATGGAAAGCACGATGATGTTTGCACGACAACTGTAAAACAGGATCAAGTTTGAATTTATATCCCTTGTTGAAATCTTAACTCAGAGTTGTTTAGACAGCTAATTATTTTCTCCAGAGCAAAAGTTAATTCTATAGTGAGATAGAATAGTTATAGCCTGTGAGGAGGACGAACTATTAAGTTTAACATTAGTCATCGCTGTACTAACTTATTTTTGATGTTAGTCAGTACGAAGTTGTCGAATGATTATTTGCAGTTGTTGGCGCTGTACACTGCTTTAATATATTGTGAAGCTTGAGATTCAAGTTTTACAAGAGTTAATCAAGTTTGCTTGGTTTTTGTAAATATACAGTCTTCTTTATAGTTATAAACTGTTATTTGTTTCTATTTGTAGAAAAAAATTTTCCAGCGAATCATTTATACTTAGCCAGAAGTAACTGTTTTGGGAACTTTAGTCTCGCGGCAAGCTATTTTTAGAGCTGGCATAAAAATAATAACAGCTTTGCTTCAGCACAGGTGAGTTACCTAGTTCAACTGGTCCTTTCAGATTCCCGAGTAAAGTTTTGGCACTTAAATTGATCAAAGTTTAAATCAGAGTTGTAAACGGACCGACTAGTTCAGGCCCGAACCCGGCCCAAACCCGAATTTGATTTGAAGCCCTAAACAGACCAGAAAATGCCCAAAAGTTAAATTTAATCTAAATCACAAATTTTTTCACTCGTAGTAAGACATTTAGGGGGTTTTCTTGATTGAATCGCTGTGAACTTGTCATATCGGAAATTAAAAAGAAAAATGGCAAAACACATAACAGCCAGCTACCTGGCCTTGAAAAAAGATAGTCATTCATCTGTAAGTTCCGCACTGGACCCGAATTAGGCCCAAACTCGCCCGAATCCAGCCCGAAAACCCCGGCTCGACTTGCAACTCTAGTTTAAACCTCTAAATGCATGCGCAGGGTTGTCTGGACCCTGTAAAAATGGGTTTTTTATCACTGAAAATGTCTTTTGCAGTTCCAGCCTCAATACCGTGAATGAAAAATTTTTTTGAATAGATGAACTGGTTAAGTTGTTTAGACGCACACTCATTAACAAACAAAAAAATTTATTTTTAGTTTTTTTAATTAAAATTTTCCTTTAAATTTGCTTTTAAATGCTTTAAACTTTAACTTTAAATTTTAACGAGACACCTTAATTTAAATTGGCCATGTTAAGATACTGCTGAAATAACGTGATAACTTGTCATCATAAAAAAAATGTTATACCAAGATAATCAGATAAAGTTAACATAAAACAAAAACTATTTAATAAAATGAAATCAAGTGACGCCATCAAATGACGTCAAAATTTAAAATGCTATGTCACAAAGATTGATAAGCATACGTTTAAACTCGTGCGTTCTTTATAGTAAGTACAAATCAACTTATTTTCAAACGAAGAAAAATAATCTTACTGGTTTAACTTTTACAGAAAAACTAGCATTTTTTAATTTAAAAAAGGATCGATCAATTGTTATTTTTGCAAACCAGACAAAGGACAAGGTGTCACAATCATGAATACATCAGATTATATGGATAAAATGAATAAGATACTCAGTAACGAAATTATTTTTAAACAAACTGACCATGATGAAACTTAAAAAAAATTACCGTAAAACAATTTCAAGGATTTTTAAACAGACTTAAAAAAACTAAATACTTAGATGAAGAAGCATATTAATTCATACGACCAACAGTAGTAGCTACACCTACACTTTACGGCCTTCCCAAATTTCACAAAGAAAATATCCCTATGAGACCTATTCTTGGTTCGCAGGATAGTTTTAATTATAAAGCGGCAGTTTGGCTAAATAATATTCTTACACTTCTTCGAGAACATGTATCAATTTTAAAAGATTCTTTCAGTTTTGTCAAATTAATTTCAAAAGTACCACAATTGAACCAAAAATTCTTGGTAACTTTTGATGTTGAAAATCTCTTCACCAACTGACCAGTCAATTTTACAATCAACCTCATCATCAACCAATTATTTCCTGACACATCTTCTAGGGTTCGTCGCATGAACAAACAACAATTTCGTAAACTTCTTAAGTGGACTTGCAACCATACTAGTTTTCAATTTAAAGGAAAATTTTACAAACAGCTTGATGATAAGGCAACGGGATCTCCTTTGGCACCTGCCATGGCAGGCATTTTTATGAATTGGTTAATATTGTAGATAAAGCTCAGTCACAATCGAATTGTTCTTTTAGTGTTCTCCTTTACGTTGATGATTTGTTTTTGTCGTTTGATCATCACAAGGATATAGATTAGGTATTTAAGATTTTTAACTCCACTCATAACAATATTGCCTTCACCAAAGACTTGGAAAAAAGTAATACTTTACCCTTTCCGGACACTTTAATTCATTGGACCGATAAGAAGATTAATATTTCTGTATATAGAAAACCAACTCACACCAGATTTTATACTCAATGGAATAGTTATGTGCCAATTCAATTTAAACAAAACTTAATCAAAACTTTATTAATTTGATCTCACTATATTTGCAACAATCATATAAATAAACACAAAGAAATCCAAAATATTTTTGAAAGTCTCCTACGTAATGGTTATTCAAATTTTTTCATAAATAAACATATTAAACGATTTTTAATCAAATTTCAATCTCAGAATAATTCTACTCCGCAATTAAACGCATTTAATCAACCATCTAAAATTGTTATATCAAATTACCTAATGTTCGAGAAATTTCTGATTAACTTTTCAAAGAAATAAATTCCTTTTTCCAAAAATTCGACACAAACATGCGGCTACGTGTAATGCGCACAGCCTGTAAATTGAAAAAATTATTTCGTATAAAAACAAACAACCTCATTTGCAGCAATTCAACGTCATCTATCAACTAAAATATAATTGTTGAGCTTCGTATATTGGACAAACTGGCAGAAATCTGATCACCAGACTCAACAACCACAACATTGATTCACACTCCGACAAGAAACTGATGCAGTAAAACACAAAATTGACAATCCAAACCATAAAATGGACTTCAATAATTGTGCAGTTTTAGATTTTTCAAATCATTGGCGAAAACATTTGATAAAAAAATCGTTATACATTCAAAAATTTAATCCATTTATAAATATCGACAAAAAATCTATTTCCAGTGTATTCATTTAACACTTAATGCTTCCTGATTTTACTTTAACAATAGTGTTATGCCGTAAATGTTTAATTTCGGTGTTTATTTTTCGTTTCAAATTTTAAACCACTTTATTTTGTATACGCCCAAATTGCTGTTGTACCAATTTAATTTTGAAGTTACGTGCAAAACTCTGTTTTATTTAGTAGTATATATCGGTAATATTTTATTCTGTTACGTCATAAATTACCTAAATTTAAATTCTGAAATTTACAATTACCGTAATTGTTTAGTTTAACACAGTTGAAGATGGAATGAGTTATAATTCCGAAACGTCCTGAATAAAACAATGTTTCAAAATACATTGGCTTTAGTTTTTTTTTTGAAATTTTATGCTCCGAAATTGACATTTTAACACTTCTTTCTTTTCGTTGGCGTGCTTATTTTTGGGTTAATTCGGATGGTAACCCTGGGTATAGGTATTACTATCATTTTTGTGAAGTCTTTCGGCAATTTTTTGGCTTCATATAATGCTGGACATAATTACTTTTGTCTTTTTGTTCTTGCAGACCTAAACTCTTAATTGATTCTGATTGTATCGCTTCACATTCTGCTGCGATTAATGTTTAAAGGTGTTATTGCCTTTTGCGCTTCTCTTTTACTCTGACAGTTCCTCTGTCTATATTTTGCCTGAACTTGCTCATTGCTGATATTTTTTGCTTTCAGTATCTTACTTAACATATCGAATATCTGTTTGGTTATTTATGAGATTTCGAGCGTTAGGCCTATATACTTCTGGCCTAGATTTTTTTTTCTACAGCAACTCTTAATTTTAATCATTTACCTTTTAGAGGCCTTTTTGAAGTTTTCTCTTGCTGTCTCTCTATCTATTTATTGTATGCTGTTACATTTCTGGCATTTCTTAAAGATGGAATGTTAATTTTCTTTGTCAATCTTGTTTTTCCATTCTTCTTCAGTTCTATCAATATATATATATATATATATATATATATATATATATGGTATATACAGTGTATATACACTTTAACTAATTGTGATCTGAAAACAGTCTGGTCTTGGCTTTGCCTTGTACTCTTTTATACTGTTTCTGTACCTGTATCATAGAAGTATGTAACCATTTTACAGCTTTTTTGTCATCTGGGCTCTTCCATTAAATCTCATTCTCTTAAAATGGTTACAAATTGTGTTATAGTTGCACAGATTCATTCCTTTGCAGAACTCAATTAATCGGTCTCTTCTGTCATTTCTGTTGCCCAATCCACAGTGTTCAACTGCACGCTATCCTCATTATTCACTAGCTCAACCCCTTCAATCTTTTTCAATTATCTCCTAAATGCTTTTATTACTTCTCTGTACAATTTTCTTAATCGAATCATACACCTTTATATCATTATTTGAAGAAGTTCTTATTTGGTGCCATTTTTGCTTACACTATATTTAGATTTGCTTAACCTTTTTCTTCTTACTCCAACTTATAGATTGTCTTCGCATCTCTTAGTGATAACACTTCAATCTTATCTAACGTAGTTCACTTGTTTCAAAAATCACTAAATTGTCACAATATATTTTAATAACTTTAATTTTTGCTGTTGGTAAGCACTGCAATGTTCTAACATTCAACGAACCTATGCTGAATATACTGATGTTTATGGGAATTTTTTGTAATAACTATAACGCCCATTTTTTCCTGCAGGGACACGGCGAAAATATTGTATGAAGGCTGGCAGATCGCCGATGAGACTTATATTGCGACTAATATCTTATGATCACAGTGGTGTTCAAAGAAGTAAAGTGTTTTTTTTACTTTCGTCTAACTTGGCTATTGTTTTGTTTTTTGACAAGGTGATTCTATCAGAGCTTCAAGTCGTGAGCTAAAAATCATATGCTAAAACAAACCTTTTACTATGTACTGTGCTCAATAATTTCTCGTACGGAATCCGGCCCGGATCGTGCTGTGCAAAGTTGGGATTAAAATCTGAAGAACCTTGTGAACCACCGTAAGTGTTTTAATCACTTTAGCCTGCCCAACAAACAAAGCAGTTTTATCCATTATACAATTTTCATATTTAAAGCACCAGCATATTGCTGGCAATATCTTGCTTGATTGCTGATATTTATTTTAATTTATTGTTATATAAGGGGCAACTAGCTGTTTTTTGTTTGTTTATTGTTTTGAGATCCACAAAAAAAATTCAAGTCAAGTTTGCTTTTCATGAAAAAAGATCCTTTGTAAATATAAAGGTGTAAATGGATTTAAAGGAGTCTTATCATTTTTACAAGCTAATAAATTCACACGACAAAACAAACTTAAACCGGGCAGCAATATCTTAAGGTCTTCGAAAGCTGGTCAAAATAATCAGTTGACGGTTTTTTCCATTGTAAAGTTTCCGATGTTTTCGAAGATTTGATTCGATAATATTAGAATATAGAACTAGGAACTAACCTCTCCGTCAAACAACTCCAAACGGATATCGAACTTGTAAAGTTTGTTTCGGCGAGAAGCTCGCAGCAGACTAGGGGACAAAATGGCACCAAAAAGTTTCGATCTTCAAATATAAAATATATGTCAAGTTTCTAAAAACTTTTTCTAATAAAACCATTTACTTTCTCAGTTTCTATTCAATTTTTTCTAAGAATATAAAAATATGACAAAGTGGAGTGGGTTAAAACAAAATTGCTTAAGAAATCGGCTTGGGGTATTAATCAGAAAAAGGGCCATTTTCCCATAAACGTTAACTCATCATTTCTAAGTCACTTACATTCAGGTCAAAAGTCAAATGACGTTATTTTCGAAAAATTTCTGAGTAACTGTTATTTTCGAAAAATTGCAGTTACTCAGAAATTTCTAATAGTAGAAAGATTTATTAATTTAAAATTAAGAGAGAAAGATTAATGTTTATATCTTACTAAACAAGTTTTCGTATTCTACCACTTCTGCAGAAAAAATTCATTTTGAAAAAAATAATTTTGGGGAGTAAATTTATTTAAATTGTATCTTATTTAATTAAGAACACTAATTTTTTGCGTATTTAACATAAACATTTAGCTTATTGTTTTTAAGTATAAATGCAACAATATTTACCGACAAAACCCTTACTCTTAATAACAGTTTTATACTACAATAATAGCAGCAGTAGCAAGCGTAATAAGTGAAAAATCAAAATAAAAGATTGGAACAAAAATTATTGTATAAACAAATCATAAAAAACCTTATTTCCTCTTCTATCTAAAAAACTTGATTTTATTTTTTGATTTAGCCGATGAAAAAATTAAGGTTTCCTAATGAGCAAAATTGCAGATACTCAAATACTGCAGCTGATTTTGTCAAACATTTTACACTTTGTGATCTTGATTTAAATATCGATTTTCTTGAATGCCAAATTTAAAACCTTTTTGCAACTGTTTATTCCATTTTAAGCTAGCAATTTCCCAGCCAAATTGTTTCTTTACTACTTTGCAGGCTTGTCGCTGCTATTATTAGGTAGATGTGTTTTGTGCAAAATAGTTTTTCGGGAGTTAACGCCACTTTGTTGCATTTCTTACAGTTTGTGCGACATTTCTCTTCACGCCCACTTGTCCGTTATGTGAATAGCCGGGGCAACATCCTCGGTCAAATTTACCGGGACGGAAACGTTTAACCACATCTCCAGTTTATTGAAAAGTACATTTCTGGCCGCGATTTTACTTTTAGAGTAGCAAACTATTTTTACACTTTTTAAAACTATTCTGTTACGCACGCTTGCTTGAATGTACATATCGTCTTTCTCCCAACTTGGCGCCCATTGAAGTATATTGCGATGCGCCCAATTATGAAGAAATTAATAACCTTTTTTCCTACTTCTATTTTGGCTTTAAAGACACCACTGCAATTTTACGCACAATCAATGATGCCAATCTCATTCACGAGTGCCTTGACTCGTTTTTATTATATCGGCCTACTTCCGAAACTTCGGCCAATCCTGATTGTGTTTTTGAAACAGCTTCGTCAGCATTGAAAAGTATTTTCATGCAACTTAAAAGCATTTGCATTTTCGTCTATAACAAATCCCATTCTGAAAGGTATATTTACTTTTCTTTTCTTGCTCTACTTGTTTTGGACGATTGTACTTTCAATTATTGCACTACGGTCTCTTAAGCTAAACATTTTGCTAGCATGCTTTTAAGCCGTAACCGTCTTGCAAGGCCCCATGACTCTGATGCCAACACCCAAGAGTAGTTTTAGTATAGTGCTGTTTGTGTGTAATTAATATTGTCTTGTTTTGAAGAATTTTTGCTGCCGTCCTGTTTGCTTTTGCAGATTCGTCGCTACATTGTAAATTCTTTTTTGTCGATTTCCGATTAATCAGCTTTCGTCTGCTCCGTCATCGAAAACCTAGCGAGAAAGATCTGTAGCATACTTATTGCCGCAAACTGTCTTTCGTGCATGCATTTGCTTTGATTTTGCAAACTTTTTGCAAGTGTATTTTTGCAAGCTGTGTTTTTCTTTGCTACTGACTCAATTTGCAGCGTTCATCCGCTCGCTACACAGCGTTTATTCGCTTCCATGGCAACAGTCGTGTCATAATTTTGTATTTATTAGTATTTTGCATTTTGTACCGCATTTCCGTTGTTTTCCCTATATCATTGTTGGCTAATCGCACCATCAAGGTCATTACCGCTCTTATTTAGTTATTTTCGCCACCTCTCTAGCAGGATGTAGCCTGCTCACGTGACCTAATGCCGCGTAGCTTTGCCTGTGAAAATACGTCATAATAGAAACTAACTAATAATTGCAACTGCATTTAGTGTATACTTTCTGGACCGAGTCGGCGCATAGAGAGAGAAAGAGAGATAGAGGCAGAGATTGAGAATCAACCTTGCAGTGTTATCGGGCAACAATATCCGCCTACGTAATTGTTCTAAAATAAAAATATTATTGTACATGTATCTGTAAACTGAAACGGTAACACATTGCAATAAAAAATTGAAATTTATTCGTGTGCCACACTGATTTTGAGGTTCTTTTCTTTTTGTCTTTTTCCAGGTTTCTTTTTATTTCTTTTCTTTTTGTCTGTCCAATGTAGCTATTGCCACAGCTGCAAGCAATTTTGTACACAACATTTTATTGACAAAGCACTGATTGTTTATATTCACGAATAAAATATTTTCCAATGTTAAAAGTGTCTTTTACAAATACGAATTTAAAATTAAAGCTTTTATTTTAAATAAAGTCATTTCTTTTCTAATTTGTTGCAAAATGTTTTCAAGAAAAGATAATTTTGTGAAAAAAACCTTTAATAGATCCTTTTGAGTAGGTTAGCTATTGGATAGACAAAAAGTATTCTTGAAACCAGAATCATAAAACATAATCCCAAACTTTCAAAAAACGATACAAACGTCTTCACACATTTAATCGAAAACCCGGACTATTGGATTGATTTTGATAAAGTTAAAATTTTGACACGTTCTGACAATCAGCGTAAATTATATTAATTAACGAAACATTCTTAATTCAAAATCAAAAAACATTGCTAAAAATTGATTAAAGTTATGTCCCTATACATTTAATTAATACAGTACGTAATTAAATTTGTATTTTTTCTTTCTTGTAACGTAACTGTGTTTTAAGTTATAAGATTTTTCTTTTCAAAAAACTGTATTTTCTTTTCACAATGAAAAAAGTAACTCTGAAAACGTTAATGTTTAAATAAAAATGTTTTCAACTACATTGGCTCTTTGCTTTTTGTTGAAAGTTCTACAGTATAACGTTTCAGATATTTTGCTTCGTAATAGTACCTAGTTAAAGATTAGAACAAAACATAATTTAAATAGTTTAATTAATTTTTATTGAAAAAGTTTTAGATAGTTTGGGTAAAGCTTATCGACTTCAGCAGAAACAAAACTAACTGGCCCAAAAGCCTCTTGAAAATCTTTCAAAATGATTTTTTTAGCTCTGAAATATTGTACGGTTAAAACGAGCTGATCAAATTTTAGATGCAACAAGAAAAAAGTAAAAGCTCATTCTTTTTAATGGTGTCTCTGAGCAATTAAACAAGTAAAGTTTATAAATAAAAATATTAATTGAACTAATAAGATTGTGGAAACGAATTTCATTGATAGATTGTAGAAAGCATTATATTTCAGAAAGAAAAAACCTTTTTTTGCTAAAAACACCAAGCGTTAAAGGGCTTGAGGTTAAAAGGCTAGCTTATTTTGCTGAAAACTGTTCATCAATTTTTTTAAATATGCTTTTTTTTTTATTGTGCTATTATAGACCATAAGTAACAACTTTCTCTGTATATTTTCACTGACGTTGTATAGCTCATAGTACTTTAAGAGTTACAATGCTATTACATAAATGTAAAAAGCAAGATGGACTTTTCGCCGCTACTACGTCTTAATTGATAGTTTTCTTCTGTTGAGAGAGTTAATCTCTGACAATTAAACGGATAATTGTACAAAAATCATATAATAGCTGGTTTACTATTTGTGCGTTTTTTCTTTAGATGATTCAGCAGTTTTCTCAATTTACCTTTTTATTCATTGAAATTTTATATTTTTTTTATGAAAAAAATATAAAATTAACTTCCTTTTCCCCTCTTAAATAACTTTTTAACCAAAATATTTAATAAAATTAAATTGAACTGTTGTTAACTTAGAATTTATTAGTATTACTGTCAAATATAAAAGATCTTGAAATTCTTCCCCACTTCATTTAAGTAAGAGTCAGTCGGACCTTCAGATGCAATTAAAGAGACGAGCTTACACAATTCTTAAGCTTCATAAGTTTCAGTTGTTTGAAAGTGTCAATAGCATAAGACAACCACACTTTTTTAAATTTAAAATATAAAAAAATAATTCAAAAAATAAACGAAACAATAACAATTCTTAAAAAATGTTGAAAAATCTAAAAATACGATTTAATCTTAAACACACTGTAAAACATATTGTAGCGTGAGTGATTATTGGCACACAAATTGGCACACGAACTGAAAAAGAATCTCTATAATTTGACACCTTTTTATTAAGAAGGGGCACAACTTCAAATAAACGTTATAGCAAATACAAATATAAATAACCTTATTCATATAGATCAACTGTTGGCAATTTATTTTTATCCATAAAAATTATTAAACTATTTATATTCTACTCAATGTGGTGAAAATAGAATATTTGTTTAATTGGAAACATCGTCAAAATTGGCGAATCGAGTGAGAAAATGTCAAGAGTACAAAACAGGGATGCAGACTTATCAAAATTTTGAAGCGAGTCCGAGTCCTAAGTCCAAGTCCGAGTCCAGACTAAAATAACGAGTCTGAGTCCGAGTCCCGACTTCGCATCCCTGTCTAAAATTAAGAATTATCCCTTTCACTTTTTTGAAAGAAGCTATCCAAAAACTAACATAAATTGAAGAAAAATCTAACTGGTAATATTTTTCTTCTGTAAAAGTATTGAACATCAGGGTGCCCGAAGCGCGGAGGAGGGGAAAAATTACCCCTCTCTTTTTTACCCCTTTAAATTGCCTTCCCTTCTCTTTCTAAATAGGATGGGTAAAGGTGCGCAGATACAGAAGCACTGGGTCAGATTTGCCCCTACAATCTAGAAACTTGACCAAAATAACAGATCGATTGAAGATGAATGCTATTACTTTGGTTTAGGTATGCACTTTAAATTTAGGAGGAAAGTAGGGATCATGGACTCGATTGAAAGTGATAACATTTTTCTATTTTTTTTTTAGTCTTTACCTAAAATTTGCACAAAAATGAAAGTTTTGGATACTGATTGGTAGTGGTGACATTTTTTTAGTCATCATTAGATTTTTGCGTTGAAAACGGTGGTGGTGGTGGTTGTGAGCTTACTCAACTTATTTTTCGGGATAAGGGTGCGGATCAACTCCGCTGAGTCCCAATAATCAAGCAGACCCAAGGGACGGAAAAAGAGGTCTAGAATGGTAAGGGAGTGGCCGAAGATGGGCAGACGTAAAGAGTCAAGTGTTTGGTAATCTAGCGCAAGATGAAAGATGTTCCGCAATTTGGAATCACAGTTGCAGCACGAAAAAATCTCGGCTCAACCAATTCTGAAAAGGTAGGTAGTAAGAAAAGTGCTGAAAAGTGGAAGTTGGAGACAATTGTAGATTGCTTGACAAGGAATAAGAAGTACACCCTTCAAGGGCATAAAGAATGGCGTAAGTCTCGGCGCTATAGCTGGTGGCCAAGGGTCCATCCGAAAAGGAGAGGGTGACAGCAGCAATACATTTAGAAAATTTATATAAACTCATGCTCCTCTTTTTCCCAGTCCGCCAGGGACCAGACCGTCATTCCAGGCAGTGATGTCGCTGTGTGGAAGATCGATGGATGGGAACAACAGCAACATTTCGAGGAAAGGAGGGTCTTTACGACAGCATGGGGAAGAGAGAGATGGGAAGAGTTAGAATAAGAGGAAGGCGAAGACCAGGGAGGTTTGATAAGACATAGAATTAGAATTTCACGAGGTAATTGTAGATTAAAGGTGAGGTTGGAACTGAAAAAGGATCTCTATAATTTTTTTTAAGCGGATACGAGGATTATGAAGAGCGAGAGAGGCTAGAGGAAAAGATGAAGATAGTTTTAGACCACGTTTGAAGTAAAAGAAAGATTGATGTGTGACGCAGTGGGGAGAGAAGTGCTTCCAGGTGTGGGAGAAAAATTGGAAAATGACAGAAAGCCTGTGGTGAACTCTATAGAAGGATCTGTGATTTCTCTCCACGGAGATAATTTGGAAGGGGGACGAGAAAGAAAACCACCCTGGGAAAGCATTGGTAAGAAAGAGGCGAATAAAGGCTTTATTAAATGCACAGAGAAATTTTTTATAGGGGCTCCAGGAAGCAGAGGCAATAGAGCAAAGGGCACAAAATCGATTGTAAAACTTCTTCCTTAAAGATAAAACATGATATTCGAAAGAAAGGGTTTGGTCAAAGTTTGCACCGAAAAAGGGGATTTGGATTAAAGTTAAGTGTGATATTGAGAATTGCTATAAAGGTTACTAGGCGGAATTGGTAGGAGTCCAGGATAAAAAAAAAGAATCATATTTGAGGGGATTAAGAGGTAGAACATTCCATCAGTTTGTTTAAGCCAGGATGGACAGCCGCATTTTCGAGTTTAACGTTTGGGGAGGAGGCTCAGATGGCAAGATTATTAGCATAGGGAGAGACATTAACGGTTGAAGGAAGAGAGACAGGGAGATTATTAATAAAAAAAGAGAAGAGGAATGGTCCAAGACTGAACCTTGGGAGAACTTCTACGAAAACAAAAACGAAGATTATAAAAATACAGTTACGGACTTTTGAATGGCGATCTGAAAGATGAAATCATATCCATTCGGCAAAATAGATACGAAGACCAATAGAAAGGAGTTAAGAGAGAAGAGCAGAATGCCAGACGGAGTCAAAAGTTTTTGCAAAATTCACAGTGGTGAGAACGGTACGTGCATCTGATTTAGATTAGTAAAACAACTTGGCAATTGACTGTGAGAAGAGGAAAACCTGGTCTACAGTCGATCTACTAAGTCTAAAACCAGCTTGTACGAGTGTGGCAATATCGTTGTACCCTAGAAAATAGGTAAGTTGTCTGAGAACCAATCTTTCAAAGAGTTTGAAAGTACAAGAAGTGAGAGAAATAGGGCGATAGGAGGAGGGTGAATCAGAGAGTTTGCCTAATTTAAGAATAGGGATAATGATGGATTGTTTTTAGGATGGTGGGAAGGTATGTGTGGACCAAGACAGGTTGAAGATGCTCTACAGAAGGAATTGTAGAACAGATTCAGGAAAATGGGTTAGAAGCGGGTAAGTGATTTGATCAGAGTCAGAAGAAGTTGTGTTTAAAAGATGGGAGATAGCTGAAAAAAGTTGTAGAGAAGTGAAAGATGGGATGGAGAAAATTGCAGTGAGCGGATCTATTTTTTTTCGGAAGACGTTTAAAACTTCGGAACGATTAAGGGGTTTGAGTAGAGAAATGGGATTGTAGATGTGAGGAAAGTTAGTTTGCACAATCTACGGGGGTACGACAGCTTGGAAAATTCGGGAAATCAGATAAGGTTGAGGAGGAAGAGAAAACTGAAATGGATCGGAGTTCAGAGAAGACTTCACTGGGACGAGCTTTAGAAGAGAGCCTGGAGCAAGTTTTCTGCAATTACTCAGCTTTAGCCTTGGAGATCACAGTCGAGGTTTACTTTGATATACGTAGTTTTGAAGGTCTTTTTCAAAGCAATGCACCCTTGCAAAAGCTTTCAGTGTTTCGCAACGGCTTCTCCAATTTCAGGAAACTACCAAGCTTTAGAAGACCAGTTGATGTTGCCGAAAGGAGTGGTAGAAGTGGCAGCATCATTGAGGAGTTTGGTGAAGGTTTGGGTAGCTTTAGAAAGAGAGATTTTAGTAAAAATTGAAGAAAATGGGCACTATAGAATGGTGAACAAAGATGAGGTTGTACTGGTTTAGCAAAGAAATTGGATGAGTTGAGTACGGCGAAGTCAAATTCCATTGGCATTCCACAGCAATATTTGTAGACAATTTTGAGAGGGAGGAAAATGAAAAAATGTAGATTAGGTAAAGGGAAAAGTAGAAAATTGGGGGAGGGAAAGAGGGAGAGATGAATCTGAGGATAGATAGGTAGAAGTTAGTTCAGTGTAGTTGGGGAGATAAGGAGAGTTGGTAAGAGTACAGGAAGTAAAGGTGGTAGAGTAATTTTTAAGAGAGCTCTTTTTTGAAGATTAACATAGCGAGGAAGTTTCAAAAGAAGATAAGCATTTTGGACAAGTCCAAGAATTTCCTGAAGAGATTTTTCTAAATTCGAAAAGAGAAAGACTAGAGCAAGAGCAATGTAAACAGTTGGGACATTGTACTGGTCTGTTTTCTCAGGTGACCCGACGGGTACAAACTAAGCAAGGGTCTAAAAAACAAGGATTAGGGTAAATAATACCGCTTATGAGAAGGAGTGAAAGAATGAGCAACAGTAACAGAATAAAAATATAGAAAGAAAGAGATTTTGAAATGAAGAAATGTTCAGCAAAGATAGAGGGGGTTGTCAAAAGCGATGGGTGGGTAAATGAAGAAAGGGAGCGGTCAGTTAGGATTAAGATTGCTGTCCATTTGTGACCGTTCAGTCGACAGCAAGTACAAAAAATAAGGATAAATGTTCATAGGAGGTCGCGCGAGGATAAGATCTTCGGAGAATCGACAAGCCATTTTGACCCATTCGCAGTGCAGGGAAGGGGACCGCACCACCACGATGGGGTGGCTTGTCGTTGGTGCGGTCAAAAATGGCAGCGATATAAAATGAAAACTCTGTAAAAATGACTCTATAAAACGTTTTTTTATAAAAAAAAAAAAACTCTGCAAAATTTTGTAAAAAAACTTTGTAAAGCCTTTTTTCCAAAAAAATGTGAATTTTGAAAAAAATATGGTGCCTTTTTATAATATTATGCCTTTTGTGACAAAATGGCTTTCCGGTGCCCCTGTTGAACAATCGGTATTATCAAAAAAGTTACAAGCTTGAGTGCAACAGAGTAAGAAACAGCTATATAATTTAGAATAGTAAAGAGAAATAATATGAAAGAAATGATTTTTAACTTCTCTTTCATTTTTTATTCAAACTTAACCCATCTTTTTTTGTAATAATTGATTACAATAATTTGCAAAACCTTCAAATTGTTGATGCTGCATAAAATCTAAACGTCGGACTCACCGGACTCGCTACTTTTTTGGCGAGTCCCAGTCCGAGATTGAACCCAGCCATATTGCACAAATTTGACGAGTCCCGAGTCCGAGTCCGAGTCCGAGTCTGCATCCTTTGCAAAAACATAAGAAAAGCTTAGATTACGTATAGGGATTAATAACTCTTTAATTGTATGAAAATCTTTAAAAAAGCTGTTTTTAAAGCATTTATAGTCGAAACTAATCATTAGAAATCGTTGAAAATGATTAAAAAGAGAGCCCGTTGTTTTATTTGTGCGACTTGTAAGCATTGAAATCAGTCGACTGATTTGATTGGACAAAAAGTATTAAACAGATAGGTGGTTTTCAAAACGGAAGTTGTGGCAGTGGATATTTTTTAATGAATGCAGATTTGAATTAGTAAATATATGTTTATATCGCGATAAAGTGATGCGCTTTCCAGTCACTTCGCTTTTTATTTTTATCGAGTGCAGTACATATAAATATAAATATAATAACCTTGCTTAACTTTTTCAGGGCATATGAGTTCATTGTTATAGAAAATCTCGAAGAAATAGTTATTACTTCCGATAAATATTTATTGATTATTAAGAAGTGCCTAAAATTTTACAAGAAACTCAGTAACTCTTGGCATATCAGTTTATGTGACATAAAATTACTTCAAGTTCAGAGCAACATTGCTAATAGTAAATTTGGTTCTTCAAAATAACAACTTGTGAAGATTTAACTAGCTCTTGCCATTCTAATTTTTGACTATTTACGCACTGTACAATTGCTGACTGACAATTAAATCAAAACAAAAAATAAACAAAATCAAAATAAAATTTTATTATTTAACCCGTTACATTCCGAATTAAGACGCAGTAATATTTTTTATGATTTAATCGCCTTTTTCTGTCTCTCTTACACTAATTAAGATGTATTGAAAAGGAAAAATTAATGCTGTCACCCAAAAGGTGTTTTCCATGTAGGTCCCAAATGGGGATCATGGAATGTGCTGCTAGCAAATTCAAGCATGTAGAAGATATGAAGCCATGGCGATGACAATAACGAGTTTCTACTAATATTCGTAAATGAACGTTTTACTTCTGAAAAATAATACGGTTTTCTGAAATAACTGGCATAATGAGCTAAATAGACCAACCACTAAGGATACATAATATGGTTCTTTCCCATTTCGGGGCAGCAATTTAGCGACGCGCCGAAAATTGCGTTTTTTTTGCGAGTTGCGAAGCAATGAGCCATGAAAAAACGCAATTTTCGGCGCGTCGCTAAATTGCTGCCCCGAAATGGGAAAGAACCAAGTATTATATTTTCATCAGATTTTGTTAGAGTACGTGAAGACATTTAGTTTTTCCAGAACAAAATAGAGCACTGAAGATGAGGTAAAAGCAAATAAACTTTGAAGGCACGGTTAGACGTGTTTTGTTTTCAAAAACTTTGGTTTTGAGATTTGAATGAAAATACATTTTGAAAATACACTTGTCGAAAAGTAACAGTGTTAGTGAATAGTCGATACAAAGCTAAGATTGCTTGTGGAATGCATTGAAGCAATCTACATGAAATCCGGCATTGCAGGTGGGGCATTGCTTCCGCGCATTTGCTTTGCAAACTCTGCATTTCCTTTGCTTTCCTCCCGGTGTTCTTTCGATATGATGCTCTCCTGCAAGCATCAGGACCCGTTGAGGTAAATGCACAACTTTGCGCCCTCTTCCAGCCGGCTTGGACGGAGTATCCATTTTTAGGAGGGACAAAGTTACTTCTGCTCGAAAATTGAGTAAATCAACTTGCTCATGCCTTTCACGCATTAGGTTGTAAATGGTGTGAGCATTGACGAGAGCAACATCCAAAGCATGCGTACATATTGAAAAATACCACTTTTTGCTTTTGATCCCTACACGATACTTCTGGGTCTTCCAATCAGCCAAGTCCACCCCAAGCATACCCTCATTGTACTTTGCTATGCAATCTGGCATCATCACAGACCTTGCTCCTCTCTGAGCAGGTTTCAATGGCTCAACTCCATGCACATTGGATGCAACCGTCACAATGTTGTTGTCCTTCCACGAACAAATAGCAACACCAGTGTTTTCGTCAGTAGCGGCCGCCATAAAACCACGAGGTTTCTTCATCAACTCCTTCTTTTCCCCAAACGGGCGATTTGGAACTCGGTTCAGTCGGATTGTGCCAGTAGCTCTAAACTGTTTGTTGGTAAGCTCTTTCATGAGGGAGATTGATGTGAAGAAGTTATCAAAGTAGACAGCTATCCCAACAGGCGCATCACGCAGAAGATCAAGCACTACATGGCAGCCGAGGGGGTGTTCTCTGGGAGTTGAAGACGCACCCTGATAGACGGAAAACTTGTAGGTATAGCCACTGCTGCTACATAAGGCCCATTCCTTGAAGCCAAAGCGAATTGGTTTACCTCGAATAAACTGCTTTATTGGGTGGCGGCCATAATATCCAACAATTTTTTCATCTATGGAGTAATCAGAGTGTAAGTAACCACACTGCATGAAATTTTTGTTGAGACAAGAAATCAACGTACGTATTTTGTAGCATCTGTCAGTGCAATTTTCTGGAATTTTGGAGTTGTCATTGAAATGAAGATGTTGCTTCAATGCCATGAATCTCTTTTTGGGCATAGCTTCTCTTACTAATGGGCACTCAAAGTTGGGGTCTAAGCTCCAATATAATTCTTGCCTTGGCTGCCTACGATGGCCCGATAGCATCAAAATTCCCGTGAAGGCCATATAGTCTTCCACACTGCAATTGAAGTCCAAGTAGTTGTTTTGTTGAGCGTATGTCAGACTTTGTTCTGCCATTATGTCATAAACTCCTTTTGTCATCAGAGAGAATATCTCAAATTTAGTTTTATCACCATGAAGAGCTATCAAATTTTCTCGAGCTGGAGACGGATCGTACACGTTGCTTGTGATAGAGCAGTCTGGTTTATTCTTGGTTACATTCCAAGCTACTTGAGTTGTGGCATTTTTGCTCCTCTGCTTTGCAGAAACACTCGTTTTCCTCTTTTTGGAAAGTTGCTGTTCAGTAGGATCAACAACACCTGACTCAGCTCCGTCAACAATATTCTGCAGGGTGTTTTCTTGAGCAGTTGGTGAGTCTTCTGAAGCAGTTGGTACTAGGTCAAGAGCATTGCATGAAACTTCAACAAACCCTGGAACAGACACAACTTGGCTTTCACCAAACCCCAGCTCCTCCTCATCAGCAAACTCTTCTTCATCGCTGACAGAATCAACTTTTTCAGGAGGAAGTTCAACCACATCGATCGTATCCACATCTTCCAGCAATTGGACATCAAGTTCCTCAATATACTCCAGCGCATCGTTAACGGAGAAAAGTTGTTTTGACATCTGAAAAATACAATACATTGTATATGGTACATTCCATGATCCCCAAATGGGACGTTGTTTACATTTGTTACTATAGCAACTGCATGAAATATCATTCGCACAAAATAAGTATTCTTACCTTAAATAGAGGTTCTTTGACAGGTAATGGGTGACTTTCAGTTCACAAAACTAACTATTGTTGCTATGGCTACTAATAATGTCTGCAATGAAAGCATGACGTCATTTCGCTAATAAACAACTTATAAAAAACAAACTAAATAATATCGTTAGCATACAATTCTTGCCTGTACACATAATTTTGAGTCAAATACTGCATTTTAAGCACAAGTTTTCATCAGACACAAGATAGCTTTCAGTCGAAAATCACCTTCGGAAAGTGATCCCCATTTGGGGATTATGGAATGAAACGGGTTAAACATACTCGTATACTAGTATGTCATATTTAGCAAAATAATGCTTGCGTTAATTTGCTTTATCTATTGCAAGTTGCTTTACCCAATGCAATTTATATTTTGCATCACTCACCAAAAAGATAAACATAAAAATCGCAATATACTTTGACAAACAAAACAGAAACAGCTGGAACGATATGTTTGCTTTTAAGATACAAAGCTTTTATCATTTTTTTGCAAACTAAAAAAGTAATTGTAATCAATAAAAATGATAACAAATGCAATACATAAACCATAAGCCATCTAAAACAAATAAAAATAAGAAAACGTTAAATGTGGTTCTATTTGTCGGCAGCGTGGTCGAACGGTTAGAGCACCGTGATTGTGAGCGACACGGTCTCGGTTCAAAACCTTCTCGCGCTATTCTGTAGTATCCTTGGGAAAGACATTTTAGGGCACTTTCCCCTGCCTAGTGGTCTTGGCAAGCAGTTCTAAATTTTAATCATATTTCTACAGCATAAAACTAAAAAAACAAAATAAAAAATTTCATGCGGATAGCAATGTCTTGGCAACTCCGGAAGCAAGTTGGGGTAATTGCTTGCCCTGCGTATTAGCGCCTCCGTTGTTTTCCTGCGAGTCAGGAGGATAAATGTAGAGATATAATAAAAAATAAAATAAATCACGTCAAAACCAATAAGATTAACAATGATTGCTAAATACAATTTAGCTCAAGAAACATTATTGATAAGGGAAAATGTGTTTTTTCTTATTTTTGTTTGAATCACTTTACAAGCTCGGGCAACATTTCAGCAAACGAAACATTCGCAAATACAATTGTTTTGCCGTTTTTCGAAAATCTTCATTCCTTGCGCTATATATAAAAAAATTCCACAAACTGTTTGAAGTGAAAATGATTGCAGCAACCACTCTACTGGAGTTATAAAATCCCCTGATGTGAAAAAAATTGGGTGAAAATTGCAGCAAAACTATAATTATAGTTGGTAATAAACACAAAGTGAAAACTCCGACCATTATTTTAAGAGTAAACAATAGTCGCGTTTGTTTAACTGTTTCTCTGTCTTGAAATTGGGCTGCTATCATCTTTCTACGTCTATTTAGGTTTATTTTGTAAACAATAATTAGAGCGATTGTAGAAATCCACATCAATAAAATTGGTAAGCACAATCCGCCTGCGTAAATGTATGGAGCCAATTCACCAAATGGTATGACCAACATAGGGTAAACTATGCCATATGAATAACCTTCTACATACAATGGAAAGGTGGACAATATTATCGCTAAAATCCATATGGCAACTGATATTTTTACCGCTGTTGAAATAGCATTTGAAGTTTTAAACGTCAAAGGTCGATAAATAGCTTTAAATCGGTCGCCAGCTGCAGCAACCAAAGTGTAAACCGAGACACTGATGCTAATTACTTGCAAAACTCCAACTGCGTTGAAAAATTGCTTATCTTCATCAATTATATCAACAAGAGTTTCGGAAAATGGAGAATACGGGTTCCGACACATTTTTTTTACTTTTACATCGTTATCGAACCAGTAACTACCAACAAAAGTAAAAAATCTTGGCTGAAAATCAGAGAGCAGCAATTTTATAAGAATGATCACTGATGTTGGATAGACAAAGACACCAACTAAAAGATCAGAAAATGCCAACGATATCTTGTAAACTGTTTGTGCGTTCATCAGTTTCTTGTTTATGAAATAAACCATCAACACCGTTACATTGCAAACAGATGTCATCAGAGCTACAATGGAGCAGAAAATGGAAAGCACGATGATGTTTGCACGACAACTGTAAAAGAGGTTAATTTAATTATTCATAGTTTATTTCACCTTTGGTTTCGTTTTTTGCGTTTTTTTTGTTGCGCTTTGTTTAGAAAAATTGTTTCAAAGTTCATGGTTACACAAATATTAAAAAATTAGGAGCTAACCTTCCTCATAAAAACACCTGTTTAAAATTGTTTTGCTGCTTGATCTAATCAAGCAAAATTATATCATCGTCAAAGTCATTACACAAACTACTTATTCTACTGACTTTTCATTAATTGTGGAGGCCTTAAACAAAATCAGTTATAGTTCTACACTTCCTACTTGTGCTCAGTTTTTGTCAAATTTTTGTGTCAGTTTCAAAAAGATTCAGTTGGGGCTGATCGAGAATTGTCCTTTCGGTACTAATTTTGAAAAACACGCTTTTTTTAAAACACAAAAGTTGTCAATTTTCTCAGTTAATTTTAAATGAAAAATGTTAGTGAAGCTCAAATAAAAGGAATGTTATCTTAAATGTGTTGCCGTGCAGATTTCCTGACTCTCAAAACAACATCGGCTTCTGTACCCAGTCTAGATATTTGTCGGTTGGCAAAAGCTGCATTAAAAAACTGCCCACATCAAACAAGAATCTACTGGGTTTAGGGCCAAAACTGTTTTGTTTACTTCTAGCAACAATACGGGCGTAACAAGAAACCGAATACGCTAAAGACGAAGATTACGAATGTGATGAGGATTCTTGGCAGCTCGGCTGAATAGTATGAATGCCACTTCGGTGACAATCGAAATCGATGATTGTTTAAATAATGAGGGAAGCCAGTTTTATTTTTGTTTTTTTATTTGACGACTAACAACTTTCTTTCAGTACCAGTTATATTGATACATGTTAAAAGTCTAATTAATTTTAATTAATAACTAATCATTTCAACTTTAGTTAAGGACTTAAACGAAATGACTTAACTATCTATCATATATTTTTCTAGTGTCACTAGATTCATAAAAAAAGAGTTCATCTTGGTTAAGTAAGTAATCTTTAAATTTAAAAGCAAATTATGATTTGAAACTTTAAATGTGATTATGTCATTGGTGGGGAACGTGCACCTCCATAAAAGTTACCTCTTGTATCATACCGCTTTTATTTAATTTTTTTAAATTTTTAAATCGTCAAAATTTGTATAGTTAAATAACTAAATAACCGTATTTATGTAAACGTTTATCCCAAATAAACATAAAACAATAAGAACCATATGCACTTTTCAAACAACTTTGGTCTGTACGCATGACAAGCATATTTGCTTCTTAGTAGTAACATTTTTCAAAGTAATTGGAGTAATTGGAAATTTTGAAAAGCTCAGATATCTAAGGTTCAGTTGTCTCACACGCTTTAGTAAGATCTAAAGATTACACTTTTTAAAACATTTGCATTTCTCAGTATTTTAACTCTTTAACTTTATTACTTTCAAATTCTGGTTTACACATACAAAGCGAAAAATCAAGCTTTTTTGCACTGCAAAAAGCATGAAAAAGATTGATTTCAAAATATCTCTTTTCTCAAAGAACTTTTGCTGAAGCCAGCTTTGCTTAGCGTACGTCAAAACGTCTACGAGTGTAGACTGTACAGCGACAAATAAAGTAACAAAACAAAGTATTAGATATCTCCTAATTTATAACTGCAAACAAACAATCATTTTTTTACTAACCTTGTGGTCATACAACTCCAAACTGATACTAGATTTTTTGCTTTTTTTAATATTTCACAGCGAATTAAAGGACAAAACGGCACCAAATAGTTTCGATCTTCAAAGATTAATGTAATGTTTTTGTGAGCTTTTTGCTGTGAAATCACTTGCCTTGTTGGGCTTGGATTATGTTTCTTCGATGACAAAGTGATTTCATTAGTTAAATTTTCATTTTGTACGGCAGCTTTTCTTATCCGTTTTGATTGTTTTTGAATTTGCTTGTAAGGGCTAAAAAATTTATTTTTTAAATTAAACTCGTGTTCATCTGAAACAATTTTTGATTTCTTGAAAGAGCTTTGGTTAAGAAAATGTTTTAAATTTGTTATGTTAAAAATTGATTTATTGTAGCAAACAATTTCAAACTTTCTTTTGTTTTTTAAATCATTCCGGAGGTTTTGACATAATTTTTGAATATTTAACTCATTAGAAATAGAAGAAACAGATATCAATACAATTAGTCCAAAAATGCTTGCCAAGAATTTGCTCATCATTTTCATTCTTGGTACAATACTGATAGTGCTGATACTGTTAATATAAAAGAAAAACAAATAAAATTGTTTTTTTTTTGTTAATAAATCTGGCAAATATGAAAAACAAAATATAAAAGCTTATGGCAATAGTTGTCAACCTTTTTTTACTTTTACGCATTCTTCAAAGAACATAAATACTTTACGGCACCCCGTATTAATTTTTTCAGCTTTTTTTACTTTTAAACGAACATTTAAAACTAAAGAATTGAACTTTAAAATTAAAATCTCATTGTTATAATTAAAATTAAAATCTCATTATAAAAAACAATCCTTATTGCTATTTTTGTCTTCATTTTACGTCACACGGTAATTAGATTTAGACTACGAACCGTGAAAATTTGCTCTTGCTGCATCATAGTGATTAATGCGTACAAAGATTCTAAAAATCGGCCTAAAAGCTTAAAATATCTTCAAGTAAGAGAAGAAAGATTGATTGTGGAAGAAGACGGTTCAGCAATGAGTGGTGCAAAAAGTACTAAAAATCTCTGAATCGCTTTTCTTGTCTAGAAAGCAGAAGAGTTAAAACTCAATTGTAAAAAGTATGTTGAAATGGTTGAAAAACTATCGCCTGCATTTGCAACACGCTTTGAAGATTTTTGATATTGCAAAGTCGACTTTCAAATTTTTGCTCATCTATTTAACTAGGTTGTTGAAAATATTCCACATTGCTTTCAATTAGAATTAATAGAATTGCAAGAAAATATGGATTTAAAAAGGACAACAATGAAAATAATTTGCTTATTGTTTACAGACGCTATTTGAATCGGAATTACAAAAATGTAGAAAACCATGCAAAAAATAACCTCTCTTTTCGAAAGCACATACTGCTGCAAGTGATTCTTTTCTAAAGTAAGGTTGTTTACGACAAAATGTCGAAATCAGCTAACTGATGGACACCTGTTTTGTTAACTTCGAGTGTCTACTTCTTCAGTGAAAGCAGACATTGAAAAGAAACGTAAAAACAGAAGATATTGGTTGTCTCAATAATAGTATTCTTAACGTTACGCGTAAATTAGTGAGAAAAAAATTTTAACTACACAAAAAATAATAACAACAGCTGTTTTTGCTTGGTACTAAATTGTCCGGCCCGCAGCTTTAGCACACTGATACGTTTTGGCTCATTGAGATAAATAGTTGCACGCCCCTGTCCTGAGGCATAACGTTGGGACAAATCTTTGAAGATTGTAGTTCAATTTTATTAAAGAAAGCTACAAACGCATGCCGTTGTTGTTATTGATATTTGCTTTTGTTTTTAGCTGTATATTCTTAGAATAAAGTTTTTAAAGTAAACATTGAAAGGTATCAGCTCAGTCTTGTTATGACTTTGTTTAAAAATTGCTACATGAAACCTAATCATTTTTAATATTTATTTGATTTTTGTTAAATCAAATAAATATTAAAAATGATTTTTCAAACCCACTTAGCTCATTCTTAAAATTATTAGAAAGTTTGACGAGAACGCTGATACAAATTCTGATGGTAAAAATGATGTTAAAATGAGGTGGATATCTGGGAACTGCTTGCATTCAAAGTTTGAATCACATTGAACTAATTTAAAAATAAGTCAATTGAACTTTGCCAATAGAAACATGATAAATTTTTATTTCTTTTTTAGTTTGATAACTGTTGTTTCTAGTAAAAAAGACGATATCTTGCGTTTTGTCCAGTAATTGAGGGTGTATTGGAAAGCATTTCTAGAAACACTGGTCTAGATCAATTAGCTTATTATCCGGTTCGGTATAACCACAATTTTAATTCATATAATGAATTTAAATCTTTTTTTTATTTTTGTTTGTTTTTTCTTTTCTATTATTCTTTTTCTTGCTGTTTGTCTATACATAACCAAAAAAGAAGTTTTAGAATTATTTTGGCTCGGATGTGTGTATTAATTATCTTCTTTTCGCTTTCCTTTTCTTATTAACATCACATTGCTTTGTTCAAAGGTACATTGCTTGTAATAACGTACTTCGTTTAGTCGCTGCTTCCTTATTCACAATCTTTATTTCTACATGCACTATGATTAATTTCAAGTTGATTGTGAGTAAAAATGAAAATAAATAAATAAAAAAACATATTTTATTTTAAATTTCATTGAGATTCTACTCTAATTGTTTGGCTTTGAAACCAGTTTGAAAAATATTGATCGCTTTAATTTATTACAAATATTTAAAAAAGTCCATTAAATTTCTTTTTCGCTGCGAAAATTATTTGCTTTTTGGCAAACTAAAACAACCGCCTCTAAAAAACTCTAACCTAAAACTTCAAAAATGCTTTTAAATGTGCTCTAAGTCGTAAAAGTACCTTTGACTCGATGCAAACAATTTGGATAGATATAAAGCTAGCTAACCTTATAATCATTTTTTTCTGACTTAGCATTGCTATTTAATTTATTCAGTTTGTAAAGAGCCCACAACTACTTCAACTAAACACCTCTCATTCTTGCTCATATGTATGAGGGCGTTTCCTGTTAACCAAAAATAAGTCAAATGTTTGTTTGTACATGGATTTATGCATTTCAACGTACATATATGTTTTATTAAGAACGAAAATGATTTATAAAAGTTGCAGTTTAAGCATACTTTTGAGTTTAACGTAATAAGTTTTATGATACTCGTACAATTAGATACTAGCCATTTTTTATGCGTTTTTATAGATAACTTCCTTAAGTAGTTACTAATAGTAATAATTTTGTTTAATTTCATTTACTCTGCTATGTTGTTGGTGATGTAAAAATTTTCTTTTTATTCATGAATTCATTCATAAAACTTATTTTTTATTTATTACTATTTTTTTTTAAACAAATCATTTAAAATTGTTATTTTATGTATAGGTTATACATATATTTTTTTCAACTCCATCAACTTCGACTGGCATAATAGTTTTTTGTTTTAATCATAATATTTTAAATTGTTTGCTGATTATTTGATTTATCGTCTTTCTAATGTTTTTATATATTTTTTGAATAGTAACCAGATGTATTCAGAAAAAGTTGCGGACCTGGTGGTGTTTCTTTTTATGAGTGATTTTTCTTTCAGTTGAGCTAAATTTCCATCATGGACTAGCTGTGCCACCACCCATAATTACGCAGACTATTCGTGCACTGGTTACATAATCTTCAGTTTATTTGACTATTTTTCTTGTGATATTTTATATTTATTTTTCTTTTTTTTATTACTTTTTATTTTACCTGATCAAGATGTTTAGGGCTATGTTTTTTACCATTTTGTACTTGCACTTTTTTAATTATCTTCTGCATGTTTTAACGTCTGACATTGTCCTGCTTCTTTCCTTTCTTGATCTTTGTTAGTATTTCTAATTTTTTGTGTGAACTATTTAATAATGATCGAGAATAAATGTTAAATGAATGAAAATGAATAAATGAGTTGTTTTTTTCTTGCATTTAGCATTAAAAATTTGACATCGACAAGCCTTTATGTTTGGAGACCCAATTTACTTAGAAAGACTATGTTAAAAAATAATAAATTATCGTTACACTAGTTTGTTCAAAATTGCTAAAACTACTATTTAAAGTATATTTTATTTATTTATTTATTGATTTTATCTCTATATTTATCCTCCCGACTCGCAGGAAAGCGACGGAGGCGCTATACATAGGGTAAGCAATTACCCCGACCTGCTTCCGGAGATGTCAAGATATTGCTGTCGGCTAGTAATTTAGTAGAGATATGACTTTAATTTAGAACTGCTTGTCAAGACCACCAAGCAGGGAAAGTGCCGTAAAGTGTCTTTCCCAAGGACACAACAGAATGGCTCAAGTGGGTTTTGAACCGAGACCACGTTGATCATCAGTCCGGTGCTTTAACCACTCGACCACGCTGCCGACTATAACAAATATTTATGTCTAAAATTTTTACCAAAGTTTTATTGCCTGATTTACGCATTTATTAATACTATGATTTATTTCAATCCATGTAAAAGAACTAATAAACTAGACTTTTCTGTGGTCTTACTCAAGTAGGTTTCAATTTTTTGTTTTGGATATTTTGTTATGAATTTAATTTTTTTTTATATTTTGTTATAGATTTAAAAATTCTCTGCTGCATAAACTCATAACATTGCAATTCTTTTAAAAGCAAAACAGAAAAGCAACTTATATAGTTTATTAAAGTTTACTTTATCAGTTATCAACAAAAACGCGTAGACAAAGCGACTAAGAAGCTTGAAGCATAAAGACTACTAGAAACTTTTATTTGCAGCAAAGCATGGCTCAAAGTATTTCCCTCTTACACTGTGTTTCAGGAAGAAGTTAACCAGTTAATTTTGTAACTCTGAATTTACAAAGGAAAAAGACGATTTTTGAGAACAAGCTCTTTTGTTTTGAAGCGAATAATAATAATTTTTTAGTCTTTCGTCTTCTAACCATAAACTAATTTAATTTAAAAAGAAAAACAACTTTTGCAGTTCCTACTCTATTTTCACTTTTATATTAGGAACAATTAAGATTCGAATAAGATATCTTTGCAGTAGTTAGTGTACGATTTTTACAACAATTAGTATACGAATTTATGAATCATGTTTTTATGGTTTTTTTCAAAAGATTAAGTCCAAATAATTTGCATGTCGTAACTGGGTTTGCAGCAATTGAAACAACCGAGTCTTATTACTTAGACATAAATCATTGCTTTCCGGATGATCAACACTTGTGCAAGTGTGTAAACTCTGCATTATTTGCTCTTTAAACCAAAATGTGGAAAACCTGATTTCATTCGCGAGCCGCATTCAAAAATTAAAAAATTGGGGGCAGGCCTCAATAAGCTTTTTGTTGATTTAAGAAATAAATAGTTGGTTAATATACCACGCTACTTCATTTGGTTTGTCATCGCAAGATCCTTTTTTATCATCACTAGTATAAAAAATATTTTTCCTCAATGTCGAGTGTAGACCAAAAAATATTCACAAAACAAACAAGATAGAAAACCGTTGTTTTGTTTATGCATTGGCCTTTTTGGTATTCACTCGATATCAATACTTTTTTCTGGTGGGCCTACATTTTTATTATAATACTCTGGTTCTTAATAAAGCAAAAAACCACCATTTTTGAATAGGGATTAATATGTTTTTTCCCAAGCACACGCGGGCCGCAATAAAATATTTTGCGGGCCGTATTTGGCATACGGGCCGCAGGTTCCCCATCCTTGCCTTAAACTAATATTGCGCACTCAAATGTAATAGTAAAGTAAACTTTTGTAATCAAGTTGAAGAACTAATGTTTTGCCAGCCAGGTTTCGATCCACAGTAATTAGGAGACATTGAACAAAAAATTCACAAAAACATAAATATTTTTATTGAAAGATGTTGGCCTCGAGAAATACAAAGCTCGCACGTTGAGAGCCGTTAAAAAAACAACATTGGCTTGTTTTACGTTTTGCCAAAACACTAAACTTGATTTGATTATTGAAATACAAAATGCACTAGATTGTATTGTTTAATTGGTTTCTACCAAACACTAAGCTGTACAAAATATCACTTTCAATTTTTATTCATTTTCTATGTAACGTATTTCAAATTTGCATACACATTTTAATAAAAAAATTAACTATTTACAAAATACAACAATAAAAAGTTCTTTTCGTTTAACAACATAAAATACAGGAAAAGCATTACAGATTTTAAAGGGGAAATATTTGTAATATTTTTTGAACACTAACACATAAAAGACAAAGTTTTTTATCACACATATTAATAACATTCTTGAAAACTAAAAAAAGAAAAATAACAAAGAACGCATAAAAATAAAATTTTTGATTTATTATTTTTGAAAATGATTTTTTATGTTTAGAAATATAATTGGGTCAAAATTAGAAAAGCTTGCTATTCTTGCATCTAAACCCAACTCTTGTAGTGATCGTTGCATGAACACAACATTTTTTCACTGTGATGAAATTCTAATTCATAATTGATTAAACGTTGTGAAATTGAAGTCTTCTGTTTGTCGTTTTATTTTCGGTTCATTATCAATTGTGTTTAGAAGAAGCTTGCTGCGTTTTTAGTTAACCTGATTTCTTGTTCAATTATTTGTTATTTATATTTGTTTTTCGTTTCAGATTTTCAAGTGAATAAAAACCACCAGTTTGGTTTTCCCTGTAAGCTTTACGACATTCACTGCGTAGCTTTTGCTATTTGAAAACTTTTTAGATTTTAAAATGCTACCGTTTTCTTTTTTAAACATTTTTAACGGTAATGACTTACGAATTTAACGGTAACGGTAATGACTTGCGACTTTAAGAATTAACGACATTCATTGTGCGAGTGGTAATGGCATATCTATTATATCATTGATATAATTAATAAAATTGACCAAAAAATTATTTTAAGCTATATACAGTACGTGGAATTTGGTGTTTTTCAGAGTACATTGTAGTATATAGATGAGAATAAGGGACGTTCAAACGGTCAATAATTACTTTTAAACACTTGCAGATTTGTTTTAATTCTAACTTTTTGTAATAGAAATAAAAATCTTTTTTAAATTGACAATAGTAAATACAGCAAAAACTTGAGAAACAAATTTACAATCGCTAAAGAGGTGCAGTTCAGAGCTTGAATATGCAGTCAACACCTGAAAAGAGAAAGGAAAATTAGACGGTAATCGTAAAGATGTTCGTTTCGCTTTAAACAGGAAGCAAGAGTTTTATCACATTCGCAGATATATTTTCTCCATCCTGTGTCGTCTGAAAAAAAGGGAAAATATATCAATAGGAATTAAAAGAATAATAGGAACACTTTTTGCAAACAAGATAAACGTATATGAAGAACATAGAACCATTGCATTTTTTTGTAAAGACACAGCTCATACTACAATGGGTTAAATTCATTTTAGAAACGAAAAACTATATACTTAGAAACAAAAAAAGATGTTTTAGGTAAAAATAATGACTTTTAAAAAAACAAAACCAACGTCTTGGTTTTTACATTTTTATTGCCCAGGTGAAAGTGCGATGAAATATGTTAAAGTTTTGCATCCATTATTTGTCATCTTAGTATTAATATTTTGACCAATCAAAACACAATAAGTATTTTCTTTTACATTAAAACAATATCTTGCTTTCTTTTTTACAACATTTTACGAATTTTCTCCAGTAATTACAGGTCATGAAACTTTACCACATTAGGAAATATTATTTTGCTCATAACATTTAAATCCGAAATTCAGAAATAGAAAGCAATTTATTTAAATATAAAATATACAATTTGAATAAAATTAAAGTTGTTGCATATCGCTAACGATTCGTTAACTTCATTAACTATATATCTGAGCGAACAACGATATCAATAGTTTTAGTTGATTAATGAATTATCTGTTTTTGACAAAGCCTGGACGACGATTACTTGGGACAAAGAACGCAAAATAAAATATTGAAATATTTACTTGATAAAAATCAGTTTTTCCCGTTCCGTAACACTGATATGATATGTAGCACGTAAAAAGCAGTAAAAACGTTTTTAAAATTTAATTTTGAATATCCGAAATGGTAAATATAAAATTAAAAATTTATTTATTATCTATTAAAAATAGAGGAGAATTTCATTCAAAGAGAAATATTAGGTCGAGGTATATGTCAACCAGGGATTTGACGGTAACCTAAAGCGCGGAGTGAGGGGTGTTTAACTAAAGCGCAGGTAGAAAGAGGGAGTGTGAAATGCATCAATAATCAAAAAGCAAAAGAACCATTAACAAGTCACAACAACGTGAATAAACGATATTAAAGGATAAAAAATTGGATAGGTTTCTGTACTTTAAGTAGCGACCCAGAAATGGCCAGAAACGTTCATGGCGGCCGAGGTCAAAACTTCTACTTTCATTACATTGCTCATCGTTCACCAACTGGTTAAACGCACCAATCTCAACATATTCGATTCGAAGTAAAACCGTTCTACGGTTAAAACTTTTATTTTGTTTTTGCATATTCTGCCATTTAAAAATCTAAAGATTAGTGATGTCATAAAAAAATTATTTAGAATTTTCAGCTCGACAACAATTAAAGCCCGTATAAGCCTGCCACGAAGAAACTGACACTTACGACAGGTGTTCCTCCTACTCCGGCGTGCTACGTGATAGGAAGTAAAAAGTTTGTACAAAAAAGTGGGATAGCTGTCCAAGCAGAGATCGTGTTGTTTACAGCATCTAAAACAGCGAGAAGCTATTTTAAAAACTGGTTTTTGCTTTCACTAATTTTTTCGGGATGCGGTTATAACGTAAAAAAATTGATTTAAATCATAAATATAAGATCGAAAGTAAAATAATTATAATTTTAAATCGTATTGTATTAAATCATATCATTAGATTAATAAATAGTAAATTGAATAGCAAGCATTTAAGTTAAACAATAAATATTTTTGTCAAAAATCTTTCAAAATTAAAAAAAAATACTTATAAGGTTGCTGGTTAAAAAATTCTGAAAAGTTTTTTTTAACTTTATTATAAAATATAAATTTGTTTTTGAAATATAAATATTCCAAGCGACAAAATTTTAATTTGGTCGTCTTGATTTAAAAAACAATTACTGTAAACTTTACTAAAATTACTTTTCATTTGAAACATAAATCTAGATAAAGATATAGCTATCACTAAATGTAATTAAGGAAAGCCGTTTTTATACGATATTTATTGGAAAAAACGCTCATTTTATTACAATTATTTTCTGTCATAAATTTGAAAGCATTATAATGAAGTGCACACTTTATTTTTTTTTAATAACCATTTTATTGAGCGAATTTTTTTGCACTTTATATCAATAACGGATTAAGGCCAAGCACGCGTATAAGTAAACGCCGCACGACTCTAAATATACAGTGCATTACTATTTGTGATGATATTTAAATTAAATATTATATATCCGACACCAATTTTTACTCTACCAGAATAATCCCTACTATTACTTTTGTTGATGCCTTTTTAATGAAATAAACACGAAAGTTACAAGTCTTACCCGTCTAAATTGTCAAGAACATTTCCCCCAGTGTTGTGAAATCCACACCAGCATCCGTAGTGGAAGTACCGGATAGGTTTAGTGACTTTGTTACACTTCATTTGATTTAAAAGGTTTATGGCTTGGCTTATTCTTTTGCCTTGTGCTGTTAGCTACAAAATAAAATCATTTTTCTTCCTGTAATTTCATTGAAAATTTTGCTGCATTTTTTGTAAAAACTAGCTTAAAATAGAGTTTGAGATAAAATAAAAAAGAATTGTTTCAAATTATTTATTCTGTGGGCAGTGATGGTTTAATATGGGTGAATGGAGCGACCATACAAGGCACGTTTATGAAATAAGTGGTAAAAGTAGTTTTCTTGGGCAAAAATTGGGTTCCCCGCTTTTATAGTAGCACCATGACAACTTAAAAATGTTGTACCATTTAACTGAAGATTTTTTTGTATTCACTTGCATGGAGCACCGTTTTTTGACGATTGAACCATATTTTTTTTCTTTGATCAAGTACATTTTAAAATCTCTAAATGACTTTAAAAGAAAAAAATAAATGAATACAAAAAAGCCTTCGCTTTAATTATAAAGTTTTTTTCTAAACAAATCTTATAAAATGCCGCCCCTCTTTTATTCCTTGCACCAAGCTATGAATGTCGAAATGTTCACGGAGAACTAGGAAAACAGAAAATGGCGGATCTTCCTTCTGATCGAGTAACTCCAGGAATGCCACCATTTTCTTTTGTGGGGGTCGACTACTTCGGGCCATTCACGGTAAAATGAGGACGTTGCTCAGTCAAACGGTATGGTGTTCTTTTTACATGTCTTGTGCTAAGAGCTATACATACAGAAATTTCCCACAATCTGAATACAAGCTCTTTTATCAATGCTTTACGTAGGTTTATTAACGCAGGGGTGCAGTGATTGAAATTCGCTCCGATAATGCTACAAATTTTGTCGGAGCTGAAAAGTAATTAAAACTTTTAATTAATGAGTGGAATCAAACTGCTATTCACAATTTTCTTTTGCAGAAGCAAATCAAGTGGATTTTTAACACTCCTGCTGGTTCTCACCATGGTGAAGTGTGGGAGCGTTGTATTTGTTCTGTTCGAAAAATACTAAACTCTGTTGTTAGACAACTTTTATGTGAGAAGTGGAAAACATCATTAACAGTCTGCCGCTGACCGCAGTTTCAAACAATGTTAAAGACCTTCAACCTCTAACGCCAAGTATACTTTTGTGTCTTAAAGAAGAACAGTCATTGCCACCAGGAACCGAAGACTCTTCTGACGTTTATTCCAGCAAAGTTGGAGACGTGTGCAGTATCTAGCAAACCTTTTTTGGAAAAGGTGGGTAAAGGAATATTTACCGATTCTGCAAAAACGTCAAAAATGGACAAAATTAAATCCAAACTTTACTGTCGAGACGTTGTTATAATCGCTGATGACAATTTACCTCGAAACCCTTGGCACATGGGTGTCATTTTAGAGACTCGAAATGATAAACGAGGAGTGGTACGCAGCGCAAAGATTAAAACCGCAACTTCGGTGTTTGATCGTCCGATCACAAAGCTCTGCTTAATTAGTGCTGCTGAAACTGTTCAACCAAAACTGTAGATTCTAGTGTTGTGTTGTGTTTTTCGTCTTTCAATTTAGTTTATGTTAAGGTCTTTTTTACGTTACAATTGTATCTTCAAATTTCATGATTTTGAAAATACCCAATTATTCTCAACGGGGCCGGGATGTTAGTGCCAAAGTGGCCCTGCCTAGTTTCGAACTCGATTTAATTTAAAACACGGATTAATTTCCTTTCTCCCATTACGTCATCTTCAAAATCAACGCTTTTTTGTTAGTTTCTGCGAGACGATTTCTTTTAATAGTAGCAACTAGGTCTTTTCCTTTCTCTTCAACTAATATAACGTTCTTGTTTGAAAAACTTTGAAGTGGATTTAGTTAGTAAATCATTTTTGTTTAATTGTTTTATTTATTGTGTTAATTAATTTTTATATTTAATAGAAAACCGTATCTATACAAGGAACGCGTGGTTAACGTCTACTAGAGATATTACGCTAAGAATCTAACCGTAATAGTGGGGACTGGCTTCTACTGGTAAGAATACAAAAACGCATAATAAGAAGTAATACGAATAGTCCTTTTTTTGCCGCATACAAATCCTCTTCAAAAATTAAATTTCTTAAAACTAAAAGATATTGTTAAATTTGAAATTGCAAAAACAATGTTTTGCTTTAATAAATGTTCAGCAAAGAATGAATCCCAAATTATTATAAGTATAACCCAAAACACATTTACAAAACAAGACTGGCAGGGAAACTAAAATATTTTCAACCTAGAAAAAGAACAGAATTAGGTAAAAAGACATTTTCTTACATTGGACCTAAAATATGGCAAGAAGTACCCTTCAAATTAAAATTACTTTCTCATAATCAATTAAAGAAGAAACTTAAACTTTTTTTAACTAGTCAATATTACAGAAAATGCCACAACAATTTGATGAAATCAGCTGGCACGTGGAAAGTTATTTAATAACAACTAATATTGCTATTGATTCTTTAATATTTTTCTGAATGTACTGTGTTTCGTAAGTGTACTATTGTGTTTTTCTGATAAAAAAAACTTTTTTTTTGTTCCACTAATTTAGAGGGAGGAAGTTGACTAGAAGACCGTATGGTCATTTCGCTGCCTTCCTGTGCTTACGAAAATTATTTGTTACATTTATATGTTGGTGTATTTTTCGTTTTAAAGCACAAAACAAATAAACTGAACATAATTGAACTGAACTGTTTCTAAGCTAACCTTATTGTATTCAAGTATGCAACCTATAGTAATATGTAACCAATAATTCCATAATACTGCTGGTTGTTTTGACTACTTGCACAGAAAACTATTGAACACAAAAAGTTTAATTGTATCAGGATCAAACAATAAATAGCCAAAATATTGCACTTAAAAATTGAATTGATCGGTTTGTTTTTTCATGGTTGTACTTACGAGTAGCACAATTACCTACCAAATTTTGTATTTAACTTAAGTTATGTATCATTAAAGTTTAATAAATTTAATCAAAAATTTATGAAAAGCCGCAGTGAGCTATGCTGAGTAAACTTTATACGTAAAAGCCACTTACTGCTATTGGCTATACAAACAAAACCGAATACAATAATTGCAATTAAGTAGTTTTTATCGGTTTGAAATCAGATCATAAACTTTAAAAACTGCAACTTAAATTTAAATTATTTAAATGAAGCTATCTACTTTTGCTTTTAAATCAACTTAACAACAAGAAAGATTGTTTGGCATAGCAACGCCGCTGGTAGCAGGAAAAAAGCTAATTAGTAGGACCATTTTTCTTTTGACTTTATTAAATTCAAATTTTGACATGTTTTGGAAATACGATGTTTTAATTCGAGCTTAATTTAAAACTCCCTTATTTTATAAAACCTGTAACCAATTAAGCTGTCAACAAAAAATCATGTTACATTTAATTCTTAAAGTACAGGATGTCCATAAATTATCGTTACAATTTCGAAAATTTATAGTCTTATTTTTTAAGATATTTTCAATCGGTTTGTTTTATAGTAAAGGGAAATGCTTCAAGTTTACGTTAGATGCTTTAGTACATCTTTACGTGTGCACCATCAGTCGCACGTACGATATCCCAACCGATATTCAATTTCTTGCCATGTTCTTGCTAACATATCTACAGTAACTGTATCAATTGCTTCAATTATTCGATGTTGCAAATCATTAATGTCTCTGATTTTGGTTCGGTAAACAATATCTTTACATAGCCCCACAGGAAAAAATCCAACGATATAATATCATGGGAACGTGGCGGCAATGGAATGTGACCATCACGTCCATTCCACTTATCTCAATGTTTCATTCAGAAATTGACAAACTTCAAGGTTCCAATGAGGAGGTGCACCGTCCTGCTGAAAAATAACTTGTGGTTGATACTGTTCAAGCACTGGTGACAAGCATTTTGTCAAAACGTCGAGGTAAATGTGACTGTGATTGATTTCCCAGAGAATAAAAACGGACCGATAATCTTATCATGCATGATTTCACAACACGTTTAGTTTAGGGGAGTCCTGTTCGAGCTCACAGGTATCATGCGGATTTTCCGAGCTCCATATTCTGAAATTGTGTCTGTTTAGAAATTAAGAAACGTGGAACGTTGACTCATCACTGAAGCAAACACGTTTCAAAAACCCTGGGTCTGAATCTAACTTGTCCAGCATCGTCAGCTCCCTTTCTCTGTAGCACACTACCAGTCTCCATAAACTTTTTATGCCGTGCTCGAATGGTAGGTCGCGCAGGTGGCTTTCTTTCATACTTCCGTCTAAAGTTTCGCTGTGCTTGGATGTCTTACTTTGTCTCTATAAACCAGAAAACACACTGAGCTTTTTCCTGCGGAATGCACATTTTCATGAACTCTACTTTCGCTACTAAATTAAAAAATATTCTGCTTAATCACCAAATAAACTGTAATTTTAAACCTAGTTATTTCCACAAGTAGCTGTTAAGAAAGAAAAAACTTGAAGCATTTTTCTTCACTATAAAACAAATAAAATGAAAATATCTTAAAAAATAAAATTTTGACAAACTTTGAAATTTGTAACGAAAATTAATTTATGGAGACCCTAACGTCGTGTATTTTGAATATTTTTTATCCTAAAGTTACGACCATTGCACAAAAGCTTTTTCAGCATTGTAGATTTTTGTTCCTTGTTTGTTTAAATAGAATTGTACGCGGCATCATTTGTACGAATAAATTTTGCCTTGGGACTACTTAATCATTTGAGCTTCTTTACGCAAAAATATTGTTAAATTGCTTGACTGTTTAGTCATTTGCGGTTTTTCGCACAAAAATACATGACTTGAACGATTAATTATTTGCGGCTTTTTAATGTTGGTTCTCAAGAATCGAGAGTAAAAACAAAAAAACTGGTCTGCTGAAATATTGTTCTGTAATTTCGCAGGAAAAATTGGTGAGTTTGTTTTCATAAAAATGTTGTATAATAGTGTTATTTTTTTATATACAGTAATTGTAAAGTTAAAAATATAGGCCAGTACAGAGTGTTTTATAATTCGCAGCTTGAAATGCATATGCTAGCTGTTTCCCGGTTTAGTATTAGAGTAGGCGCCGCTTTATAAGTCCACGGTTAATAAGCCCAGCCGCTTATAAAGCCCAATTCAGCCCGGTCCCGATTTACTTCATTTGTTCCTATAGTAAAATACTCCGCTTTATAAGCCCAAAACTCCGTTGAATAAGCCCATTTTCAGAGCGATTTCGTATAATATGAGCGCAACTACATGAGGCATGATGGTTTTAGTACGGTATACTGTACTGTATTTTCTGTTAAATGCAACCAAGCAATGTATTTTTTCTTCACACCCTCGATCTGCGCGGCAAACTAAGTCTCCGATGCACTGTTGTGTAACAAGCTCGATTGTTTTTCATTTCGTCTATTTTCGTAATGTGATCTAACTATGGCAAAAATCAAAAATTGCTGAAACTTTATTTTTTTGTTATTGTGTTAGAAATTTAGCAACTATCAACAGCCAAACGGAACTTCAAAAATGGGCAAGAGGGTACGCAAAGATATAGCTATGCTCAAGAAGTATCTGCTGTTAAAAAAGTACCGAGTACTGCCAATGTGCAGCCAACGTGTTGCAGCAAAACAACTAAACATTTCTCGTGGTTGTCTGCGAAATCTACTGTGCGAAGAAACAGCTTTCCAGACAGAAGCACCAGGCAAGGAAGGTAGCAATGAACGGAAGAGATAGCGCCATGGCAAGGACCAAGAAGTGGAAGATGGGTTCTGGAAATAATTCCATTTTGCTCGATCTCGCAAGGTTCCAATAAATGGGCCGATACTGATGCAGAAGGCTAAAGAGATCGCCAAACAACTCGGTCATGACCAATTTAAAAGCTCAGATGGTTGGTTTAATTGCTGGAAGAAGAGGCATGATCTACCTTACACAAAACTTTACGGCGAAGCCAGTGAAGCAGATGAAGAAGCTGCTGCCATGTGGACCAGCGATAACGTGCAAGAGTTGTTGAGCCTGCTGACGTCTATAACGCAGACGAGACAGCATTTTATTTTCGAGCTGTACCGGATTCTACATATGTGAAAAAATCTTCTCGCAAACTGGCTCGTGGTTCGAAGGTTGCAAAGGATAGGCTAACAGTGTTGGTGTGTTGCAACATGATTGGTGATAAGCATGGTCTGCTCGTTATTGGGACGTCTCAGAAACCACGATGCTTCAAGAATGTACGGGCGTTTCCCGCTGATTGCAGTTTTTCTAAAAACGCTTGGATGACCAATGGCATCTGGTCTGACTGGCTGCGTAAGTGGAATAGATGCCTATGTTTTCAGCAACGAAAAATCGCAATATTGGTAGACAACTGTTCTGCTCATGGTGATGTGAAAGAACTCAAATGCATTGAAGTCGTGAAGCTGCCTCCGAACACCACCTCGCTAATTCAGTCTTGTGATATGGGCATTATACGCACACTCAAAGCATATTGTCGCCACGAAATACGAGCCAGAATTATTGATGCCATCGGAGATGGATACAACGACAGCAACATAAACGCGAACACAATTGCAAAAAGACTTTCAAGTTAATTGATCGACTAAAAAATAAGAAAGCTCAAAGGTACACTGATGTTGAAAGTAAATTTATTAAATATGGCAAGTTGATTATTTCTCCGATAATAAGTAACTTATTTAATTTGTGTGTAGAAACAGGTGTATTTCCGAACTGCTTAAAAATAGCTGAGGTTATCCCCATTTATAAAAAAGGTGATTAAAATATGCCTACTAATTATAGATCCATTTCGTTATTATTGCAATTTGACAAAATTTTTGAAAAAATGTTATTTTCCAGACTGTTTTCGTATCTTGATAAAAATCAACTTATCAACAAAATCAATTTGGCTTTCGACCTAACTCCTCAACACAATTGGCTATAAGCACAATACATGATAAACTAATCAAAAACATCGATAATGGTCTATATACTTGCTGCATAATTTTAGACCTATCGAAACCGTTTGATACGGTTAATCATACGATTCTGTTATGGAAGTTATATCACTATTTTGGTATTCAAGGCACAGCTCTTCATCTTATAGAAAGTTATCTGAGCAATCGTTATCAATACACAAACGTCCAAGGTCATTACTCGAATAAATTAAAAATAACAACAGGGGTTCCTCAAGGATCTTGTCTTGGACCTCTATTGTTTTTGCTTTATATCAATGACTTACCACTTGCCTCCGAATTTGATACCACACTTTATGCAGATGATACTGCTCTAATGCTATCGGATAGGGACTTAAACTCGTTAAAATATAAAGCTAATAATGAATTAAAAAAAGTTGATTTGTGGCTTCGAATGAATAAATTGTTTTTAAATTATTCTAAAACTAACTACATCATCTACAATAACCAACCACACAAAACCTGTAAAGATGAGTTTACTATAGTTATGAACAAAACCCGCTTGCAAAGAGAAAATTCAATTAAGTATTTAGGTGTAATTTTTGATGACAAGTTGTGTTGGGCAAACCACATTGACAATTTATCTAGTCAATTTGCCAGATGCTTTGGTCTGTTCTGTAGATTGCGCAATTATGTTCCGAGAAAAATTCTGCCTGCTCTATTATAACTTAGTTTATTTACAAATTCAATATAGCATATTAACTTGGGGGTACTGCTACAAAACTGTTAACAAAAAAATAGAAGTTTGTCTAAATCGCATTATTAGAATTGCAACATTCAGCTCTATCTACACACCAATCAACACAGTGTACAAGCAATTAAATATTTTGAAAATCTCACATATATATTATCTTGAATTAGGAAAATTTATGTATCAGCTATACTCTGACAGATTACCTGCTGTTTTTGCTCAGCTATTTAAAAAATAAAAGAAATACATTCTCATAACACTAGACAAACAGAAAAATCAACTTATTTTCTTACACGTGTATATAAAACAATTGGACAGCAGCTCCTCACCTTCCGTGGAGTCAAACTTTGGTATTCGATTGACGACACAATAAAAGACAGGCATTGGGTTTCTTTTAAAAAAATGTACAAACAGCACCTAATAGATTAATATTAAATTTTACTCTTTTCATTGTCGCCTTTTTCTGAGTTGTTCTTTTTCTTTGTCGTTATTTTTCAATAATTTGTTTCTTTTTTACTGCATTGGTTTTATATCGAAAGATTTGTATCAGTATATGTATTAAAATACTTAATTAATATATATGTAAATTTTGTTTTTTTGACTGTATTGGATGTGAGGGCACTTGACTTGATAACGTATGTTCTTCAGTGCCCCCTGCCTTCACACATATTTCAATTTTCTTTTAACATTACCGTGTGTCTGTATTATAAAATTTATGTTTGTGTGTTTGGCAAAATAAATATATTCATTTATTTATTAGATGCACTACACATCCTCGCTGGTAGCTGGAATAAAGTAACAAAGAAAACAATTGGAAATTGTTGGATGAAGGCTAACTTTTTTTCTGCTCCAGAGAAACAGGAGCTGGAGTTTGAGACACCCATTTCAGTTCCTGAAGGCGTTGCAAAAGAACAATTTGAAAAGTGGCTTGACATAGAAAACGATGTGCCAGTGCATGCTGAATTGACACTGGAAGAGGAGGAGACAGAACTCAAGCAAAAAATTGTTGCAAAAGGTTCTGCTAGCTGTCCTGAGGTTGCGGAGCTTGAAGAAGCCGAAAACGATAAAGCTGCAGCAGAAGAACCAACACCATTCAATGTGGAGATGAGGTCCATCCTGCACCATTTGCGAATTGGCCTGGAACGTAGAGGATTCGAACAAAGGCAGACATTTGAGGCATTTGACAGCAATGTTCGGAGTATACTTTGCCAGACTCCACTGAAGCAAATGACGCTGGGTGCGTTTTTGTAAATGTGTTACTGTAACTGGATTAACTGCGTAGCTAATAAATTGTTAATAAAGTTGTTACATACAACAATAAACTTGCCTGTTGTGTGCAGGTACAGTATTGTTCTCAGTCATCTATATGTTCTAGAATGACAAAAAACGACAATCTAAATTGTAAGCCCAGCCGCTTAATAAGCCCAAAAAGGTCCGGTCCCGAGATGGGCTTATAAAGCGGCGTCTACGGTACAATCTTAAATTTGTACATGAAGTATTTTTACGTTCGTCCCGCTTAATGTACGTATAAGCGATTATATATTAAGATGTTAATTTTTAGGAAACCGTTATTCGTCAGTTTTTGTTTGCTTTCAAATTTAAACAATTTACAATAATTTTAAAATCAGAATTGGAAAGCTGATAATTAATCTATGTGTGATAGAATTTCGCATAGATTACTTCAAATTGCATATTAACGAAAAAAGTGTGTCTGCATTCATAATTGTACAATCAGATTTTTCTAGTTTTTGCACGCTGTCTGCAAAATAAATATTGACAAGTTTTCTATAAACCAGCTACTATTGTTGTATTGGCCTTTTTTACCAGAACTTATTATCTTTCCAGTTATTTACAACTGTTTGTACTGTGAGAAGATGCTCATTATAGTAAAAACCAGCTATAAATCAAGTTGAACATTTGGTGAGAATTGGATCGGAAGGTACTGGTAAACAAACCTCTCTAGGTCATTGTGTCCAACCTTATTTTTATAGTTGTTGCTTTTACCGAATCTATAAAATAATCGATCTCTTTAAAATGTGCTCGAACTTGCATTACACAATTGTGTATCAAATGTGACTTGCATTGCTCAATTGCGTATCAAATGTGCAATGCATGTGATATGCATGTGACATGCATAAAAATGCTTATAATTTTTTAAGAGTTTTTCCTGCAAGACACATGAACGAGCTGCATCAGATAATAGCAGCAGAAATTTCTGGCACGGCGTGCCAAGTTTTCTCAAAACATCGTCAACAATTACAAGTTGAGTAATAATTGTGCTGTTTACACTCTTCTGCAAATGATTCAGCTAAAGGTGTAACAGCTAAAACACTGACATTGCCAACCAGAGAATTATTAAACATTTGTATGTTAATCTCTGTTTCCTCAATTACTACGAAGATTTGCTTATCTTGCAGTGTTTCATATATGCGGTTTTCTTTACTTTTTGCAAGTTGAGTAACAGTGTTTCGGGCAGCCGTTCCTATTGGCAATTGATTCCGAAATATTCAAAACAAGAATTTATGAAATGTGTGGTTTAACTTGTACAAAGGGATATCTGCTGCTAAAAGAGCAGATGTGACTTTTTCTTTAAACTGCAAAGATGGTGTTCTGATAAAAACTTGCTTTGCCTGTTTAGTATTTTTTCTCTTTAAAGCCCTATCGTAACGTTGCGATTTTCTGTGACTTTCAACATAAAATCTTTTCTCATATGAAACACTACACAAACTAAAATACAAATCGCCTTTTGGTGTACTCATAAATTTATTTTCATTGTAAAAGCATATTTCTCGTTTTTGTAGCAGCTGACTTTGCTTTTTTTGGGATTATAGATTAAATTATGCAGTGATTTACTAACTCTTGTTTAAAGCTACTTTTGTTAGATTTTGCAGCATACTGACTATATAGATCAGGGGTGGCCAACCTTTTCTACCTCAAGCGCCAATTTGATTCAAGTCCAGTTCACATGCGCCACACAGACGAAAGATTTTAAAAGTTCATAGTGAAAACAAGGTGATCTCTAAAAAAAAGGTCTTCACTTAGAATCGATCAATGATTTTCCTATTTTTTGTCCTAAAATCATAGTGTTCTGTAAAAAAAAAAAAAAAGGTCTTCACTTAGAATCGATCAATGATTTTTCTATTTTTTGTCCCAAAATCATAGTGTTTCCTAACAAAAAAAGGTCTTCACTTAGAATCGATCTTTGATTTTTCTATTTTTTGTCCCAAAATCATAGTGTTTTCAAAAAAAGGTCGTCTGATATAGCTAGATATAACTTGTGGAACGTTTTTCATTTAAATATTTTCCCCAACTGCAATGCGCCGCAGGTTGACCACCCCTGATATAGATCAATTACTGAGAAAATTGCTTGCTTTATGAAAATTTAATTTTTCTAAAAATGCGTTTTAATGTAAAGTCAAAATAATTAATCTATACCAAAAATTTGACTTCATTTTGACCTAATAAAACGTAAAAGCAGTTATATTTTTTTATCAAAGTTTTTTTGCAGTTTGTCTGTAAAAGAAATAAGTAAAATAATTTTGACTTTATTGACTTTTACTTGTCTTATTAATTAGTAATCTACGATTACGAATACAATAACGAAGGGCGTATCTACGTAGCAATTATATGAAGTTCAATTTGCAGAAAAAAACTATGTTAATGAATGAACAAAACAATTTCAAATAAATGATTTTATAAAAAATCCTACATAAAGTAACTCATTTTTAGTTTAATAACATATTGACGGTAGGATAATGCTCTATTTATACAAAAGTTTGAATTTGCAGGCTTTCCGGAAAAAAGGACTAAAGTAGTATAAATTACAATTTTTTCTTTAACTTTTAAATATTTTTTTATTTAACTTATACAGGTATTTATTACGTTTTTGCATAACTGCCCAAGATAATCATGTCTTTATTCGGTAAATTATGTTTTACTAGTTGCAGATTTTATATTCTTGTTTTAAATTCTTAAATGGTTTTTTAAAGTTAAATGTATATTGAAATAATTCGATACTTTTTGGACAATAAATACAAAAGGTTAAAAGTTCGGAAACTGGCAATTTATAAGTTATGCAGCAGCTGTTAAAAGCAGGAAGTACTTTTTTGCGTCCTGAAGCAGTAAGTAATCGTGTCTTTAAACAGCTGCAATGCAGTTTATTGAGCAGTTTCAGAGTAAGTTAAGGTTTATTGTTAAATCTCTTAAAAGCAGGTTCAGAGTTTGATTTATTTCTGGTTTCTTTGCATAAGATCAAATTGTTTAACAGTCTCGCCTAAAGCAATGAAATAATTCATCATTTGTAAGGGAGATTGTTTTGTTTCATTATTTTCTTATTCATCTCTTCACGTTTTGTCATCGAAAATAAAATTGGCTTTGAAGGTCAACAAAAGCCTTTGCAAAAACGAGACATGATGAGAAACAAAATTTTTTGTTTTGTCATATATCACGCAGATTTGGGTTTAAGATGTAATGAAAAATTTTTGTAATCACAAAAAGCTAACGCACACAAATAAACTAAATAATTTATAAAACCAGAAAAATCAAGCTTTGCAAACGATTACGCGTTAACGTCTGTAAAAACTTAAAATATAGCTGATTTTTTGGTAGGGAAAACTATTCTAAAAGAAAACATTTAAAATTTTTATTAATATTGAAAACTAAACCTCTAGAATTGTTTTAGAAAGTGTTAAAAAAATTATACCATTAAGGAACCAGCCCCTCCAATAAAAAGAAAGAATTCAAATATTTTCGTCATTGCTTTTGGAAAAAACCAAAGTAAGCTAAAATAAGTACTCTGTTGAATATATTTAAAAACAAATCATCACTTGTAAACAAAATGAGCTAATTTACGTAGAATAAAGTAATAAATCACGCTTGTAGATAAATGAAATGACAAACGAATGAGACTGAGCTGTTTACAGTAAATTAATTAATACAACAACATAAAAATGTTAAATTATTTATTTTTGAAATACCGTATTTATCCGATTGTAAACCGTCCTTAAAAGTACACCGCACGAAATGGCAACAAGAATTATTGTAAGCCGCCCTTGAAAGTAAGCCTCACCTAGAACTGTAAAACTTTAACTTTTGAATTACCATTAAAATTTACCCTATTTAAGAAAACACCCACTGCTTACTCGTTTTCTTTCAGCCACATTTTGGTTGGCAATAAGCCAATTTGTGCTGCTGCTTTCAGTCTAGCTAGTGGTACTATTACTGTATTTAGGAGTCTATGCTCAAAAAATAAAAAATAACGGTAATTAACCTAGCGTTTTGATGGTAATTACGCTTCTATAATTGTCAATTCGTAGTAAGTGTTCAGAATGTTTACTTCTGAGGTTGTTACACTTTTCGTAATTCTTCTTTTCGCTTGAAATGCTGTGATGAAAAAATTGTTAACCAACTTTGATTGTAAACCGCTCTTTAAGGTAAGCCGCACAAAATAAAAACAGAAAACAATGTAAACCTTAAACCGGATAAATACGGCTTAAACCGGATAAATACGGTATTCCTCAGATCTTTATTATTTAGGACATGTTCTATTGAATAATAAACAAGGTCTCAAAACTCCTTCTGAAAAAATGCACTAAAATTCTAAACTTTGTTGCTGCGATTAAAAAATTTAACAAGAAACTTAAATAATATAACCTGCGGACACAACATATAGCCTATCATAACTTTAGTTGCTGGCTTAACACCATCACCGCCAGCATCTGATCCGGGCAGTACAGCATCCTGGGGTAATAATAGGATAAACCCTTGGTCCCAGTTCTGTTTGTGTCTAACCTGGAGTGGTTGCCTTTTCAAACGACGACGATTTTAGTTACCATCAACAAAGTTGTAACATCTTTTAAAAGTTTGGTTCCACTAAAAAACAATCCGTTACCGAAAAGCAACCTGTTCTGTATTGCAATGACTCAAAAGTGAGATTTTTTTTAAAAGGCAGTGTTTTTATTTCAAAAACAGGTTTAAAAATTTTTTTAAAACCTTAAAAAACCGGAACTAAAAGTTCTGAAATAACTAAAAAAGCGATTGCCGAATGATTTGAAAAAATATTTAATTAAAAACTAAGCAAACCGAAATAGGATGTTTTGACAAAAAAACATGATAAAAAGATGTCTTGGAACCGATTTCGATTTAAAAAAGTTCATTAGTCTCAAAAAATTTGTTTCAGCCAATAGAATACGCATGCAACTAATGGAATTTCTTTGATCGATGAATTTTAAAGAGCGAAACCATAAAAAGGAACCGTGATTGCTGCATTGCGACAGAAAGCTTTAGAAAAAGGAAGTTCCACTTTTTAGTGCTGTCTGCAATTACGTTTGTTTCTGTTTGCTCTAAAGAGTATGCTGTAGAAACTTTGATTTTTTCAACTTTAGACCCATATCAAATAAATTATTATTTGGGAGCAGAATACTGCGTCTTAAGCAATCTGCCCTCTGGTCAACGCTCTAACCATCGTTTTACTATTACTGTTAGGTTGACTTTGATTTTATTCAAATACCGTATTTATCCGATGGTAAGCCACGGCTTACATTGTTTTCTGTTTTCATTTTGTGCGGCTTACTTTCAAAGGCGGTTTACAATTAAGGGCGGTTAACAATTTTTTTATCGCAGCCTTTGAGTGAAAATAAGAATCACACAAAGTGTAACAACCTCAGAAGTGAACATTCTAAACACTTCTTACAAATTGACAATTATAGAAACGTAATTGCCATCGAAAAATTAGGTTAATTACCGTTATTTTTTATTTTTTGAGCATAGGCTTCTAAATACACTAATAATACCAGTATCTGAACTGAAAGCAGCAGCACAAATCGGCTTATCGCTAACCAAAATGTGGCTGAAAGAAAACGAGGAAGCAGTCAATGCAATTTTTGCTTTCTTGCTCTTCTGGCATATTTTTGAAAAAAGTATTGTTTATTTGTGGAGACAACAAAAAGAGAATGTAAACTTTTTATAAGTTTGTTTAATTTTTTTTTAATTAATCTGGCAACACCGCACCGCTTCTGCAAAGCAATTTTAGTTGCAAATCTCAGCGTCACGAATCCTGCAAAAAACTTCTTTTTAAAGATAGCTGGTCTTTTTTGCTCTAAAAAAGTAATCAAATCGTTTTTTAAGTAAATATCGTATATTCCATTTAATATAGCTTGTTATTCGATGTTATTCGATCCATAAAAAGCACTACAACAACGCATTTAGCAGATACAACGAGCTGAAAAAAAATCAACTATCACAGCTTGTTGTTCGAAGGAATGAGAGGATAATATTTCTCTTTTTGTAAAGATTATCATGCCGTCCCACACAAGCAGCGAACTTTCGATCACACTCGCAAACTGCTCTTTCTAGGCCTTTTCCACCTTTTACAAAAACAAAAAACTTTTCAATAAATGTTGATAAAAGAATTGCTGATATTCTTCTCAGTAAACATTTGTCAAAAATAGCAGTGAGAGTGAATAGTGATTATGGATTGATATTTATAATGTAGGCCGCAAATGGAAAGTTAGCGGTTCTGTCTGATCAGAGTGAATCAATGAAAATCATAAAGTGAACAATTTTGTCTCCAATCAAGAAATCGATTTTTAGAAATCACGTGTTATTTTTAATCAATCATTGCGCTCCTTCTCTGCCATTCAAAATAGTTGTCTTCGACGTCTGCGTTTTTACTATAAATATCTTGTATTGTGTTTTTTATCGTTATGTGACCAGGGCTGTTGTACTACAACTGGGTCTCAAAATCTTCAACTCCACCTGGTTATGATTAACGAACTTTTTTAATAACAGATCTGAGCAAAGTAAAGTTTTAAGTCTATGAATTATAAGATTCAATTTTTAGCGGTACGATGTGCTAAAACTTGTTAAAATATTGAATAGCCATAAAAAGCTTGCTTCACATTTCACAGCTTGGCTAATGTAGGCGCATTAACTTTAATTTAACTGTAAAAAATACAGATAAGACACGAAATATTTGAAAACCAAACATCAAACAACCGATATTGACAAAATATCAACAAAATTTAGTTATTAATATTTCCTAAAATTTGTTTAACGCGCATTTTGAGTTTTTAAAATAATGTTGAATTAGTTTTAGTGTAACTATACGCGTTTGCGATAGAACTTCTTTTATTTTTGCATTATACCAAAAATTTGGTTACAATAAACCTTAGTTTGCTTTTGAGTACTTAATTGTCAGTTGAAAGTAATGTAGGCCTATTAATGAAATTGAAGGGCTTACAAAATTATTGCATAAATTGTGGATAATTTCAGGGGCGGCAGAAGCGGGGGAAAAGAGCAATTTCTTCCTGCTTTTTTGCTTTTTTGAATTGCCACTTCCGCCTTTTCTATAATGGAAGAACAAACGGGCAGATAGTAACCTTTAAACTTCGCAGTACAGAAGCATTATATAAGATTTGTCTTTGCAATCATATAAACTCGACCAAAACATTAGAGCAATCGGAGCTGAAAGCCTATTTTACTTTTTAAGCCTGCACTAGTATATTGAAATGAAAATGATGGAATTGAACACAAAATTAAAATGACAACCCCTTTTTAATTTTTTTAGTTTTCACTTACTATTAGGGACAAAAATAGAAATTTTGGATACTAAATGAAAGTAATGAACCTTTTTTATTTTTTTTTTAGTCTTCACCTATTTGTTTGGACAAATATAAAGATTTGGCACCAAATGGAAGTAATGATTTTTTTGTCTTCACAAATTTTTGTGATGAAAATGCTTGCGGAATCAAAATCGTTACTCTGTAAAACACTGCAAAATCATAATTCGAGAAATCTTTTATAAAATTTGAAGAAGATTGTATTGCGCCCACCCCAAATTTTTTTTGGATGTTCGGCTATGATTCTTAATCACAAGTTTTTCTATCCAACAAAAAAGGTGCCTTTGTTTTAAATTTTTTTTCCGGCCAAAAAATTTTGCTACGCTCTTGAATAGTTGACAAATAAAGTGCATGAAACAAAGTTATTGGCTTAAGCGTAAGTAGCTGAAAAAAAAACTAAAAATATTTTTTAACATGTTAAAGGATTCCAATTGACTTTTTAATGTAAAGAAAAAAAACTGCAATCATCGTTAAAAAATTAAATTTTGTAGTTTTTATAGTTATCGAAATAGAAACGGTCTTAGTCTGTAAGTTTGTCCAATTCTGCACTCGCCCCCGCTTCATACAGTTGACTTAAAACATTAGCTCGGTTTAAGAAGCAAGCCTTACTGAATAAGTAATAAATAAATCTTTTTGGACCAGTTTGGTAACCTCTTGTTTACGGCAACGCCGAAAAGTTAAGAAAAAATTTCAATTACACTTTAGTTAAGATTTTTGAAATGAATCTTTTTGTATGTTCATCTCTGCCACTTGACGTGAAAGAGAAAAAAAGAAAGCAGATTTGGAATCAGCATTCTTAAAACAGTCCCTCATTTTTCTTGAGAAAGAAATTCGACAGAAAAAAATGCGGACCACTGTTATGAAATCCATCTTGTTTTTGTTTTGTTTAAAAAAAAAAAAAAAAAGTAGAAAAACCAGTTCACGCAAAGGTTTTACAGGTTTGTTCTATTTGACTTTCGGTCTGTGATTAAAGCAACATAAAAAAACACTAAACAAAAATCTTACCGCAACTGTTTTTTCCTTTCGTGCACGTTACAGCGTATTTGACAATTTTTAACTCCTGCTGACCTGGATTCACTCTTTTAAAGCATAGATCATGACCTTTGCAGCAGCTAAAAAAACATTTTTATAGTTTTTTTTTTAATTAATCTGCAAAATTATCAAAGTAATCTTTTAAATATTAAACATATCAAAGACAAAAAAGCTTAACTTTTTTGGTTTACTGTAATTACTTTTCAAAATTACATTGCAACGAGGCCGAATCATACATAAGTAATAATTGTTAAAGTTTGATCCTATAACAAGTTCTTTTCTTGTACATTAAGTAATCTCCGTTTGTAAATCCGTTAACTGACAATTTTTTTGTTTTTTCGATGGCATCACTTAACGTTTGATCAAGCCAAATGTTTTATTTCTTTTCTTCTAAAATTAAGTATTGTAATAAAACTGTAGAATAATTTTTTTATTTCACTGAATTATGGAAGCATAAAAGGTTTGAAACCTAAAAACAAACAAAAAATTAGTTTTATTTTACGGAAGGAAACAAAAAAATGACTTTTCAAAAAAACTGGTAGCACTAGATTTAAAAAAATTGAAACATTCGCACAACAAATGCCCCACTTTTTTTTTTTTATTAAATCTACAGCAAAAAAGATTTCATTTTGGGCCTTATTTTAAAGTGTTACCTTTGCAATGAGCACATTTCCTTTGTTTCGTTTTAACCCTTTATGCCTACAACTGTTATATACAACTTATTTACATGATTGTGTCATTTCACGCATAAGGGGTTGAAGAATATGTTTGAGGTAAATCTATATAATGTCCTAATTTTCGTTTGCATTATGTTTATTTAAAAATAAATTGTAATTTTAAAAAATTCTGGACTGTTTCGATTCTTATTCACGACATAAAAATGGTATTCCTGCACCTTAAACGACTAAAGTTTTAATTCACTATCTATATTAGATTTGATTATTTACAGAATTCATATAAAAGATGATGGTAAAAAGCATGAAAAATTGTTTATTTTATACTTATCAACAAAATAATTGTGTCAATGCGGTTTATATAAATACGAGAATAGTATCAATATATGTCCACCCACCGTACAAGTGCAAAACTTGGCCTTATTATAGAAACTTTTTTATAGTTACCTGATTTTTTACAGTTTTCAATCATATTTGAAAAAATAAAGTTCTAGTAGACTTCCTCGATAAATTTCACAATTAAAGCAATTAGCAATAAGCAAAAAGCAACTACCTGGTTAAATCTCAAAGTTTTCGAGGGTACTCCTTTAAAAACTTTCATAATTTTTTTTGAAATATAATAAACATAAAAATTTGTGGCTTTGTTTTATCGCTAAGGTTTGAAAAAAAATTGGCAAAAAATCAAATGGGCTGTCACCAAAGTAATTTTAGCATTTCTCGTTGAATTTGCATTAAAACTTATGACAAAATTAATGCGATTAAAAAAGCGTCAATATATGAACCTAAAAGAAAGCAATATAACAAGGCTCCCAATTTTTTTAACTTGAACCATTTTTACTTATGTAAAATGTTCGCAGACCAAACAAATATAACATCGCGGTCAAACTTTACAATTGAATACCTTTTTGTCGTCACTTCATTTTACGCCCTGTTTCAGAATTTCTTCAGCTTTTTTATTTAGAAAAAATCTTGTCGTATCATTTTAACTTACGGAACACTTAGTCTTAGTTTTTCTGGATCCCCGAATTTCGTCCCAAAAACGTAGTGATCCATAAATAAAAAAGAAAAAAAGACAGCATTTTGAATCTGTCTTAGAATTCTCGATTTTCATCTAAAAAAAAGTCTTCACTTCGGGACGTATGGTAAGTCTATGCAAAACGTTATCTTCATAGTTCAGCGGAACACTGAAGTAAGTTTGCGGAGCACAGTTTGTTTTATGTTTTTTTAAAGCATTTTTAAGTTGCTAAATTTTTTATACTTTTTCTTTTAAATTAAATTTAAATTAAAAAAAGAGATTTTGTTTGTTGAAAAGGTTTTTTAAAATCTAAAGAAATATTTTTGCAAGCTGTACTCGTTGTTTGGATGAGAACTCGTTTTGTGATGTGCAATTTTAGGTATACATATTATCAAAAAAATTGCCGTAATTAGTTGGAATTCGCTTTTAATTGTGCGAGAATATTATTCAAACACAAAATTATTTTGAAATGTATCGCACAGTTAGCTTATTGACTAACGCTCCGACTTTCGAACCAAAAATGAAGATTTAAAATGTAAGGCCGAATTTGACATAGTCAAACTGTTAACGGTTTACCACCATTGCGACAGGACCATGGCAATAGTTGTGTTGCCTAGGCCCAAATTGCACTCAAACTGATAATCCATTAATAGGGCCTACGAAAAGACCAAAAATTGTTTCACAATGCTGTAACGTAGTTTTAAATGTTCTTACATAAAGCAAAAGAAATCGTTTTATAATATATCTATTTTGGTAGAATTTTAACGTGTTCTACTCTGTGTATGGTCAATAACAACAGCAACAATTGCAAGCATGTTTTGTACCAAATTAAGAATACTTTTTATTTTGTAATACTCTGTCATTTTGATAACCATAATAAAAATAAAAGTTTAGTCAAAAATTTGACCTTATTTTTCACATTTACCACATTATGTAATCTTTCATGACTTGATAAATGCAATTAAAGAAAGTCAAAATCTTGACTAAATTGGTCTCTTTTTATATAATTAAACATTGTTGTAACCTCACCTGCTTTCAAAGAACCAATTTACCAATTTATATTTTATATATATTCTCATCACGCATTATTATTTTTAATCTATCCAAACAATTTTTAAAAATTCAGTATTTCATTCTAAAAATTCACGAAAAAAATTCAATGACAATAATTTTCTGAAAGTCTACCCGTCTAATTTATCCAAAGTTCTTCCTCCAGTATTGGAAGGCCCACACCAACAACCATAACGGAGATATTTAATAGTGTTAGTGACACCGTTACATTTTAGTTGATTTCTTATGTTCAGTGCTTGAGGTAATTTTACTTGTGCTTCTACTGTCATCTACAAAAAAACAAGAGAAGAAGATCAATAATAGAGTTTCATTATCATAGCAAAAACAAGACAAATCATTATTCAGTGTCTTGAAAACTTTCTGATAGTTTGTAAAATTACTAATTAAAAATTACGTAAATTCAAATCCCAATTTTTAATCGTTTTTGTTAAAAATAAAATAATTATACTCCACGTTATTGAAATCATTCCAAATAAAATTTCTCGTTTTTTCAAGGTCAAAGCGGTATTAAACTGCTCTTTGTACCGTAGATTAAACTGTAAAAATTTGCCAAATTTACACCCGATAAAAAAAGTTAAGATAAAACAAAAACCTTTGCTCCAATAACATTTATCTAGTTCATTTACCCATACTATACACTTACCAATAGCTTTGAATTAATAACACAAAGTGCAGTGAAATAAATCAATGATGATAATTTCATTGTTTACTTTAGACTTTCTTATTTATAAGATTCTGTAAAAATGTCTAACACTTTTGTTGATAGCTAATACTGTACTTTCTAATGCTAATAGAAACAAATTATCAAATCACAATGACTGTGCACAAAATATTTGATTCAAATGCAAAAACACTAAGTATTTATGAGTAACGATTTAAAATAAATAGTATTTTTTTAAAATTTTTTTATATTTCTTGCAAATAAATTAGATTAAAAACTTTAGTTTTAAAACTCAAAGCAAAGTGAAAAATTTCGATGGCGAGTAACAATAATATAATTATCGCTTCCAGAAGATCGCAGTATCTTCTTGCAAACACTTTATCTGACAATAAGTTTAAATTAACAAGTACGAGTTTGGTAGCTGCCACTTGCAAGCTTATGTAACGAAAAGTTAATCAATTATACTAATCTAGTCAATGAATTTAATAATTTTTTTAGCTTTTATTTTTACAACTAACAAAACAAGGTCAAAATTTTTTTTAAATTTACAGTCTTAGGGAGGAAAAACTATGACAAGGTATAGGCCTGCTCTAGCCACTGTCTCTGTTTTGCGATTTCATTTACTGCAGACTTCAACGTCACATGTGCCATCAAGTATTCATTCATTCACTGATGCAGTTTTTACTTGCGACCAAGTTAATACGTTTCCGAATTGACATTAACATTGTGATTGCTAATAAAGAGACAGCGGCTATACGATATACTTTGTTAAAAGCAAAATGTCAATTGGTCGTGTTCGTTGTATTTTTAAAACAAACAGCTAAGTTGATAAAAAAAGATAAGGTAAAAATTGGTAATTATTAAAAAGATATATTATCTAGTTTATAAGCGCACTACTTGTGAGAGAGAGAAGTGATATAATAACAATTACAAGAATTTAAACTATCACTTCCCAGCAGGGCATGCTATGGAATGGAATGTTATGAAAGATTTTGTTAATGGAATGGAAAGAATTTTCCATACTTCTATATATTTTCCATACTTGCTCATTTTAGTGTTGTTTTCATACTAAGTGCAGTCAATAAAGCTGCCTTTGATCAAATGTACCAAATGATAAAAAAAAGTAAATTTAAATGAATAGGGTAGGAAAAAGAATGGAAGTTACAACCAGATTAGTAATATTTCAATGGCGTTTAAACAGTTTGCAACTTCAATATAGGGCCAGTTTTTAAGTTCAAGTGTGAATGCCTTGTTCGCTTGCGTCTGTCTCTCCCAGAAAATGCAAAGATAGATAACCTTTGTGGTTACCTCATTAGAGTATTTGCAGTTTAAATTATAAAAATATAAGATGCATTCATAAACTGGTCTATAATTAAAAAGTTTATATAGCATCAGGATGGTTGAACATGAATAAAAAAACACCACAACAAATTACAAAAAAATTGTTAGATCTAATCAAATATTGATGCGGATTATTAACATTTAAATGCACATATTCAAAATAAAGACTAAAATTACAGATTGATCATTCAGACAAGTTAGACAAGGGATGGGAAAACTACGGCCCGAAATAATTTTTAGGGGTCCCGTGAAAGCCTCAAACAAATAATTAAAAAAGTTATTTATAATTTCTGTTTGTCTTCAACTAAATTCTAGGTTTTTTTTTAGCGATCACTGATATTTGGTACAAAAATCAAGAAAATCGGGAGAAATTCAAAGTGAAGACCTTTTTGAGATTATTACTTTCTATCAGGGTTGCGAACTCGATAGATTTTTATTCGAGTTCAAGTTTGATATTATAAAAAATTCGCAAATCCGAGTTCGAGTTCCTTATTTTCAATTTTTTGAGTTCAAGTTCGAGTTCGAGTTCTATCCCAAGCTGTAAATATGAAAAGGTCGATTAAACCTATCTACACAATAATTTAAAACACTTTAGAAATATGGAAGGCTACCACGAAGAAATAAACAAAATAAAAAAAATAATGGAACGGTCCTGCCAAAAAAATTTGTGGGGGAATACAATTTTCCACAATTTTTATGACTTTACCTTAATCATAATCTTTATTACTTTACAGAAATGAGAAAAAATATTGTCTCAAATTTGGAATGAAAACCAAAAAAAAGATCTTCACTTGAAATCTATTTCAAATTTCTCGATTTTTATCCCAAAAAATAGTGATCTCTAAATAAAATGTTCATCTTAAACTATAATCTTTTTTCTGAATTTGGAAACTTTTTCCTGCAATAATAGTTGTTTTTTTGGCCTCAAAAAATCTTTTGTGGCCCAAATATTTTCCTGTCGCTACCCGAAAATTTCTGACTTTGCACAAATAGTTCCTAAGTCAAATACAGTTGCATTTGAAATTGAACAATTTAATATCAAAGTAAAATCCAAAATATTGTTAATTTTTTTTCAAAACTTTTCAATTAATAACTTTAAATTTGTTTATATGTTTTTTGAGTTCAAGTTCAAGTTTAAGTTAAGCAATTTCTATTTTTCGAGTTTAAGCTCAAATTAGAGTTCGGAAAAAAAGACCGAGTTCATCGAGTTTGAGTTCAAGTTCGCAACCATGCTTTTAATAGACAAAAATCAAAAATTCAGAGACAGATTCACTACTTTTTGGGTACAAAAATCAGAAAATCAGGAAAAATTTAAAGTAAAGACTTTTTTTAGAGAACACTATAGGGCGGCCATAAAACAAAATCAACTTTTTAATGTGGCCCTTGAGCTAAAAAGCTTGCCCACGCTTGAGTTAAACTTATAAAAACGCTTATTAAAATTTACATCGTATGAAGTTTAGGATTTTTTAAACATAATACAAAGTATGGAAAAGGTAACGAATATGGAATGGAAGATTTTTTGTATGGAATGAAACGGAATGGAAGATTTTTAAGTATGAAATGGAATGGAATATTTCGAAGGGTATGGAATTCCATTCCATTTCATAACATCCCTGCTTCCTAGCCGTTTGACGAAAATATTGCATAATCATGGGTAGGAGAAACAACAAACTCGCAGACCAAAAAAGTTAAAACCAAAAAATACACATGTAAATTTTTAATTGAAACGTCACGTGTTACTGCTTCAGCTTTTAAAATTTTCAAAGGCTCTGTTTTAAAGCCGATATGAAATGGCAGTTTTTTTATTTTAGGCTTATACATTTATTTTAGATTATACAAATGCATCAAACAACTGTTACTAAGACAAACTGGTTAAGCAGGCAGCAACACTTCATTTTTAATATCAAACAAACAAAAAAGACTTGAAACTTGAAAAGCCCTGCGCCTAAACATTTTTAGGGCCCTAAAAACCATTTGCAAAGTAACATTAACTTATAAATAAATTTTTGATTTCATCAGAAATGCCATTGTTTTTATACCTAACACAACAAAAGCCGGATATTTTTTGTTTGCAACAAAAGTCGGATTGTTTATATACTGCAAGTCGAAGTAGTTTTTTTGATTGCGGAAAAAGGAAAGCCATGAAAGATTAATGTAACTCTAAACAAATTACAGTTATTTATTACGGCGTCCAAGTTAATTATAAACTATGAAACTAATGGCTGCGGATATCCGAAATTTAGTTTGTTATGTTATGGTTGGACCAAACCCAAACTTTATTCAATAGGTAATGAGTTGTTTGAAAACTACTAACTACATTAGTTACTTGGTTATTTTAAGAGTTTTACAACATTACAGATTTCTGTAATTTCGTTAAGATTGAAATGGACTCGATGTGATCTATGATGTTTAAAAACAATGGTGTTTCCACAAAAAACGAGCGGTTGTTTTTCATCAATACGTTTTTGAAAGGGTTGAAGCAAGTTTTAGTCAGATACACAATCCTGTAAAAAAATTCATCAAGTTTCAAAAACATTTAGAAGCAGGTGTTGTTTTTTTTATTATCATCATCATCGTGATCATATAATTTTTTTCATTTTTATATTTGTTTTCTTGACTCACAAGAAAGCGCCGGAGGCACTATACATAAGACATCTGTCAAAAAAATACCCCGACCTGCTTTCGAAGATGCCAAAATACTGGTGTCCATTAGAAATTTTTTTGGACTTTTTAATTTTTATACATGTAGAAATATTAGTAAAATTCTAAATCACTTGCTAAACCCGCAAAGCAGGGTAAAGTATTTTTCCCAAGAAAACAATGAAATGGCACGAGTGGGTTTGAACCAAGACTGTATCGATCACAATCATGGCACTTTTAACCACTCAACCACGCTACCGACAATTATTATAATCTATTACATTTTTGGTCAAAGGATGACATCGAGAAAGTCAAGCTTAAGCAACCTTTCAGCAATTACCATGACTTAATTTGGGATGCCAAGTTCGTCCGATGAAAGTTTCTTATTTCTTTATTTTACTATTTACATTGTGAATTGACGGCAATTTTATATCCTAATTTAATTTTCTGAAAAATCTTTTTTTAAAACACAACAACATTGTTGTGTATTTTGACTTAACGCGTATCGAACTCATACACGTTTCACATTTCGTTTGAGCACAAGCTGCCACGTGATCTTTTACTCGCATTTGCCCCGCGAGTTTATTCTTGTTTGTATTTTCATAATTACCGCGCCTTAAACTTTATTGTACTGTTTAGATGTTGCGTTTTTAAAGTCTTGTATTCCGATTAAATGAGATTAGAATAAAAGAGAATTACTCCTGTATTTGTTTACAAAAGAGTAACTTGTTGGTTTACCGAGTAAGATAATTATAAATAACTCTGTTGAAAAATACAAAGGTGAACTGAGACCATATCGATCGCAATGAGATAAAAAGGTGATGAAACGAGGATAAAAAGGTGAACTGAGACCATATCGATCGCAGTAGCTATCAATTAAGCCAGCGTTTCCCAACCTTTTTTGGTCGCGGACTATTTTCTCACCAGTAAAAGTCTGTGTGGACTCAAGGTGCATCAATTTTGAATTAATGTAAGCCGAAGACGTAACGTAACCGGACTCTGTGCGAAGAGGCCATAAAGCAAACACTTCAGAACTTTAACAAAGTCAATTTATTTTGTACATTTACAAATTTCAATGGAAACCTTGTCCCTGAACTTGTATCACTAGCTTGTCGAAATTAGGGTCTATAGTCGTCAATGCACATATAATGTCGTCTTCTGGTTGAAGTTGGTTGCGATACTTGGTTTTTATCATAGCTAGGGCTGAAAATCCAGCTTCGCAAAGGGGTCGAGTACGCTTCGATGCCGCCGAGTCGATGCCGCCGAGTCGATGCCGCCGAGTCGATGCCAGCCCAACTCGATGCCAGGCCAACTCAATGCCAAGCCAACTTTTAACAGTTTAACTTTCAAATTGTTGTTTACTAACCCTAACCCTAACCCTAACCAGTTGCCTGGCATCGCGTTGGCGGCATCGAGTTGGGCCATTTCCTCGCAAAGATACGTAGTTGGAAAAGGTAGAAGAGCTTTTGTTGCCTGCCAACAGAGATCAGATAGATTTGGTTCTTCTGATTGTACTTCAGCCTAAAATTGAGTCAGAGAAATATTTTCAAAATTTGTTTCTCCACAGCTGTCGACTTTGTAACTCAACCAGCTGTTCAGCAATGCAATCCATTTCTGGGTGAACCTGCAGTGCTGACGCCTCAAAAGGACATTGCACCCAGTTAAACGTTGTACTGTAATCACGAGAAGAGATATATTTACCCAACTCGGTAAAAAATGAAGAAAGATGCTCAAAAACAGTCTGACGAATGTTGTGCAAACAAATTCTTCTTCTACAAATGCGTTTATTGCCGGAAACGCAGCTATTTACCCATGTTCCATTCGATGCATCCACAACTACATTCTAGCTTTAAATGCGATAGTATCTTCAGACACATCAAAAAATATTTTATCTTTTCCTTGCATGGAGGTGTTCATTTTAATGGCTGAAAAAATCAGCTAAGAATAACAACTTTGCAATCCACTCGTTGTCACTAAATCGGTGTAAAAGTTCATGGTTCTGTTCTTTTAAAAAGCACTGACTTCGTTGCGTAGGTAAGCTACTCTCTCCAGTACTTTTCCTCGTGACAGCCAAGGATGTTTGAAAGATACAGAAGTCCACTGTGTTCAGCTTTCATTTCGTCAGAAAACACTCTAAATAAACGAATGCATAAGGGGCGGGATTTTGTATAGTTGACAACAGATACAACCTCCTTGAATACTAAGGCCAAGTTTTCTTGAATCTCTTTTGCTGCCAAATTTTCTCTTTAAAGATAACAATGAACAATTAAAATGTCATTGTTTTTCTTTTTTACAAAAATCATTACGCCTTTTTTAATACCAATTATGGATGAAGCACCATCAGCACAAGCAGACACACAGTTAATCCACGAAAGCTGATGCTCTTAAGAAAAAAAAGAATCCACTTTCTTAAAGATTTGTTCCCCCGTGGTATTTTTGAAAAGCTGACGGCAAAAGAGAAATTGTTTTACATAGTCATCGGCATCACGGTATCGTACAAACACCATAAGTTGTGCATCGTTTCCAATATCTGTTGTCTCACCTAACTGCAAACTAAATTTTCCACTTAGCGTTACAGCAGCAATAGTCTGTTGTAGAATATCGACTGAGAGTTCTTCGATTCGTCGCTTGATTGTGTTGTCTGACAACGGAACCATAGCCAGTTTATTACAACGGCCTCGCCGCACATTATTCTGGCCATTTCGACGGCTGCTGGCGTAACCTACCTTTCTCCTGTTGTATGAGGAGCTTTTGCTTTAGCAATTTTCCGTGCAATAGAAAAAGAATCCTGCACTGCATCTTTATGAAAGTAGGCTACTCCTCTCCAAATACATGGACAATTAATACGAGTTTTCTTGCATGCATTTCTTTACTCTTAAAGAATTCATGATCTTTGTCAAGGTTTTTTTCATGTTTCAACTTATGACGTTTAAGTTTAGTTTCTTTTAAAGCAGTGGTTCTCAACTTTTTTAAGCCTGCGAACCGTAAATCTTTTTAATGTCTGAAAAAATTGTAATAAGCGCAATAAATCGATAAAAAAATTTTTTTATTAAAACAAAAGTAAGCATTTGGCATCAGAAGAACTCTATTTAATGTAAAATTTGCTGCTGTCTTCTTGATATAATACGTAGTAAACGTAGCTCTAATGAAGTTTTTGAATGGGAAAGTTAGGGGAGCCAGAAGTGGTGGGAACATAGTGGGGTAGAAAATTCATAAGAAGGTACAAGGTACTTTTTGATATAATTTCTTCAAAGCCAAGCTTTTGAAGTTTTCTTTCTTGATTACTACCGATTTGTTTCTTTTATGACAATGCCGGTACTTCCTATCTTTACTTCTCATATTTAATTTTGGAATTGTAGACTTTTGGTTACAATTCAGAATTTTCAAAAAAGTTACTTCGTGGAATTCTCATCTTTTCCTGCGTAATCTTTTCGTATGACTGTCTTAACTCAGTTGAAGTATAGTCTGGCACCATTCTCTCAATAACTAGAGAATAATTTCTTAATTCATTTTCATACTTTTTCTTTACCACTTCTTTTGAAACCATTAGTTTTGTTGCACACTGTAACTATATTGATGCAATAACCTTAAAGAGAGTTATTAAGATCATTCAAGCGGCTGAATATATTCGCTAAATATGCAAGTTTACGTCTGCACATTTTATCGGGTAAAAATTCTTTTAATGGGAATTTTCATACACGTAAAAATTGATTTGCTTCTTCCCTTAACTCAAAAAGACGTTTAAGAACGCGTCCTGTCAAAAGCCATATCACTTCTGCATGAAAGTTGAGATGGCGATTTTGCGCATCCATACTCACACACAGCGTCTCAAGAAGCCTTAAATGCAATACTCGGTCACGAGTAATTGATAATCGTAACTGATCGGATCATAATGTCATTTAATTCAGGTGACAATTTCTGGGAAGCTATATGTTCACAGCAATACATGCAATGTGTAGACAGCAGATTTTTGTTTGCAACTTTTTTTTATTTTTGCGGTTACACCCGAATGACAACCAGCCATGCTGGCAGCTTGATCAGTACATAACCATAGACATTTTCCCCAATCTAAGCCTTGATCTTGTATTTAGTTAATAAGAAAAATCAATAATTACTGTTAATATTCTTCTGACATTGTTCTACTTCTGAACTCGTAAGACCTAAGGCCTCCTTAAAGAGTAAAATTGAAATAAATTGTTGCGGACCGGCGGTTGAGAACCACTGTTTTAAAGAGTTATGAGCTAAAACTTCCAAGCACAACACCCACTAGGGTCTAACTTCCCATTTACTTCAACTGGTGTAAATCCAAGTTTTAAAAAGTTTGCGTTATATGAAAATACTTGCTTTCGTTTTGCCATTGAAAATCAACTTACTGCAGTTTTAATTTTAACCTAGTGATTTGGCCAGCGCTGCCACTTTAAAAATTTAAATCTCATTAGATTTTTTTAAAAAATCACTAAATTTAGGAAAAATATTACTTGACCTATTTTCAGCTTTCTCAGCATATTAATTCCAAGAGTGGCAGCACTGATCGTGGCCATGTAATGATGAGAGAGTTAAATAGCAAAAGAGATAACAAAAATGAGCACAAAACGCATTATAGTTTCGCTGTGACGCAATAAAAGATGTACGTTGTTAATCCTAAGGACTACATGAACTACGCCACTATGGTATTACGGAACAATCAAAGCATGCACAATGAATAAAAAATTCCATTGAGTTAAGTACTTAAAATTAAGTTGAGTTACAATGTTACGTTGATAAAAACATTGTTGCTGTTTGTTTCGATCAAAAGCCAATAAAAGTTTTGCAACTTGTTGATGTGCTTGCGGACTGATTCAACAGACTCGGGTTGGGAAACTCTGAATTAAGCGCTTTTAGGCACACAGTCAATTTTGATTGTGGCTACTACTTTATGATTTTTAAGGCAAAGAAAAAAACCGCAGATGATGCTGTAAAGTTTTGTATTTTTACATCTTCATCTACTGTCGTCTAACAAGTCATACTACACATAATGTCTTTAAGTTAACACGTGCATTTGTACTTGGCAGGATGCAAGTTGCTTTGGGTTCAGGAGTTTTTCAAAGCTTCTCTTTTCCGCGTTCAGCAATTTTTAAAGCAGTAGTTCTCAACCTTTCATGGTTTTCCGTCCTTTTTCAGAGTCTCTCAACACCAGTGGCTCCCTGCTTAGAATATTGTCTCAAAAGACTAGGGAAGATTAAAAAAAGAAAATTTGATTAGAACATCCACTTTTGCAATTTTCCACCAAAATTAGTTCGTAATGTCTTAAATCTTCATGCCCCACCATATTTTGCTAAAGCCCCACGTTAAGAACCACTGCTATACAGCAACTAATGCCTTCATACGAGTATTTCAGAAACGTCTAGCGTGACATTATAAATTATAAAGTTATAAGTTTGAAAAATCCCTATTTGCATTCTTTGCTTTGTGACAATTTTTGACTCTTGCAAACAATTTTAGCACACTCCAAATAAATAACGTACGCATCAACTCCTGCAGCAAAAGCAAACATTTTCAAAGAAAGATTACCGAATTTTACGTGATAATGAAATTATTTTGTTTTAACCCCAGAAAACCCACGCTATAAAGCAATCGTAGAAAAAAGATAATTTTCACGTAATTGGGTAATTTTTACCTTCTATACTTTAAAACTTATTTTAAAAATTGTGTTGGGGCTCATTTTAATTGTTTTTGGGGATGTGACATATATGTCACATTGGGCCTTTCTGTATGTTTTAGCAGCAAAATCGTAAAATTTTTTTAACTTTATTTGACACAGTAAAACAAGATAACAAAAAAAAAAGTATTTTTTAGGAATATTGACAACTGCTACAGACTCTGATCAAACAAAGAAAGTAAAATAACACAATTTAAAAGTTTTGAAAATTTCATGCTTTCAGCTACGAATTTGATAATTTTTGCCGTAGCTGAAAGCATGAAGCCAATAATTTTTGAAACAGAACTGTAGTCATATGACTTTTAAAAACCAATAAAAATCAGTTTAGAATTATTGCATATGGATCACATTAGGTGCTGCCAATTGTTTTCATTCAAAAAAATTAAAATTTTAAGAGTTAAAAACGCTTAAAGTTTATGTTACACATATGTCACAGTGGGTTCTCTGGGGTTAACCTTAAAATGACCTTTTAAAATCCTGGACTGATATTATAACGCTTTTTTACAGTATTTAAGCAAAACTTTACAAAATAATGGTTTGTTTCAACAACAGAGCATAATAAGTAGTGCTTTTACGCTAAAATTGCAAAAAATAGCAGAGACGTTTGGGCATAAATAATTTCGATGCTTCACTAATTTAAAAGCTAATTTTTTACGAAAGTGTTTCACAAATACTTTCAATAAGCTATTTTTAAAATTATTTCACTGAATTAATGCCCATGAAATTTAATTAACAAAATGCGGAGAAAATATGCAGATTGTCCCGTTAAAGAATTACTTTTTTAAAATCAAAATTTTTTTTCCAAATACGATATTCATTGCATTATTAAAAATTCGAATGTCTTGAATATTCAGCTTTTTAGAAAAAAAATTGCTTTTAAATTTTCTGTATAGAACTTCAAATTTTGCGTTGCAGCAACGCAACGTCAGTGATTAATAATAAGAAAATTATAGATTTTTGTTGAAACGAGATAGATATGTCCTAATAAAATGTAAAGGTTAATAATATACGCTGTAAAACATGACGAAACCAAACTTATACCTATGTTGAACAAGAATTACAAACTCATTTTATCACTTCTAGTTTTTCTTAATTTGGTTTGAATTTCAAATCCCACAAAATCCAAAAGAAAATCAAAAAGATGTTCTGAATTTTGTGGGATTTGAGATTCGTACTAAAATAAGAAATGCCTGAAATGTCTCAATTGAGATAGAATGATGCAATACGCCTAATGAAGTATAGAAGACATAGTTCGTTTAAAAAAACACCGTAAATAAGTTAAATATATAGTAATCTGTCAAGTAAAACTTTTAATACTGTATTAACGAAAGATCTGATTTCAAACGAACTAATCTTTTATATAAATACGTTAATAAAAAAAAAATTTGTAATATTAGAGTTGTCGCCTCGCAGTCTTACCTTAAATTTTCTCCCAAATTGTATCATTAATTTGTCAAAATAATATACTATAAATGATCTGTACTAAAATCCTATATCAAGTCATTTTAAGATGAAATTTTGATCGTGTCGTTTTGACAAAATCTTTTAAATATTGCAATAATTATACGCTATTTTTTGATACTTAATAAAATTTAAAAGTATTGTAATATTTACTTATTTCCGGTATCGAATTTTTTTCTTGCTTACTTGTGTAACCAAAGTAAAAAACATTTTTTGGCTTTACTCCAAGAAACCTACAGATTTAAATCGAAAGCTATATGATATTAATTGTTTTTAATTTAACAGTTTTACAAGATTATTCAAAATACCAATTAGTCTATTTCTATAATATAGCTGTTTTGTTTAGGCATATTTAACAAAAAAACCAACAAAAAAGAAAAGAAAAACATTTAAGTCGAAAAAAAAGCAATTTATTAGATAGTAAAAACTAAATCAACGTTGCGTATAGAATGACAATTAATGAAGGTTCAAAAAGAAAGTTTTAATTGACTCAATTAATATCGCGAAATTCTATTTCGGCTTTTATGCTGAATAAATTATTTGAAATGATTATTAGATTTTATCATGAGTTGAGTGAACATGGCAGAAAATAGCTTATTTTACTAATGCAAGTGGGTACAGGGTTGCCAGATTGGCCTTTTTATTCGTCTTTGGCAGCAGAATTTTTTTTTGGCCCTTTGATCTTTTTTTGGCTTTATCTAAGTTAACATTAGTGTAGATCAGAGGAGACGAACATGCGGCCCGCTTTAGTTAATTGTAATTAATATCCGTTAGTTAATGGCTAAAACTAAGCATAACCCATTTATTTTAGAATTAGTTACAGTTTATAAGTAAATTTAACTGTGAAAGGTAAAATTATTACATTATGTCCCTTAAATGGAAACCAACTTATTATACCAGGAGTAAATACAATAAAGAATGGGAACTAATATTTTGTTGCTTAAAAAAAGCACTCAATAATTTGAATGAGGGATATTGCAAGCTTTGTCACTGCACTTTGACACCCAAGCTTAGAACTACTTATAGCTAATCATGAAAAAACAGAAAAGTACAAAAAACATGTACCAAAACAAAGTCAGCTGGTGATAAAGTTTACCAGTATACCAAGACCATCCCATGAAGTAGATAATGGTGTTAAAAGAACAGAACTTCATTTAGCTGCGTCAATAGCTTATCATTTTTTTGTTCAGGATGTTTTAAAAGTAAAATACCGAAAGTATATCTCATACTAATGAATATAATACAAGCTATATAGATTTGATAACATTTATTCATCAAAGATAGCATGACAGAGAACCAAAATGCAGAATATATACCATATACATAGGCATATTCTATGAATATTTGCTCATTAACAAGGTCGATCCTGCACGCTTCCAGTTTGCTCAAATTTCTTCATTAATGCAACAACACAATGTTGATCAGGAAGTCGTTCCTCTTCAAACTTTTCTTTGAAAATATTTTAAACTTCTTTAGAATATTTTTCACCATGACTGTCCACTTCCTTAACCAAAAAAAACTCGCTCTTCTAAAGGCAAAAGCATTCTATAGGGCCATGAAAACTGGACTTAAGATCTTTAATTTTCCCTCCACTTTTATACTACAAGTGCCAGTGGACAAAATACCTCCTCACCTCCTCAGCTCCGCCGCTCTCGGGCACCCCAAGTGGCCTCCACCATGCTCTTTGACGCCCCAAGTGGCGTTCTCTAACGCCCCTAGTGGCGCTCTCTGGCGCCTCTCGTGATAACCTTCTCTGCTCTCTAGCGCCATTAGCGGAAATACCAACCAAATGACGCATTGTATACTACTGTTGTTTATTTGAGTTCAATTTTTTTTTCTATCGTATTAACTTTCGTTTCATGCGCTCATAAAAAGACGGCCTTTTTTGTGAATCCGCGACTTTGAATTGAGTGAAAATGCTAACTTAGCTCAAAAGTGTGAAAACGCTTCGCTTGCTTTTTGTAAACAATAATGCGTTAAAATGTATTGATTTATCCTTTTTAATTGATTTTTATTTTCAAATAATAATTTTTAAGTTAACCTTTCTTGTTCTTCTACTGGAACCAGGGCTGAGGAGTAGGAGCAGGAGTAAGAAGTAAGCGAAGTGGAGTTTTTCCAAGGAGTAGGAGTAGGTGTAACAAAAAATGTTTGTTACTCCTTACTTCTCTACTGCATTATTGGGTTGCCATACTGCCTGAAATTTTTAGAACATTGTAATTGAAAAACCAAGACTGATTCCAAGTGAAGACCTTCTTTGTTTTTTGGAAAATTCCACAATTTTTTCACGAAAACGGAAAAACTTAAGACTGATTCCAATTAAAGACCATTTTTTTTTAGAGAAATCTATAATTTTGTCATGAAAACAAAAAATCTGAAACTGATTCTAAGTGGAAAAACTTAAAAAAAAACTTACTCGGAAGTAGGAATAGGAATAACCCAAAAATCACCACTACTCTCCAGCCCTGACAGAAACAATGGTCCAAAACGCCATCATCAACTAATTTTCTGCAAAAATATTTCATCGCTCTACTTTAGCTGAAAACAATTTGTTTGCAAAATTACACATAATATTAAAAAGTCACAAAATACCAGAAAAACACAATTTTATAACTTTGTTAATCAAGTCGCAGCGTGATCAAGTGGTAAAAAGTGCGGTGACTGTGATCAACACAATCTCCGTTTAAAACCTGCTTGTACTATTCTTTTGCGTTCCCTGCGAAAGACACTTTACGGCACTTTCCCCTACTTGGCGGTCTGGTTAAGCAGAAATAAAACTAAAAACGAAAAATTAACATTTTAAGTCGACAGCAATACCTTGGCACGTGACCCGACAGTTGATCGAACGACATTTGATCGAACGACACATGATCGAAACAATAGTTGATCGAATGACACTTGATCAAAGCGAAACTTGATTGAAACAACATTTGATTAAAGGACACTTGATCGAAACGACACTTGATTGAAACGACACTTGATCGAAACACATTTGATTGAAACGACATTTCACCGAAACAACATTTGATCGAAACGACATTTGATTGAATAATGAAAGAAAAATTTACAACTTTGAATTTGTCCCAATTTTGTCAATTTCTCTTCCCAAAAACATAGTGATCTGTAAAAAAAAAGATTTTCACTTTGAATCTGTCCCAGTTCTGTCGATTCTTTGTCCTAAAAACATAATAATCTCTAAAAAAATAGATTCTCTCTTTTAATCTGTCTCTGATTTCTGCACGAGGTTGGCAAGGTTGGGGCCATAATCAGTGATGGGATTCAAAATTTTAAGAACAGGTTTTCTTTTGTATCGAACTCGCTAACAACAGTTTCAGCGTTGGGATTCAAAGTTTTAAGAACAGGTTCAAAATTAGGGTGTTCTCTAAAAAAAGAAAAAAAGTCTTTACTTCGATTTTATCTCTAATTCTCTATTTTTCTCCCAAAATTAGGGTGTTTTCTAAAAAAGTCTTCACTTCGATTTTATCTCTTATTTCTCTATTTTTTTCCCAAAATTAGGGTGTTCTCTAAAAAAAAAAAGGTTTTCACTTCGATTTCGTCTCTAATTTCTCTGTTTTTTTCCCAAAATTAGGGTGTTCTCTAAAAAAAAAAAAGGTCTTCACTTTGATTTCGTCTCTAATTTCTCTGTTTTTTTCCCAAAATTAGGGTGTTCTCTAAAAAACAAAAAGGTCTTCACTTCGATTTCGTCTCTAATTTCTCTGTTTTCTCCCAAAATTAGGATGTTCTCTAAAAAAAAAAGGTCTTCACTCAGAATCGTTCTTTACACTCTGAACAAACATCTGCAGCAAATTGAAACTGTTACATTAAACACAGAGATATTAAAACACATAGATTATGTAAAGTTAAAACCGGGTTCGCTAAACGTGCTAAAATTCCAAGAACGGGTTTGCTAAACGTGCAGAAATTCCAAGAACGGGTTCGCGCAAACCCGTGCAAACCTCCTGAATCCCATCACTGGCCATAATACTATGCCATCTTCTAAATAACTAACTACAATGTAAAAATAATGCAAAAAATGTCAGCAATAGACATCTAACGAAACATGACCATGATAAAAAATCTAGTTGTTGCCCCCTTTAAAAATGCTTATTAAAATTTATTTAGGACCTTATTAAAAACCTTTACCTTGAAATTGACAAAAAATTTAAAAAAAAAAACAGTCTTCTTACTGATGGCCTCTGCTTTTTTATGAATCTGATTTACAGTAACAAAAAAATTGTTAAATGCAGAAACATACAAAAGTAAATCTTTCTTTTTTATCAACTTTCATTTTGATCAAGTGTCGTTCGATCAAGTGTCGTTCAATCAAGTGTCGTTTCGATCATGTGTGGTTCGATCAAGTGTCGTTTGATCAACGGTCGTGGCACCATCTTGGCATCCCCAAAAACAGGTCCATGTAAATTATTGATAGCCTAAATTCCTGCCCTAAGTAAGGCGCCTCCATGCTTTCCTGAAAGTCAGGAGGAAAAAGATAGCGATAAAAATAAAGCACACAAAAATGCAAGCGAGCACTATATTTTGCCTTTTTTTTATAGTTTTTTTACAGTTTGCGCAACGTTTGTTGAGTTCACAGGTTGGTGTAGAGTAAGTAGACCAACACAACTCTTTATAATTTGCTGTCCATTAAAGCAGAGTTTCCCAAACTGGGGTTTCGCAGATCCTGAGGGTCCGTGATAACTGCACACCGAGACGATAAATTTGTCAAACACATACACTGGGTAAAGTAATCCATACCATTAAATCCGAGACAGATTCAAAGTGAAGACTTTTTTTTAAAGAACACATTCTTTTAGGGACGAATTTTTTTCTATTAAAGAGCGTCCCGGTTTGCCCCTTCGGCAATGGTATGCCTGTTAATGGCAATTTTTTAACGGATTTTGTGTTATTTATTTATGCGTTTCTATTATCTTTCCTCATTGGTTGGGCAGAAAATTGATGTCACATAAGATTGGGGTCCGTGGCCTCAAAAATTGTTAAACACTGCATTAAAGCATAAGGATGTAAAACAAAAGTGAGCAAATTTTTAGCTCGAGGACAACATTCGGAAATTGAATTTGTTTGCCGACTGCACTAATCACGTGATATCAAAATAAAAGGGCTTTATTTTGGATCTGTTTTGGAATTCTTGATTTTTTACCTAAAAATTAATAATCCCTTAAACCAATTACCAAGAATTTTGATAAAAACAAAAAAGATATTAATAATTTTTTAAATATTTGTTGGAAGCCTTCGTAGGCCGCATAAAAGGTTGTTCCGGGCCGTATTTTTCCCACCCTTGATGTAGAATCTCTATTTCTCAACCATCTACATACAACCGATCAAAAATTTAAACGCGGTGAAGCCAAACGCCAAAACAAAGCCTTCATCAGCCATTGTCACAATTTCAATTAGTTATTGAACATCCCTCAATATTTGCCTAGATGGCATTGCATGGTAAGACAAGAATGTTTGAATAGAATTGTTCCTTGCGACACCAGACTGATGCGCAGTACGCAGGTCTTGAAGCGTAGCTGTGCACAGTGTTTCGACACCAGCACCTCAATCTGAGCCTACAAATTGCCTCAGCAGTGTGACGCGCGCAAATAGTTTTTTGAACAATCCCACGAGATGGTGACGGAACGCGAGGAATCTGTTCAGTTTTACCCCAAAATAAGTAGGGGTTAGGCAAAATGTTAAACGTCTATAGTTGTTGTAGACGTTTAGCTCACGTTTGGCCTCCCGGTATTTAAATGAAAGGCTACCGTCACCGTCTTAGTGTGATTGAGGTTCAACGTCTAAGTCTGGAAATACATCGAAAGTGTTGTCATGTCTTGACTTAAAATTTCCTCCAGATTTTTCTAGTTTTCAGAAAGGTGCAGCAATGCTAGATCGTCTGCATAAGCAAACTTTCTGAAAATGGTGGCGGGCAGGTTGTACGTATAGATGTTGAAAAGAAGAGAGCCAAGACCGATCCTTGAGAAAGGTTGTTTTTCAAGCGGCGTAACCTGCTTTGCTTGCTGTCTCTAGTGGTAAGGGTGAAATGTCGGTTTTGGACAAGCTTCATGATTATTCTGACCATGTTCTTATCCGAAAGAAGCCTGAGAAGCTTGCAGGTAAGGCCACGGTGCCAGACAGTGTCACATGCCATTGTCAGATTGCATTTACGGCACCGGTCTTCTTCTTAGCCTCGAAAAAACATTCGCTGTTCTGGTTTAACAGAACGACTTGACCCAAGGTTGACTATCTGTGTCGAAACCCAGAGTGCTCTTTAGGGAACAGTGGATTAATAGTTGGCTCGACACGTGCGTAGATAAACCTCTCTTACATAAGTGAAGCTCTTAATTTGCAATAAATTTAAAATGCTATTTTAAAAGTTCTGCATGTCTTCGACAATGGCCTAAACCAAATTGTCATAATTAATTACTTCGATAAATCACTCTTATTCATTAATTAAAAGCTTTCTATTATATTATACTTAAATTTTCAAATAAGAAAAAGCAATTGATTTATTCACAACTTTTAAATACAAAAGATAAATGTTAATAGGTATCAAATACACATGATGTTAAATTCATAACATACGTAACAATGCTATGGTACAAGCTAAACAATTTTTTTGAAAAAAAAAGTGCAAAATTTGTTCAAAAAATTATCGTTTTTTCTAACTTATTTAAAGTCGTAAAAAATTTTTTGTTATCATGATAAATTTGTAAAATTATTGGTTCAGGGATACTACAGAATTTTTTTCTAAAATATAAAAGCTTGCAAAGATTTAGAAAAGGATTGAAAGAAATAAAAATAGGGAAAGCCGTGTCAACTATTGAAATTAATTAAAAAAGAACAAAAAATTGTGCACTAAAGTTGATTTAGTTTTTATTAATGGTACAAGCTTTTGTGAGCTACTGCGCACTTCGTCAGGTGCAAAGGAATAGTGCCCATAACAGCATGATTGTACCTGACGAAGTGCACAGTAGCTCACGAAATCTTGTGCCATTAATACGTAAAAACTAAGTTAACTTTAGTGCACAATTTTTTGTTCTTTTCAGTATTAGAAACGAGTTTTTACTATCTGTACTAATAATTTTTATTTCTTTTATAAATATACAGGTTAAAGTTTTTGGAAATTGCAATCTGCAAACTAAAATTAGTGTCTTTCTCAAAGATTAGTAGACAATTTATAAAAAAAAAGAAAGGCCAAAAGTAAAACACAGAAACCAGGCTAAAGTGTATATAAAATTTAAAAATTTGTTGAAAGATATTTGTGATGGAATTGACGTGGACTTGAACTTTGGTTATAGATTTTTCTTTTTTTATGATATGCAAAAAGAATCAATGCCATGATGACAGCAATTGCAACTATAGCAATAATTATCCCAGCAAGATGAGATGATGATAACGCTGTCGAAGCTTGAAGTTCTGCAAAAGTAAGAATTACAATTTTAATGATGTTTTCTGTCTGTAAAAAAATGCATAGTACCAAAAGATGAATGAACAATTAAAAACTTAAAATTGGGTTGCTGTTCATTCATTACATAAATTATGCTATAAACTTCATGTTTTGGGCTCAAACAAGGAACACTTTTTATTTTGAAGCAATCTAAAATTAAATTTCTAAATAATTGGACTTGCGACTGCGATCAATTCGCAAGGTATAATAACTCTATTTAGTGTACAATAGTTTGTCATTTATCTGAACTCCTTCCGTCCTTATTAACTTTCCTTTTAATTTAAGGCGCAATGACTTGAACTGCGACCAATTCGCAACGGTATATTAACTCTATTTAATGCACAATAGTTTGTCATTTATCTGAACTCCTTTCACCCTTATTAACTTTCCTTCTAATTTAAGACACAATGACTTGATACTTATCTATTCTTTTGTCCTTATGAATTTCTCATCCTTTAACTTTTTCTTTATTTATTTCAAATTTAATTAACAAAAAACCCTCAAATATAAATAACGCTCTCCAGAGAAAAAGCACTAATTTTTCATTTAAGTGGTAAAAGTAATTTTGGCCGAAGTGCAGCTAATTGTTTTTGAACTTCGGAATCTCGATCGTCTATTTAAATTATTTGGCTCTCCACATTCCTAAACTTTTGTGAGTACCATTTATCTGTTTTTTTTTTTATAAATTATAGTAGTAACTGTTTTCAGTGATTTATTCGTATATATATTATCTATAGGATTACAAGTACAAAATAGGAGTATTTGCCAATCAAGTTTTTACGTGAAGAGAGAGATTCGCGATAAACAATCTAAATCCAAAACACTTCATGCAAATCTAGGTATAAAGAAATTCGCAAAATAAAAACACATTAAAATATGTGATTATTCTTTAAAAAATCCAAAAAAATTTTAATGAACTTTGGAATGCTAATTAGTGAATGAAACTGATGATCTAACTCTCAATTTATTTTCCAAAATTGTTTTTTAATAAACTCTCTTTCAATAAGCTGTCCGATCACCGCTTTTTATGTGCATTTCATGTATTAAAAAGACATTTCTAAATCCCTAGTTTAGCGTTAAAATAATCAGCGTTCTTTTGTAATGAATTATTTTTTCATTCTTGATCAAACAAAATATAAGTTACAATAATAGTAGGAATGGTGATCGCAGAGGTGGTCATAATAAAAATTTTTAAGTACAGTATGTCTACCGTCAAGCAGTAATTGTTATATTAAACTTATTGCTCTTGACAAAATATATTATTAATTGACAAAGTTTAAAGAACTTAAAATAAGAAAAATTGATAAAGCTTCACGAAAAAATTGGCTAAGCCAATTGTTGTTTGGTATCGCAAATCAATTCATTTTCTTAAGAATAAACAATAAAACAAAAATTGGGAAAAAAATTTTAGCACTAAAAAATTGTTTTCTAACAAAGAAATTAAACTTTCGAATTTCTTTGAGGGCCGCATTATAGCGATCCCTAAACAAAAGGTCTTCACTTTGAATCTGTCTCGGATTTCTTAATTTTTGAACCCAAAGTTAAGTGATCTCTAAAAAAAAGGTCTTTACTTTATATCTGTCTCGGATTTCTTGATTTTCGTACCTAAAAATTAGAGATGACTAAAAGCAATGATTAAGAATTTGGTTGAAAACAAAAAACAATTAATAATTTTTTTAATTATTTGTAAAGAGCTTCTTTGTGGTGCAGAATTTTGATGTCGCTTTAAACAAAGTTGATTTCATTGGAGCCATAAGCTATTCGTGACGCTCTCATCAGTGGCAATCACGTCAAAATGGGACGAACCAAAGAAAATCAAGGTATTTATAGTCTCAACGGTACCTTTCTTCTAATTGTTGAGACTATAAATACCTTGATTTCTCTGGTTCGTCTCATTTTGACACGATTGCTACTGATAAGAGCGTCACGAAAAGCTTATGGCTCCAATGAAATCGACTTTGTTTAAAGCGATATCTAAATTATTTGTTTTAAGCCTTCGCGGGCAGCACAGAAGATCGTCGCAAGCTGTAGTTTGCCCACCTCTGCTGTAAACCATTTTCATAACAGTAAATCCGTTTTTACAAAAGCCAATAAAGTTTCCAAAGTATATATATATATTTGTAACATATGACAATATGTTATAAAAATGTTAATTGCACAAATATTTTGGGAAACAATGATAAATTCAGCATTTTAAATAAAAAATCATTTTACTGTTTAAAATTATAATATGGTTTCCATACTATAGCACTTTCTTCCGTCTCCAGAAAAACCTTGAGCACAAAAACAAAAGTAGCTTCCAACAGAGTTGGTGCAGTTGGCGCTCAAATGGCAATCGTGTGTGTTATTGTTGCATTCTTCAATATCTTTTTAAAATAAATATCAATCATTAAATGTAGCATGTAAAATTAAAATTAGATTTATCCTTTTCTAAAAAGTTAAAGATGTTTGCAATTCAAAGAAATTTTAGGGAATATTTTGTAATTTGTGATGCAATTTTTCTGTATTTAATTGTTGCTTGTTGTCACTGTACACGGCAGGTGCTTTCTTATAGCGAGATCAAAAGTACTGAAAATCTATATTTGATGCCCCGCAGAAAGATCAAAATCAAGACAAACAAGTGAGTGCTGACTTAATGCAATGTTCAACTGAAAAAACCAACATTCTTTTCAGGATGCGGCAATGCAAATAAAAAAAATGCTTTTACAGAGTATGTTGCCAAAAACATTAAAACCTACCTTCTCTAGCTGAATTTTAAAGGTCTGACAAAAAACAAGATCAACAATTTTAATCTGTCGCTTTACAGTTCTAAGGCACTCGTGACCAGTGATACCACAAGGGATTTTTGAAAAAACCAAGATTGTCTGTTAAGAAAACCAAGATAGAGCCAAAAAAAACAAAGCACTGTAAATAATTGATAAAAATGCAATTTTTTAAATAGATCTGATATACTATGAAATATTACAAATAGATAGTACTTACAACAAACTTATTTAATCTTTATCACTATCTTCAAAAGTTATATTCATCATTCCTTGTTCCTTTTCAACTTTTTTTAGCCACTCAGAATATCGTTTGCGTGCACTACCATTCTCAAAGTCTTTTAATAAAGCTATACTAGGCTGCCGAGTTAAACAGGAGCTATTGCCTTTGGTAACATGCTGCTTAGCTAAAATTCTATCTCTTGTGATAGTCGCTTTTAATTCGTTGGTTTTCTTAGTTTTCACTGTGTTTATTTGAGAAAAAATTCTTTCCACACAGGCAGAAGAATGAGGCAATGATGTCATATTTGTTATAAAGTTACATAAATTTAAATATTTTAGTTGACCTAGGTCATTCTTAATTTCACGCAATTTATACCAAAACTCTGAAATTTTTAAATTTTCATTAAAATGATGTTGATCTTTAGTTATTTGAAAACTTCTATATTCATCATCCAGATCATTCAACTTGTATTCTGGTATAAGTGTTTTAAACTAAGTTGCTAAACTCGAAATGGATATGGGAGAATTCTTGCTATGAGCAATACAGGGGGTCCTCGACTTACGACGTTGATCCGTTCTTAAGACTCGGTGTAACCCGAATTTCAGTGTAAGTCGGAACATCATAAATAAATTACTCTATACGTACTGTATTGTACTGTACTGTACTGTAAAGTATTGTACTATAGCCAGCTATAGTACTATGATATACTATAGATATTATACTGTAGTGTACTACAGTATAAATACTATAGTAGAGAGAACCGGCGTACACACCCAAAATGGCGTATTACTGAAACTGAGTGACGCGACTGAAACTTAGTGACACAACCATGACACAAACACAAAGCATATTCATTCGCTGCGCGCTAGAAACTAGTTCGCAATTGTTTACATCGCTTACAACGCTTAATATTATTTTTTATATTTTTATGGGGCGCGTTCGTAACCTCGAAACAGCGTAAGTCGGGACCGTCGTAACCCGAGGACTCCCTGTATTTGGATCAAAAACATTTAATTTTGTAATAATGTTATCGTCACTGAATGGAAAACGCTGTTTAATTTGCTCACATAGTTCAAAAATTTCGAACAGTCATTTCTGAATCTGATATTGTTTTCTTGATCAACAATTGGCTCTTCTTCCAATAGGGACATTGTTCTGCCACCAAGATATAAATTTTCAATCGGTTTGTGAATTTTTTTGTTTCTAGGATGAATATTGCTTAAATCCATTTGCGTAAAAACCCCTTCTTTAATGAAATAACTTAAAATAATTTTATACTCTGTTGAATCATTAAGTGTAATTTGTGAAACCTAAACTACTCCGATTGAAATTCCAAATTGAGAGCATTAACTTTACTTAACACAAACTGAAGGAAACAGAGCATATGTTTTGTCCCACGAACAACAAGTAATTTGTATATTTTGCTTGTTCCATCAACTTTGTCATTTCTTGATTCAGACTGAACATATAAGACAAGAGCTTCCCATTGTTCCAAAATTCTAGAAATGACGTTTTCTCTGGAAAGCCTGTAGCGGTTATTGGTTTATATATAACTCTAGCTACATATAAATTCCACAAACTTTTTACAAATCTTTTTATTTATAAACCACCAATCCTCTTTAAACTAACAATTCATTCTTAAACCAACCATGATTCAAACTTTTCGACAATGTGCTTTTTCGCTGAACAAAGACTCTCTCGTTTCCTATCCAAAAAGAAAAAATGAATAAACGAACAAAAAAATACAATTATGTCAAGCGTGAAAATGTGGCAATGGCCACATGTCTCCCCCCAAGTGGTATGGCCGCAATGAGGCAAATACCACTGAAAGAAAAAAAATAAGCGATAGCAATAGAAAATACAAAATTCTACACGCACTAACAAAGGCAAAAAATCACTATATACAAGCAAATGCGCAAAAATGCAACGCGTGATTAAAACGTCGAACCAAACAAGACATCAAAAAAATGAAAAAAAATAAAAACTAGTCGCGATAACGTATAAGTTTTGTAATTAGTCTGCCTCTGCGGGAGTAAACGCGATTAGCGGGGAGTTTGTCTAGGTCTTCCGCAAAAATGTCCTCATTCTCACTCGAAGATGTGGACGAAAAAGATCGAGTCTCGGCAGATTCCTCCTCGACTGAGGAGTCAGTGGGAGATATAGGCTCAACAAGGGCCGGTTTTAAACGATCAATTGATACGGTGTCAGTGTGACCGTCTTTTTCGATGACAAAATATTTATCGTGTCGTTTAAGTACAAAATGAGGTCCCGAATAAGGTTGTTGCAACGGAGATTTTACGCTGTCAATGCGAACAAATACTTGGGAACACCGGGAAAGAAGTGGGTCGACATAAGTTTGTTGTTTTTTAGGATGACGTGGCATAGTATAACGTAATGTGTTCATGAAAGAACAAAGTGTTTTAGCATACTGCGAAGCTGGTTGGACTCCCAGCGTAAATCTGTCTACAACTGTCAGTAAATATTTGTAACCAGAAAAATCGGGAAGAAGACCGACGATATCAACGTGTACGTGTGAAAATCTGGCATCTGGGGTTTTAAAATGCTGTAAGGGTGATGTCGGGTAATTTTCGTTTATTGACAAGAAATGCAGGTACGGCACTTTTCAGCAATATCCGTCTCATATTCGGCCACACAAATCGCTCTCCGATGAGTTTTTTAGTAGCCTTAATGCCTGGGTGGGAAAGGTTGTGCATGCGCTCAAAATTTGTGGTTTGTAATGAATTTGGAATGATGGGGCGAAAGTTTCCCGTACTAGTGTCTCCAAGTAACAATCGCACGTTCACATAATTTTAATGAAGTCATCGATTGAGAGAGCTCACGAATCGATGGATCGTCCCTCTGTGCCAAAACCAGCTCGGTATAATCTGAGCAGCTGTGATTTCAGGACGGCTCAAGCAATCGGCAGCCACGTTGTTTTTTCCTTCAATATGTCTAACATCAGTTGTGAATTCTGAGATAAACGATAGATGTCGTGCTTGCCTGTTACTTAATGGATTTTTTTTTCTAGATATAGCACCAACTAATGGTTTGTGGTCTGTGTAAAGAGTAAACGGACGTCCCTCTAAGAAATACGTAAAATGATGTACTGCCAAATAAGCTGCCAGCAATTCTTTATCAAAAGTACTATACCGTTTTTGGGCATCAGAAAAGGCGGCCGAAAAGTACTCTAATGGTCTGTGCGAACCACTACTGACTGAGTATCTGACTGAGTACAGCACCACAGAATTTATCGCTTGCGTCTACAAACAATGCTGTCGGACTATCGTGCTGAGGATAATTTAGTAGTGTTGCATTACTCAGTGCTACTTTTATGTCCTCGAACGCAGTTGATGCATCCTCGTTCCAAGAAAGATTTGCATTGCGACCAGCAGGAATCCCCTGGAGGAGGGAATTTAAGGGGGCCAAAATTTTTTACGCATTGAGGAATAAACTTTCTATAAAAATTGACCATGCCCAAAAATCGCCGTAAAAACTGGGCATTCTGTGGGATCGAAAAAGAATTTATGGCATCAACTTTACATGCAACAGGAGCGATACCTTTTTCCAAAACGATATGCCCTAAAAAGCGTAGCCGATTTTGGCCGAATAAGCACTTAGCTGCATTGATGATTAATTCGTTGCGTTGTAGACGCTCAAATACTTGCCGAAGATGGGCTCGGTGTTTTTCAATGGAGGACGAAAATATTAAAATGTCATCTATATAGACAAAGACGAATGGCAAGTCTTGAAATGGAGAGTTCATAAAGCGTTGGAATGTTTGGCCAGCATTAGTTAGGCCCATAGACATCTTTAAAAATTCCCAATTTTCGGCCGGTGTGCAAATTGCAGTTTTGACAATATGTTCTGGGTGAATATAAATTTGCTGATATGATTTAAACAAATCGATGCTGGAAAATATTGTGGAACCGGATATATTTTCGGTAAAGTTATGAAGGAAAGGAATGGAATAAGAGTCCTTGACGGTTACTTGATTTAGACGCCAATAGTCTCCTACTACTCGCCAAGATCCGTTAGATTTTTTTACCATATGAACGGGAGATCCCAACGGGGAGGAACTGGGTCTAATTGTCCCCAATTGCTCGAGCTGACTTAATTCCTTTCTTAAAACAGCAAGTTTTTCGGGAGAAAGACGGCGTGGCCGCTGTTTGATGGGTGGACCGGTTGTTTCAATGTAGTGAACGATGTCATGTTTTGGAGGAAGCCTTAAGTTTAAAACAGAGAAAACCTCGGGAAATTCAGCTTCAAGAAACTGATAATCTCCTAAGTTGTAAAGCGGAGGTTCGACATTACACAAACTAGGCTTAAGTTCAGTATTAGATAAAAAAGAACAAGGATCACGACACTTTTGTGCATGAGGACCAAAACGTTGATGAAACCAGCAGAATGATTTAATATTTTTAGATTGCGGTATGTGTTCGGGAAATATCAATCTTCCTTTTCTAGGATCAATCTTGATATCAAAGTCCGATAAAAAATCTATTCCTATAATGGGTTTTAACGTCTCAGCAATGCAAAATTGCCAGTTAAAAGGTACAGGACCTCCCAGATCAATAGTAATATTTTTGCAACCAAACGTAGGGACAGAGCTTCCATTAACAGCAGACAAATAATCCTGCGGATGATCTCGAGAATTAGGGTCCACAGGAATTACAGAACAAGAACTGCCCGTGTCAATCAAAAACTTCAAATTAGTAATGGAACATTTTATGTACAGTAGTTGCGATGTAAGAGTTGGGTACTCATTATTTCCTCCGGTAAAGTCGCCTTTCTTTACCGGAGCTATTAGTTTAAATGATTCTTTTGAGAATGAGACATTGCGTCATTTGCATGCCAAGAGCAAGGGGATATGCATTTATGAGATCGATTGCCATTATGGTTGTGGTAAAAACATAATTCATTCTTAGAAATTGTTGATGTGGGTGCGGAACCATTATTACGCTGGTAGGAGGTAAACTTTTCAAGCTTTAGATTTAATTCGTCTACGGCGTCCGACATTTTTCCCAACTGCTTATCAAAATACTCGTTGACCTTGTATTGCGGTTTTGTTGATGTGATATTTACCTTTGACATGGGAGTAGTAGGCTGAGATTTCGCCACAGAAAGGAGGCGGTCGGCATGTGCAGCCAATTCGTCGACCGTGCTTTGTTCGTACGAATACAACGCAAGCCTGGTCGAAATGTCCACCGACTGCAGTACGCGAGATTTAATTATGTCTTCCTGGAGAGTAGTCGGTTCACAATAACGGGATGCGAATATGGACCTAAGCCGGGCCAAGTAGTTTAAAACTTTGTCATCGCCGCGGACACAATCGTTTAACAAGGTCTCTAAATCCTCACTGCCTCATTGGAATATAACCGGAGGATAGCAACTTTCAAAGTCGAATAAGGTTTTACCGTGTTAGTTGTTTTTAATAGGTGCGCCACAGACTTAAATAAACTGGCGTCTTGAGATAAGGTCGTGACAAGAGCCAAATATCTGGACCGTTCTGATGTCATATTGGCTTCTTGAAACATCAATTCGATAGTAGAAAAATAAGCGTTGCCGTCATTCTCCCAAAAAGGTGGCAAATGTATATTTTCAAAACTATTTCCGGGCGAAAAAGCGTTATTATCTTCCCTATTGCCACGTATATCTAAATTTGTTCTATCACTAGAGGGAGCTCTCGTAGGGGAGAATGTTATTGGGGCAGGCCGCGATATGTCAAGCCTCGTTTCGTGAAACCTACGTTTGGTTTGATAGTAAAAAATCAAGAATACAAAACTACAACTTAAAATGATTAACGCGGTAACTAAAGCACATAACACGGGATAGTAGAAATACATTATGACGTCCACTATTAAATCAAGCTTAAGGTTAAAAAAATGCTTTTTTACTCGTAACTGTTGTCAATACAATTAATAAAACTGTCCGCAAAAAAACTAGTTAAAAATTGAACATAAAATTAGCACTTACAATTCTATTACAATGTCTCGCTTGCAAAACCAATAAAAATTTATCTTTTCGACTTTAAGTTTATATATTTAATCTTATTCGTTTCGCTCTGCTGAATCCTCTTCTATTATCGCTATTGATCGTTGAGTAAAGCTTGTTAATAAACTTCAAAGTTATGTTGATAAAAGCGTCTTCTTCTGCGTACGAAATCACGTCGGGATCACCATTTATGTAGCGGTTACTGGTTTATATATAACTCTAGCTACATTCCACAAACTTTTTACAAATCTTCTTTTTATTTATAAACCAACAATCCTCTTTAAACTAACAATTCATTCTTAAACCAACCATGATTCAAACTTTTCGACAATGTGCTTTTTCGCTGAACAAAGACTCTCTCGTTTCCTATCCAAAAAGAAAAAATGAATAAACGAACAAAAAAATACAATTATGTCAAGCATGAAAATGTGGCAATCGCCACAAGCCAAGTGGTTTGTGCAAGTTTTGGAATTCTGTCATTAACAGTTTGAACAACGTCTTGAATGGTGGTGAAATCATTTTGACGTTTACTACTTCGAGAGAAAGATGAAGTAATATCTTTAAGTAATGATTCCAGAAACGGTTGGAACACTGACACAGCATGACTTGCACAAAGAGCAAATGAATGGCAAACGCACCTTAATACAAAAACTGGTAGTAAAAGATCTTTTAGTAATTTTTGGAATTCATTTTTTACCAAGCATCGTGGATCAATTATCACTACCAAAGCCTATATAATATTTGTAATTGGAATGTTTCTTTCCTCAAAGAGCGATTTAAATGAATTAATTAAGCTCAATGCACTACCATTTTCCACCACAACTGTGTCAAGTAAGGCATCAGTAACATCCAACCTCTTGAAATCAAAGTATCGTATAACAATAGCTAAAACTTGTGTGATTGAAGCATCAGTGTTCTCGTCAATTATAACAGAAAACTTTTGAGTACGGCATATTTCATTTAGTTCTAATTTTTCATAATGTGCGATTCCATAGTATATGAAAGTTTCGTTCTTTTGCAACTAACTCTTTTAGCAATATTGTTGTCAGGAAAAGCTTTTTGACAAATACCAAATAGATGCTCTACATTTGAAAATGGGATGTGGTGCGCAGAAAAATATCCCGTAAACAACGTTTCTGCACTGGCAATTTTTTCAGAATCAGAACTTTTCTTTTTTGAAACGAATTGACTAATATTCATTGTTGATTTAGCTACTAAGTTTCTGTTGTGCTTTTTAGTATTTTTATGTGCTACTAGTATTGACTTACTTATTCTTTAGAGTAATGTGGCAACAAATGCAGTAACTATTTGTAACTTCAGACACCACCCTTTTTTATTTAAGTTAAGTTTGGCCGCTTGGTGTCGCCAGGCAGACGTTCGACTTATCAGTCGATTATAGAAAAAACTTGAAAAAGAAAATAAAGGAAAATTAAAAGCTGCTAACCTGGCTCCTATTAATACTTAAAGAGTAATTGTTTAGAAAACACAATTATAAACGAAGTGTAAATTTTTGGGGGTAAAAACAATATTTGGTAAGTTCTATTTGTTGTTTTGTAAGCGAAATCTTATCATGTAATTGTTTAGCAAACCTCTCGCCCGGAACCTCCATTCAACAATAAATTTAATAATTCGAAGGATACGGTTGTTGAAAAGAGTGTGATCTAGGGAGTGAGTTGAACCAGTTGACGATAGGCTTTCCCTACTCCCGGAATCGGCGGCGTCAACACTATTATTATCTGCTTCATCTCTTTTTAGCCACCCTTTAAAATCTTCGAGCTCCAGCCAGTTATCTTTAAATGATTATGAATATCAGCCTTTTCTCTTCTTTTCAGTAGTTTCATTGGCCATAATTGATAAGAGTTTGAGATAAAAAAAAACCATAAATAAACTTTAAAAAAACTTTACCACTTTTGACATTAATTAAACTTAAAAAAAACTTTACTTTTCACTTTTAACACTTTCAGAGTTTAAATTTCAATAGATAGCAAGCCAAATTAAGTAACTCAGAACTAAAAGTCAGTACATGGCAAATGGCATTCTGTCATCTGATGTCACTGAAAGCACTTCTTTTTAAAAACTGTTAAAGTGATTTCACAATCACATAACTGGTATTTATACCTTCTTGTGCGAGCCTAAAATCAGTCAACCAATGTAAATTAAAAGAAATCTCATTTTCATTGAAATTTTTGTTTCTTTTAAGCAATGTTTTAAGCAATTAACAAAAACCTAGGCATATTTTGGAATAAAATATTTTCTAGTATAGTGTTGTAGGTAATGGGGCACACTATAAATGCTTTAAAAATGAAATTTATTAGATTTGGCAAAAATTACAATGCTAATTGTGTAAGAAAAACAGATAATTAATTGCTAGGAAAGCAAATAGTGTCATACTCTATGGAAAATTTAAGCTTCTGGTAACCTCAGGCAATTGATGGGGCCTCGCCGCCTCGTAACCTGAAGCGAATACATCAATGCATGTAGTTTCATTAAATGGGAAAGCGTTACAGTATATGGATATTTTAAGCTTTGCAGACAATTTTTCAATCTGTTGAAACTCATTTTATCGTTGCATAATAATTTCTTTTAAATGTTTAAAAAAACCAAGATTTATTGATTTTAAAGAAAAAAACATATTAAACCAAGGAACAAGTGAAAAAACCAAGGACACTACAGCTAACCCAATGAACCACAGCAAAGCTAGCTGGTGTTAGCAAGTTTTAATTTATCTTGAAAGAGGATCTTTCCAGTTTCATGTCAATATCGCTATGCTTGCAACCTCAACTGTTAGCATTTTAACTGAACCTACACTGTCAATAGAGCGAATAGAGGTTTTTTTGTTAAAATAGGCAAGTATTACTAGCCTCGCAACTCTGTACAATCCTAAGCATACCACTTTCATTCTCGCCGTTCAAACACTGCACTAAACAGGAGCTAGCTCATGCAAATATTCACTACTTGTCAGACGTGTCTTGCACAAGTTACATCAATTCTCTATATCAATTTTCGCTTATCAGTCCAATGAAAGCTTGCTCTACCGGTAGCGAGTTTCCCTGAAAGCCGATGAAACTCGAGCAAGTAAAAATGAAGTCTTTACATTTCTTAACAGATACTATAACTCAAAAAAACTTTATCGCCTGATTTAACTAACGTACATCAAGTGTACCTAGACTTAAATAATTCAAAATGTAAGCAGGCGAAAAACTTATATCATCCGATCTCCAAAACAATTACAGCTTGTCTGCGAAATTTCGTACAAACTTTTCACATTCAAGATGAAAACATAGCGGGTTGCTGTGATTCACTAAAAATATCTAGGCTACGTATGAGTGCTAGGCGACGCTCCACAAAACTAATTAATCAAACTCCATAAAAACTTAAAAAAAGAGCAAAAACATTTCAAAACATTTGTACAAATTTATTTATATATTAGAATTACCGAAGCAATACTTTCCGTTGCCAGTAAATCCGGATTGACAGAAACATGAAAAATTTCCCGGTAGATTGGAACAAATAGCATTTTCATGGCAATCGTGGGCTCCACTGCTGCATTCATCAATATCTGATAAAATAAAGTCAATGAAAATATTTTAAACAGATTTGTAAATCATAATATATACCTACACAACATATTGGCATTTACGCAAACTGCTACCAGATTTTTCAATTTCTCAACAATAAATAATTATTTTTAAATATAGCACAATTAATGACCGGTAAACTCTTTTTGCCATTCTATTTGCTGAAAATACTCTTTTTAATTGAATTTATAAGCATGAACAGAAATTGCTTTACCTGTGCAATTAAATCCATTTCCAGTAAAACCGTTTCTGCACTGGCAATAGTAATTATTAGGGGTGTTTGTGCAAAGTGCATTGAAATCACAAGTATGATTTCCATTTTCACACTCATTGTTATCTATAAATTAATATACAATTCTATTTGAAATTCAAAAGGAATAATTTAATTCATAGTCATTAAAGAACATTTTAATCAAATCGTTATTTCAATATTTAAAATTAGAAATTAAAAGAGTCAATTATATAAAAGTTTTTATCAAAAAATTCAAAAGTAAGAAAAAATTTCTTGGTAAAACCATGTCGTAAACTTTACAATTGCTTAAAAAAATCCCAAAATTTTGAGTTATAAAAGTTTTATTGAAAATTACAGCATTATAAACACCTTTATATGCACTTTTTCTCTGAACCATTTATAAATAGAAAAAAAATTGAGAAGATGTTCAGCAAAATATTTTTCACTGGCTTTTAAAAACTATTTGTTATTATACTTGTATTAATTTCAGAAATATGACTTGTTTCATTAACTGAAACAGCTCCAGTTGCAGAACTCGTAGCACTTCTCGAGGGCAAAAGCTCAGCTATTATTGTTTATTTTTTACAACAATAATAATCGTGGCAAAGATCGCTGGCCTGCGAAACCATTTTTCTAGCATCGAAATTAAAATCACAAAAATTACATTTTACGTTTTGTACGAGTATAAGATTGTCAGAGCCTCGTAAAAATCTAACTATTATTTTCATAAAAAGGTTTGGATCCTTTTATTGTTAATAAAGTTGCTGGTCACTCACCAACATATTCAACGGACTGTAAGCTGGCAACCAATGCTAGAAGAGCTTTTCTAACATTTGTTTCACTTATTAGCGAAGAAAATCGCCTAAAAATTTTAATGATAATTTCAGTCAAAAAATAAAGATCGTTTATAAAGTTTATTTAAAACTAAAAGTTTTTTGTATTTAAAAAAATATATATTTCTTTTTATTGGGCCTGAAATATATTTGTAAACATTTCTCTTTAGAATTAAACCAGACACTTTGAGGCTAAGAATTTATGATAAAAACATTTCAAAAACTAAAATCAAGCAAGCCAATCATAAGTTTCTTCTGCTTTGCAGCCTTAGCGAGCAGTTCTAAATTTCAGTAATTTCTGTAAATAAAAAACTAAAAAACAAAATAAAATTTTAATGCGTAACAATACCTTGGCATCTCAGAAAGCAAACCAAAGTAATCACTTAACGGATGCGCTAAGTAAAACATCTTTGCGTTTACTTGTGAGTCAGGAAGATATATAGAGATTAAAAAAATTATTTATACTATACAGTATATTATTTCTCGGGGCTTAACACTTAACAATATATTTAAGGCCGTTACGAGTATTCTAAAGGTGCTTTGTTAAGGTTATAAAATAGTTTGTTGATTTTTTGATTATTAATTAAGTGATTAATTTTTAACAGTCACTTTTTTGGCTTAAAACTTACTGTGATAGAAGCATGTATCCTAAAAGAACACGCTGAGGAGTTCCAGAAAGAGTAATTTGGTTGTCGATTATATTAGTAATTGAACTACGACTTCGTAACGTAAATGATTGTGCTGGAACCGAACTCCAAAACTTTCAAAAAATATTGAACAATTTAAACGTAAGATACTATAAAGTAATTCAAACAAAGAAAAACAAAATCTTAGTTTATACCGTAGTTTCTGAATCAATATTTTTTCATCAATTTCATTTGTTCATTATATCATCTCGTACCGTGGTTAGACAAGGCAAAAGATTAAAAGTATTGTAAGCGAGCTTACTGTTAAAGGTTGTGCGTTATTTTTCTATCCTCTTTTCCGCTTAAACTCATATAAAAAATGTTTTTAGAAAAATTTATAAAACACTTTTTAGTGAATATTAATTTTCAAAAAAAAATTTATTTTATTTTTGTAAAAGAACGGTTTAAAAAATGTACCTCAGCTGATTGAATGTAGAAATAGACTTCGCATATAGTCGGGTCATCTGAAGCGTATATTTGCCTTATAGTAAAGGTAACATTGAAACCATGATACTCAAACATCCTTCTCCGCACAGTACTTATATTTCCAGATAAGTCTGCTCCAGCGTTTCCTAAAACCTTTATCAAAGAGTCGACGAGCTAGGTTATATTATCTCTGTAACAATTTTTATTGTATGTACGAGTTTATAAAAAAGTAAAACTAAACTATTTTTGAAACTCGTAATATCGAGTTTCAAAAATAGTTTAGTTTTACTTTTTTATTCTACTAAAAAGCATACTAGTAATAAAGAAAAAAACAATAAAATGTTTACAACACTGTACAAAAATCTGCAGCAAAATCAAAGAAATTTCAAAACAATTTGCAAAATATATAAACGCTGACTAAAAATATCAAAGAAGCTCCTGCAGTTTTTTAGAGTGTAGTCGGGACATATTTCAATAAAAATTAATGACATTTTGGAAATTTAATAAACTTTAAATGCTCTCGAAATTTGTAAAACTCATATTCCTGATTTACTTCATGTAAACAAAATCCAAAAAGCATAAAATAATTTTTTTATAAAATTAAGTTTTTTTTTTATCATTTTTCTTTTTATATGTTTATATTTTATGTTTATTTGCTCTTGTAACTCAATCAAATGGGAACAGTTGTTGTTTTTTAATCAAATCAAAACGTAATCGCCGTCGTAAATTAGTACAGAGCGGCTTTTGTGTTTCATAGTATTTTTTTAAATTTATTTCATCTGTTAAAAGCGTTTTTGGATATGTTTTTAAGGAAATTTTTGAGGTACTTTACCTTCAACTTAGTTGTGTTGGTGTTGCTGTATTATAAAAGTCCAGTGTCATACGAGGGCTGTTTGAAAAGTAACGGGACTGTGTAAATAATTATTTTATTTGAAATGCCACGTAAAAATTACAACTTGTCCCCTTCAAAGTAATCTCTTTGAGCTCGAATGCACTTTTCTAATCTCTGCTGCCATGCTTCTATGCACTTCTGGAAAGATTTCATTGGGATCGCTCGTAGTTCCTTCGTTACGGCTGTTGTTATGGCTTTTGAGTCTTGAAAACGGGTTCCTTTAATGACTCCCTTGAGCTTAGGAAACAAGAAAAAATCACAGGGAGCCAGATCTGGCGAGTAGGGTGGTTGCTCCAGCACGGCAATGTTATTTTCTGCAAGAAATTGTCGTATGCTTAAGGCATTGTGAGCAGGAGCATTGTCATGATGAAGCAGCCATAACTTTGTCTCCCACAATTCTCTTCTTTTCTCCCTTACCGAACTCATCAAACATTGCAAGATGTCTTTGTAAACATTCTGGTTTATGGTTTGGCTCTGTGGCAAGAATTCTAGATGAACAATTCCATGAACATCAAAGAAAACAATCAGCATCACCTTAATTCTGGACTTGAACAGCCTTGCTTTCTTGGGTCTTGGTGAGGATGCACTCTTCCATTCAAGGCTCTGCCGTTTGGTGAGTGGATCGTACTCGAAGATCCACGACTCATCACCGGTAACAACTCTACTCAGCAGATCTGGTGTAATTTCAAGTTGTTTCAGGATGTCTTGACACACTTGCACACGATTTTCCTTTTGCCCATCATTCAGCAACCTTGGTACCATTTTCGCACAAACCTTTCTCATCCTCAGATCTTCTGTAATGATCCTCCACACCCTCTCACTATTCATGCTCAACTCATCTGCTATCATTCTAACAGTAAAGCGGCGGTCACTGCGCACTTTTTCTCTCACACGCTCAACATTTTCGTTTGTTCTGCTTGTTGTTGGCCTTCCACTCTTAGGATCATCTTTCACATCCTCTCTTCCCTCTCTGAACCTCTTGTGCCACTCAAAAATCCGAGTTCTTGACATCGTAGCATCTCCGTAAACTTCTTGGAGCAAATTGAATGTTTCAGTTGGAGTTTTTCCAAGTCGAACGAGAAACTTCAAGTTGATTCTTTGTTCAATGCTCATTATTTGTTAACAAAAGAAGAAAAAAAAAGAAAAAAATATTTACTAAATAAATTATCCCAAAACGAACTACAGTAAAGCGCCTTTCAAGAAAAGCCTGTAAAAAAGCATATGGTTGTCACAGAATGCTGAAACTACATTTTTACAACCACAAGACATTGCGCCATCTTAAAAAACAAAGCTTTTATTACTGTTGCAAGTGTTGTTTGTGCAAAGCATACAGTCCCGATACTTTTCAAACACACCTCGTATATTTGAAACAGAGTTATTTTCAAGTGATTGTGTCGTTTAAAAAGATATAAATTTTAGCGCTCTTTTCCTACCTGTAAAAAGTTTAATTTTTAAAAGATGACATCACAGATAATGACTGCATTATTCTAATTAACCGTTCAAATTTTGTTTATTCTATTGATAAAGTTCTCACAAAGTTATTGTTCATTAAAATTTTTAGTTCGGTTGTAAAAAAATAAATTTAACTGTAAAAAATAATATTTTTAGTCAAACAAGCAATACTTAAACAATAATTGAAAAAAGAAACAAACTGCGCTTTGAGAATGACACGCAATAGCTGTACAGTAACAAGGGCTTTTAAAAAACGTATCAACAAAAAAGTGTTTAGTTTGGCTTACATGTACAGTAAATTGTTGTGGTGACAAAGTTTTAACTTAACGGATTTGATGCATAAGATACTTGTATGAGTGTAAGATTTTAATTCAGTAAATTGTCAAAATTTATTTGAAAGTGATTGTCATTATACTACAGCTGAATTTTAAGATTTTTTGGTAAGTATGCATGAATGTTGGTTGGAATTTAATTGATGTTTTACTTTAACTTTTAGTCAAGTTAACTGTCTTTTTTTGCTGTATTATCAATGCAAATTTTCAAACTTAATTTTCTCAAAATTCAAATTTTTAATATTGATTTTGTATCTTTTTTGTCAATTCTCATTCAAATTGCTTGAAATTTTATAATATTGTTGATTTTTAGAGGTTTTTTAGTTTTTGGTTTGTTTTGAATTAATATTAAAATGTAAATTTTTTTTGCTGAAAAACTCAAAAAATTAAATATACAATTTTTTGACAATAAATAAAAATTAACAAAAAAGACTATCATAGTTTTTAAAATGTTTTATTTTATTACTTACTAAAAAATATTTAATTTGATAAACTTAATCGTTTTGGAGTTTATTTAATTTCTGTTATGTTAAATTTTTTACTTCTAACTTATTGTCTAATTTTTGCTTGTTGTAAATATAACAAAAACTTTATCACAACCTGATTTCAATTTCTATATAATGTTTCCAAACATGTATAGCATAACGGGTTTTAGTGCTGAACTTAGTATGCAATAGCATATTTTCAAACCCTGATAAAAAGCTTTGGTTTATGCGCACTCTTAAAACTAAAAGCAAGAAATTAGTCAAATTTAGTAGGCCATTCGAAAAACCAAAAAAAATAAGAACAAATTGACATTGGAAAAGTTAAATCTTATTATTATTATTATTTTGAAGAAAAAAAGCATTAAACATTTTTGTTTGTAGAACCTTTATTTTCACTAGGGATGGGACGATGTCAATTGTATTCGATTCCGAGTTTTGTTATTTAAAATTCACTTTGTTTTTATAATATTTGCAAAACACAGTTTTTAAAGCATCTTGTTCTATTAGTTGATTAATTGATATACATTTTCTCTACCCTAATTTTGTTAAATTGTTTACCATTAACCATTGTAAATTAAAGTTTATATATATTCAAAAAATGAATCGATCTTCCTTTCAGAGTGCTCAATCAAAGGATCAGAGAAATATTTTTATTACCGGTAGTGATGGCACGATGCCAATTTTTTTTCGATTCCGGTGCCGATTCCAACAAAAAATTTCGATTCCGATGCCAATTTCGATTTCGATTCTTATAATTTAAAATTCACTTTGTTTTTATAAACGACAAACAAAATGTTTTTGAGGCATCTTGTTTAATCAGTTGAATAATTGATGTACTGTACAGTGCCTCTATCTTAATTGTGTTAAATTGTTCGCCATTACCTATTGCAAATTAAAGATTATATATAGTAAAAATGTAAATCGCTCTTCCTCCTTGCAGAGTGCTCAATCAATGAATCAGAACAATATTTTAACACAAAAATTGTTTAATCATTGTTTAAAAAATCATAAACATCTGTTGCATGTTTATGTAAATACTAAAAACTTGATTGGTAATCAAGTAGAAAAATTCTATTTAAAAAAGGATATTTAAATATTGTATAATATTTGAAGAATTATGAGGATTTGGAATTAATTTTTAAACAAGCTGCATAAAGATGAGAAACACCAGAAACACCAGACCGGGAAGCATATTACCAATTTGTAAGCGATTTCAATGTACAGGCTGTTTTTGACCAATCAAAGACAAGCATTCATTTTCAATTCATTCATTTTCAATTCCTCTGAAAGAGTAAAACGGTTTTCAAAGCTGCTCTTTAAGAGCATTTAGAAAAAAATTGCGCTGCAGTAAATTAATTTTTATTAGAAATTTTTAATTGCTCTTAAAGAGCAAACCTTTTTCAATGCTGCTCCTCAAGAGCATTGAGAAAAAAATTGCTCATATAGAAAAAAAAATTGCGCTGCAGTAACTTAATTTTCAATAGAAATTTTTAATTAATTTTTTTAAGTAAAATATTGATTATAGTTTTGTTTATCAATGATAATTTCTCGTGCAGGGCTTCTTCAATGTGTACAATTTTTGGTTAGAAAGATTAATCTAACTTTTTTACAGATTATTGTAATTTTTCAACAAAGCTTTTTTATTTGAAAAATGTATTTTCATTTAAGAAAATGTTAGTTTTCTTTAAATGCATATGCTGTAGGTATAATTTTCAATAAAACTTTAATGAAATGTAAGGAAAAATTAGATTTTACATTTTTTTATTTTCTTAATAGTTTTGAGGTCTAAATTTTAAATCTGATTTGAATTGGCCTCAAGACATATGGTTGTATCGTTTTGATTATGTTCTAGGTCTTTTGTTAACTAGCCAGAAATTGACGAAATGCATTAAATGAAAGCTTTTGTTATTTATGAGAAAGTTTTTGCAATAGATACAAACTAAAAGCAATAGTTATTTATCAAAATCTTTTAATTTTTTCTATTTTTTTGGAACAGTGCTTAGTAAGACATATTGTAAGTAAGAGCCTTAATAAAAATTTAGATCAAAATTTGGGTCTGGTGCAGAATCTGCCGTAAGCGCCTTTTATGTCCATTTTGACTTCTCTCGTTTTCTCGTCTCTCGTTTTCCGCTTCTCTTTTTGTTTCTTTATTATAAATCGTTCTTTTTAGCAAAACAACGACAAACAAAGACATTTATTACGTTATACAATTAATTTTCAATATTTTCACGTATTTGCTTCCCTAACACGTCTTAATTATTCTTTTCTCATAAATGAAACAATCGTAAATTTTAGTTTAAAGTTCTAACAATTGAATTTATTTAAATATTCAATAAAACGTAATGTATTTGGGGGCCGATTCTGCACAAGCTATCATTCGCACGTTTCAATAATGATTTATTTCCAAATACACTTCTCAATGATTATACATGCCTTATACATTCTTAAAATATACTGTCAAGTTGTAGGAATTGATTTTGCTTTAAATCATTTAATAAAACTAAAATATTTCGTCACGGCCGATTCTGCACAAGCTAACATTTGCAGATTTGTATAATGAAAGTAACTTTAAAAATCAATCATTCTTTTCTCAATGGTTCTATATAAGCAGATGGTTCTGGTGAATTGATGATTCTACTTTAAAGTCGTTGAAGAAAGAAGAACTATTCAAGATGTTCAAGTGTGATATTTGCGAGAATATGTTTACCAGAGAGCGCGATATGCGTCTCCATAAGGAAAATGTACATGAAAAGTCAACTGGAGTTTGTTGTAGCAAATGCAAAAAAAGTTTTACCGGACCCGATAGTTTGAAAGCACATCAGAAAATATGCTGCAAGTGTCGTCGTTGCAACAAACAATTTGAGACTTTGAATTTGTTGAACAACCATAATTGTTTCATCAAGGAAGCACCCCCAATGAAAAAATGCAACTCTGTTGCAGTTAACAACGGTAAGTTTATATTTGATAAGCATTTTGTTTGTAACCTAAAAGGTTGTTGTTTCTCTTAGATAGCGGAGAAGCACCCCCAAACAAAAAGACAAAAATTGATTCTCAGAATAACAATAGTAAGTTTTTATGGAAAGTGAGTTAATTTTGAAATAATTCTTGTCTTTGTTGTAGAACCTCAGAATTCTACTAAGGGTTCAGTTAAAGTTGTTGAACTATATGTTAAGTTTTTTGATAAAAATTTTTTGTTTTAAAGCTAACGTCGGTTTTTCTTAGATCGGTTACAAACTGGTACCTTTCCGGAAAATTCATCAAACATTTCGGCTGAAAATTCAGTCGAGGTTTCACACGGTAAGTCTATTTTCACAGTTTGATTTTGAAATACTATAAATCTTATTTTTTGCAGAAATCATAGAGGAACCCCCAAGAAAGAAAACCAAACCTGTGGTAACTAGCAATGGTACGTTTTTATATAAAGACTTTGATTTGAAATTAATTTTTTTTTCTTAGAAGCGGAAGTTCTCCCAGATGAGGAGATCAACACCCTCATGAGAAAACATCAGACCAGTATCCAAACTTTCTACAAAAAAGGGAAAGTGCAATCCATCTTTAATTTTTGTTATAATGAAGATTTAAAAGTATTAATTCCAAAAATTGTTAATCAAATTTTTCAACTTCAATTCAATCGTTTTAAATTAAATTACTGTTTTGCTTATATTTTAAGAAATATTAGTAATGAAGAATTACGGTATTACCACTCATCGTACAACAGCAACTTAATGATGGAAACTGCGCGTTTGATTAGTAATCGTCAGGAATTAATACAATTTTTAAATACGTTGGCGGAAGAATCCTTTTTCGATAAAATTAATCGTCCCGACAGCAAATGGAAAGTAGTAAACATCCCCAACATCACCTTTTATGTAAACCACATAAAAGATGCCCCTCTTGATGCCCCAATTTTTCTTCCCGATTACATAAAAAATAACCATGGTTTACGAAATGTAAGTGCTGGTGATAACTTGTGCTTTTTTTCTTGTTTGGCAGTGCACCGAGGTGCAGACCCTTACAGGTGCGAACAACCTGCCAAAAATTTATTTCGGGCATACTGTACTCGTTTTGATGTCGCGCCTGAAAATTTTTCCGGCGATCGACTTTTTGATTTTATCCACTTAGAGGATTTTTTTGAACTGAATATCATTGCATATGAGCTTGACGTTAAGGTTGCCAAACTGGTCCAGCGTAGCCGCGAGTTCTACAAGGAGACAATGCGATTGAACGTTTACGAAAATCATCTAAGTGTGATTGTAGATTTTGAACACTGCTGCAGTGTATACCAATGTGTACACTGTGATAAGTTGTGGGACCATAGTGATAATTATTATCGTCATACCAAAAGTTGTACCACCACGGTGCGTGAGGTTTTTCCTGGTGGCATTCACAAAAATCCTGCCACCATTTTTGAAAAATTGGAGGAAATAGGGATTGTTGTACCCCACTGTGACCGTCATTTTCCCTTCTTTGCGTGTTATGATTTTGAAGCGTATTTTTCCAAAAAGCAAATTTCTAATAGTTCTATGTTGACTTTGGATGCTTGTCACATCCCTTTGAGCGTTGCAGTAGCGAGCAACGTCCATGGCTACGAATCGAGTGTTTGTTTTGTCACGGAAGGGAGTGAAGAAGAGTTGGTACAAAAGTTAGTCAATTATTTGGAGAGCCTATCAGAAGTTTCTTATAAGTCGCTTCTAGAAAAATTTGATTACGTGTTTGAGGAATTGGAAAGGAGTGAAAATGTAAGAAAAGAAAAAATTTTAAACGAATTTAACTGTTATTGTAAGAAATTGGTTGTGCTTGGCTTCAATTCGGCTTCCTATGATTTAAACCTTATTAAACCCACATTAATTCAAATTATTTTAAAAGATATCCAATTTGTAATTAAAAGAATCAACAGTTATCTTTGTTTGAAAACATCCAAATTAAGATTTTTAGACATCAAAAACTTTTTGGCCCCCGGTTTTAGTTACTGCAAATTTTTGGTAGCTTATGGCGCAGAACTCAGAAAGTTTTATTTTCCGTATGAATTTGTGACTGATCTCGATAAATTGAAAAGTGGATTTCTCGAACACAGTGTTTTTTATTCTTCTCTTTCCAAATCGAACATCACCCAAGAAGAATACAATCTGGTGGTAAAAACTTGGATGGAAAAAGGATGAAGCTCCCTATGTAAGATGCTCATTTACTACAATGTTCTGGATTGCGTCCCGTTTGTTCAAGCCTTTCAAAACTTGCTCCGACCTTATCTGCAACAAGGTTTGGATATCTTTAAAACATCTTTTTCAGTTAGCGGAGTGGCCAAGCTACAAATGATGAAAAAAATTGAAAAAAATGGTTTCTTTTGTTTGTTTCCCAAGCGGCATGGGGATCTGTACAAAACCCTTCGATCTCAATTGACAGGTGGGTTAAGCTTGATTTTCTGCCGCCTTGCAATTTCGGGAGAAACCAAAATCCGCTCCCACGAAATAGAAAATCCCGAAACTGTCAAAAAAGTGCTCGGTTTGGACGCCAATTCTCTTTACCTTTACGCTATTGCTTAGAATAACCCCACTGGTTATTTTTGTCGCTACAAAGAAGAAGAAGATTTTCGGCCTGACCCCCTGCTCCAAATTCGGATATCAATCCTATCAGTGGTTAAGTTATATCGCATACAAAGAAAAAACATTTTTGCAGACACGTTTCAATATGGGAGAAAGAAGAGTGAGTAAGTATAGTTTGCCAGTGGACGGTTATTCTGAGGAACAAAAAACCGTGTATCAATTTCTTGTTTGTTTCTTTCATTCTTGCGATTGATGCAATACCAACCGAAATGCCGACGGCAGTTTGGAAGAGACACATCCCCTGAAAAACATTCCTCATGAGGATATTCGGAAAGAAACAGCAGACAACAGAAAAAAGTTGGAAGAAGAAGGGTTTCGCGTGGTGGAGATGAGGGAGTGTGAGTGGTTGAAGATAAGAAAACAGCCAGAAGTTTCTTGTTTTCTAAAAACACTAAAATCGATAACAACCAAAAGGAAATTGACTTTTAAAAAAATAGTAAAAGGCATTCGAAACAAAACACTCTACGGTTTTCTTATCGTTGACATTCACACTCCCAACGAATTAAAAGAAAAATTCAAAGATTTCCCTTTAATTATAAAAAACAGTTTTATTTCTCGGGAAGACATTGGTGCCTATATGCAAAACGTGGCAGAGGAGCATAACCTTTTAAAAAAATAACAAAAATATTTAATTAGTAGTTACTTTGCAGAAAAATTTTTAATTATTTCAGAAATGGCCAAATTTTACTTAAAAATGGGATTAAAAATCACCAAAATTTATGAATTTATCTAATTTTTTCCACAAAAATGTTTTGCTTCTCTGGCACAAGAAATTGTAAACTCCAGAAGATTGGCCGACACAGATAAATCCAAAACAGTGATAGCTCTTACCAATAAACTAACTGGGAATTCTCTTTATTCTGCTAGTCTATTAAATAAGGAAAAGCACAGAAATATTACATACCATTCGGAGGAAACGGTCAGCAAAACCATCAGCAATCCTCGTTTCATTCATTTGAATGAAATTAAAAAGGATATTTATGAAGTAAAAAGTTTAAAAAACAAAATTGTGAATGATCTCCCTTGTGAATGATCTCCCTATCCAAATATCTAAATTCGAAACTCCACATGTTAAAATTTTTTTATTTATTTCTCAAAAAATACATTCCGGATCGTCATTTTGAGCTGTTAGAAACCGATACCGACTCTATTTATTTTAGTATTAGTAAAGAAAATCTGGATGACTGTGTTTCTCCGCATTTAAAACCCAATTATTTTCGTGAAAAGTTAAAGTGGTTGACCTCCGAAGTGTGTCCTGAACACGAGGAAGTTCTCATCCAGTGTAAAATCGAAAACAAAGAGTGGGACACACGACCTTGTTGCTCTTCCTTTGAAGCCTTCGACAAAAGAACGTTAGGTAAAAGAAGGTGGAATATGAAGGAAAAAACCAAGTTTGCCTTGCTTCCAAATCCTATTTTTCCCAAGGAGAAACGAACAAACAAGTATGTAAAGGGGTGTCTATTGCCCAGAACCCTCTCACCTTTGATCAATACTTGTTTTGGAGACCAACAATTCGCTTCTTGTAGAAAACCGTGGATTTCGAAGCAAAGAACACCAAATTTTTAGTTATGTGCAGAAGAAAAAAGGGTTAAGTAATTTTTATCCCAAGAGGAAAGTGTTGAGTGACGGGGTTCACACCGAGCCGTTAGATTTGTAAATTTTTTCTTTCCAAATTTTTAGTTCATTAAGGGTTTTTTTCATGCACCGTGGAGTTTCCAAAAATTATTGCGTTTTTGTGTGATTTTTTCCGTGAATTTTTCAACCATCGAAGTTTTTGTGATTTTCTGCCCATGTATTTTTCCCAACCATCGAAGTTTGTGTTTTTTCGTCGATGTGTTTTCATCCATGTTTTTTCTGCCAATGTATTTTTCCGAACCATCGAAGTTTCTGCTTTTTCGTCAATGTGTTTTTCATCCATGTTTTTCTGTGTGATTTTCTGCCAATGTATTTTTCCCAACCATCGAATTTTGTATTTTTTCGTGCGTTTTGTGTTTTCATTACAAAAGTGATATGTAACGACGTTTGTTTTCATTTTGTTCCACGACCAGCTAGCGTAATGTCTTTGCGATTTCAAAATCCAACTAGTTTTGTGGTAAGCGGAACTTCCAGAGTTGGAAAGTCTTATTGGGTCCTACGTTTTATAGACAGTCTAAAACAACTCTGCCCTGAAATAAAACAAGTTGTTTATCATTATGAGGTATGGCAAGAAATGTTTGATCGATTAAGCAGAAGCTAAAAAACAGACACGTGAATGTCAACAAAAATAAATAAAGTGAAAAATTAACTAGATTATATGGGTTGTTGATGATGACGTGGAGCAAAAAACACAAGAAAATAAATCGTTATCACCTTAAAAATGACAAAAATAGTGTTGAAAACAAGAATAACAGAAAGAAGAAGAGCTGTGATTATGACGCAAAAAAGAAAAGTCAAAGTCCAACAGATGACTTGAGAAATAAGTTTATTGTTGTCATGGTACAAAAAACTTGGCACAGTAGACAATACTGTGATTGTTTTAAATAAAACGTTTAATGACGGTCTGTGTATGTTTCAAGGTTTGCAAATGAACTTTTGCTTTCAAAAGCAATAAAAACACTATTCTTTTATAAAAAACATCTTTTTTTTTCTACATTGTGACTTTTATCTGACATTTTACCATCAAACGAACTTATAAATCTTGATAAAAGAAAAATAGCTATAAAATAGTCAACGTCTATAAACCACCGCCAAAGCGATTGCGAACCCTGGATCTCTCATTGTTTCTTCACCCCTGTCTCTACGCTGGCGATTTTAACTGCTGTCATGCTGACTGGGGTTACGATGCAACAGTCTCCTTCTCACCCGTTCTCTTACCATCATTCCCTACCACTTACATCTTTAGCGACTTTAACAGCCATCATTCATCCTGGGACTCCCACTCACCGGAAGACCAATCAGGCAAAGAGCTGATTGATTGGCTCCTCTCTTCTGATCTTTTACCTCTTCGTCGTCGTCGTCGTCCTCGTCGTTTGAAGGGCATCCACTCCAGGTCAGACACAAACAAGACTGGGGCCGAGAGTTTATCCTTTTATGATCCCAGACTGCTGCACTGCCTGAATCAGATGTTGGCAGTGGTGTTATTAGTGTTTCCAACCCGGGTTTTCCCGAACCCGAAACCCGGTTTTTTGCTATTTTTTAACTACCCGAAACCCGGGTTTTAAAATTTGGAAACCCGGGTTTTAAAATTTAAAAATTTCAGTGTTACTCACTGAAGGAATATTAACTACGATTTAAGCACTCGCAGACCGCAGCGTACAAAATTGAACTTCGGAACAGTGAAAAACACTCGCAGTGTTAGCTCCACTTGCCCTTATTAAGCAGGCGCCGGTTTGGCTGAACATCAAAGCGAAAGTGATCAAACGATTGTCGCATCACATGATCAAAAACAAAAATAAAAAGCTGTCTTTTTTAAAAGTTGACTATTTACCATTTATATTACATTGCTGAATTTTGTAGACACAAACAAAACATGTCAGACATTCAGTTTCAAGACGTTAGTGACCATAGAAAATGAGATGTTTGGAAACATTTCTTATATGACAAGGCTCAACAAAGAGCACAGTGCAAGTTATGTTCAGTGACACTGAAAGCAGCTGGTTTAAGCACCAAAAGTTTGATCAGTCACTTGAAATCAAAGCACAGAATTCAAGTCAAAAGATGCTATGAAATAGCTGCTGAGGAAAATCAACCAATATTGAAAGTTTCACGCATCGAGTCTTACTTTAAGAGTAAGAAGGAGTCCATCAGCGAGGTCATAGCTCGGTTAGTGTCCGTCGATGGTCTTACTTTTAACCAAATTGCAAACAGTTCTCTAATTAGTAGAGCTTTCAAAGCTGATGATTATTCTCTGCCCAAAAGTCCCCAAACCATCCGTGATCACTTTGTTAAAGAGTTTAAAAACACTCTCATGACTGTCAGTGAAAAAGTTAACACAGCCAAGAAGAACGGAGATTGTTTTTCAATTAGCTTTGACAAATCAACCTCAGTCAGGAATCGTCGATACATGAATCTCAATCTACATGACGGACAAAGTTTTCAGTCTCTTGGTATGATTCGTGTCAAAGGCAGCATGAAATCTGAAAAAGCAATCGAGCTTGTTCAAGGAAGACTTGCCAAGTTCAATCTTAACTTGGACACGGACGTTGTGGCCACAATCACAGATGGAGCTAGTGTTATGATGAAAGTCGGTCGAGAAACAAGTCCTCTACACATTGCTTGTTTATCTCATGCAATTCATTTGTGCATTTGTGACGTACTATACAAAGAGAAGCGAAAAATTAACGAATTTAACAACAAAAATAATAATGCCAATGATAATGAGGTTGAGGAAGAAGACAGTGATATAGATAAAACTGCTGAAGACAATCTCGATAAACTTCCAGACATAGTTTTGGTTTCTGAGTTTCGTACAATCGTTACAAAAGTGCGCAAGACAGTTAAAATGTTCAGAAAATCCGTGGTGCGCAACGATGACAATCTACAGCCTCAAAACATAGCCTCCTTTGGAAAAGAGAAAGCTCTATTCCTGGATTGCAAGACTCGGTGGAATAGTTTGCTCAAAATGCTCCGGCGCTTTTACGAGCTACGCAAAGAAATAAAGGTAGCGATGGTTGAGCTTGAGCAAGAGTTTAAGTTTTCCGATGATGAATTGAAAAAGATCAACGAGCTCTGTGAAGTCCTTGCTCCAATAGAAATGGCAGTCGAATACCTTTGCAAAGACAAAGCTGACTTACTTCTGGCTGAAAATGTGGTTATGTTCACTCTAAAGAAACTAAGAGATCTGGATACAAAGATCAGTAAGGCCCTACAGGAAAAGTTTCAGATACGGGTGCAAGAAAGGCGAAACACGGAACTGATCCACTTACTTAAGTATTTGAGGTCTTCTAATTACCTGGACAATTATCAGGACCATTTTGGAAACAAAATCAGTAAAACCAAAATTGCATCCTTGGCGATATCTCTTTTGAAAAAGCTCTATCCACAGAGCCCTTATAATCATGTGGAAGAGGATCAAGAAAATGTTGAAGATGAACTCGTTACCACTAAATCTGGCCAGCCTGACCAGGTACCTAAGGTCATGACTCTATCCGAGGAGTTTGTTTCATTTCTCGAGAGTGAAAATCACGAGTGTGAGGCTATTTCGGCACAAGAAGAGAGTCGATCACAAATTGTAAAAAAAGAAATGAGTTTTTTTGAAGCTACAAAAAAGAGACCTGAAAATCTTGAGAAGCTTTATCACGCATTGCTAACAATCAAGCCCACATCAGTAGAGCCAGAAAGGGCTTTTTCAGCTATGGGACTATTTGTCACGAAATTGAGAAATAGACTAAATGATGAGAGTCTCGACGCTTTGATTTTCATGCGTCAGTACTACAAAAATCAGTAAAAGCTCTACTTTAGCAATAAAGACTTAATTAATTTATGCATTCTTCTTTTCGTTGTCTTCATAATCATTTGCTAAACTAGTTTTTTTTGGTTGTTGTAACAATTGTTCTTTAATGTTTAACGTCGTAACTTGGTGTGTATTTTTGAAATTTCAGCTTGTTTTGTACATTTAAACTTCAGCAGTCTGCACTCTGCTATTTGATTGATGTAGTTGACTTTGAAACCCATATTGTCAAAACAGACATTTTGCCGTCTCCTTTGAGATGTTTCCACTATAGAGAACTAATGAGTTGCTAATAAAGTACGCATTAAATACAAGTCAAACAGTAATAATTTTAACGTAATAATGGGTTTATTTTGTGCAAAATCGCTTTTTCATCAAAACCCGAAAAACCCGAGTTTTCCCGGGGTTTTTCTCTCAGGTACCCGAAACCCGGGTTTCAAAATTTTGCCCCGAATTGGAAACACAAGGTGTTATTAAGCCAGCATCGAGTTTCGTCATCCAAAACCGTCAGACCTCGTGCTCCATGTGGTGCCCGATGTATAGGGCACGCTGTTAGTACATGGTCTGCGGTGTTTGCTCAGAGGCGCCACACTCGCAATTCGATGAAGAAGCGAGACCCCATTTGTGCATAAACGAATGGAATCGCCCAACACCAGTTCGCGGGCGGTTCAGCTTAACCTAAGATAAGCCCATCCCAACAGGCCTGGCACCGGTCTCAGGCACAAAAGCACGGAGCCTGGAAGCATTTTCACAGTACTCCGCGTTCCATTTGTGATTTGTCCATTCACAAGCGCGGATGCCAAGTCGGGCAAGGTTGTCCAAAAGATTCCGCGCAGCTGGCACAAACGGGCGTCTGGATCTTAGTCTCACTTGGCGAGTATCTGAGGACCCACTTAAAAAATCATACAAGATATGATTGGGGTCCAGAGATCCACAGTAAGCCAAGGAGAATGTCGCTCCCATTCTGCGAAACTCAGCTGGCTGGATGCCTGAGAGTATAGGTAGGTGATCTTTTGGAGTGGGACGCAGGCATCCAGTAACTATGCGCAAGGCATCGTTCAAGACACTGTCGATGAGCGATGAGGCGGGTGTGAGCACTGCGACACCAGACTGGCGCACAGTACTCAGCTGTTGAGTAGACTAGAGATAAGGTGGCTATGCGTAGTGTTTTAGCACCAGCACCCCATCCCCAGCCCACAAGTCGCCTCAGCAGTGTGACGCGCGAGGATATTTTTTTGCGCAATGCCACTAAATGGTGACGAAACGTGAGCGATTTGTCCAGTTTTACCCCAAGATAAGTAGGGGTTGGACAGAACGGTAAAAGTCCGCCGTTGTTGTAGACCTTTAGCTCACGTTTGGCCTCTCGGTTATTTAAGTGAAAGGCTGCCGTCACCGTTTTAGTGTGACTGAGCTTCAATCTTTAAGTCTGGAGATACCTGAAAGTGTAGATATGTCTTGGATTAAAGTCCCCTCCAAGTCCTTCCAGTTTCCAGAAGAGTGCAACAATGCTAGATCATCAGCATAAGCAAACTTTGTGGAAATCATGGAAGGAAGATCGTACGTATAGATGTTAAATAGGAGAGGAGCCAAGACCGATCCCTGAGAAACGTCGTTTTTAAAACGGCGCAGCCTGCTTTGCTTGCTGTCACCGGTGGTAAGAGTGAAATTTTGATTTCGGACAAGCTCCATGATCATTCTGACCATGTGCTTATCCGGAAGTAGTCTCAGCAGCTTGCAGATAAGGCCACGGTGCCAGACAGTGTCATAAGCAGCTGTCAGATCGACAAATACGGCACCGGCCTTCTTTTTAGCCTCAAAAGAATCGTCGATGTTCTGGGTTAGCAGAACAACTTGATCTACGGTTGACTTCCCGCATCAAGACCCAGCCTGCTCTTTAGGGAGCAGTGAATCGATTAATGGCTAAATGCGAGCGTAGATAAGCCTCTCGAGGATCTTGTAGGGGACACAGAGCAGAGATATCGGTCGATAACTTTTTGGGTTTTCCATGGGCTTTGCTGGTTTTGGGATCGCGACCACAAGCGCTCTTCTCCAGATCTTGGAAATTTTGAGTCGGCGCAAACAGGAAGAAAGGAAGTCACGTAACCAGGACTTCAAAGCAGCTCCAGCTTGGAGTATAAGCTCTGGGAAGATGGAATCAGGACCCGGAGCTTTACCTGGTTTTAAATGTTGGAGGGCAGCAGCAAATTCTCTCTGTGAAAAATTGTCAGAGATATTTACTGCGTCTGGTGTTGTGGCCCTCCAAAGGTCAGACACTTCTTGAGAGACAAGTCGAGATAACTTGCGGTCATTAGCCTCGTATTTCCCATTTCTAGTCAGCTGAGATGCAATATCATCGGCTGAAACAGAACAATGACGAGGTGAGTGTCGTGACCTACCAGTAAGATTGTTCAAAATACTCCACGCTTTTCGACTAGAGTGTAAGAAGTCAATGCTCCGAACTGCCTCGAACCATCGATCTCTCCGCTTTCTGTCAAGCTTGGCAAGCAGAGCTGTAGCAGCCAAACTTGAGTCGTCCCCCTGAGGAGATTGCAGAAAGGTTTTATAGAGGGATTCACACTCTGCATCCCAACACGAAATATAGTTATTTCAATACCCGCGTGGGATAGTCTTTTTTGCTGCTTTCTTAATGGTGTTACAGAAGTCCTGGTAAGCCGCATCCACATCAAGTGAATCAGGCGGCAACAAAGTCTTTGCGAATTTATTCGTCAAAGCAATGTAGTACTCCATTTGGCCTTGCGGAAGTTCCATTGCTTAACATGCATGCTTGGCACTGCCATAGAATACCTTGAACATCACACCCTACTACACCGTGCCACCGGAAACCCCTCTTCCCCTGATCTCTTCCTAGTTCCTGCCCGAATAGCCTCTAAACACACATGGCACACCCTTCCGAACCTCGGCTCAAATCATCTTTCTATTTCTATCACTACTCCCACTTTCCCCTTAATAAACTCTATCTACTGCCCCACTCATTTAACTACAATAAAGCTCTCTGGTACGATTATCTTACTTATATTGATACCCACTGCCCTCCTCCCTCTAACTTTATAACACTTTCTTTTTCTGAAGCCACCCACACATCTACCAAGCTCCTCAATGATGCTGCCACTTCTGCCATTCCTTTCGGCAGCATCAACCACCCTGCTTCTTCTGAAGTCGCAGATGCCGTCGCAAAACGCCGAAAGGCATTTGCAAAGGCACACTATTCCGAAGAAGACCGCCAGCACTATATCGCCACTTCCAGATATTTCCAGTTAATTCTTCCAGTTAAAGTCGCCAAAGATGTAAGTGGTAGGGAATGATGGCAAGAGAACGGGTGAGAAGGAGACTGTTGCATCGTAACCCCAGTCAGCATGACAGCAGTTAAAATCGCCAGCGTAGAGACAGGGGTGAGGAAACACCGAGAGATCCAGGGTTCGCAATCGCTTTGGCGGTGGTTTGTAGACGTTGACTATTTTATAACCATCAACGCCACACACAGTCACTCGATCTCCGATGTCGGTGGAGATTGGTCCAAAAACATATATCTCAGTCGCTCGTGGACAAACGTGGCAAGGCCATGCTTCCTGATTAAAGAAAACCCAGCTAGTTGGTGTTTTGGTAGTACCAAAGTCTCTGCATCAGTGCAATGGGTCTCCTGCAGTAGGATGACGAGTGCCTCAGACTGCATAGCGAGGTGATGAAGAACGTTCATCTTGCTTGCAGTGAGGCCTTCTATGTTCAGCTGAAGATAGTGGGTCTTCGGAATTTGTTGGCAATGTGTCCTGAAAAGGGCAGTTTTATCCTGGCATTGCCCCGTCCTGAAAAAGACGTTTACCAATTAGCAGACCCACACTGAACATCGGCATAAGTGGATAATCTTTCGTTTTGGTAGTTTCGGTTTCGGTCTGTCATCTTTTACACCGATGAACAGACTTACTCACGGCCCAGGCTGCGAGAAAGCACCTACCATCTGGGCCGTCTATTTGGGTTAGGGTCAGTGACGATATTGTTATTAAGGTCAGTGACAGTTGGTGACATTTTACACTAGCTGATTTGCCACCAACTTATGATTTTAATCATAATAAATATTACGTGTATTCTGAAAAAAATCTTTTAATTTAAATCTTTTAATCTTTTAATTAATAATTTAATCTCTTTTTAAATCTTTTAATTCCGATGACGATTCCGATTTCTGAAACTTCATCCATTCTTTCGACTCTCGATTCTGATTAATTGTCCCATGACTGATTTTCATGTGCAGAAAAGTTATATCGAAATAATACTCAAACAAATTTTGTAAATAAAAAGACGTTTGTTGTTTTCTCGTAAAGAACTATTTAAAAATAACCAGTGCTATTGATGGAATCATTAAATCTTTGAAATTTTGGTGGACTTTAAAAAGATTGCTTTCTTAAAAACTCTTTTGGCTAACTCTCATCAGAAGAAACCGTTGGCATAAATTGCAAAAATAACGTGGTTTATACTGGATTAGAAAACATAAAAAATAACACCCCTTTTGATTGGTCGGAGAAAGGGAGCATGCAATTGGTTGCGCGTTCACTTGCGCCGCAAGCAAAAAAGTTTCAATATATAGACCAACTCTTTCTGGTAACAAAAAGAGAGTTCAAGTGACTCTATTGAGCAATTTCAGATAAAAAGATAATTGTTCTTTAGCTTCAATTAAAAACCAGTTAATATCGAATTTTTCCGTGCAGATTTTGATATTTAACAAATGTTGACCGATAGCCGAATCCAAAATAGATGCATTTTGAGTGGATTTACATTACCCTACGTCAGTGTAATCCATAACAAATGCTCTGGCAATGCTTAAAGCCACCTTCACAGAGTCTCTTGAACCCTCTCTTTGTCGCCAGAAAGAGTTCGTCTATGAACCGAAGCTTTCTCTCTTGCGGCACAAGTGAGCGCACAACCAATCCCGTGCTGTCTTTTTCCAATCAATTAGAGACGCCGTTATTTTCGATTTCTTCCACTTCTATATAAACCACATTTTTCTTGCAATTTGTTATGTGCTAACGATTTCTTCTGATGAAAGTTAGCCAAAAAAATCTTTAACAAAACAGATTTTTTAAAAAAATACCAGAAACTGAAACATTTAAGAATTCGGTCAATACCATCAGTTATTTTCAAATTTTGTTCAACCAAGAATTTGTTCAAAAAATTTTTTTAAAAACTCTTTTGTTTTATTACCATATTAACTTATCAAAATCTCTTAGCTTTACATGAAAACATGGCTATTTATAATATATTTACCTTTATTTTGTAATGTTGTAAAAAATTACTTGTACTGTTTATCCACATAACACCAACAAACGGATGTATAGCTCTGATTGCAAACTGGAATCCTTTGTAACTATAAACATTCAAAGATTTGGTGTTAGGTTTTTAAAGCAAAATAAGTTTTGTTTTTGTGAAATATAATTATGTGTATTATTTGGTAAAGCAAAATTGTTCTGGGTGTGACTTAAAAACTACATCCGGTGCAAAGACTTGAATTTGGCAGTCCTGGAGTTCTGGAAAAAATTAAACCATAATTTTCATCAATTACAGGTTTACTTTAACCCGTAATGGTAGTATCTGTTGGAGTCTCGATTATGGGTTAATTAGTATAAAGGTGTGAACCTCGTTTAAAACCCACAACACCCTAACTGTCTTTAGGCAGAAATATATCATGCATATCAACAGCATGCTTGGTTGGTGCCAGGAAGGGCATTCGTTTGCATCTAAATCATGATATGCAGCAGCGACATTTACAGCGATGATTCCCAACTGTCAGTTGGAAACCATCGCTGTAAATGTCGCTACCCCGGTTAAGTTGGAGCTAATAATGCTATGTGTAAGTTGTCTGTAATGGTTAGTGAGACTTAATGATGGATCCTGAAAAACACCCTATGGAGACCGGGATTCCTGACGCAGTTTTTTGAAATCCAATGCAGACTCTTAAGTTTGCGTCAGCAAATGTAGGATCATTGCTTAGAAGAAGTGCTAAGTAGTGGAAATGTTGATCAGAAGAAGGCATAATGTTGCAAGAGTACAGGAAGTAAGTATAAAACCGTGGCACAAGAACCATGAAAGGAAGTGAAGAAAGTTACAAAATGTTCTGAAGTGGTAATTCCACAGCACAATAAGGTGTAGGAATCATGGTTAGTTCAGATTTGGTAAAAAAATGTGATTGAGGTCAAGCGTATTAATACAAGAGTGATAGTGGTTAAAACGGCAATTGAAAATGAGATAGTTCTCCTTTTTTTTGTGTACGATCCCCAGTGTGGTTGTGACACTGAAGAAAAGGAAAAATACGTTCTACGATGACTTAAGTTTGGAAATGCTGAAAGCATAGTGAAAACATTTGGTTTGAGTAGGCAAAGTTAAAAATGGATATAAAAGTGTGCATGAAGTGTTTAACTATGGTCTCTGAAATACTGATGATGAAAGATTGTTAGAGTTTGCACATAACTTTAGACTAAAAATTGCCAACACATGGTTCAAAAATGGTATAAACAACTTGTGAAATATGAATCTGGTGAACACAGGACAATAATCGATTATATACTTGTACTGGTCAGAAAAGCGAGGTGAAAAATGTAAAGCAAATACCAGAAGACGAGTCAAGGACTCAACATAGCTTGATAGTATTGAATGTTTTGTTGAAGAAACACTGGTGAAAGTATGCAGAATCAAGACATAAAGATTAAAAGAGACAAGTATTCATAAAGCATTGAAAGATAAGGTAAAAAATCTACTGAAAACTTGGAATGAGATGAGCTAGATACCACAGTCGCGAAGAATGTAAAAAAAGTATATGAAGTATCCAGGGGTAATGGCTGAAAAAAAACTTGGTGATAAAACAATGATGTTGTGAAAAGATTCGGAAAGAGAAAAGTAGAAGTAAAAAAATGGAAAAGTAAAATGAAGAAAAAAGGAAGAGCATTGTATCTGGAATGTAGAAATAAGGCTAAAAAAGTGATTGCAAATGCAATGGATGAAGAAGCAAGAAAAAAGATACAAAAGATTGAGTTATTGAGAATGTAAAAAACAATAAAACATATTTATTGTACAGCAAGACAAAGACAACGCTGATATGATTGGGAAAAATGACAGAACTAGCAGGACATCAAGGATAGATGCCGAATGGAGAAAAATTTAAAAAACTTTCCGATATTTTTTGCGGTAAAATGCTTTCTCTAGACTGAATAAAAATTATATAAAGCATGAAAAGAAGTATGATATGCTACGCAGCTGCTGGATGTGCAATGAATAAAGTTCATACCAGGAGAATACAGACAGCAAAATGAGAATGATTGCAATGATGTGTGGCAAAATTCTCCGGAATCAGATTGTGATCAGTGTGTTAAGAGAGTGGACAGATGTTGAGAATATTGAAAAACATTTAAGAAAGCATCCTCTGAAATGTTTAGAACATTTCAAACGTATAAATGTGGAAAGGTTGACAAGAACAGTTTACAAAAAGAAAATACAGGATAATATGATAAGAGGAAAACCTGGGAGCAGATGGTGAAGAAAGATATGAAAAAAGAAACTTGTTTATTGAAGATGTTAAAGACTAAAAAAAGTAGACGGGTTGCTAAAGACAACTGGACGAACCTGATATTTGGAAAAAATCCAGGTCAGACAGAAGAAAGAAGATAAGGCTTATTCGTGCAGAAAACGAATGTTTCTTATTTAAAGTTTTAACTTATATGCAGTAATTTATAACAATTTTCTACTTGTAACAAAAACACAGCAAAAGTCAAATATCTCTAGCTTATTACATTAAATATGAAGAAGTTTACCTATAAGTTTGGTTATAATCTGCAGTTTGAAGTGCTTGCGAATTAATTCCAAACAGCACCTATATTTTAAAATAAATGAGTTTTTTGACATAAAAAATCATAAAAAAACTTTTGCTGAGCAAAAATTTTAAAAAATATAGAGGGTGATCCAAAAGTAGATGGACAGTAATTGATAACATATATTTTGAAATTACATACATACAATTATATTTACTAACACAATTATTACATTGACAATTAGACTTTATTGTGAACAATAACACAAAAGCCCTTACATTTTATCAACGCAGGTGCTCAAACTGTTTTCTATCTTTTACATAATCTATTCGACACAGCTAGGTGAAGATGTAGCAAGTTGAGCCACTTTATGAAGAATTGCATATTGCAAAAACTTTTTGCTTCTTGCGTAAACTTTTGTTGAAAAATCATCAAATTATGAGCGATTGCAATTAAGGTTTTAAATTGCTCAACTTACCCACTCCGTGGGGTAAGTGAGTATAGCAGTTTTTCTGCGTTTTCTACTACATCTGGATTTTGGAGCTGGTGCCTTTGGAACAGGCTGTATTGCAGATGGAGGAATGCAGTTGACATTACATATTCTGTTTGAGCAAATGGGTGACTGCGCCATGCTGGCCAGATCACTAGGGTGCTCTGACCAATCACCGCTGGAAGTTGCTAGATCTTCAACATTTAAAGATGGATGGGCATCAGCAGTAACAAGTGCAAGAGCTTCAAGCACCGTTAAAATGATGTAGTATTTTGCATAGTTTATGGTGCTGTTGTTTTCAGCCCCTCACCAGCAGGTATAAGCCTATCAGTTTACTCACTGAAAAGAAATTCTGCATTAGCATAGATATCAAGATTAATCGGACATATTATCGTTGATGTACCAATAAAAAGGTCTGAATAAACGTAGCCTAAACTTAAAAAAAACGCTGATAAATGCAGTTGGGCAAGTTGTGCCAGTGGCTCAGCTTACCCCAAAGTCATTACGCCAACATAAACTTTTTTTTTTCTACATAGTGTTTTTAAGCACTTTCATGTCAACAGTTTACAAATAAGCTAGCCTTATACCTTGTATTGATATATTTCAAAGCTGATTAAAACTTAAAGGTATTCACTGAAACACAAAAACTTCTCTGAACAAAATTTTTGCAAAAAGTGTTGATTTTTGCTAAAACCTCTTTCTCTCAAAACCGAAGAAGAAAAGAACTGTAATGTAAATCCCAAGCTGTAATCTCTTTACCAGCAACAAATACGTGGCACTTAAAAGTTGAATTTACTTTTATTTTGGGAAATATGGGGGGTGGCTCAACTTGGACACTGGGTCCACTTACCCCAATCTTCCCCTACTATTCACTTACTTTTGTAAAACCCTGTATTTTTTGTTATTGTAAAAATTTTGAACGTGGTGCAAAGATACAAATTTTGAACGTGGTCCGTTTAGGCCTAGACGAAAAATTTGGTACAAATATTAAATCAGAATTGTTTTAGAAATGTTTCAGAAATTGTTTCAAAAAAGTTATAAACAACTTACACGATTTCCTCCATCGAACATATCGTGTCCTCCATCTCGAATAAAATTTTCAGTGCCATCATATCGGTAGTTGTACCAGTTTGGAATAGTCTTTGTGATATGATTGGAAACAGCTTCAATGTTATTCAAAAACTGAGAGGTTGAAATTTCTAGCAACCGTATATAAGTGGTATTAATAAACAAACATTTTTTAGTAATTTTCATATAATTTACCTGAACAATTAATCGGACCACCCGGTTGGCCATTGTAGCAAACACAAGTGTAACTTCCAGGTAAATTTGTACATTCACTAGGCATTTGACAGAAATTAGCTCCAGATGTACATTCATCAATATCTGAATTTGTTTTATATTGTTAAAACAAAATAAAAAACAACTGATATTTTTATTTGTGATACCTTTACAAAAAGTACTATTTCCACTATATCCACTTTCACATACACATGTGTAATTGCCATAATTGTTTACACAAGTTAATTCTGAAGGACATCGATGGGTTCCAGCAGTGCATTCATCAATATCTATAAGCGTAAGTGATATTTAATTTATCAACAAAAAATGAATTCAATGACGACTTTAGATTTAGGAATGGGACACGTATATGAATTTATTGGTTTTGCTTCAAAGCATATCTTTAAAGAAATTTAAATTTATACATTAAAAATCAAAATTTTAATCTTATTTATTCATGAGAGATATCCTACTCGTGTTCACAGTTTACTCATCTTTTCTCGTTGTGAAATCAATCCAAGAAAAATTATGTTTTAAGAAATTTGGCTGTCATCTAACAGGGGTGTTGAGGCATTATTTTCCGAGTATAGATAGTTGTCGCTAGATTTTTAATCCATTTTTTGTTTTATGATCTGATATAGGAGCATCAGAACGAAATTTAATCATTGACATCCGATGTGATGAGACAGCTAGTGTTAATTACATAAAATGCTTGCCTATTAATTTCTAGCAAATGACGGTCTCTTTTTATCCAACTCTGACTCAAAAAGATTTTCTTTTATTATTAGTATTTTTCAGGATACGTAAGTGTAACCAGGGCTTTTTTAGAACGATTAGTATTAAAACTAAAACCAGGAATTGCCATTCATTGCCCTCCTATGACTTGTCAAGTGTGGTTAATGCAGTGGTTCCGGACAAAAAGCAGTTTCTTTAGGAAAAGCAGATAAAACCCACACACTAAATGGTCTAATACAGTAGCGCAGCTGTAGCAGATTAGTAAGCTGTGTACAAAAGACAATTTTGCAAATAAGTGTTTGAATTGTGACAAAAAAATATTTGACACTTATAAAACGACTCAATCAATAAGAAATTGCTCGATCTTTAAACGTTCACCTCAAGCTTACATCATATCAATTATAAGTTTAAATGGCAAGAATTGATTTCGGACATCCATTTCTGATCAGAAAATTGTTGAGCATTTGTAGGTGACCTAGCAATCGATAAACAAATGGCACAATATTTTGGTAAGCATTCTGCAAAGATGGTTTTCGTAGTGAGCAGATCAAACTTTGCTAACAACACTGGATTTTAACTTCGAGTGTAGTAACTTTTAGAAGTCTGAGATTCATCTCGAAGCATGTGAAACGAGGAAAATAGCAAGTTTTTAGATTCAATTTATGTTTTTTTCTGTTTTTTTTTGTAAAAACCCAGCTTGACATTATGTTTGTTAGGACATTTTTTACTTCTTTTGATTTATTGCACAAAAAGAAACTAAGAATTTTTCTTATTGTACGAGAAGGTGGCACAATGAAGTGTCCGCTGCAACCGCCCAAAGTTGTTAGAAAAAGAAACTTGACTGACGCGATAAAATGTTCTTAGTAAATAGAACTCGAAAAGATTATATACCTAAGTTCAAAAATTAATAGTATTAAACCAAACAAATGGTGAAGCGCCATAACCTCTCACAAAAGATCTATTGTTTGCAATACCCTGCTTTTATCAGTACAATAAAGGCATGGAAGGCGTCAATCTGTATTGTGCAGCCAACAGTTCAAGCAAAAAGTTATGTTGGACGCCATTTATTAAGTGTATTGAGATGCTAACATTGGGTGCGTGAAGCTTTGCCGCGTTTAGATTTTTAAAATTTATTTGCTTTGTTTCCACGGGCTTGTTAAAAAATGCAAAACCTAAATCTTCAGGCCCTAATAAACGAACAGTAATGAAAATTCGCGTTGGTCTAAAACCAAATGTGAACATGAAAACTGAAGGACTCTTCCCAAATTAAAAAACAAACACTTTAAAAAGTGTTAAGAGCATGGTGTTCTTTTGCATTCTTGATGTTTTGTCCAGTCAGCCAAGCACTCACCGCCCGACTGTTACTATCGTAACGCTAATCAGCATGATTACAGTTGAAATAGCCAGCATAAAGATAGGGGTGAGGAAACACTGGAGATGCAGGAATTGCAGTCGCTTTGGTTAAGGTTTGTAGATGTTCACGATTTTATAACCATCAACGTCCAGGCACAACCACTCAATCTCCGATGTTGGTAGAAATTGGTCCAAAAATCTATACCTTAGTCGCTCGTGAACAAACGTTGCAGGGACATGCTTGCTACTTAGGAAAACCCAGCTAGTTGGTAGCTTGGAAGTATCAACTTCTCTGCATTAGTGCAGTGTTTTTCTGTAGTAGGATGGCAAGTGCAGAGCAAGATAGTGAAGAATATTCATCTTGCTTGCAGTGAGGCCTTTGATGTTCAGCTGGGAATAGTGGGTCTTCGGAATTTGTTGGCAATATGCGCTGAAAAAGGCAGTTTTTTCCACGCATTACCCAGTCCTGAAAAGGACGCTTGTCGATTATCGGACCCTCGTTGAACATCGGAATAAGTAGATACCCTTCCGTTTTCGCAGGTTTGGTTTTTTTCTGTCATGTTTAAAAGCAGTAACAGATTTACTCACGTTCCTAGCTGCGAAAAAGCACCCGCAATCTTGGATAACATTCAACTGAAAAAACCAACATTCTTTTCAGGACGCGGCAATGCAAATAAAAAAAATGCTTTTATGGGTATATTACCAAAAACATTAAAAAATCCCCTCTCTAGCTGAATTTTAAAGGTCTAACGAAAAACAAAATCAACAATTATAACCTGTCGCTTTATATTGTATTTCTAAGGCACTCATGATACCCACAGCTAACCCAATGAACCACAGCAAAGCTAGCTGGTATTAGCAAGTTTTAATTTATCTTAAAACAGGATCTTTCCGAGTTTCGTGTCAGTATCGCTATGCTTGCAACCTCAACTGTTAGCATTTTAACTGAATCTTCGCTTTCGATAGAGCGAATAGAGGTTTCTTTTCTAAATATGCAAGTATTACTAGTCTCGCAACCCTGTATCTTCCTAAGCATGCCACTTTCATTCTCGCCGTTCAAACACTGCACTAAACAGGAGCTAGCTCATGCAAATATTCACTACTTGTCAGACGTGTCTTGCACAAGTTACATCAATTCTCTATATCAATTTTCGCTTATCAGTCCAATGAAAGCTTGCTCTACCGGTAGCGAGTTTCCCTGAAAGCCGATGAAACTCGAGCAAGTAAAAATGAAGTTTTTACATTTCTTAACAGATACTATAACTCAAAAAAACTTTATCGCCTGATTTAACTAACGTACATCAAGCGTACCTAGACTTAAATAATTCAAAATGTAAGCAGGCGAAAAACTTATATCATCCGATCTCCAAAACAATTACAGCTTGTCTGCGAAATTTTGTACAAACTTTTCACATTCAAGATGAAAACATAGCGGGTTGCTGTGATTCACTAAAAATATCTAGGCTACGTATGAGTGCTAGGCGACGCTCCACAAAACTAATTAATCAAACTCCATAAAAACTTAAAAAAAGAGCAAAAACATTTCAAAACATTTGTACAAATTTATTTATATATTAGAATTACCAAAGCAATACTTTCCGCTGCCAGTAAATCCGGATTGACAGAAACATGAAAAATTTCCCAGTAGATTGGAACAAATAGCATTTTCATGGCAATCGTGGGCTCCACTGCTGCATTCATCAATATCTGATAAAATAAAGTCATTGAAAATATTTTAAACAGATTTGTAAATCATAATATATACCTACACAACATATTGGCATTTACGCAAACTGCTACCAGATTTTTCAATTTCTCAACAATAAATAATTATTTTTAAATATAGCACAATTAATGACCGGTAAACTCTTTTTGCCATTCTATTTTCTCAAAATACTCTTTTTAATTGAATTTATAAGCATGAACAGAAATTGCTTTACCTGTGCAATTAAATCCATTTCCAGTAAAACCGTTTCTGCACTGGCAATAGTAATTATTAGGGGTGTTTGTGCAAAGTGCATTGAAATCACAAGTATGATTTCCATTTTCACACTCATTGTTATCTATAAATTAATATACAATTCTATTTGAAATTCAAAAGGAATAATTTAATTCATAGTCATTAAAGAACATTTTAATCAAATCGTTATTTCAATATTTAAAATTAGAAATTAAAAGAGTCAATTATATAAAAGTTTTTATCAAAAAATTCAAAAGTAAAAAAAAATTTCTTGGTAAAACCATGTCGTAAACTTTACAATTGCTTAAAAAAATCCCAAAATTTTGAGTTATAAAAGTTTTATTGAAAATTACAGCATTATAAACACCTTTATATGCACTTTTTCTCTGAACCATTTATAAATAGAAAAAAAGATTGAGAAGATGTTCAGTAAAATATTTTTCACTGGCTTTTAAAAACTATTTGTTATTATGCTTGTATTAATTTCATAAATATTACTCGTTTCATTAACCGAAACAGCTCCAGTTGCAGAACTCGTAGCACTTCTCGAGGGCAAAAGCTCAGCTATTATTGTTTATTTTTTACAACAATAATAATCGTGGCAAAGATCGCTGGCCTGCGAAACCATTTTTCTAGCGTCGAAATTAAAATTACGAAAATTACATCCTACTTTTTGTATGAAATTGTCAGAGCCTCGTAAAAATCTAAATATTATTTTCATAAAAAGGTTTGGATCCTTTTATTGTTAATAAAGTTGCTGGTCACTCACCAACATATTCAACGGACTGTAAGCTGGCAACCAATGCTAGAAGAGCTTTTCTGACATTTGTTTCACTTATTAGCGAAGAAAATCGCCTAAAAATTTTAATGATAATTTCAGTCAAAAAATAAAGATCTTTTATAAAGTTTATTTAAAACTAAAAGTTTTTTGTATTTAAAGAAATATATATTTCTTTTTATTGGGCCTGAAATATATTTGTAAACATTTCTCTTTAGAATTAAACCAGACACTTTGAGGCTAAGAATTTATGATAAAAACATTTCAAAAATTAATATTAAGCAAGCCAATCAAAAGTTTCTTCTGCTTTGCAGCCTTAGCGAGCAGTTCTAAATTTCAGTAATTTCTGTAAATAAAAAACTAAAAAACAAAATAAAATTTTAATGCGTAACAATACCTTGGCATCTCAGAAAGCAAACCAAAGTAATCACTTAACGGATGCGCTAAGTAAAACATCTTTGCGTTTACTTGTGAGTCAGGAAGATATATAGAGATTAAAAAATTATTTATACTATACAGTATATTATTTCTCGGGGCTTAACACTTAACAGTATATTTAAGGCCGTTACGAGTATTCTAAAGGTGCTTTGTTAAGGTTATAAAATAGTTTGTTGATTTTTTGATTATTAATTAAGTGATTAATTTTTAACAGTCACTTTTTTGGCTTGAAACTTACTGTGATAGAAGCATGTATCCTAAAAGAACACGCTGAGGAGTTCCAGAAAGAGTAATTTGGTTGTTGATTATATCAGTATTTGAACTATTAGTTCGTAACGTAAATGATTGTGCTGGAACCGAACTCCAAAACTTTCAAAAAATATTGAACAATTTAAACGTAAGATAATATATATGTAAAGTAATTTAATCAAAGAAAAACAAAATCTTAGTTTATACCGTAATTTCTAAATCAATATTTTTTCCTCAATTTCATTTGTTCATTATATCATCTCGTACCGTGGTTAGACAAGGCAAGAGATTAAAAGTATTGTAAGCGAGCTTACTGTTAAAGGTTGTGCGTTATTTTTCTATCCTCTTTTCCGCTTAAACTCATATAAAAAATGTTTTTAGAAAAATTTATAAAACACTTTTTAGTGAATATTAGTTTTCATAAAAAAACTTATTTTATTTTTGTAAAAGAACGGTTTAAAAAATGTACCTCAGCTGATTGAATGTAGAAATAGACTTCGCATATAGTCGGGTCATCTGAAGCGTATATTTGCCTTATAGTAAAGGTAACATTGAAACCATGATACTCAAACGTCCTTCTCCGCACAGTACTTATATTTCCAGATAAGTCTGCTCCAGCGTTTCCTAAAACCTTTATCAAAGAGTCGACGAGCTAGGTTATATTATCTCTGTAACAAATTTTATTGTGGGTAATATCGAGTGTCAAAAATAATTTCGTTTTACTTTTTTATTCTACTAAAAAGCATACTATTATTAAAGAAAAAAACAATAAAATGTTTACAACACTGTACAAAAATCTGCAGCAAAATCAAAGAAATTTCAAAACAATTTGCAAAATATATAAACGCTGACTAAAAATATCAAAGAAGCTCCTGCAGTTTTTTAGAGTGTAGTCGGGACATATTTCAATAAAAATTAATGACATTTTGGAAATTTAATAAACTTTAAATGCTCTCGAAATTTGTAAAACTCATATTCCTGATTTACTTCATGTAAACAAAATCCAAAAAGCATAAAATAATTTTTTTATAAAATTAAGTTTTTTTTTTATCATTTTTCTTTTTATATGTTCATATTTTATGTTTATTTGCTCTTGTAACTCAATCAAATGGGAACAGTTGTTGTTTTTTAATCAATTAAAACACAATCACCGTCGTGAATTAGTACAGAGTGGTTTTTGTGTTTCATAGTATTTTTTTAAACTTATTTTACCTGTTAAAAGTGTTTTTGAATATGTTTTTAAGGAAATTTTTGAGGTACTTTACCTTCAACTTAGTTGTGTTGGTGTTGCTGTATTATAAAAGGGCAGTGTCATATATTTGAAACAGAGTTATTTTCAAGTGATTGTGTCGTTTAAAAAGATATAAATTTTAGCGCTCTTTTCTTACATGTAAAAAGTTTAATTTTTAAAAGATGACATCACAGATAATAACTGCATTATTCTAATTAACCGTTCAAATTTTGTTTATTCTATTGATAAAGTTCTCACAAAGTTGTTGTTCATTAAAATTTTTAGTTCGGTTGTAAAAAAAATAAATTTAAGCGTAAAAAAATAATATTTTTGGTCGGACAAGCTGTGCTCGAACGAGAATTGAAACAAAAAACAAACTGCGCTTTGAGAATGACACGCAATAGCTGTACAGTGACAAGGGCTTTTAAAAAACGTATCAACAAAAAAGTGTTTAGTTTGGCTTACATGTAAATTGTTGTGGTGACAAAGTTTTAACTTAACGGATTTGATGCATAAGATACTTGTATGAGTGTAAGATTTTAATTCAGTGAATTGTCAAAATTTATTTGAAAGTGATTGTCATCGTACTACTGCTGAATTTTAAGATTTTTTGGTAAGTAGGGAGCCGGGTCTGCTGTGCTGGATCGGTGTCATGCTGTGCTGGTTATCACACTTAATTTTTTGAGTATTTCGCAACCTTGTGTAATAATCACTTTAATGTTAAATCACGTGTCTTTACCTCTTTGTTTGCCAGAGGTAGTTTGACTTTGATTGAGTAAGCACAGTTCAAATAAAGTTTAAAATACTAATTTTTGCTAAAAATTCAAAATTTTTTTGTTTTTGTTCAAAAAAGGATAGAAGTAACTAGTATAGACCTATTATCAACATCGATATGTTGTTGGAGGGGTAAAAGCATTCGCACTTTTTTGATACAAGTCTTTATTTAGCTGGTAGTACAGTTTTTGAAATAGGTTTACTCGAATTCAAGATGGCAGGTTTGTATAGGTTATCACAAATTGATTAGTGAAGGCTGTCACACTGTGACAACCAACCCCATGCTATACAAACTGTTTAATTACCTTGTTTTGGTGTGTTTTTAAGAATGTAGCTCATCACGTTATGTTGAAATGTTAAATTTATATAAGCTTAATATGTCTAACAGCTGTTTTATTCATGTAAAAATTAAAAGCAAAATTAGACACCGATTTATTACAATAAGTGTAATCCTACTTTAAAATCTCCACTTTTTAACGTTGGCAGAAAAAAAATTGTTAAATTCTTGCGCTCCGTCTTTGCTATTAAAATAATGTTTGCTTCATTGAGAAACGTTGAAGCATATTTATAGCTTCGAAGATTTGAGACATCAAATGAGTTATTGTCCAAAAGTAAATGATTGTTCTTACTGGTTTGCTTTTGCGATATAGGCCAACCAAGAGTAACTTCAAAGTTTAACACACACGAAACTGATAGTTGTAAAAATATTTTAAATTTTCAGTGAGAATATCATGTTTTCTTTATACTGTTTAGGAAAGATATATATACAGGGTGTTAAAAAAGTAACGCAAAATTTTTCGTCATTGCAATAAATCATGTCACAGATAGCGATTCCAATTAAACTCTTAACATAGAAAACTAATTCATCATATTTTACTTTCAACTTTTAGAATTTTAGTTCTAGAATTTTCTCTTTCACGCGGTTACCATAGTTACCACACGCGTTCACTTCACTTTGCAAGCACTTATTTCTCTTATTCTCAGGTCGCTTATTTCTCAACAGTTGCAAACAATTGACGTAAGCCTTTGCAAAAAGTGTGTAAGTCTCTGCGAGCAGAATGGCAAAGTGCGTTCAAAACGAAGGAGGACACTTTGAACATCTTCTTTAGTCTTCATTATCCTCATCTCTTTGCTCAATGTGATTTATAAAAGAAATAAAACTTTTAAAGATTAAATTTTGCGTTACTTTTTTAACACTCTATATATATATCAAATTAAGTATAAACACTGCAGATAAAATTTATTTATTAAAATTCGCAACAGTCTGTTTCACCGTAAAAACGGTTCATCAGGCGATTATCTGAAATCCAAAGCAAAAGCAAATACAATAACCAAAATAAATAATCCAGAATAAATATTAATAGAATAAAAATAAAAATAAAAATAGAATAAAAACGGAAAATTATACAAATTTTGTGCAACTTAAAAAACTACAAACAGCTATACCGTATACAAATAAAATAATAATAAGCGCAACTGTGCAAACGTAAGAGGATTTTTAGTCATTGACAAGTGACGCGATATAAATTTACAAAAATCGTGACTAATCAAAAATGAAACAAGTTGCAAATGAGAAAAAACCGAGTTTGATGCCTGGTGAAGATTACGTGAAGTTTTTTTAGTTTAAATTTGTTTTTATGGCGACACTTGCCGGTGAGTTCCGTTCTTTTGTTAAGTGTGCTAGGTGGGTCTGCCAGGAAAATGGCTAGCTTTTCATCGAAGCAGAGATTACACCTGGCGGCACCGGGTAGGTAGGTATTAGATTTGGCTGAAATGCTCCATTCAACATGAGGTTCTCTCCCATTGTTTATGGCTTCCGAGAAGGCTTTCGATAGCTCGGTGATAAATCTTTTTTGTTTGTTTTTGAAAGTCTGGCGATGGTTGCAAAATCTTTATTTTTACAGTTGAATGGTTTTGATTGTTGAGAGCTTTCCTTTTCCAATAGCTTTGTTGTGACCGATTACAATTGTTTTCACGTTAGGCATGCAGCTATAGCTAATTTTTATGCTATTTCTATTTAGGATTTTATGAAGCTTGTGTTGTGGTGGGAAGTGTTTGTTTATTAATTTTAGGAACTCTTTTCCGATATTGTTGGCAACATAGCTGTTTAAAGGCGGGTTGAACCATATGATTTTGCCAACAACTGTAAAAATAAATATATCTGCCCACTGAAAGGATCTTGCAGACAGAAATCTGTCATTTATCAAGCAGATATATCTCATGGAAATACAACAGAAAGCTACATAAGTTGCAGCGAAACAGAATTCATATCACGATATTATAATCATATACAATCATATAAAAATATAAAGAAAAGAAACGTCACAGAGCTTTCCAAAACATTCTGGAATGCCAAAGAATCAAGTCTTATTTCCAAAATTAACTAGAAAATAATCAATCAAGTTATCCCCTATAAATCAGGACAAAAATGCTGCAACCTGTGCTTAACCGAAAAGTTAGAAATACTACAAGCAAACCAACCAACAATCCTCAACAAACGATCGGAACTTACAGGAAAATGTCGCCACAAAAACAAATTTAAACTAAATAAATTACCCATTTGATTTTGTATGCTTAAATTGCTTTTACTTTTGTGCAAGCGTGCTTTCTTGTCCGTCATTGAATCCGCTTATATTTTCCACTATCGTTCACACCATCTTTTACCCACTTTACTTTTTCATCTTTTGCGAATTTTCTCGTTAATTTTTATTGCTTTGTAGATTATTTTCTTTCTTTTTATATCTTTCACCACACACCCAACTCGCCTTCCCTTACCTTCAAACCTCTATACTTGCATTTACTATATTTTGAATTTTTTTTTCTTGTATGACGTCATAGGATTCGTATTGTTTGCTTAATTTAACTACGTACATATCATTTATTCCATACGTATTTTTTACCACTAATAACTATATTTTTAATATTCTACAGTAGTAACCACCTGACGATTCTAAGGACGAAACAGACTGTTGTGGTTTTTAAACAGTGATTGAATAAATTTTATATATATATATATATATATATATATATATGTACGTATATAACTGGAGACAGTACTGTTTCGACCTTTCGGGTCTCATCAGTCCAGTGAAGTTATGCTGAGAAAGAACAAGGCACACAAGGCACACCAATTATATTATGTATATATATATATATATTGTAATATTATATGAAACTTAAGCATTATATATAAATGAGAAAAAAATTAATGGACGTGTTTTTGTAGAGCGCTTAATGGAAGTCGGAACAAATACAATATTTCATTTGTTAAGAAACAACCCGACAGCCTGTTTCATCTATTTCTTAATTTCTTAATTAGATAAAATAGGCTGTAGAGATGTTTTTGCTTAATAAATTAAAAGAAAGATATCTGTATAACACAAAATTTATTTTTATATTAATGTTTAAAAATCCATAACAGTCAATTTCATTCTATGAAGTTGATCTTATGAACCATTACTGGAACCGGAGCTAATAAAATTTTTGAGGCTCCAGCTCCGGCTCCGGCTCCGCAAAATTATTTAGAAAGGCTCCGGCTCCAGCTCCGGCTCCTCTAAACTTGGCTGGCTCCATGGCTACGCGCTCCGGCTCCGGCTCCGGCTCCGCTCCCCAGCCCTGGTGACAACCAGGACAGATTTGTCCAGGTTGTCACACTTTTTTTGATGGCTTTAAAACTGTTTAAAACATGTTTATTGCTGCTGAAAAACCAAAAAAATACTTTAAATTTATAGCTGAAGACTTTAACTAAAGAAAAAAACAAAAAAATTTTTATTTAAAAAAAATTTTTGAAAATCGACCAACTACATGTATTCGCTAGATTATAAAGTTTGAAATTTGTGACAACCAGACCGGGTCTTTCCTATGCATGAACTTCATTGATGTTTTACTTTAACTTTTAGTCAAGTTAACTGTCTTTATTTGCTGTATTATCAATGCAAATTTTCAAAATTTATTTTCTTAAAATTTAATTTTTTTAATATTGATTTTGTATCTTTTTTGTCAATTCTCATTCAAATTGCTTGAAATTTCATAATGCTGTTCATTTTTAGAGGTTTTTTAGTTTATTGGTTAGTTTTGGATTAATCTTAAAAATGTAAATTTTTCTTTGCCGAAATACTCAAAAAATTAAACTCACAATTTTTTAGAAATAAATAAAAATTAATAAAAAAGATTATCATAGTTTTAAAATGCTTTATGTTTTTACTTACTAAAAAATATTCAAATTGATAAACTTAATCGTTTTGGAGTTTATTTATTTTCTGTTATTATAAAAGTTTTTACTTCTAAATTTATCATGTAATTTTTGCTTGTTGTAAATATAACAAAAACTTTATCACAACCTGATTTCAATTTCTATATAATGTTCCCAAACATGTATAGTATCATAGGTTTTAGTGCTGAATTTAGTATGTAATAGCATATTTTCAAACCCTGATAAAGAGCTTTGGTTTATGCGCACTTTTAAAACTAAAACCAAGAAATTAGTCAAATTTAGTAGGCCATTTGAAAAACCAAAAAATATACCATGAACAAATTACACTGGAAAAGTTAAATCTTATTATCAAAAAAAAAAGTCGTTAAACATTTTTGTTTGTAGAACCTTTATTTTCACTAATGATGGGACGATGCCAATTGTATTCGATTCCGAGTTTTGTTATTTAAAATTCACTTTGTTTTTATAATATTTGTAAAACACGGTTTTTAAAGCATCTTGTTCATTTTGTTGATTAATTGATATACATTTTCTCTACCCTAATTTTGTTAAATTATTTACCATTAAGCATTGTAAATTAAAGTTTATATATATTCAAAAAGTGAATTAATCTTTCTTGCAGAGTGCTAAATGAAAAGATCAAAGCAATATTTTAATTAGTGATGGGATATGCCAATTTTTTTTCGATTCCGATTCTTGTTACCTAAATTCACTTTGCTTTTATAACAGACAAACAAAATGGTTTTTAAGCCTAATTTACCTAATTTTATATAAGGGGGTCCTTTGAGAACGTTATAACTCGTAAAGTTCGCATGATAAACAACAAACATTTTATGAACTTTCCTAAAATTTATTTCTAAATATTTTGGTATTTTACTTGAGCAAATCCGATGGGTAGTGTACCAGGGTATTTTTTGACTTACCTCATCATTTTCGTACTCTTTTTGTGTACAAAAATCATGAGGTACGCCGAAAAACGTTTTAAACCTCTTGCTGTGTTTGTCAAGATTACTGCGTCACGTAGTAGTATTTTTTTTGCAACAGACCGTGACTAATCCGATTATGTTGCAAAACAAAGCAATCAACAAAAATTTGAGGACCTTCAACTTTATGCAAAATAAGAAAAAACAATAATAGCAAATATTGATGTATTAAAAGTAAAGACATTTGACTAAACTAGAATAATTTTTTTCTAAAATATCAAAAAATCAACTACGCAGCTACTATTTGTTAAGAGTATTGGACATGTACACTTAGGGTCTTCCGAAGACCCCCCTTAGGTAGTCAACAAAAAAAATATCCTTGGTAAATTAGGATTAAGGTATCTTGTTTAATCAGTTGAATAATTGATGTACTGTAAAGTGTCTCTATTCTAATTGTGTTAAATTGATCACCATTACCCACAGCAAATTAAAGATTATATCGTATAGTAAAAAAGTAAATCGCTCTTCCTTCTTGCAGAGTGCTCATTCAATGAATCCGAACAATATTTTAACACAAAATTTATTTCATCATTGTTTAAAAATACATTAACATCGTTTGCATCTTTATTTAAATACTAGAAACTTGATTGTTATTTAAGTAGAAAAATTCTATTTGAAAAAGAATATTTAAATATCGTATAATACTAAATCTTTTAATTACTTTATAAAACACTACAACAATCTGTTGTATCCAATAGAATCGTCAGGTGATTACTGGAAAAATAAAGAATATAATCATTAATAATGATATCATAGTACGTTAAGCTAATCATACTTCGATAAATAATATGTAACCCTTCGAAACATTGTTTATTAGAGAACGTTTCAAAATTTTCAATCATTTTAAAAATTAAATTTAAGCTTTATAAGCCTTTTGCTCAGAAATATGCAGTTTGTTAAATTAATCAAGCAAATAATGCGATTCTTGTAATATCATAAAAGAAAATAATAACTTAAACTATAGTAAATTTTTATATACAGTTAACATGAGGATTTAAACGATTATTTAGAAACCAAGCCGCTTGAAAGACGAGAAGCACTGGACTCAAGTTTCGCTCATGTTAGATCTCTTCATTGATGCTTATCTCACTGCAAACCGAACCGACAACCTGTGGTCTTCCACGTACGAGACAACACCACTAGACCATGCAAGTTGGAGAACATCTCGACTTAAATCATCTATAAGTAGTTCCCGGCTTTGCTGCGTAAACCGCACCCCATGACCGGGACCAACCCGGGATCATATATTGCAATATTATATGAGGCACTTGCAATATATAGAATTTGGGAAAAAATTAATCGATATGTTTTTGTTGAGTGCTCAATGAAATTCAGAACATACAGTATATATTGATTTATAATTCATTAAGATAAAAAAACAGCCCTACAGCCTCTTTCATCTGTTCTTTAATTTTCTAATCAGATAAAATTTGTTTTTGTCTCAATAAATAAATTAAAATACTTGTGTGTGTGATATATACGTATATATAAAACATAAAGTTTATTTTATCAATGTTTAAAAACCACAACATTGTAGTTTATCCTATAAAACAGCAACCTTTTGCATGTCGCGGCCAACCTAATTAATAATGTTATAGTGGGCTCTACTTTTTTCCAGCTACCAAAACGTTTTTGCCATCACACAAATTTAAAGTGAAGATTTGTTTTTGTTCGACACCAGATTTCGTACTTCAAATTGAAGCGATTTACGCCCCAAGCGGTAATTAGATGCAACACTGTTTTCCTACCTCATGGATTGTTTGAAATTGTTACCTTAAAAAATAAGGCCGTAGACCATATTCTTTTCGTTACTAACATGTCACGAGCCAAATAATTTTGTTTAACGATCCAAATCCGGATTGCAGGCCATAGGTTGCCGACCCCTACTATAGAATAAAGAATCAATCTTGCTATTTATATCAAATAGTTATATATAGACTATATACAAAGATAAGTGTTACCAATTTAGCTTTAACTGTGCTCAATAATGAGGATCAGAGCAATATTTATTAATTAAATTAAATTTTAAGTGTAGTGTTTCAATTTAATTAATGTATATATACAGTATATATATATAACAACATGACGATCCTATTTGAATATGTATTTTTATTTGAATAAGAAACTACCTGGTAATTCAATAGGATGAAACAGACTGTTGTGATTTTTTGAACTTTGTTTAATTGCTGTGATATTTTGATTGAACACTCACCAAAGAAGATTGATTTACTTTTGCATTATATACGGGATGAGACCAATAGCTGCCACCGATTTGCCGCCGACAGTTAGCCACCGCTTATTTGGATTAGGGTTAATAACGATATTGTTGTTGAGGTCAGTGAAAGTTGGTGACATTTTACCATGGCTGATTCGCCACCAACTTATGATTTTAATCACAATAAATATTACGTGTATACATTCTTTTAAAAAAAAATGGATAAATCTTTTGATTCCGGTGACGATTCCGATTCCTTAAACTTCATCCATTCTTTTGACTCTCGATTCCGATTAATTGTCCTATGACTGATTCTCATGCGCAAAACAGTATATCGAAATAATATTCAAACAAATTTTATAAATAAAAACACGTTTGTTGTTTTCTCGTGAAGAACTATTTAAAAATAACCAGTGCTATTGATGGAATCATTAAATCTTTGAAATTTTGGTGAACTTTAAATAGATTGCTTTCTTAAAAACTCTTTTGGATGACTCTCATCAGAAGAAACCGTTGGCACAAACTGCAAAAATAACGTGGTATATACTGGATTGAAAGACATGAAAAATAACGCCATTTCTGATTGGTCGGAGACAGGGGCATGCAATTGGTTGCGCGTTTACTTGCGCCGCAAGCGAGAAAGCTTCAATACATAGCCAACTCTTTCTGGTAACGATATTGTTGTTGAGGTCAGTCAAAGTTGGTGACATTTTACCATGGCTGATTCGCCACCAACTTATGATTTTAATCATAATAAATATTACGTGTATACATTGTTCTAAAAAAATGGATAAAATTTTTCGATTCCGATGACGATTCCGATTAATTGTCCTATGACTGATTCTCATATGTGGAAAATTTATATCGAAATAATATTCAAACAAGTTTTATAAATAAAAACACGTTTGTTGTTTTCTCGTAAAGAACTATTTAAAAATAACAAGTGCTATTGATGGAATCATTAAATCTTTGAAATTTTGGTGGACTTTAAAAAGATTGCTTTCTTAAAAACTCTTTTGGCTAACTCTCATCAGAAGAAATTGTTGGCACAAACTGCAAACATAACGTGGTTTATACTGGATTGAAAGACATGAAAAATAACGCCATTTCTGATTGGTCAGAGAAAGGGAGCATGCGATTGGTTGCGCGTTCATTTGTGCCGCAAACAATAAAGCTTCAACACATAGACCAACTCTTTCTGGTAACAATAAAAGAGTTCAAGTGACTCTTTTGAGCAAATTTAGATGAAAAGATAATTGTTCTTTAGCTTCAATTAAAAACCAGTTAATATCGAATTTTTCCGTGCCAATTTTGATGTCCAATAGCCGAATCCAAAATAGATGCATTTTGAGTGGATTTACATTACCCTACGTCAGTGAAATTCAAACGAAATGCTCTGGCAACGCTCGAAGCCACCTTCACAGAGTCTCTTGAACCCTCTCTTTGTCGCCAGAAAGAGTTCGTCTATGAACCGAAGCTTTCTCTCTTGCGGCACAAGTGAGCGCACAACCAATCGCGTACTGTCTTTTTCCAACCAATCAGAGACGCCGTTATTTTTAATGTCTTCCAATTCTATGCAAACCACATTTTTCTTGCAATTTGTTATGTGCCAACAATTTCTTCTAATGATAATTTAGCCAAAAAACTCTTTCAGAAAACAGGTTTTATAAAAAAATACCAGAAACTGAAACATTTAAGAATTTGGTCAATACCATTAGTTAATTTTAAATTTTGTTCAACCAAGAATTTGCTCAACAAAAGTTTTTAAAAAATTATTTTGTCTTTTTACCGTATTAACTTATCAAAATCTCTTAGCTTTACATGAATACATGGCTATTTATGATATATTTACCTTTATTTTGTAATGTTGTGAAAAATTACTTGTACTGTTTATCCACATAACACCAACAAACGGATGTATAGATCTGGTTGCAAACTCGAATCCCTTGTAACTATAAATATTCAAAGATTTTGTGTTAGGTTTTTGAAGCAAAATAAGTTTCGTTTTTGTGAAATATAATTGTATATAATATTTGGTAAAGCAAAAATTGTTCTGGGTATGACTTAAAAACTACATTTGGTGCAAAGACTTCAATTTGGTAGTTCTGGAGTTCTGAAAAAAGTGAAATTACACCATAATTTCCATCAATTACAGGTCTACTTTGACCCGTAATGGTAGTACCTGTTGGGATCTCGATTATGGGTTATAGTATAAAAAGGCGAACCTCGTTTAAAATCCACAATTACCCTAACTGTCTTTAGACCGAAGTGTATCGTGCATATCAACAACATGCTTGGTTGGTGCGAAGAAGGGCATTCGTTTGCATCTAAATCATGATATGCAGCAGCGACATTTACTGCGATGATTCCCAACTGTCAGTTGGGAATCATTGCAGTAAATGTTGCTACCCCCCGTAAGTTGGAGCTAATAATGCTGTGCGTAAATTATCTGTAATGGTTAGTGAGACTTAATGATGGATCCTGAAAAACACCCTATGGAGACCAGGATTCCTGACGCAGTTTTTTGAAATCCAATGCAGACTCTTAAGTTTGCGTCAGCAAATGTAGGATCATTGATTTGAAGTAGTGCAAAGTAGTGGGAATGTTGTTCAAAAGAAAGCTTAATGTTGCAAGAGTACCGGAAGTAAGTATAAAACTGTGGCACAAGAACCGTGAAGAAGGTGAAGAAAGTTACAAAATGTTCTGGAATGATAATTCTACAGCACAATAGGGTGTAGGAATGATGGTTAGTTCAGATTTGGTAAAAAAATGTGATTGAGGTCAAGCGTATTATTACAAGAGTCTTCTTCTTCTTCTTTCGGCCTTTCCCGTTAGTCAGGAATGGCCACAGCGTATCATGATTCTCCACATCTTTCTTCAATGTCCATCTCCTTCGCACCAACTTCCTTCATATCTTCTTTTACCACATCTAAAAATCTTCTCTTTGGTCTCCCTCTTCTCCTTTTTCCTAGTAACTCCATTTCCATCATCTTTCTTCCTACATACTCTTGGTCTCTCCTCATGACATGTCCATACCACCTCAGCCTGCCCTCCCTCATCTTCATTCATAAACGTTCTACCTTAACAGTACTCCTGATGCGCTCGTTTCTAATCTTGTCTTTTCTCGTCACTCCCATACCAAACCTCAGCATTTTCATCTCTGCGACTTCCATCTCTTCCACTTGTTTCTTTGTGACTGCTACTGTCTCATGTCCATACACCATTGCTGGTCTTACCACTGAACTGTACACTTTTCCTTTTACTCTAGCTGGTAATCTCTTGTCACAGATTACTCCTGATACTTTTCTCCATCCGTTCCATCCTTCCTGCACTCTCTTCTTTACCTCCCTCTCACAACCACCAATTTCTTGCACCGTTGATCCCAAATACTTAAATTCCTTTACTTTTGGCATTTTTGTATCCTCCATCTTTACTGTTTCATCGTCATTTCCTCCATTTATGCACAGATATTCGGTCTTTGACCTACTTACTTTCATCCCTCTTCTTTCCAATGCATACTTCTAGGATTCTAATATCCGCTCCACTTCTTCCCTGGTCTCCTCACAAATCACAATATTGTCAGCAAACAGCATCGTCCATGGTGGTTCTCTCCTTACTTCATCCGTTAGCCTGCCTATTATCACTGCAAACAGGAATGGACTTAACGCTGATCCCTGGTGCAGTCCAACCTTAACCTTGAAACTTTCTGTAGTTCCTTCTGCACACCTCACCACTGTTTCGCTTCCCTCATACATATCCTGTACAAGTTGCACATACGTTTCCACTATTCCAGATTTTCTCATGCAGTACCACAGCTCTTCCTGTGGAACCCTGTCATAAGCTTTCTCTAGGTCCACGAATACACAATGTAGCTCTCTTTGAACTTCCCTGTATTTTTCCACTAACATTATTAGAGCAAACATGGCATTGGTGGTTCCCTTTCCTGGCATAAATCCATATTGCTGTTTGCTGATCTCCACTCTATCCCTTAACCTGGTTTCAATAATTCCTTCCCATACTTTCATTGTGTGGCTCATTAGCTTTATTTCTCTGTAGTTTCCACAGCACTGTGCGTCCCTCTTTGTTTTTATAGATTGGGATAAGCACACTCCTTCTCCATTCTTCTGGCATCCGTTCACCCATTAATAGTCTGTTGAACAGTCTGGTCAAAAACATTATCCATATCTCTCCTTGCACTTCCAAACTTCTACTGGTAACTCATCTGGCCCAACTGCTTTACCTTTTTTCATCCTTCTTAGTGCGTTCTTTACTTCTTCTCTACTGACACAATTTACCTCTTCATTAACCACTTCTGGCTTCTCTGTCCTAGGTTCTCTGTTATTTTCCTCGTTCATCAGTTTCTCAAAGTACTGCTTCCATCTCTTTAACACGGCCTCTGAATTCACCATAACATTACCATTTTCATCCTTTATAACCCTCACGTGCTGTACATCTTTCCCTGCTCTGTTTCTCTGCCTAGCCAATCTGTACAACTTCTTTTCACCTTCTTTTGTTTCCAATCTAGCATACAAATCATCATAAACACGTCCCTTTGCCATTACAACTGCCTTCTTTGCCTTACTCTTCTTTTCTTTGTTTACCTTTTTAGTATTTTTATTTCTTATTTTGTCCCATGCTTTCTTTGCCTCTTTCTTTTCTTTTATGCTTTTTTGAACTTCCTCATTCCACCACCATGTCTTCTTGTCTCCTTTTCGTTTCTCAAATGTCACTCCCAGTACAGTTTCAGCTGTTTTTCTTAGCGTTTCTGCCGTTTTGTCCCACTCATCAGGTAACCTATCCTCGCCTCCCAAAATCCTGGTCACCTCTTGTCTAAACGCTTCTTGATAGTTTGTCTCTTTCAGTTTCCACCATCGCATCTTTGGCTTTACTTTCTCTGTCTTTTTCTTTTTCACCATAAGAGCCATTTTGCATACCACCATACGGTGCTGCTTTGCGACACACTCATTCAATATTACCTTACAATCGCACATTTCCTTCAGGTTCCTCCTTCTCCACATCACATAATTTACTTGGGTACTTTTTCCTCCACTCTTATACATCACTCTGTGTTCATGTTTCTTCTTGAAATAAGTAGTGACAATCACCAAATCCATCCTTTTCCCAAAATCCACAACCATTGATTCTTCCTTATTTCTTGTTCCAGCACCATACCTCCCCATTATTTCCTCATCCCCTATGTTTCCTTCGCCCACATGTCCATTAAGGTCTGCACCAAGAACTATCCTCTCTTCTGTTGATATACTTTCTATCAATTCATCTAGGTCTTCCCAAAAATCGTTTTTCTTCTTCATGCTGTTGTTAACCTGTGGAGCATATGCGCTTACTACATTTAGGATGGACCCATTTACCTCCAGCTTCATGGCCATCAGTCTGTCCGAGACCCTCTTCACCTCCAGGACACTTTCAGCCAGCTTCTGCCTCAGCACTATCCCTATCCCATTTTTTCTTCATCCCTATTATTACAAGAGTGATACTGGTTAAAATAAGCAATTGAAAATCAGATAGTCATCCTTTTTTTTGTATATGATTTCCAATGTTTATCCAGAACATCGAGGATTCTTTTGAGGCTAAAAAGAAGGCTGGTGCCGTATTTGTTGATCTGACAGCTGCTTATGACACTGTCTGCCACCGTGGCCTTACCTGCAAGCTGCTGTGACTACTTCCGGATAAGCACATGGTCAAAATGATTATGGAGCTTGTCCGAAATCAAAGTTTCACCCTTATCACCGGTGACAGCAAGCAAAGCAGGCTTTCTGGAAGTAGTCTCAGAAGCTTGCAGGTTTTAAAAACGGCATTCTTCAGGGATCGATCTTGGCTCCCCTCCTATTTAACATCTATATGTACGATCTTCCCTCCATGACTTCCGGAAAGTTTGCTTATGCTGATGATCTAGCATTGTTGCATTTTTCTGAAAACTGGAAGGACTTAGAGGGGACTTTAACCCAAGACATGTCTACACTTTCAGCGTATCTCCAGACTTGGAGGTTGAAGCTCGGTAACACTAAGACGGTGACGGCTGCCTTTTACTTAAATAACCGAGAGGCCAAACGTGAGCTAAAGGTCTACAACAACGGTAGACTTTTACCGTTCTGTCCAACCCCTACTTATCTTGGGGCAAAACTGGACAGATCGCTCACGTTTCGTCACCATTTAGTGACATTGCGCAAAAAACTATCCTCGCGCGTCACACTGTTGAGGCGACTCGTGGGCTCGGGATGGGGTGCTGGTGCTAAAACACTACGCATAGCCACCTTGTCTCTAGTCTACTCAACAGCTGAGTACTGTGCGCCAGTCTGGTGTCGCAGTGCTCACAATCGCCTCATCGACAGTGTCTTGAATGACGCCTTGCGCATAGTTACTGGATGCCTGCGTCCCACTCCAACGAACCACCTACCCGTACTCTCAGGTATCCAGTTAGCTAAGCTTCGCTGAATGGGAGTGACACTCTCCTTGGCTTACCGTGGATCTCTGGACCCCAATCATATCTTGTATGATTTTTTAAGTGGGTCCTCAGATACTCGCCAAGTGAGACTAAAATCCAGACGCCCATTTGTGCCAGCTGCTCGGAATCTTTTGGACAACTTTTCCAGACTTGGCATCCGCGCTTGTGAATGGACAAATCACAAATGGAATGCGGAGTACTGTAAAAATGCTTCAAGGCTCCGTGCTTTTGTGCCCGGGACCGGTGCCAGGCCTGTTGGGATGGGCTTATCTTAGATTAAGCTGAACCGCTTGCGAACTGGTGTTGGGCTATTCCATTCGTCCATGCTCAAATGGGGTCTCGCTCCTTCACCAAATTGCGAGTGTGGCGCCTCTGAGCAAACCGCAGACCATGTACTAACAGCGTGCCCTCTACATCGGGCACCACATGGAGCACGAGGTCGGACGGTTTTGGATAACGAAACTCGATGCTGGCTTAATAAAACCACTGCCAGCATCTGATTCAGGTAGTGCAGCAGTCTGGGGTAGTAAAAGGATAAACCCTCGGCCCCAGTCCTGTTTGTGTCTGACCTGGAGTGGATGCCCTTCAAACGAGGAAGACGACGACGACGATCCCCAAGGTGGTTGTAACACTGAAGAAAGGGAAAAATACGTTTTACGATGACTGAAGTATGGAAATGCTGACAGCATAGTGAAAACGTTTGGTTTGAGTAGGCAAAGTTAAAGATGGATATAAAAGTGTGCATGAAGTGTTTAGCTATGGTCTCAGAAATGTTAATGATGAAAGATTGTTAGAGTTTGCACATAACTTTAGAATAAAAATTGCCAACACATGATTCAAAAATGGTATAAACAAGTTGGTGAAATATGAATCTGGTGGACACAGGACAATGATCGATTATACAGTATACTCGTATTGGTCAGAAAGGCGAGGTGAAAAATGTAAAGCAAATACCAGAAGACGAGTCAAGGACTCAACATAGCTTCACAGTATTGAATGCTTTGTTTAAGAAACATTTGTGAAAGTATGTAGAATCAAGACATAAAGGTTCAAAGAAACAAGCATTCAAAAAGCATTGAGAGATAAGGTAAAAAAATCTACTGAAAACTTGGAATAAGATAAGATATATACTAAAGTCGCGAATATTGTAAAAAAAGTATGTGAAGTATCCAAGGGTAATGGCTGAAAAGAAACTTGTTGATGAAAGAATGATGTTGTGAAAAGATTCGGAAAGAGAAAAGTAGAAGTACAAAAAATGAAAAAGTGAAATGAAGGAAAAGGGAAGAGCAGTGTATGTGGAATCTAGAAATAAGGCTAAAAAAGTGATTGCAAATGCAATGGATGAAGAAGCAAAAAAAGAGATACAAAAGATTGAGTTAATGAGAATGAAAAAAAAACAATAAAACACATTTATCGTATACCAAGACAAAGACAACGATGATATGATTGGGAAAGATGACAGCATAGCAAGACATCAAGGATAGATGCCGAATGGAGAAAAATTTAAAGAACTTCCCGTTAGATTTTGCGGTAAAATGCTTTCTCGTAGACTGAAAAAAATCATATAAAGCATGAAAAGAAGTGTGATATTTTACGGAGCTGAAGGTTGGGCAATGAATAAAGTTCATACCAGGAGAACACAGACAACAAAATGAGAATGATTGCAATGACGTGTGGCAAAATTCTCCGGAATCAGATCTTGATCAGTGTGTTAAGAGAGTGGACAGATGTTGAGAATATTGAAACACATTTTTGAGGGCATCCTGTGAGATGGTTAGAACATTTCAAAAGAATAAATGTGGAAAGGTTGACAAGAACAGTTTACAAAAAGAAAATACAGGATAATATGATAAGAGGAAAACCTGGGAGCAGATGATGAAGCATGATATAAAAAAGAAACTTGTTTATTGAAGATGTTAAAGAATAAAAAAAGTGGACGGGTTGCTGGAGACGACTGGACGAACCTGATATATTGGGAAAAGTCCAGTTCTCAACAGACAGAAGAAAGATGATAAGGTTTGTTCGTGCAGAAAACAAATGTTTCGTATTTAATGTTTTAACTTGTATGCAGTAAAAAACTATTTCTGATCAATTACAGTAATTAAATGAAAACCAACAAAGAAAAACAAAACAAAGAATAATTTATTTTTGAATTGCAAAAAAGCTTTTTATAACAATTTTGTACTTGTAACAAAAAGACTGCAAAAGTCAAATATCTCTAGCTTATTACATTAAATGTGAAAAATTTTACCTATAAGTTTGGTTATAATCTGCAGTTTGAAGTGCTTGCGAATTAATTCCAAACAGCACCTACATTTTAAAATAATATGAGATTTTGACATAAAAAATCATTTAAAAAAACTTTTTTGATCAAAATTTTTTTTTAAATATAGAGGGTAGTCCAAAAATAGGTGGACAGTAATTGATAACATTTATTCTGAAATTACATACATACAATTATATTTACTAACAAAATTATTACATTGACAATTAGATTTTATTGTGAATAATAACACGAAAGCCCTTACATTTTAACAACTCCAGGTGCTCAAACTGTTTTCTATTTGATAAATAATGTATTCAACCTAGGGGAAGATGTGGTAAGTTGAGCCACTTTATGAGGATTACTTATCGTAGAAACCTTTTTGCTTTTTGCGTAAAATTTTTAATTGCATATTAAAATACTTTCATTTCGCTTCAACATGGAGAAAGTTTCGTTTGCATATGTTGAAAAATCATCGAATTGTGAACATGTCACAGACTTTGTTCGGGAATCCTAAAGGACCAGTTGAGCCAGGTAACCCGAATACCTTCGCTGAAACAAAGCTGTATCTAAATTTTATTTTATTCCGGCTTAAGAAGTAGTCTTGCTATGAGCCTAAAGCTTTTGTACAGTTGGTTTAACGAAAGCTCGGATTGGTTCGTTGAGAACTCTTCTTCACCACAAACAGAGACCACTGTCTCTAATAAGAACGAATGTATTACAAAAATCACCACTGACGAAATTCTATTCCATGCTTTGCCAAACTGCAAAACTGCCAAGCGAAATCAACCCTATAACTTGATTCAATCAACATAATAATTCTACCTCTCTAGAACACAACTCCAAAACACTGGCGCAAAATAAATTCAACACTTGCCCCAATTTCTATCTCCTCTCCAAAGCACACTTTTTTGCTTTTGACGTCTCTCCCTCGCCGTCTATCGTCGTCTGTTTTATTTGTCTGTATTTATCTCTTTACGCATCGCCTTTACATAGATAAATTCTAGTATATGCTGGATTTAACTAGGACTCCCCAGAGAGATCGCTATGCTCGAATGCGCCAGAACATTCCAAAATTATCGAGCTATGGTGGCGCTCGGACAAAATATATTACGTCAGTATTGTTGGGGAGAAGAAAAGAGAGAAAAATGATACATGCATCACGCAATAGAAAGCGCATCGGACGTTATATTATATATACAATACATAATACAAGAGCAGCGCTCAAAGAGATGCGATTATTATCTTATAATAAAACTACAAATTACTTTTAACGGGGATAAACTACAGCGTTTTGATTAAAATTATTAGTAATGAAGTGTGACAGTACGATTGCAATTGAGGTCTTAAATTGTTCAACTGGCCCACATCGTGGGGTAAGTTGAGCCAAGCTATGGGGTAAGATGATCCATAATTTTAAACTCAGGTTTAAACAATACTATTCATGACACGCAACACAAATCAGCAGTACAATGTTTATTTACAATATTTAAATTTTTTTCCTCAAAAACTTTCCTTTGGCTTTTTGTTGACATTCAGTATGTCTTTGTTGAATAATATCTTTTTCAGGAGTGTCAGTGCGTGTAGCAGTTTTTCTGGGTTTTCTACTACATATGGATTTTTGAGCTGGTGCCTTTGAAACAGGCAATATTGCAGATGGAGGAATGCAGTTGACATTACTTATTCTGTTTGAGCAACTGGGTGACTGCACCATGCTGGCCGGATCACTAGGGTGCTCTGACCAATCACCGCTGGAGGTTGCTGGATCTTTAATATTTAAAGGTGAATCGGCATCAGCAGTAACAAGTGCAAGAGCTTCAGGCACCGTTAAAAATGATGTAGTATTTTGCACAGTATATGGTGCTGTTGTTTTTAGCTTCTCAGCAGCAGTTATAAGCCTATCAGTTTACTCACTGAAAACAAATTCTGCATTAGCATAGATATCAAGATTAATCGGACATATTCTCGTTGATGTATAAATACAAAGGTCTGAATAAACGTAGGCGTAGCCTACACTTACCAAAAACGCTGGTAAATACAGTGGGGAAAGTTATGCCAGTGGCTCAACTTACCCCGAAGCCATTACCCCAACATAAATTTTTTTCTGCATAGTGTTTTTAAGCACTTTCATGGCAATAGTTTAAAAATAAGCTAGCCTTATACCTTGCATTCATATATTTCAAAGCTGATTAAAAGTTAAGGTCTTCACTAAAACACAAAAACTTCTCTGAACAAAATTTTTACAAAAAGTGATGATTTTTGCTAAAACTTTTTTCTCTCAAAACCGAACAAAGAAAGAAGTGTAATCCCAATACTAAAACTGTAATCTCTTTACCAGCAACAAGCACGTGGCACTTAAAAGTTGAATTTATTTTTATTAATTCTGGATCAACTTACCCCAATCTTCCCCTACTGATCTGCCACTAGTTTTGTACAACCCTGTAGTTATTTGTTATTGTAAAAATTTTGAACGTGGTGCAAAGATACAAATTTTGAACGTGGTCGGTTTGGGCCTAGACGTAAAATTTGGTACAAATATTAAACCAGAATTGTTTCAGAAATGACTTAAATCATAAACAACTTACACGATTTCCTGTATCGAACATATCGTGTTCTCCATCTAATATATTATTTCCAGTGCCATCATATCGGTAGCTGTACCAGTTTGGAATAGTCTTTGTGATATGATTGGAAACAGCTTCAATGTTATTCAAAAACTGAGAGGTTGAAATTTCTAGCAACCGTATATAAGTGGTATTAATAAACAAACATTTTTTAGTAATTTTTATATAATTTACCTGAACAATTAATCGGACCACCCGGTTGGCCATTGTAGCAAACACAAGTGTAACTTCCAGGTAAATTTGTGCATTCACTAGGCATTTGACAGAAATTAGCTCCAGATGTACATTCATCAATATCTGAATTTATTTTATATTGTTAAAACAAAATAAAAAAACAATTGATATTTTTATTTGTGATACCTTTACAAAAAGTACCATTTCCACTATATCCACTTTGACATACACATGTGTAATTGCCATAGTTGCTTACACAAATTGATTCTGAAGAACATCGATGGGTTCCAGCAGTGCATTCATCCATATCTATAAGCGTAAGTGATATTTAATTTATCAACAAAGAAATGAATTCAATGATGACTTTAGATTTAGCAATTTGAAAATATAGACATGTATATGAATTTATTGGTTTTACTTCAAAGCATATATTTAAAGAAATTTAAATTTATACATTATAAATCAAAATTTTAATCTTATTTATTCATGAGAGATATATACTACTCGTGTTCACAGTTCACTCATCTTTTCTCGTTGTAAAACCAATCCAAGAAAAATTACGTTTTAAGAAATTTGGCTGTCATCTAACAAGGGTGTTGAGGCATTATTTTCCGAGTATAGATAGTTGTCGCTAGATTTTTAATCCATTTTTTGTTTTATGATCTGATATAGGAGCATCAGAACGAAATTTAATCATTGACATCCGATGTGATGAGACAGCTAGTGTTAATTACATAAAATGATTGCTTAATAATTTCTAGTAAATGACGGTCTCTTTTTATCCAACTCTGACTGTAAACAGTGCTTTTCTAGAACAATTAGTATTAAAATTAAAACCTGGAATTGCTATTCATTGCCCTCCTATGACTTGTCAAGTGTGGTTAGCGTAGTGGTCCGGACATAAAGCAGTTCCTGTAGAAAGAGCAGATAAAACCCACACACTAAATGGTCTAATTCGGTAGCGCAACTGTGGCAAATTAGCAAGCGGTGCACAAAAGGCAATTGTGCAAATAGATGTTTGAATTGTGACAAAAAAATGATTGACACTTATAAAACGACTCAATCAATAAGAAATTGCTTGATCTTTAAACGTTCACCTCAAGCTTACGTCATATCAATTGTAAGTTTAAATGGCAAGAATTGATTTCGGACATCCATTTTTGAGTAGAAAATTGTTGAGCATTTGTAGGTGACCTAGCAATCAATAAACTAATGGCACAATATTTTGGTAAGCATTCTGCAAAGATGGTGAGCAGATCAAATTCGGTTACAAACACTGGATTTTAGCTTCAAGTATAGTAACTTTTAAAAGTCTGAGATTCATCTCGAAGCATGTGAAACGAGGATAGCAAGTCTTTTAGATTCAATTTATGTTTTTTTTTGTTTTTTTTTGTAAAAACCCAGCTTGACATTATGTTTGTTAGGATGTTTTTTACTTTTTTTGATTTATTGCACAAAAAGAAACTAAGAATTTTTCTTATTGTACGAGAAGGTGGCACAATGAAGTATCCGCTGCAACCGCCCAAAGTTGTTAGAAAAAGAAACTTGACTGACGCGATAAAGTGTTCTTAGTAAATAGAACTCGAAAAGATTATATACCTAAGTTCAAAATTTAACAGTATTAAACCAAACAAATGGTGAAGCGCCATAACCTCCGCAAAAAGATCTATTGTTTGCAATACCCTGCTTTTACCAGCACAATAAAGACATTGAAAGCGTCAATCTGTATAGTGCAGCCAACAGTTCAAGCAAAAAGTTATGTTGGACGCCATTTATTAAGTGTATTGAGATGCTGACCATGGGTGCGTACAGCTTTGCCGCGTTTAAGATTTTTAAAAATTTATTTGCTTTGTTTCAACAGGCTTGTTAAAAAATGCAAAATATACACCTTTAGGCCCTAATAAACAAAGAGTAATGAAAATTTGCGTTGGTCTACAATAGCGTTTCCCAAAGTAAGTTTCGCGGAACCCTAGGGTTCCATGAACTACTACCAAGTATTATAAAATCAAAAACTGGTAACTAATTTGGCTGTTGCAATTTATATCTGCAAGTAATAACTTTTTTCAGGCATATGCACTAAACTAGCACCCTAAGCCCAACCAACAATGTTATGCATGGCCCATGCGGGCTCTGCGAGGGCTGCCCGTACAGTAACAAATGGATTGTAGACTACTTTCAAGCCAACAATGCTATGCAGGGCCCATGCGGGCCCTGCAAGCGCTGCCCGTACGGTACCCGTATCGATTTGGCCGCGGGCGCTGTAGCGGCCCCACATGGGCTAACCGTACGGGTTTAATCTGGCTTTCAATTTTAAGCCGTAATCAAAAATTAAAACATGCTAATAAGCTAATATTTTGAATTATTTTTAAAACGGAACATTTTGCATAAATAGGTTGAACCACATAAAACTTGTGCGGTAAACCCATGCGGGGCCACTGCAGCGCCCGCGGCCAAATCGGTACGGGTACCGTACGGGCAGCCCTTGCAGGGACCGCATGGGCCCTGCATAGCATTGTTGGCTTGGAAGTAGTCTACAATCCATTTGTTCAAGCGAATCATCGCAAGCCCAAACAACCTAAACGCTTTTTTTCACGAATGAATTAACTACTGTGAATTGATCAACAAAAAATTTACGTAACAATGGAACCATGCGTACAGAACATACTATGGCACAGTAGTAGCCTAACAGATATATCAAGCACTTAACGCAGACGGCAGACCGGTTTTGCTAATAACAAAAATTACAATTCTTCTTTTAAAAACTCATTGACTGAGTAAGGTGAGATGAGGATGCTTTCCACGATTAGGCAGACCGGTTTAGTCCGCAGGTTATTGCTGTCAAGTCAAAATTGCACAACTTTGACTCCATCTTCAAAAAATTAACTTCATCTGCGGCCTCCAAAAAGATGAATCCGACTCCAGTCGTTTTTACAAATAAATATTGCTGTTCTTAAATTTTTTAAACGTTTTGCTAGTAAAGTAAACTTACCTGGTGTAGGGCTTGGCTTTCGGTTTGAAAACGCTTACTCTTATCTTTTTTTCTTTATTTGTAATAAATTTTTATTAGTATTATTATATTATATATGATAAGATTATAATTAACTATACCTTTTGTTCATTTAAATTCTAAAAAATGGAACGATGGCTGAAATCACCACTAGCCAAGCAAAAGAATTAACAAAAGACAAGGAAAAAACGAAATAGAAATCATTTGTTTCTGTGTAAATACTTTACCAAAAAAGCAAGTGCATCCACCAGTTCTGATGTGAGGGGAGCAAAAAAGCGCAAGTATTATAGTAGCTATTTGATTTTTGGATTTACTTACACTGGCAATAAAGAATACCCAGACAGGCTTTGCTTAGTTTGCAACAAAATATTCTCTAATACTTCTATGACCCCAGCTAAATTACATCTAAAATGACATTTTAAAACTAGCCACCCATCTTACCAAAAAAAGACTTTGGTTTTTTTAAAAGAAAACTACAATCCTTTGACAATTGCAGATGTTTGATGGCAAAAAAGTTTAAAACCGAACAAGAAAATACAACAGCCTCATCGTACAAAGCTAGTTATCACACAGCTCTAGCCGATGAGGTACACACCATTGCTGAATTGCTCATAAAATCTATCATGACTGATATTGCATCATATGTTCTTGTTGAAGAGTCTGTTGAAAAACTGAAATCGGTTTTCTTGTCCAACAACACGGATGCAAGGAAAATTGACAAAATTACAGGTAATATAGAAATGCAACTAACAGTATTTCCAAAATACTAACTTTGATGTTTACGCGTTGCAATTAGACGAATCTGCAGATCTGGCTGGATTGGCGATTTTATTTGTATTCGTGCGCTATTCCCTTGATAAAAGAATTGAAAATTATTTGTTGTTTTGCAAAAGTTTAGAGTTGCGCAGCATAGGAAATGATATACTTAATGTTATTGGTGACTTTATGAAAGCACAGGACATTAATTAGGAAAAATGCATTTCGGTTTGCAGTGATGGAGCAAAGTCAATTACAGGAAAAATAAATGCTGCTGTAACTAAAATAAAAACTGTTGTAAAAACTGCAAAAGACTTCATTGCATCATCCACATGTATGCTTTGGTAACAAAACATATATGTCCCCTCCCTTAAAAAGGTGTTAGATGAAGCAGTTCAAATTGTTAATCTCATAAAATCTTGGCCGTTGCAAAATTTTATTTTTAAGCAATTGTGTGAGTCCATGAGCAATGAACATAAAACCTTATTGCCTCATACAAAGACAAGAGAGCTCTCAAGGAGAAAAGTCTTGGCTAGAATATTTGTACTGAGAAGAGAATCGATTTGCTGTTTTCGAGACAGCAAATTTCACTTATCGAACAGACTGAAATTTTCACACTGGCTTCAAGACTTGCTTACCTAGCTGATATCTTTTTCAAAGTAAATAAACCTGTGAATCTTTAGAAAGTAAAAAAATTATCGGTTTTTTAAGCACAAAATAAAACAATATCTTTATCGCAAAAGCTACAGTTCTGGTCGTCAGATGTAAGGAAAAAGACTTTTACATGCTTTTAACATTTTAATGAACTAATAGAAAAATCAGGAGAAGACTTACTAGATTCGATTTCCTGTAATATTGAATATCACCTTAGCAGCTTTACTGAATCCTGACACGAGTACTTCCCGAATTTGCATAGAAAAAAATGAATAGTACTTCCCAAATTTGGTACAGAATCCTTTCCAAATTACAGAGTTCTTTTAAGATTTCGGAAATGTCAATGGAGTTAGTAGCATCGGAATATGAAAATTTAATAGAACTTACATCTGATAATGCCCTAAAGATTAAATTTGCAGAAGTTCCTATTTCCTTTTTTGGGAAAGTTTAAAAAAAATTTGATTATTTGAAAAAAAAGCACAAGCACTATTATCGTTTGCGTCAACTTACTTGTGCAACTCAAGTTTTTCTACATATACGCAAACGAAATCCAAGCATTGCGCCAGATTGGACGCTACACCAGATATAAGAATTCAACTGTGAAATATTAAGCCAAGCTTTTCAGTTTTGGTGCACTCAAGAAAGCAAGTGCATTTATCCCATTAATACATCATGTTTGTTTTATTAAATTGTTTATAGGTACTTTTATTGTTTTGAAATTTGTTCTCCATCATGATCTCTAAATAACAACCATCTAAAATTATATAAAAAAACATTTTATGTTTGCTTTTTGAAGTGGGGTTCCATGTTAATTTGAACAACCTTGCAGGGTTCCGCCGCCAAAAAAGTTTGGAAAACACAGGTCTACAAAACCAAATGTGAAAGTGAAAACTCAAGGACCTTGTGCAAGTAAAAAACAAACACTGTAAAAAGTGTTTAGAGCATGGTGTTCATTTATATCCTTGGTGCTTCTTTGACTACTAAAAGTGATAGAATGGCGTATTTTTAAAGTTGTTGGAGTTTTTTTTCAAAGAAAATATATTTTTACCAAAAACTATTACAGTGAAATGTTTATAAAAAAACATTAATTGGTGATAGAGTTTTGGACCATTGTTGCTGTACACTGTACAGAAACAAAAGAATAAGCAAAATAAATGAAAAAATCATTATTTAAAAATAAAACCAAGCAAAAAATAATAAACTACTGCATTTCTGTAATCTTGTTATGAAAAACATAAGAAAAATATTTTCAAACTTTCGTGCTGAGTCAGCATTGTTACACAAACCAAAGACGATTGGTTTCAAGAAAAACTGTTTTCCTTGAAAATTTTTTTTTGAAAAATGTTTGTCAATTACCAAATTAAGTTTTGGTCTAAAATTACACGAATAAAAAATAGCCGAGTTTTCTAAGTTTTCGAATAAATATTTCTCAACAGGAACGCCCGTAGAGTTTTTCGTGACGAAATTTACTGCGTGGTAGTTTATCCATTACCGGATTTTTTAGTACGAAAACTTTTTTTGAGTGTTTCGGAAACATTTGGCAAGTGCTGAACAGATAAAACTATACTTTAGTAAGAACTCTGTTAAAGATGTTCATATGTGGTGAGTCGATCAGATTTATTTAAAAATATTCAGTTTTTGTGACAAGTGACGGTTACCCTCACATTTTTGATAGTTGTTTCGGACCATGCAAAATAAAGACAATAGCAAGCTTTTTAGATTTCAAGTGATGTCTGGTTTTCTTTTGATTGTAAAAAAACCTTGATTGTCATCGTGCTTGCTTTGACAATTTTTGCGTTGTATTATTTCTAATACGTGAAGACCGTAACATATACTTGGTTACCATGGCGATCTGAAGTTTAGGCCATGCCATCGTATACACTTCACTTTTTTGTGGGGACATAGGCCAGTCTGATTTGCTATATAGTTTACGCGGTCTTGTAGTAGGAAGGCAAGCATGTTAGGTAAAGACTAATAATTTGTCGGTTTGTTTGTGTTTAAAATTTTCAAAATAAAACATTACTTAAAATTTAGAATAAATAAGTCAATAGGAGTTAGTTTAGCTTAGATTGAATTTAATGAACTCTTGTAAAAAATAATGTAAAATTTTTCAAGTTCCTTTTTTATAATTACTATTAATTGTTTTAAGTACTATTTTAGCAAAAAAATTTATAAAGCGTACACTTTTATTGTTCAAAATTAGAGTATTTTTAAAAAATTTTCAAATTAAAAAAAGTGTTGTGGTCAGTTTTGCTGACTATTTTTCACAACAACTTAAAATTGTGGTAATTAGAAAAATGATTAAATCTAATAGAAATTATTTGTATTGAAATTTATTCAATTCTCAATAACAAGTGCTAAGTGTTGCTTTGAAAGACTTGGTCTATTTTTAAAAATTTATTAGTACATAATGACTAAAAAAATCAATTTTGGTTAATCTCATCTACATAATTGCGAAATAGCATATTTAAAAATTATTACTGTTATGTGATTTTTTACACAAACATATTTTTGACAAAAACTGTGAATAATGCTGTAGATTTTTTCTTTGAACTAAAGCTATCATATAAAATTATCTTTGTACATTTCTTTGAATTGAGTATATGTTTTGGTAAACAAAAATTGCATGCATTTTTATACAGATTATTTAGCATGATTGATGTAAGTCTTATGTTATTACACATTTATTTCTTCAAAATCTGTGAGCATTTGTTTTCTAAAAAAAAATTCTAAAAAAAATTTCTTGAAAAATAAACTGATTAGAAGGTGTCAATTATATTTTTTGGTTGTATGCAATTACACTTTTTCCTTGTTGCAGCTTAATTCTGTTAAAAAATTGCTACTGTTATTTTTTATAACTTGGTAGTAGGCTTATCATTGTGCCAAATAAATGTGTGTATTCTTGTCATAAAAATTATCAAAGTGAACAGAAAAAAGCAACTATAAAGTTGTCAGCCTTGTGTCTACCAATTTTCAAGTAAATCAAATGAACAGAAAAATTGGATACAAGCAATTCCTAATGCGAATCTCACTATTGCCAATAAGACTGTTATCTGTGAGTTGTATTGGACAAAACATTTTGAGAATATTAAAGTACGAGGGGGCAAAGTAAGTCACAAAAACATCTTTCTGTTTGACCAGGAATAGCCTTATCTCAAACTCCTTCCACATCAGCACCTGAATGTATCAAGAAAATAGCTTTCAAAGCTGTATGAAATATTCAAGATGATGAATTAGCATTGCTTCTAGCTACTGCTAAAATATCATATCCAACTTTGAAGAAAGAATTACCTGAAAAAAAAACAATTTCAATATTCTGTTATATCATATTTGACTGATCACACTGTATCACGGCGATCTTAACTATAGGCCATGCCATCGCGCACGCTTCACTATTTTGTGGGGGCCTACTCTGTCTGATTTGTTTTACAGTTTACGCGGTCTTGTAGTTGGAAGGCAAGCGTGTTAGATGACAAAGACTTATAATTTGTCGGTTTGCTTGTGTTTAAAATTTTCAAAATGAGAACAGTATTTAAAATTGAAAATAAATAATTGAATAAGAGTCAGTTCAGCTTACTTAAACATTTGAAAAACCTCTTGTAAAAAATAATGTAAATTTTTTAAGTTAATTTTTTTATAAATTCTATTAATTTTTTTAAGTATTATTTTAGCAAATAGATTTAATAATTTTCATTTTTATGCTCAAAATTAAAGTATTTTGTACAAAAATTTAAATAATAAAAAAGTGTAGTGATAAGTTAAGCTGATTATTGCCCACAATAACTTAAAATTGTATTAATGATAAAAATGATAAAATCTAGTGGAATATTAAATCTAATTTAAATTATTTGGATTAAAATTTAATTAAATTTCAATAACAAGTGCTAAGTATTGTTTTAACTCTATTCTCCTCAAGCTTTTTCGAGCTGTTGACTCCTCAACGGCCGGGCTTCAGAAGCCCACCAATTTAACGATTTATAACTCCAAAACTACTTAAGCTATCTTTATGAAATTTAAGCAGAGTAAAGATCATTTATTTAACTTTTGTTAGAGCAAAAGAGTTTTTGAAAATTTATTTGATAAAGTATGCAAAATTGCAATTTAGCAAGGTCACTACAATTTTTACGTTTAGACACTCATTTAACTAGCGTGAAATGCGATTGTAACGGATTCGCTGTTATAACAGTCGTAAACTTAATTAAAAATTGGACGTAAAGAGTGACGTCAACGCGCACGACAACTATAAACAATGAAGAAGCTACGGGAAGCTTGCTTCATTGTTTTGGCCGAAGTATAGAATTTATTTTAGACTGGTTTCAATTACTGGTTCACATATTTTTCCACATGTTTTTTTAGTTACCAATAGTTATTGCTGCTTTTTTAAAAAAAGTATAAAATAATAAAAATAATTTTTTTTTTACATAAAAGAATTTGAAATAGGCTATAGTTTAATTTTTAGCAGCATTGGAATATTGACATACCAATGCTGTAAAACCAACAAACCTTTATCTTTTATATAATATCATCGTTTGTATGTACTTGTTTTGTTTTTTCTCAATGTATTTCACAGCCACAAAAAGAGTTTTTTATTTATTGAAATAGAAGTACACTGTTGCATTACTTAAAAAACAAACACTTGAGAAAAACAATATAATTGTGACTATTAATCGTGGAACATATCTCGGCATCGTTCAAAGCATGAAGTGAAAATTTGTAAGCAGTGCCGCAACCTGGGCGATTTTGATTAATAATTTCTTAGAAATAGTGATCTTATAAAACAGTGTGTTTATTCATGCCAACACATGAGAAATTTTCCAAATCTTTTGGCAATAAAATTTAACAAAAACTTTGTTTGCTTTCTATAAAATTAAGGAAAAAATCAATTTTATAATATATTTGTCGACAGTAAAGCAAGAGGTTGGGAGTGGCGATTTGATGGGAACGGATCAGGATCGTATACGTTTGTTTTTGTCACATTTTATTAGAAAAATATTTTACGGCACTTTCCCTGCTTAAAAGTCTTTGTTAGAAACTCTAAATTACAATTATATCAGTTCATAAAAATTAGAGTGTCCAATAAAAAAATTTTTGAACAACAATATTGTGGCATGTATGAAGATCGAAATTCACATTTGTTTATTTTGTCACTGAACTATTACAAATATTCGCATAACATATAATTGAGATTAAATATAGGACAACGTGACTGGCAAATAACCATAAGGTGTCTTGGTCAAGCAGTTACTTTTACTGCATAATTTAAAATAACAAAAAAATTAAAATAAAATAACCATTTGAAAAAAGTTGCGATAAGGCAAAAAAGTAATTAACAAATGAAAACCTAAAAGCAAAACTAGAAAATAAGCAAATCTGGATAACAAAGGTAAATTTGTTTTTTTATTTTGCAATGTGAAAAGTTTTGGATGGAATACAGGATAAAATAACACATTTTGGTTCCAATATATTTAATTAAAAAGTGCGTTTTTTTGTTTTACACTTTAGAAGATTAGATTGATTACCTTTAAAAGATGTTAATCACCACAAGACCTCTCCAAGATAACTTGGAGAAGGAAACGTTAAGCTATAAAAGCCTTTTTTTAACTTTACATAAAACAGGGGAATTCTATGCCGAAATTGTTGTAGTATTTAAAAGTATCCACTTCAAGTAAAGCAAATAAATAGGACTGGGCCCCATGGTTTATTTATTTACTGCGAATTGCTATTGCATTGCCTGGATTAAGTACTGTTAGTGATGCACCAAGCCACAACCGTTTTTTTTATTTAAAACTGTCCAAATTTGTGCTCCTTATAATGCCTAATTCATATGACACTCCTACACAACTTTATCTCTGTTTTGTGCAATGACGCCGCATTTACAATGAGAGAAAGTAAAGAGACCCTATTTGTCTATGCACAAATGAAAATACGCAACTTTGGTTCGCAGGCAGAATGGGCGAACTGGTCGCAACCAACTGGGCGCAATCCAGCTAGACGCAGCCGACTGGTTAGTTAAACTGCGGCTATTCGGCTGAGGCCAGTTGTCCTAAACCCGTCCACAAGCGCTTAAGCATAACTCAAATTGTTTTGAAAACGCTACTTCGAACGAGCCTAGTACATTCAAAGCGCTGGTAATAAAAGCAAGGAGCCGGAATGTACTACCACAGTACTCTGTGTTCAATGCATGATTCATGTACTGGGCAGCAGGGTACCTAATTTGGCAAGATTGTTCAAGTCTTTGCAAAGTAAGTGTAAACAAGCTTTTAGACCGTCGTGTTTATCGGTAGGCATTTGATAACCAACGAATAAACCATAGTCAGGATCTACAGCAATGCTTTATAGCTCGAAAAGATCGATCTCATATTTCGCTATTTTTCTCCCAAAATAATGGTGATCTCTAAAAAAGCATATACAGCAAAATGAAACTATATGCAATATTTTCAAAGAGGGGTCCGAAGTAACTGCCTCATTTGCCTCACCCAATATGCAACACTGGTTTTGGCACCAGCTCCCGCCCTAAAACCGCAAGTTACTTCAGCGCCGGGACACACAAAGAAAAATTTTTGCGCAATGCAAACGGTGGTGACGAAACTTGGGTGATTTATTTAGTTTTACCTCAAAATAAGTCGAAATTAAACGCAATGATGAATGTTGATTATTGTAAACTTTTACCTCACAATATTCTTAATCTGAAGATTGTGGAACGCAGATTATACTTCTAGATGTTAAAAAGGATCAGTTGTGATTGATTTTGGAGGAACACTGTTTCTCTGACACCCGAGACTGTTTTGTTTACTGTCGCCGTTAGAGTAAAACTTTTGTTGTGAACTAGTTTCATAATCATTTAAACCATGTTCTTATCCAGCAGAAAACTCAGTAACTTGCAGTAAAATCAAGTTTGTATGAAATAACAGTGTCATATGCAGGTGTCAGATTGACAAATAGCACAGGCATTTTTCTTAGTCTTGAGAAAATTGTCAATGATTTCTATGATAACAGAACGACTTGATCCGTGGTTGACTTTTTGCGTCAAAATCATCAATTAGCTCGTTGCGAGCGTACGTAAACGCCTCAGATTTCTCCTACGGGACATAAAGTTGATAAATTTGTTAATAAGTTTTTGGATCTCTACAGCCTTCTTTGTCTTTCAAATTGCGACTAGAAGCGCTCTTCCTTAGATTTCCCAAATTAGAATTGACGCAAGCAGGAAAAAGGAAAATGATTTAATCAAGATTTTGAAATAGCTCTGAGATGGATAATTAATAAGCTCTGTGCACATAAAACTGGGGCCGGGGGTTTTATCTGGTTTTACGTGAAAGAACCCTTGTAAACAGCCTAGGTCAAGCGTAAGTAAAACTTTAAGTTGATTTTATTCAGAGGTCTCGAATTAGTGGGTCATTTTAAAACTACAAAGACGTCAAAATATAATAGGATAATCATATTAGATCAAGAGTTATATCAAACTTTTTTACAAATTACATTTTGAGTCCAAACATAAAATTTATTGCGAAAGGCAAATGAAGACCAAAAAATGGTCTTTACGTTTACAAAAAAATTTTTTTCGAATTTACAAAGTGGATCTTTTTTAGGTTTTTATTTAATTTTTGCAATAAATTTATTAAACAATTTGCAATAAGTAAGGACCATTTTTTTATACTTTGTCTTGAAAATTTTTTGGGAGGAAAGAAGTCATTTGTGTAAATCTAAGAGGTTAGAGCCGTAATGAATTAATACAACATGCACATAAAATTGGGGCCCGAAGCTTTATTTGGTTTTACGTGGAAAAATTCTTGTAAATAGCCCAGGTCATCCGTAACTAAGATATCTAAATTGATTTTATTCAGAGGTTTCGAATTAGTGGGTCGTTTTAAAACTAAAAAACGTCGGAATATAATAGGATAATCATATTAGACCAGGAATTATAACAAACTTTTTTTAAATGATTTTTTAAGTTCAAACATAAAATTTATGTCAAAAGGCAAATGAAGACCAAAAAAGGTCTTTACGTTTACATAAAAAGTTCTTTTTAAATTTCCAGAATGGAGCTTTTTTGGGTTTTTATTTAACTTTCGAAATAAATTTAATAAACAGTTTGCAATAAGTAAGGACACTTTTTTAAACTTTCGCTTGAAAATTTTTTGGGAGGAAAAAGTCATTTGTGTAAATCTCAGACTTTAGAACCGCCATGAATTTTTACAAGTTGGAAACCTCTGTTTTATTAAATTTCAATCGTATCAAACGTCTTGTTTTTATTCTATGCTTTCTGTTTGGAAAACGCACATTGAAAAGCTATAAACTTTTTTAAAAACTTTTTTAAACAGGTATACTTTTATATAAAAAAAACGTCCGATTTTTCATTGTTAGGAAAATTTCAACATAAAAACGGCCTGTTACTTCAAATGCAACGTGAAATGCAATTGTAAAAAATCAGGTGTTGTTTAATTATAAGAAGGTGTCAGCATAAGAGCTAAGATGTGAACCAGTTAATTTAATTTTTTTTCCACAAATAAATAATATAAAGAAAGTTTTATAAAAATGCTTATTGTAAAGATTAAATTTTGTCCACTTGATTGGTATTCAAGCAGCCCAACAGCAATTGCTTTATGCAAAATATTGTATATGTGTAAAATATTTCCAAGCAATAACCAAAAGCTCAAAAAAAGAAAATGCGATTTACATGAAATAAGTTCTAGATCGCCTAAGGCATATTGACGTCAGGAAACGACGTAATTCGCTTCGACACGCAAAGCCGATTATTGGTGAAATTCATGTCACTTAATAAAAGCGTGAAATTGAAATTCCACGCTCTGCTTGCAAAAACCAGCAAAAATTCACAAATTTGCTAAAAAACGTCTATTTTACCCGTTAACCCTTGCTCGGGGACACCTAAAAATAGTACCATCTTATTCAGCATTTCAAATTAGGAAAAGTCAAGAAATTCCAGAATTTTATCTAAAAAGATGAAGAAGCCCGGCCCTTGCAATAGGGTTAAAACAATAGGGTTAAAAGAATTGGTTTATTTTTTAAAAATTATTATAACATAATGACTAAAAATCAATTTTGGTTAATTTCATCTAAATAATTGCAAAACAATTTATTTAAAAATTAATATTGTTTTGTGATATCCTATACAAATAGTGTCCTAATGTATTTAAAGTGATTGACAATGTTTATTATAGGAATTATACTGATATTTAAAGGTGTTTAAAATATGCCCCCACAAAAAACTGAAGCGTGCACGATGGCATGGCCTATAATTAAGATTGCCGTGCACTGTACATATTCAATCCATTAAACTAAATCATGGCACAGCATTATTTGTTAATAGGATATTTGACAATCTTTGTAGTAAAAATAGCTTATATATTGCATATCTGCAATTAGAAAATTGATGACAAGTGTTAAAGAACAGTGAGTAAGTTTCATAATATTTAATAAAGCCTTAAAAAAAATTCACTTTAGAGGCCCCTAGTGATTACTTTTGTTGCTGTTATGAATCTGCCAGCAATCAAAGATAAGAATTTTGCATTACTGCAATGTTTGCTGACTCTAGTGTAATGTTGACAACATCCGACCAGCCCGAGATTTGAACCATTGCCCTTGGTGGCTAAAGTCATAAGTAAAGCTGCTTCTCGAAAAATAATGTCCTAAAATGTCCTAATGTATTTAAAGTTATTGAGGATGTTTATTATAGGAATTATACTTATATTTAAAGATGTTTATAATAGGCTCCCACAAGTGAAGCGTGCTTGATGGTATGGCCTATAGTTAAGATCAACGTCGTCGTTACTGATACTTCAAGACTGCTAAGTCAGGGCTTGTTTCCACAACGAGCGTGAAATGGAACGTTGTTTGTTTTATTAATTTTTTTGCTTCACTTAGCGCTCGCTTAGCTTTTAAACGCAGAAAGATAATAAAAGAAAGAAAAAATGCTCCATTCAATGCTCCTAGTGGAAACAAGCCTTCAAGTGTCAGCTGCAACCATGCAAAGTTGCTAAAAAAATTAGCGTAGATTCTTTTACTACTACTCGGATGATTAGCTGTCCAAAATACACTATTACTCCATAAAAAAAAGACTAATGATCTAATAGTTGCAGTAGGTTGAAATTTTAACCAAATTGAGCTCAACAAAATAGTAAAATGGTGTAGCCAGTGCTATTCATTCTGCTTCTACCAAAACAATTAAGGTATAAAAGGCGTCAATCTACTTGAAAGCTTTTTAAGTTAATATAGGACAACAAAGTTAGCAAAAAAGTGATATTAGTCGGTGTTTGTTGACTATGAGAAATTCTGACAGTGGCGTGTGAAGGCTAGTATTAACTTTTGAGCTTCGCCGCATTTAGATTTTCTCAGGTTTATTCGGTCAGTTGTAGCTTTTTGTTGAAAATACAAGTTCTACATCTTTAGGTTCTAATGGACAAAGAATTACGAACAGTTGTGTTAGCCTACACCAACTTGCGAACGCGGAAGCATTTCGAAAACTGCAAAAATAATCTTGAACAATTTTATAAATATGGTGTTCGCTGGCATTTTATGTGTTTTTTTAATTGCAATAAGTGATAGAATAAAGTTTTTTTCAGTATTTTTGTCAATTTTTAATATCATTTATAGTATTTCTGCACATAAAATATTTTCACCACAAGGAAGGGGAATAAAGTATTTTTAGAAAAAATGATAATGTTTTGGACCATTGTTCCTTTACTTAAAGAAAGAATAGAATTAAGAACAATATAATACATGAATAGATTTCTAAAACAATGTGGTTACAAAAAATGCAAGAGAAACTATAGATTTTAATGATATTATAAACAACATGAGGTATTTAGGAATATTAATAGAAACCAAACTGCTTAAAATGAGAAGCACCAGACTCGAGTTTGGTGCTTCTCATTTTAAGCAGTTTGGTTTCTATTAAAAAAGTATAGACTTTTTAAAAGTAAACTAGAAACTCGCTTTTTTCCCTTTTTTCAGTACGCTTGAATAATTCAATGTGAATGAATTTATTACGTCCAAACTGCTATTGGTTTTAAATTGATTAACTTTTACAAAAACTGAATAATAAGTAACAAATGCACTTTAAACTGATGAATGCTTAAAATATATAAAATAATGGACAATAAAAATATGCTGTGCTTAAAAATAAAAGTTAATGATGATATTAATGAGCTTGATAAAGGTTTTATCATAATAAATTGTAAAAGTTGCAAGTGATCTCTCAATATATCATTTTTACTGTTTAAATTAATTACTCCAGTATTTATTAATTGATATCGGTTAAACTTTAGTTTGGTTCGGTTTGGACGCAATTTAGCTTGTAATAGGGATATATTTTTGTATTTAGAAGTATGTTTATGGAGAGTTAAGGTCACATATGGTTCTGTTATAATTAATCAAGCAGGATTTGAAAAACATTCAAAGATTTATTTTTACTGTAATGAGCTTTAATTTAGTAGGCCATAACGGTGCTATTCTAGCGTGCGGTCTACCAATAAATTATTTATTTCTAAATCACGCGGTAGACCTCACTCCCCACTTGGTAGGTAACATATGAAAGCAGTAGACCTCACTCTGCCACTCGGTAGGAGAGTTTACGGCGTGAGAGGTCTACCGCGTGATTTTGAGATAAATAATTTAGTGGTAGACCGCACGCTATAGTAGGACCGCCATAACTTTATTAGAATTGATCAACTTGGAGAAATTAATATGTAACTAATTATAACTATAGCTTTACTACATTTATTTAGTTGGTCTATCATTGTAGTAAAGCGAGTATAAGCATTCTTTGAAAGTGTTTTGGTTTTGTCAAGTTAAGATGGTGATAGCAATTCTTACAATTTGTTTTAACCTTATTTATACTAGAAAAAGAAGATTTATAGGTGGAAAAACTAGTGCTGTTAAAACATTGCATGCTTCTCCAAACTTACAAGCACCCAATTGTCTTCAAATTTTATCACTTTTCCGGATGTTTTTATATCTAAAAGTTAGTTTAATTTTTACAAATATTGAACAGGTAATTATTAATTGTTTTTTAACACTTAGTTACAAGTTTCTTAATTAATTTATGAAGCGAAACAAAAACAGCTGAAAGAATGAAAAAAGGCGAAGTGGAAACCGCTTATTAAAGCAAATTCTCTTAAATTTATACTTAGAAGCTGTTTTAAAGAGAAAATTTTTAATGTACCGTATATAAACGTGAATTAGTTGCACTTTTTTGACCTTCACTGTAGTCCAAAAATTGGAATGCGGATAATACAGTACACGGGTGTTCAGAATTATCAAAATTTTCTAGAGAAATTTGACTTTCTAGAAATTACACATGTACACGTAAACAGCTTCGTAAAAATCGTAGGTTTCAGAAGTTAAATTCTTTAAATTTCATTCAATTTGCGGTATAAGACTAATTTGTTGTTAATCAAAATAGCCTCTTTTGATGTTGAATGTTTACATTTATTGTAATCATTAAAGTTGTCAAATTAAAATGCGTCTTATATACGGGTCACTATTGATAGGGGAGGTTTTTAAACTCAAAGAAGGTGCGGCTTATACACGGGGGCGGCTAATACACGGGTATATACGGTATATTTTCTCCAAATTGTTGTTTGAAAACTCAGAAGTTAGCTTTTTTTTGCTTTTTATTTTAATATTATTATATTTGTATAAAAGTAATTTTTTATACATGATAATAAGTTATATGTATAATAAGTTGCAATCGTTTACTGCCCTTGATGATTGGTGCTGGAATTTGCATCGCATACCTTCTCATATACATATGTATAGTCGTATATACGTGCAAATGGAAAATAAATTTCAAATTTTATTTTCATACAACCCCTTCCTTCAAGCTTAAAACAACCCCTTGCTTAAAACAGCTTGAAACAAAAAAAACTTGAATTGATCCAAATAGGCCAAATCTCTTTAAAATTATAAATAGAAACTTTTACTGATTGTAAACATAACTGGTTAAGCTGTTATATTATTTGAATATACCTCTTGGACAGTCTAAAATTTTGCAACTGGAGGATTCAATGTTGGGTCCGAAAAAATCTTCATTTTGTCCCGTTGAAGAACGTCTTGTTCTCTCCTTGATTTCATCTTTACATGATTCGCTACATTCCGATCTCCGGCACCAATTACTCAATGAGGGAGGTGTTTTTATATGGACGCGGACAATTCGCCGCCAACAGTTTTTCACCAACAACTTGCCACCAAAAATAGTTCTCCACCAACGGTTCGCCACTACGGACAGTTTGCTACCGGAAATAAATTGCAATAGAACGTCAATTAATCGAACTAATAAAGATTAGAGGTGGTTCGGATAATTGATTTTTTCGGAAAATCGAACAAAACGCAATTTTGCAATATAAAGCATCATATACACATATGGTTATTTATGGTACTTTATGAGCAGTATACTACTTTTTTTCGTTGCTGCCAAGTCTTTTATCCTTTTTGGAAGCAGAGCTGTGTTAAACGACACTCACCCTGTTGTTCACACCATGCTATGGCGTTGTATCACCATCTTAGGAGTTTGCGGATAATCGGCGTTCTATTGTATTATCGAACTTAACTGTTTTAGTATAAACAATTACTATTTCATGTGACGAGAACAATTTATAAAAATTCTTATTCGCTTTTCGCTGCATCGCCTACCCGCTGGTTCGCTCGATCCTAATCAGTTTCTATCTATTCTATCTATTCTATTAAAATATTCTATCTATTCTATCAAGCTAATTTCATTCCAAATCAGTATCATTTCCCATTAAATTAAAAAATATATGCCTCATCGCAGAAAAGTTTGTCATGCAATTCCTAAAAATTTGGTCATGCAACGAATGACTTGCATGCCCTGACCGCACGCCACTGCGAGATTGTTTTTTCCATTAAAAAAAACAAAAATATTGAAAAACAAAGTTCCATCTAAAATTTTAAAAACTTTTTAAAAAAATTAATGAAATAAGAAATGAATGAAATAAATAAATAAATAAAATGAAATAAGAAATAAATAACGAAACTAATGAAATAGATGAAATTAAAGAAATATAATTAATAAAACTTGTCCTTAGACTTAATTGAACTTCATACAAGGCAGTGTCTTGTATAAAAATCAAATCACAGATAAAGGCAACTTTGTTGTTTTGGGTGGGAATCAAACTTGCTAATAACTTCGTTTCTCAGAATGGGGATTAAACTCGTGGTTAAACGCAATTGCGTCACTTTGGGTAAGAATCAAACTCGAAAATAAACAAAACTTTGTTGCTCAGCTTGAAAATTGAACCTGTGGTTAGACGCAACTTTGTCGCTCTGGGTAAGAATTAAACTCGCAGATAAACGCAGTTTTGTTGCTGAGCTTAAAGAATGAATTTGTGTTAAACGCAACTGCGTCGCTCTGGCTGGGAAGAAACTTACATATAAACGCAACTTTGTTGCTTAATTGAAATTTTAGGGGTTGGCTTGGGTTGAGATAGGGGGAGTGTTACAAATGGTAACGTCACTGTCAGATCCGCCACAATCTTTATTTTGTCCAGTTGAGCAATTTCATGTTTTTATCCTGATTCCACCTGCACATGATGCGCTGCACTCCGTCCACCCGCCCCAATAACTCTACAAATAAAGGAACTGTTTCTAGGGGACGTTATATGTTTACAAAAGTATCGTGTTTTAGCGTCGTCGTTGTCGTTTGGAGAGTTATCCACTCCAAATCAGATACAAACAGGAGTGGGGCCGAGGGTTGATCCTTTTACTACCCCAGGCTGCTACCTGTTTTCGGCAGTGTTATGAAAATGTTTTAGCAGTGTTATAAAACTGAAATGAACAATTGTTAGTATACCTATTTTAATCTAGTTTTTAAATGAATAAATTTCTGGGTTCGAATTGATTTTTAAAATACTTTAATGAAAATAGTGCAGAAAAAAGTAAATTTAGTTGCATCATTGAAGCATTTTTAAAAAATTACAAAGTAATCACGGGAAGCTTAGAGTAGCAATTTTCCCATATAAAGTTTGCTTTTACAAATATTTGCGTTGTGTTACTTATGGTAATTACGTAAAAATTACGGTTTATGACGTATTTGATTAGTTTACTTACAAAAATATGTTATTCGTATACATAAAATATTTTACTTGAAGAGTTATCAACCTTTTTAACATCGTGGCCCAAAAAGCTTGAAACGGATTTGTTGTGGTTCGATGTGTCTAGTCTTCAGCAGGGGCGCCGAAAAGCCATTTTCTTAGGGGGTAAAATTCAAAATTTTAACGCAAAAAGCTTTTACATAGTTGTTTGACTAGCGTTGCTATTTCGTATCAAGACCGTTTTCAACGCATAAATCTAGTGATGACTGAAAAGAAAAGAAAAAGGTCAACATTTTTAATCAGTGTCCAAAATTTCTGGTTTTGTCCCAAATTTCAGGTGAAGACAAAAAAGTCTTCATTTTTATTCTGTATCCAATTTTACCAAATCATTTCTTCACAACAAAAACCAGCCTTATGTGATTTCAACACTTTTTTAAACCATCTCTGTGTGGCCCGCCTAAAAAAGTTGCTGTGGCCCACAGGTAGAGAACCTCTGCTTTACTTAAAAAGACTATGATGAAGATAGTTAAAATATATAAAAGGCAAAAATTATTAAAATCCTGGATTATTTAAAGAAGTCAAATTTATCATCACATCTTTATTACAAGACAATAGTTTTTTTTTTTTTTCTTTATCTTATCTTTTCATGGATAACTGCAGGGCCAGTTAAGCTGCGGGTAGTCGAACGGGGCTAGTTGGGTTGCAGCCAGTTGTCCTAGTCCGAGCAAAAGAGTCTCGGGTCACAGAGAAACGGTGTTACTTCAAAATCAATCAAGACTGATTCCTTTTTAAAATCTATACGTATAATCTACTTTCCACAATCTCCAGATTATAAAAAACTGTGAGCTAAAAATTTACAACAATCAACTTTTACCATTTTGTCCATTGCCGATATATCTTGGGATAAAACTAGACAGATCACTTACGTTCCATCAACACTGTTTGGCATTGTGCAAAAAAATTTCTTTGCTTGTTCCGCTGCTGAGGCGACTTGCGGCTCAGGCGGTGCTAGTACCAAAACACCACATACAGCTGTCTTATTTGTGGTCTAATCGACAGCTGATTACTAAATCCCGCTTGTAGTCATAGTGCTCATAATTTCTTTATAAATGTGTCTTAAATGACACTTTGGCAAAGTCTCTGGATACCTCTGTTCCTCTTTAAAAGCACACTTACCAGTTTTTACAAACATCCATCCATTTGAGCTATGACAATGAGGAGCGATACTCTTTTTGGCTAAAAATGGTTGACTACTACGCTACGCTAACTTTTTGCACCTGCGGCCCATTTGGACCAGAGTAAAGACCTTAATTACAAACGCTTTGCTTTACCTGAAGTTTCATTTGGTTTTCATAAAAAGCCTAAAAATTTCAATATAAACCCTAAAAATAAAGTGATTACTTTTTTCTTTTATCTGAAGTTACCAATTTGCGCATATCGTGTACCAATCAAGCCAGGAAGACAGCTGATCAAAAAAAGTCATCAATTTATTCGTAGAGAGTTAGAGTGATATTTGTAAGCTTGTTTGTCCACAAAATAAAGCTTGGTGTGAAGTAAAGCTTTCAAAACTTGGTAAAGACCATAAAATTTCTTAATATAATACAATAAGATGTACAATGAATTTTTTAAGTTTATTGGTTGCTACTTCAAATAAATATGGTTTTTTTTCTATTTTAAAGAATATTTCTATAGTTTTTCCGCGGCACATAAGTGGCAAATCACAGCTCTGGATCCTTACTGTGGTTTATTCATCGGGTATCAAATTCCTTCCGAAAAATTTTAAGGTGTAAACGTTTGTTTGTGCCAGCTGCACAAAACCTTCTAAACAATCTTGTTGAGTTAAACATCCTTGCTGCCCAGTACATGAGTCATAGATCAAACGCGGAGTACTGTGAAAGTACACCCCGGCTCCGTGCTTTTATTATCAGCGCCCTGCCTACATTTGGCTCGTTCAAAACAGTGTGCTCAGAACAGCTTGGGTTATACTTAAACCTGCATGGGCAAATGAGATGTTGTTCCTTCCTCCCATTGCTAATTCGGCAGCATTCCACAAACCCGAGATTATGTTGTATTGCAGTGTCACATGCATTGAGCATTTTATGGAGCACGAGGTCGGAAAAAGGTAGATGAAAAAAAAACGCTGCTGGCTTGGTACATTGCTGACAGCATCTGATCAATGCATTGCATTGCATATCTGGTCCACGCAATACATAGCAATTTTTAATAGTAAATAACAAAGCCAAGGAGACCAGTCCTATGTATGTATTTTTTTGGAATGGATAACTTTACATACTACAACAATTTTTGCAAAAAATTGCTCCGTATAACCTAATGTTAAAAGAAGGCCGTTATGGCTTACTATTGTAACAAAAATTGAATATCCCTTAAAAGAACATTTTTGTTCATTATAATGCTTGAACATTTATACTGGAAAATTAAGCCGCAAAGTCTAACTTGAGGAAGCTCTGTCACCTCTGCTCTAAAAATAAAGTTAATCAGAGCCAAAAATTGCAAAAGAAAAACATGAGCAAACCACAAAATTAATGATAAACAAACGATTCAAACAACACATTTGCAGCAATTCTTTCAAGTTTGTGCAATTTTCTTTAAACAGTACTTAGAAATATCTTTCCATGACATAATATCATAATAACTTGTTTTTCAAAAATTCGGTTTTCCCTAAGTTTCTTTTCATATTGGTAACAATATTGGCGTTTTATTTATATACAGTAGGCAAAAAATACTTAGCTAAAGCACATTGTGTAATAGCTAAAAATAAGGAAACGATGTGTAAAAAGGATAAAGGTATTTTGATTGTGCACTGTAAGCAAGTAGATATTCTAAATCTGTAATAATATATATAACACGGATAAATATCAACATAAACATTTATTCAAACTGCTTTTATCATGCATTCCGATTTTTTATGTCATTTAAAAAAATTACAAAAATAATTGTACAACAAGTAGCCTAATTGAAACTCGTCTAAATTATTTTTAATAATTTAGATGATGATGACCTCTTTCTAAATTATTAAAAATAATTTAGAAAGGGGTCATCATCATCTTTTTCGGGGAAAACATCAAAGTAATTCAGTGTACATCCCTTTGCCCGCTTGTCTTTTTGGGGTTGCGTAGGCAGCAGCTCGAGTTGGGATTTCAGAATCGCCCTCTAGGCCCTTTGTCACTTGGAAGAGCATCCATTAGTTGCTTTGCTGTTTGTTTGTGGGACATTTGTGTCACATGGCCATACCAGCGCAGTTGCGATTGTTCTATGCGGAGTAGTGGCGATTCGATGTTAAGAGATTGACGAATATCAATACTTTTTTAAACTTGTCAAGTAGGGATGAACTTCTAACTTGTTGCAAGAAAACTATATTTCGGCCGCCTGTACTCGGCATCTCTCTCTTTCAGTCATTACTCAACACTTATGACCATAGGTGAGGATAGGAACAAAAACTGATCTAAAAACAGAAAGCTTTGCTTTTGTACACAGCTCTCGTTTCAGTACAACTGATCGGTAAAGTTACTACACTTGCTTTTCCGATACGTGTGTCCAGTTCGTTGTCTTGCCTACCATCACTCGAAAATGTGACTCCAAGATACTTAAAATTTTCCGTCTGCTGAAGTGTTACTCCATTTGTTTGTAAAGAGCACTGAACAGGATGCCTTGACATGCACATAATCTCAGTTCTAGCCGTACTAATTTTCATCTCAGCATCCAAGCATGCATCAGAAAACCGATCAATTGCATATTGGAAATCATTTTTGTTTGAGCTTAATAATGCAAGGTCATCTGCAAACAGCAGGCGCCAAACATTACTCTCCCCAAATGTGACATGAATACTGGAGAAACTGTCTCTTTCTATCTTGTCCATGCATATAATGAACAGTAGAAGAAAAAGAACACAGCCTAAACACTAAAACTGACAACGACACTAAAAGGCTTTGTTTTCATGCTATTGACACAAACACAGACTGTTTGTACAACGATTTGATAGCAGCTAATAGCTGATTTCTGATGTCATACACCAGCAGTACTACCCACAGCTTATCTCTTGGTACACGGTCATATACTTTTTCACGGTCTACAAAGCATTTATAAACCTCTATGGCATATTCTCACGATTTCTCAAAAACTTCCTAAAAGGCAAAAATCAGGTCCATGGTAGATCTTCCAGGACAAAACCCGCATTGTGCATCTTGAAATTAAGGTTAGACTATTTTGCGGCATCTCTTTTCGAGGCACTTTGCATAGACCTGTCCAGGAAAACTTGACAAAGAAATGCCCCTGTAGTTAGTGTACTTCTTCATATCTCCATTTTTGTGAATAGGTATCAACACACTGGTCTGCCATTGCTTTGGTATCTCACCAATTCTCTAAGCTACTTGGAAGACGAGTCAGTCAACGAAACGAGTCAGTTACCACACGAGTCAGTCAACGACCACACAAGTCAGTCAACGAAAACCAAAGTTGTTCGTGGCCTTTATCATTTCGGGTCGAATATCATCTTCACCAGGGGCCCTACCAGCTTTCAAAGATTTGAATTGTTGTGCTTACTTCTGCTTCGGTTAGATAAATTTCTTCACCAGTTTGTTCGTCAAATGTTTTCAAATGCTGGACTGCTATTGGATTTAAGAGCGCATAAAAGTATTCTCTTCAACAATTTAGAATTCTTTTTGGTGCTTCAGAAGCACATTATTGGCATTCTCGATGAAGGTGGCAACTGGTGTTTATTCGCTGCGCAACCGGCGTATGGTTTAAAAAATACTGTGTTTGTCGATCTGTAGTCTGTATCCAACTTTTGTCCAAATTCTTCCCATAATTTTTCATTTGATTGTTTGACAATAGTGGCGGCAGTCTTATGTTCTGCGAAGTGCCGCAATTGAAGCTGCTCAGATGACTTGTTTGTTAACCAAGCTCTAAACGTAAATTTCTTTGTACAGATAGGTTCTTTAACTTCTTGGTTCCACCAAGCAGTTTTTTTCTCACTACCCGTTTGACCTCCCCTCACGTTTGCAACCGCAACTAGCAGCTGCAGATGTAATAACTTCTGATTGAAATAAATCCCACTCAGTTTTAATGGCCTCAGTAAAGTCAGGGATTTTTCTGAACAGGAAAGAAAATTTGCTTGCAAAAGTATGTCTCACCTTTTTGTCGATTAGTAACTCCCACTTTATTCTGTATGCTCTCAGTGCTCTGTATGACTTCCTTGTTCTTGGATGGTTCAGGCCTCTCAGAATGCAGAAGACTAGGTGATAGTCGGTAGACAGTTCAGTGTCCCTTTCAACACGAACATCGACAATAGAAGAGAACAAATCCGCTAAGACGATACAGAAATCAATGATAGAACGCTGTCCCACTAAATCTCTTTACCAAGTGTACTTGTAAATTCTCTTGTGCCGAAAAAAGGTATTCATTATGCACAGTCCGTTGGTGGCACAAAACTGTAGCAAGCATTTTCAATTTCTGTTAATGTCAAAGGATTATACCACAAAAGAGCTAGTTACGAAAGAGCTAGTACCACAAAAGAGCTAGTAACAAAAAAGAGCTAGAACTACAAAATAGCCAACCATAAAAAGATTAGACATAAAAGAGCTATTATTACCAAAAAAGAGTTAGTGCCGTAAAATAGCTGGGTAAAAAAGAGTTTTATGTTAAAAGAGCTACAATAATTATCTTTAAATTTTTAGAATAACTCTAACCCTAACCTTAACCTTATTTGTCGTTTTAGTACTTTAGCTCTTTTTTGGTACCAGCTCTTTTATGTCTAGTCCTTTTATGGCCAGCTATTTTGTGGCACTAGCTCTTTTTTGGTACTAGCTTTTTTGTAACTAGCTCTTTTAAATGGACACCATGTCAGAGTCCTCTAGTCTTCGATAACAACCTTCCATGTCTTGTCGTCAGTACCCACGTGTGCATTGAAATCACTCAGTAGGACAATTGATTCTGCAGATGTTACTTTCGGTAAAGCAACACCTACTTCATCTAAGAAAGGCTGGTACTGAGCTTCAGAATTTGGTGCGTACACCTGCAAAATGCACAGTGACCGCTTTCGCAGCTTAAGCTTATGGAGACAAACCCTTTCTCCAAGTGGAATCCAATCATGACACAGTAGACCAAACAAGGGCTTACAAAAATGCCTACCCCTGCCTGAACAGACATGGTTACATCTCCATCTGAGTAAAAAAGCTTCCAGCCTTCAATCAACTCAACCGTATCAGAGCCCCGACACTTGGTAGAGAAAATTCCTACATTATCAAGATGATACTGCTTTGCTTCCCAAGTCAGTTCCTGTTCTTTTCCATTGAGTAAAGTGACGTTCTAGTTACCCATGCAAAGATTCCGATGTTTGGGACCAACTCGAGTACAGATACTGTGCGCTGCCCACATTTACCTCTCCAAACGCGTAGCGAATGCATTGATTGATGGGTTTCTAGTTACGGTCAGCTTGTGGGGAAAAATGTAGCTTACTTTTTGAACGGGTCCCTTTGCCCGAAGCCCGAACGCGGACCTTTTAGAAAGAGGTAATTTTTAAAATCCATTTGTAAATAATAACAATCAGAAGCCAGTATTTTATCATTTAGTGTGCAAAGTTTTATTTAAAGACAAAATAGTTGTAGTTGTAATAATTAATGAATTGTCATTGGTTTTGAACTAAATTAGTAGTACCTGTATGAACATAAACTTAAGAAAACTTTTGTATTTTAATTTAATTGTATGTAGTTGTCTTTTTATGGTTTATTGTTAAATTATGCTAATTTTAAATCCTTTGATAAGGACTTATGAAAGTTACAGACGTTCAGCTTTTTTGTTTTCAAATAAAACTTTGCACACTAAACGATAAAATGTTGGATTCTGATTGCTATTATTTGGAACTTTATTTTTAATATTTTGATCAAGCAGGCAATAAAGCAAGCTTCCCTTGGCTTCTTTATTGTTTGTAATTGCCGTGTGCGTTGACGTCAATCTTTACGTCGAAATTTTAATCAAGTTTACGACTGTTTCCACAGCAAATCCGTTACAATCGCATTTTAATCTTGTTAAAAGAATGTCTAAACGTAAAAATACAAGAAACATTGCTAAAGTCTAAGTTTATATATAACGCTTAACAAATTTCAGAAAAAAATGTAAAGCCAATAGATTTTGAAACATAGCTTTATCAAGGACCTTTCAGAATTATAACTCAGCTGATGAGTTTAACGAAGATGATGATGATCTGAAACAACCTAATTAAAATTACGGTATGTTTCAAAAATATATTGGCTTTACTTTTTATTCTAAAATCAAATACTTCTTTCAATAAATTTTAAAAAACCTTTTTCCGTAGCAAAGTTAAATAAATGATTTTTGCTCTGTTAAAATTTCGAAACAACAGCTTAAGTAGTTTTTGAGTTATAAATTGTTAAACTTTGGTGGGCTTCTGAAGCCCACGTTGTGGAGTCAATATTGCAAAAAAGGTTGAGAAGAATGGGATTGAACGGCTCATTTAATTACGATTATACTGTATTATCATACAAACAAAACGCTAAATGAAATTTAAATTTCAAAAACGAACTTATCGGTTGGCTTATTTTTTTAAGTATTTCTTAATATGCAAAAAATTTTTAATGAATAATTTAACGTATTAATGCGCATTTAAAAAGTAGTTGAAAAGTCGTTAAAAAATATTGTATTAACTCCCATAATGGTGTTAATATCAGTTTTTATCAAATTAAATCAAAAAATTTTTGTTTGTTACGTGTGTGCTTGTGTATTGGCTTGTGTTGTATTATATTTACAAAGGCTTACACAGTAAATCTTAACCTTTACAGAACGGTTTCAGAGACTTAAGTTATTCTCAAAAATCGTTTTGAACTCGTGAACTTTTCAAACTACAGCGGTACCTTGACATACAAGTAACTTTAGGTACGAATTTTCCGATGTACGAGCCGCGGCTCGGGTAATCTTTTTGCTTTGTCTTGCGACCCAGGGTTTGACCTATGAGCCGCCGGTAGATGGCGCTGCGATCGGTAAGATGCTGAGACGCACATCTACCGTGCAGCTTCCCGCGCTTCACTGGGTCTTTTCACGTGTGCACCAAAAATGAGCAAAATCTGGAGTCGTTATGGTCAAAATTGTACAGTAGCAATTAAGTTTATCGTTTTTATTTAAAGGAATACAGTTTGCTAAAATGAAATCAACCAATGAAAATTGCACCTAACTCTGTTATATTTTAAAAAATATTATCAAATTTACTTCTGAAGTATTTAATTTCACGGGAAGCGCATATATTCAAATTATTCTGCCTTTCTTATCATGGTGAACGACTCTTGACATTCTAAAGCTTGGGTCAATACAAAATAATTAACTTTATTGTCAACGCAGCGGTGAATGCAATTTTCAGCCAAATCACACACTGTGGAAGAATGCGACCGTTTGTGCTCTATTTGCGAGAGCAACGAAAACAGTATTGTTTCTTTTATTATCTTGACTATTTTTTTAAGCTGGTTTTCAGCGTACTAATAAAAGGTTTATGGTCAAAGATTTTTACACTTTTATGCTGAGTCAACTTTTTATGCAAATCAAAGTCATTTTGATTTAAAAAAGACTTTTTATTATGAACATATGAAACGGAAGTTAATACGAAAAATCCTGACGAAAAATAAACAATTTTTTGAAAAATTCGTTCAACAGCTGAGTTGAAATAAGGAGTATTATTTGCTGTTCTTCTGTAAACTAAAAATTAAGCCTGGTCAATTAATTATTTCTGTCAAAAAATCAAACAGGATAATTCTTCAGCACTTGAAGATCATTTTGATATTAATTGGAAAATTTAAGACAACTTCAAACTATTTAGTTAAACAGCTTTTTTAAAAAACTAGTTTTTAGTCATTCTATCTGAATAAGACGGCATATACATCGATAAGCGTCTTCTATTTGAAGAAATTAGTTTAAGAAAAGTTTAGTTAAAGTAATATTAAATTAATTTGAATAGAGATCAGTGAAAAATTAACCTAAAATTAGCTAGAAAAAGCATAATTTTTAAAGTAGAATATCAACTAAAGAAAAACTTCTATTGAAAAGATTTACTTATCTATTGTGACGTATCAAGATGGCGAGAAATGCTAAATCTAACAAGAATTCCAGTACCAGCAATGACAACAATGCCAATAATGCAAATTTTAATGAAAATGATAGAAAGCGGTTGTATGAAATAAATAACACTGTAAAATTACTGGTTGAAGAGGTTAAATCTCTAAAAAATGAAATAGAAAGAACTAATTGTAAAGCAAAGCGTTTAGAAATTGAAAATGAAAGGCTGAAAATGTCAGTTAATTTATCTCTGTTCAAAATCGATGCATTAGAGCAATACGGCAGGCGCGAAAACTTGAGGATTCATGGAATCCCTGAAAGCAAGAACAATCAAGATGACGGAGAAGAAATCGTATTGAAAATTGCAAAATCACTAAACGTTGATCTACAACCTTGTGAAATTCAAAGAGCTCACCGACTGGGCAAAAAAACCACCAATAACATTTCAAAACCAAGACCAATTATTGTACGATTCATCTCTCACAAAAAGCGAAATAAGATTTTATTCGCAAAATCAAACCTTAAAAAAACGCAAGAATTTTCACAAGTATTCATTACGGAGGATCTAACCCCTCTGCGCTCAAAGCTGTTGCAATACATAAAAAAAGAATGTCAAAATGATTTTGTTCTTGGTCACACTTTTAATGGTAACATCAGGATGAAGAGATCGGCCAAAAAGCAAGGTTTAATTGAGGAAGGCGAAAAAGATCAAGGCACTGGCGTGTGGTTGACTGTGAGCTCTCCGGACGACCTGTTTAATTACGACGTTGACATCAACTTTAAAACACTTAACTACAAGCCATTATTATTTAATTGTGATTCCTTAAATGAAGATTGTTCTACTAATAATGCTGAATAATTACAATTTGAGGTACTTGTTTCTACATTTACTTTTTTCTTCTAAATTAAACAGTTTCTAAGTAGCATAATTGCTTGCTACATGTATATACTGAGTTGAATTTTTTTTATTATTATTATAATGGCATCCAAAACTAGAATTCATAAATTAGATGATGGAAATAACAAGAAGTTAAATGAATTCCTTGAGCCGAATAATGCAGCCACCCTGCGAATAAGTGATCATTCTCCTGAAAAAGCGTACGACTACTTTTTAAACTTTTTCAATATAAAAGCATGTGATTATTTTGATTTAAACTCAAAACAACCTACTTTTGATCCTAATCGTTCCCTGGTGCTTTTACATATAAATATTCGCTCATTGCATAAAAATTTTGATAATCTTTATGATTTTTTAGTTGAATTAAATTTTTTACCTGATGTAATATGTTTAACTGAAACACGAATTAAACTACACTCCCTATTAAACATTTCACTTCCTAATTATACTTTTTTTCATACTGATTCTACATCTAACGCTGGCGGTGTGGGAATTTACGTTTTAAATAAGTTTCAAGTAAAGAAATCTATTATTCAATATAACTTTTCAAAATCTGAATGTTTATGGTTAGATATTTCTGAAAACAACTTCAAAACTGAGCTTACTGTGGGTGCAGTTTATCGTCATCCAGGCCAAACTAAGATAATTGAATTTATTGATGAATTTACAAATTCCTTATCAGACCTCTCTCAAAACAAAAAAGTTTATTATATCCTAGGAGATTTCAATATTAATTTAAATAGAGATAACCGTACGAATAGTGCTAACTTATATATTAATTCAATTTTAAGTCATGGTGCTATACCCCTCATCACTAAGCCAACAAGAATATTTAATAATTCATCAACCATAATCGATCATATTATAACTAATGATTCAAAGCATGAATTGCAATCTTTTATAGTTAAATCTGACTTGACTGACCACTACCCAATTTTTTGTGTTATTAATAAAAATTCCACTAACAATAAAAAAAATATAGAGAAATTGTTTTATCGTGATAAAACAAAGTTTTGTACAGAATCGTTTTGTAAAGACCTTCAAACTGATTTAGACAATTATTTTAGTCATCGACCAACCCTGTCTAATGAAAATTTTAATGAACTATTTAATAGTTTTGTCCACATTATATCACATTCTATTGACGCCCATGCGCCTTTGAGGCCAATATCAAGAAGAATGAAAAAACTCTTACAAAAACCCTGGATTACCAAAGGCTTACTAACTTCAATTAAGAAAAAGAGACGGATGTTTAAATCTCATTTTTTAAGTGGTGAAGAAAACAAAAAATCGTTTTATAAAGTTTACTCTAATAAATTAACTAAACTAAAAACTTTGTCTAAAAAATTATATTATACTTCTAAATTTGATGAATGCCAGAAGGATGCTCGTAAAGTATGGAATGTAATTCGTTCTACGCTTCCGAACTCTAAACCAATTAATGATACTCCTGACTCATTAGTAACTGACCATGGCACAACCTCAGATTATCAAAATATAGCTGATGAATTTAATAAATTCTTTTGCTCAATTGGCTCAAATTTAGCAAATAATTTTTCAAATACGTCCTTTAAGTCTTTTTCTACCTATCTAACCAAACGAGTTTCTTCTTCTATCTATCTGAACATATTCAACCACACAGAAATCTTTAACGCTATTTATTCTCTAAAAAATAATAAAGCAGTTGGCCATGACGACATTCCAGCTTTTTTTCTTCGAATCGCTTCTTCAGTTATTATTCCGTATCTTCAAGTTTTTATTGAGTTTTGTTTCACAGAAGGCGCTTTTCCCGAAAATTGTACAATTGCAAGGATAGTTCCAATTTTTAAAAAAGGAGAACGTGATAAACCTACAAATTATCGCCCTATTTCTATTCTTACTTGTTTCTCAAAAATCTTTGAAGGACTTTTATACAAACGTATAAATAATTTTTTAAATAAACATAATGTAATTATAAATTCTCAATATGGTTTTCAAAATAAAGTCTCAACCAATCATGCTTTTGTTGATGTTATCACACACTCCTATGACAATATAAATTCTAATCAATACACTGGTTTAGTTTTTCTTAACCTTACAAAAGCTTTTGATTCAGTAAACCATGACATTCTCCTTCTCAAACTTGATCATTATGGCATACGCGGCTCAACAAATCAACTAATTAAATCGTTTTTATCTCGCAAACAATTCGTTTCCATTAAGGGTGCTAAATCTAAGCTGTTACAAAATAATTATGGTGTTCCTCAGGGTTCGATTCTTGGCCCTCTTTTATTTCTCTTGTATGTTAATGATATGCCCCAAGCGGTAAACTGTACGCCAATACTCTTTGCTGATGATACATGCTTAATTTTTACGGCCCCTAACCTTGCTTCCCTTACTACAATTATGAATAAAGAACTTCAAAATTTATCAATTTGGTTTGATTCTAATAAACTTATAGTTAATCCCTCTAAATCCAACTTCCTAATCATACCTCCCAAACTAAACAAACCTTTCCCACAAACTAATGTTTTTTTAAATAATATTTCTATTCCACAATGCATGAATATTAAATACTTAGGTTTAACTATTGATATGAATTTAAATTTTGATTTCCACATTTCAAATATAGCATATAAAATATCAAGAACGGTTGGAATTATCTCTAAAATTAGACACTATCTACCAGAAACAGCACTATTAAAAATCTATTACGCTCTGATACATTCCCATTTATTATATGGCCTTATTATCTGGGGATCTACCTTCCCGACGTATCTTCAAAAATTGATAACTCTTCAAAATAAAGCCGTTAAATTTATATGTGCAGCTAAATTTTGTGATAATTCCTCACCTTATTACAAACACCTTAAGGTTCTAAAACTTAAAGATCTTTATAAACTAGAAGTTGGTAAATTTATTCATTCCAATTTAAAAAAAATGCTTCCCAAAAATTTGTGTAATTATTTTATTTTAACCAGCCAGATCTCGGAAAAAAACACTAGATTAAATGAAAAATCAAAAAAAACTTTGCATATTCCCTTTTGTAAAACTTCACGATTACAAAGATGTATAAAATATCAAGGAGTTAAGATATGGAACGAAATTCCCATTCTAATTCAAAATGCTTCTTACCGTGTTTTCAAATATGAATTTAAAAAATACTTATTGAAACCTTATATTTAAAATAAAAAAAACCTTATTTAAAACGAAAAAACCCTCTTCTCTGCAACAGTTAAATTTTACAAGTTGTTGTATCTGTAGTTTTGCTCTCAAGGGTGGCTGCTGACTAGAAGACCGAAAGGTCAAATCGCAGTCTCCCTGCGGCTAAAAAAAATTTATTGTTTTATTTTTTTATTTATTTATTTTTTTATTTGATTTTAGTGTTTAAATTCGTTATGTGTTTTTTTTTTTTTTTCCCGCAAATAAAAGTATGTTGATTGATTGATTGATTGATATGGGTCACTAAACTAAGCTTCTATCTAAAAATTACGTCAATAAAAAGCAACTCAAGAGTTTTTCGAGTTTTTAAACAAAACATTGCTCTTCAAAAACAACCTTTCAAAATGGATTGACTTTGATGGTATTAATAATTGGCATAAAAAATATTTCAATATTTAAATAGATTTATCCAAAAAATATAAAAGAACAGAACTTTTTTTAACTAGTTGTTAACTTACACAATCCTATTTAAATTACATTTGATATCTAAAGGCATGTTCAAATGTCTTTAGTTATCTCATACAAACGGCTACTTTGACTTGATTTAGTATTCAGAAACAAGGTTAAGAAAAAAGAAACCGGGTTTCAAAACATTTAAAAGTGCAACAAAAGGCGACAAAAACTGCTTTATTTAAAACTGGATGCTTTTTAGTTTTCCACAAAAATCTTTCAAAATTTCATTTAAAATCTTGCTTTGTTTTGTAAATGCTGAAACCTGAATATATTTCCCTTTGTTTTTATTTAAAAGAGGGTATCTAGATTGAAGACATAATAATGAGCTTTCAAAATTGCTTTAAATGTTATCATTTATCTTACATAATTTTACTATAAAGTAATTAGAATAAGTGGATACGCTTAATAGTAGAAAGTAAAATTAATATGTGGACCTTGAAGGAAGACCTTTTTTAATCAATTTATCCTTTGAAAAATAGTAAAAAATAAATTGATTATAATTTTACAGAAATAAAAATAATCAGCTTTTTTTTCTTACAACTATCAAAATTTGTTTACTTACTTATTGGTCCTTGGCAGTGACCGCAAAAGAAGAGGAAAATTACTAAAAAGCAAAATTTAAGATTTTAATGATCTTTAATTTTACTTTCTAAAAGTTTGTAAATGATTACATTATAGTTTATAACTTTTAAGATATGTTCATTACGTCATTGAGATAAAGCTTTTAGTTTTCAATATTTCCGCCATAACGATTTTAAAAAAAGAAAAAAACTTACCTGTAGCAAATAAAATTTCCTTGCGTGTTAGTAAGCGCAGAGTAAAACGCATTTTTAAATAATGAGGATACAACTCCAAATTTAAAAAAAGTTTAAGATAACTTTTGTTGAATAAAACCGTTACAAAACTGTTTAAGTTTTACAAGATATCAAACTATTTAAATAAATATTTTTGTCAACTTATATTTACTAAATAGAAATTGCATCAAAAAGTCAAAGAAATTAAACTTCAAAATGGATATGCTTGTGTCTTTTAGAAAACAAAATTTAAACTTTGTTTTCATATTATGAGAAAAAGCGTGTTTTATATCAAATAAGTTTAATTGATAATAACGATAATGCCCACGCTTTAACCATTTGAAATACACTGCCAACAAATTAATATATCATTTCATTATTTTTATCTTATCCAATTGATTAACGTACAAGTACCCGTTTTCGAAAATAGTTTTTACACCATGTTACTTCTAAACTGCTGGTATCATATTATAAATATATAAAGCAGTGTAAAAAATCAAAATTTTGTTCTTTTTTTCCAAGCCAAATAAAAGCCTAATTGCTGCGACAATGTTTGCACGATTCGTGCATTTTCTCATGATGATTCAAATCTTGCGTAAATTACAGATTTGTCAAAAGGAACAGGATTCATCCAACTTCCACATAAACGAAACCATCGTTTCAAAAAAATTTTTTTGAGTCTTTACATGTTTATTAAATCCAGAGTACCGATGTTTTCTTTTTTATATAAACAGTTCGTAAATTTTTATTATCAACCTAATTTTTGCTGCTTTCAAATGCTTTTTTGTGTTGTGGTTGTGTTAAAATATAAATAGTTTTGGAATCAGATGCCCAAGTTGTCCCAAGCATAACACGGCTCTGTCCTAGATCAACAAACTGTCGCTCTCAAGCCTACAGGTTTTTTTGTTCAAAAACCACGTAAAGGCAAAAACTTTTTCAATCAATTTGATAAATATTTATGCATTAAAACAATGATATAGTGCTTTGAAACAACGCGCAAAAACGCAATTAAAACAATTCAGAATACTGCTTAAAATAATATTCAACGAAGTTGGGGCCGGACATATTTAGTTGATGGTTGTATAATTTGGTGAACCATAATTCACAGAAACATCCAAAAAGGTTTGAAGCTCTCACAGTTTTTTTTTTTTTGGCGAAATGGATTCAATTAATTGCGGTTTAAAAGTAAAAAAGTTTTAAGACAGAGCCGCGTTATGCATGGTACAGCACACGCATCTTATTCCAAAACTAATTTAATACAAACACAAAACAAAAAAGCATTTGAAAGCAGCAAAAATTAGGTTGATAATAAAAATTTATGAACTGTTTACGTAAAAAAGAAAAAAAATCGATACTCTGGATTTAATAAACATGTAAAGACTCAAAAAAATTTTTTTGAAATGATGGTTTCGTTTATGTGGAAGTTGGATGAATCCTGTTCCTTTTGACAAATCTGTAATTTACGCAAGATTTGAATCATCATGAGAAAATCCACGAATCGTGCAAACATTGTCGCAGCAATTATGCCTTTATTTGGCTTTGAAAAAGGGAGCAAAATTTTGATTTTTTACACTGCTTTGTATTTGTATAGTTATACCAGCAGTTTAGAAGTAACATGGCGTAAAAAGCACTTTTGAAAACGAGCATTTGTACGTTAATCAATTGGTTAAAATAAAGAATCAAATTATATATATTTATTTGAGAATTTTAAGTTACAGTTTTAGACTAGAACAATCTTTACCTCAACATAAATATAAAATTTCTTAGCGTTTGAAATTGTAATTGTAAGCAAACCCCAGCAAATATAAATAAGATTTAAAAAACAAAATTTAGCAGTTAAACTTTTAAAAAAATCAAACAAAAAAACTCATAAAAAAACAAACGTTGCCTAAATTTTTCGAGAGTAATTTTAACAAAAAGTCCTTTTTTTTATACAGTTACGCTAAGTGAACACGTATAATCTTTTGCGCAATAATAGAGCCCACAGCAACCCGAATTTCTCTTTTTTGAATGTTGTTATTTACTATTGTGACTACGTCGTCGTTGTTTAACTCTTTCGTACACGCCCCTTGAAGGAATTGAGAAAAAAACTATTTTTTTGTTTTTATGAAAAAGGTATTGGTCACCGATACATGAAACAATTACTTTTTTGGATGTGACGTCATTCATATGAAAATTAATTGATGTGTACAATTGTACACAAATTTGTACGAACCCATATATTTGATGCAATTTTTTGCTTTTTTAACAATATTTTTATTGGTTGATGCACCATGTGTACAAATGATGACACTTAAACTTAAAAAATTATTGCCACTTGTAAAACACTTTTTCATCCAACAGGGAGCTTCCAAATGAAAATATTAATCCTTTTGGACATATTTTCGACAAGCTATCTGACTTTTTCAAATTTTTATAGGGTGTATTAGAGATATAAAATGCACCCCTATTTTAGAACAAAATGTAACCCCAAACAGATCCTTGAAAATTAAACTTTTAAAGAACAAATTAACAAATTTTGAATTTAGTAAGAGTGCTGGTAATCTTAACAACATGAACAAATATTTACATGTTCTACTAAGCCAATAATTGCTTTGCTGAGTTAGATAAAATCCAACTAGGCCGCATGTGTACAATTGGACACAGTGTGTACGAAGGGGTTAAAAGGGTATCCACTCCAGGTCAGACACGAACAGAACTGGAGCCGAGGGTTTATCTTTTTACTACTCCAAGCTGCTCTACTTCCCGGATCAGATGCTGGCAGTAATGGTGTTAAGCCAGCATCGAGTTTCGTCGTCCAAAACCGTCAGACCTTGTGCTCCATGTGGTGCCCGATCTATGGGGCACGCTAATAGAATGTGGTCTTCGGTATGTTCAGAAACGCCTGCGCACTCGCAAATCGGTGAAAGAGCGAGACCCTATTTTTACATGGACGAATGGAACCACCTAATATTAGTTCACAAGCAATTGAGCTTAACACAAGCTGTTCCGGGCAAGCTCATCCCAATAGTCCTGCCACTGGTTCTGGATATGAAAACACGGAACCTGGATGTAATTTTGCAGTAATCCGCAGTGATCGTGAAAACAATAATCACATAATGCAGCAAATATATTGGCAATTCAACAAAGAAGCATCAGTTTAAAGTCCTAAGTTTGTTTTTTAAATTATAACTTTTCCTAGTGTTAGTTCGGAAGTAGAAATGAATAGAACTTGGACAGATAATATTATTTTATTCCAGACTTTACAATTATACACCAGATTAAATATAAAACACCAAATTAGATTCACCAAATTAGATTAGTTTTTAACAAATTTGTTCCTTTCCGAACACTTCAGCCAATAGGCTATTAAATTCCAAAGGGAAAGATATAAGCGGCCAGCAGGCTCTACTAAGTAACCTTCTTGTAGCAAGGTCAAAACCAAAAGGACTAGAACTATCTCGTGCTTTCGTTACCATAACAGCGATCGCCAAAGGGAAGACAACTGCAGCGCGTACAATTACCAGGCGCCATGCGCGAACTTTAATTAGCGCACGAACACGGACCTGGTTCGCGTCTTGGCGACGCTACACCTAGCTTTAGAAAAACACTAATTGACTAAGATCGATAAATGCAAAAAGAGAAACTCCATTAACATTTAAACAGTAAGCGTTTCGTATAATCCTCTATAAATTGGTTCATGAAGCTTTGGTTATTTTCAACTTTGTAAAACTAAATCAAAATGAGCTTTGTTGTATTGTGATTTCAAAATAGAATAAATTGCTGAGCTATTTGTAAGGTGAATTATACAAAATTGTTTGTCAGGGCATTATTCATTTTATTGAATTAGGATTATTAAAAATTGTTTGAATTAATAATTTATATTAAATAATGGGTATTAGAAAACGTTGCTAAGATTACAACTTGTTTTTGCCAATCGTACAAATCAGAAAAAGTTGCCGTTTGTTGTTTGAATTTCATAACATCTTATAAGTATTCGGTGATTTGCTGGAATACTAAAAAAATTACCAGTAGGTCTACATTGAGTTAGCTGTAGCAAGCTCAAGTCTAAAACTTTTAAAAGCTTTTTGTAAGTATTAATTATTAATTTTGTGAATATATACAGAGTCCGTACCTAAGTTCATGACGTGGTTTTCTACGCAGCAATCTTTCACATGTTCATTGACCCTATCTAAATGTTGCAAATTAGTTTATCTTAATAATGGCTTTTTTAATGATGACTAAGCCAATTTAGCGCTCCTAAACCATTGCCATAGTACCGCAATGACGTTCGCGACCGGAGCCGAAGAGCCGATTAAGATATTCAAAAAATTCAACTTTTGGCTGTTGATTATATAAACGAAAATCTTTTTTATCTTCAGTTTTCTATAATTTATGGCACAGATATTGTCACAACCTATACAGCAGAGTCACTTTCGATCATATATTGAAGGTGATAGCATTTTTCGATCATTACAGACCTAATCGGAACGTTTCAGAGGACCTCCCCCGCGCGAGTTTATTCGTTTTTAAAAAGTTTTCCGCAAATGTGAATAACTAAGGCCACGCTGTTGAAGGCACAAGCATGAGCAAACTTTAAAAACAAACAAAAAATTTAAAGATAATATGAATTTTTACAAAAAAATTCATCCAGGATGTACAACCGTTTTTATCATTTTTTTGTTAATTATAGCTGATTATGATAAGCTATAGGTAATTTTCATCCAGAAAAATAGATTGCATACATTCATGCAATGTGTGGATTTTCGCGCCTTGTTTGTTTCCATAAAGTTGGGCGCGATGTCATTTTTTTTGATAAATGGCTTGACCACGTCGTCGTCCGCGCTTATTCGCGCGGAACTAATGATAAATCTTTTGACCGTTGGGACATTTTCGCTTCCGGCAAAATCGTGTGACGAAAAACGCTTTGTCAGCTGCGCCTTGAGTAGATTGGTTCTGAAGAATCAATAGTATTAATAGAAGCAAAACTGGTCTGTTGAAATATTGAAGTATTGTTTGTAATTTGGCCGCAAAAAGTTGGTGAGTTTATTTTTTATTGAAAAAATTTGTATAATTGTGTTGTTTTTTAGATACAGTATAATTCCAAAATTAAATAATAGCTCAGTGCAGCGTATTTTATTAGTAGTAGCTTGTAATACACATAACAACTGTTTCCGGCTTAATAGTAAATTTTTAATTTGTGTATTAAGTTTTTAACGTTTGTCTCGCTTAATGTATCATTGCTTATAAGCTAATATGCTGATTTTCGAAAACCGTTATTCATCAATTGCTCGTTGTCGTATTGGAAAATTTGTCGAATAAATTGTTTGGTGACTTGCGATTTGTGGTGGATAACGCGTTCCAATTCTCAACGACCATAAGGCCATTCCAGTTTAAAAATTCTGTGCGAGTGCCACGTGACGTGGTAATGCACACCAGTGGTGGATATTTAAAATTAGGAGCCTGAGGCAAAATCCAAATTAGGGGCCCCCAAAAATGACGTCACAAGAATTCGATTACTATTTTACCAATGCCATCTAGAAAGATAGGCTAGAAAATATTGGAAAAAAATTGATTCTGATACGAAACTTGATATAACTCAAATCAGTGGCAGACACAGAAAGTTATCATGAAAGATTTACACGTGACTCGACAGTTAATCGAATGACACCTGATCGAAATGACACCTAATCAAAACGAGATTTGATCAAATAATGAAAGAAAAAATTTACAACTTTGAATCTATCCCAATTTTGTCAATTTTTTGTCCCAAAAACATAGTACTTTAAATCTGCTCCAATTTTGTTGATTTTTTGTGTCAAAATCATAAATTTCTAAAAATAAGATCTTTTCTGTGAATCTGTCTCTGATTTCTGCAAGAGGTCTACAAGGGTGGAGCCATGGCACAAGGCTCCCCCTCTAAATAACTGACTATGTAAAAAAAATGCAAAAAAATGATAGCAATAAGCATCTAATGAAACATAACCATGACAAAAGGTCTACTTGTTGCCCCCTAAAACCTGTTGCCACCCTTTTCCCGGAGACCTTGTTAAAAAAACTTGACCTTGACATTGGCAAAAAATTATAAAAAATAAAAAAATTGTCTTCTTACTGCTGGCCTCTGCTTTTTATGAATTTAATTTACAGTAACAAAAAGATTCTTTAATCGCAGAAACGTACAAAAATAAATCTTTTTTTTTTATCAACTGTCATTTCGATCAAATGCCGTTTTGATTAAATGTTGTTTCGATAAAGTGCGTTTTGATCAAATGTCGTTTCGATCAAGTATCGTTTCAATCAAGTGTCGTTTCGATTAAGTGTCGTTCGATTAACTGTCGTTCGATCAATTGTCGTAGCATCGGGTTTTAAAATAATGTGAAAAGTTTTTTTTTTCTACACTTTTTTACTGCGCTATTGCCTTTTAATTGGTCTGCATATCCTTTATTTTTCTAAGTTCCTTTAAAATCCTTCCTCCCATGCATAGTATGCTTATGACTAAAATCCTTTTTTGCTTGAAAACATCTTGGACAGACTTGAATTCAGTGACTGGATTTAGGGAGTTTGCACCGGTTTGCGCAAACACGTTCTTATGAATGTCATAACGTTCAGCGAGCGCGTTCTTAATTTAACGTAATTTATGTATTTTTAAATCTTTGATAATGAAAGAACCTATTATTTATAGCTTCTATACTATAGGGAAAAGAACCTGTTTACTTTTTTAAATTTTTTAATTTCATCATTGCTTAAACTCAATTTGCCCATTTTTACAAAAACAAGGACTCGACCCAAGTCCTCAAATCAATAATTGTTGACTTGGAATTGGTTTTATGTGCTTAGTAAGCTAGGTCATATGCAATGCATAGAAACGAATTGGGAAAATGGTTTTGAAAATTCGAATTTCGTAGACTCAGATTCATGCTTTCATGGACTTATACTAAAATTACATCATTTTTGGTAGTCCTGGATTTGGAATCTGTTCGAGATTTCTGAAAAAGAATCGAACTTGGTTCGAATTTGAAAGTTATAATTTGTTGGACTACTGTTAGCATGCATACAATCTATTAGAGGTATATTTTTGAAACTTTCTCACAACTACAAAATAAACATTTGTACCATAGTCTTAATAGTCTCAAAAAATAATAAATTTGTCAAAATATATTTCAACAGAATTAAAATTGAATTGACTAAATAGGTAGGCTACTATCACAGACAAAAATCCGATCCTTTTTTAGCAGTAAAAACAAATTTGCACTGATTACATAGCAACAACAACAAAAACAATTTCTTTATTGAATATATATATAACAATAACAATTAATTCAGTCGAGCAAAATAATGTTAAACCTCAACAATTATGCCGACTCCACAATGTACAACAAGTTTTATCATAAGAATTAAAAAATTTGTGGTTTAAAACATTATTAAAAAGAGAAGCTTTAGTTTTGGTTTTTTTAACACAAAAAAGATTAAGAAATGCTGGTAATATAAACTTTTGTGAAATATGAATATTTTAATTTTTACAAAAAAAATATTTAAGTTACATCTGAAAGCTAACAAAGTTTGTAAAAAAATATAATTATGCTTGCTTTTAGGCAAATGAGTCAAAAAAATACTAACCTAAAATAAAAATTTGCTAATGTATTAATATATTATAAAGCAGCCAATTATTTATTTAATATTTTCAGCTTATGCTGCTTTAATTAAATCTTTTGAAGATTTTTTTCTGGAAGGAATAGAAATATGCAATGCAAACTTGCAATAAAGCTAGCTTTAAACTAAAATTGTAAAAATAATAAAAGTGTTGTGAAATATTGTCAAAAGCATTTAATGTTATGGTTGTTTGTGCAAGATAGACCAACTAATAATCACAATTAAATTTAATGTAAGAAGCCATTTAGCTTATTCTATGTTAGGTTACCTTTTAAAATTGTCATTTAAAATCAAAATACTTTACCTAAATAATTTTTAATTCAATTTTTTTCAGAATGACAATATAGAAAATTTTAACTTTAATCAAGCAGTTGTTTTTACCAGATCACCTCACAAACCAGTTGTCAAAATGTCAATTTTGAAAAATGCTAAACCCTTTTAAAAAAGTTACAATCAAGTCTTGAAAGTCAAGTAAATGAATAAATCGCATACGAATCAATTTAGAACTTTGAAAAAAAGTAAAAATTTTAATATAAATTTGGTTAATGGTAAACATTGGCAGGTGAAATTTAGTGTTCTATTGATTTCTATTGTACTTGAAGCATTTGCTACAAAAAGAAAAAAAATGTATATATTTTTTATCACTAGTGTTTGTAAGTTTTTTAGTTACGTTGTTGTTTTTAGTCATTATTTTGTTGCAATTATGGAAAGTAATTAGTATTGTATGCATAAATACAACTAATTTTAAGTACCGTAGTGTTTTTATCAATAGAAAAATTTAAATTTAAAACAAGATTTCTCTTTTTCTTAAGCATATTTTTAGTTGTAGTGTTGTTACTGGAGTTCTTGGCTTATTTTCAGTCTTGGCTTAATTTCAGTCACCTTAATTTCAGTCGATGATCTTGGCTTAATTTTAGTCACCTTACTTAGTGGTCTTGGCTTAATTTCAGTCACCTTTGGATAACTTTTATAGCAATCTAATTATTAAGAATAGTTTACATTATGTAGTTGTTCTGCAATACGTAGAAACTGAAGAGATTTTATGGATTGTTGTTTTAAATTTTAAGTGTTCTGCCAACATTACCCTATGTGACATAAATTTCACCTATTTGCTGAAAACTCTAGAGAGTTTTTAAGGTTCATGAAAACATGTAAAATACCACAAAATAAAACTACACGCGGCATTTTCAAAAAGGGGGGCCCTCGATAACTGTAAAAAAGGGGGGGCCCGAGGCGATCGCTTCACTCGCCTCACTCAATATTCACCACTGGTGCATACAATGCTTGAAAATAGCACAAAAAAAACGTGTTTAGTTTATCAAACTCACTCTCTAAATATAAGATTGCTTGCATCAATAGTTTTTTATGCTGCATGCAAAGAAAGCACTTTAAAAATTAATTTTTGTATTTTAAAACTGATTAAAAACTTGGTGGTTATTTTTATAACGGACAGAGATTATTGTTGAATGATTACAATCAACACGAATATATAATATTGGTAAATTTCACCTTTGTATGAACAAGAAAAATGACTTACGTCGCCAGTATTGCTGCTCTCTTTTTAAGCCGAGTCATTATTATAGGTAAGCAGCTTGAATCAATATAAAAATTTTTCTTAAAGTGTTTTTCCAAGGGCACAATGGAAATCACTCAAAGAGGCTAAGAATGAACTCACGTTGTTCAGCTTGCAAGTAGAAGTACTAGGGTTGATTCCAGATTGAAAGCAGACGCAAAAAATTACACTTCTGCTTACTTTTCCAGAAAACAAGCTAAAAATTGAAATGTTTCAACTTCAGGTTTTACCGCTCGCTTTTGCTTTTTTGTCACACATTTTCTTTTCTCTGAAACTGCTTTCAATATAAACCGTACTGTAGGCCACTGAGTGTCCCAAACTTTACTTGCAAATTAAAAAGGACCAAACTAGGTAACCCGAATACCAACAGTAAAGTTATGTCACTTTTTTATTTATTCCAGCTCAAGAAATAGTTTGCAGCGAGACTGAAGTTCTTAATACATTTAGTTTTGGCTAAGTTCGAATTGACTCCATAAAAATTTCTCTTCGCACATAAAAAACCCTGTCTCTAGCTATGAAGAATGTATTTAAAAATTTACCAAACTTGATCGATTCACAAAAAATTTTGCTTACAAGCTTTGCTAAACTTTAAAAAGATTCCATCGCCACAACTGCTAATAATCACTTCAACAACTTTGTGCTAGTGAGCTATAAGACCAAATTAGAGCCCCGGTGGCTAATATTAATCTTCATATTTCGTCCGCAACAAAAACTTAACAATTTTTTTCTTTATAAAAATTAACTGCGGTCACACAGCCACAAGAAAACACGAACAACTCAACTGCAATGCAACAACACAAGTCATTAACTGGAATGTTACGTGAAATGGAGTGGAACAAAATCGCAAGCTTATAAAAGATCACGTTACCTGACGCCAGATTATAAACGATTTTTCTGAAATAACGTATATTTCTCAAAATAGCAATTAATTAAGATCGCGGTTTATGAGAACCAAGCAGAAGCAAGACAAAAAAATGATTACGTAATTTCAAACAAACTAAAAAGTCTCACAGCATGAATGAGCGCTCAAGATAAAAGACACAAAAGAGAATATAAAATTGCGCAGACAATGGAAACTAAAGCGCCAACCACGATGTCAGAATCAGAACAAGAAAACATATCCATAAGCAAAAACGTGGTCGAGTGGTTTAAGCGCTGTGCTAGTGATCAAGATGGTCGCGGTTCAAAACCCACTTGCGCCATTGTGTAGTGTTCTTATGAAAGACACTTTACGGCACTTTCCCCTGCTTAGTGGTCTTGGCAAGCAGTTTTAAATTAAAGTCATGTCTCTATTAAATTGCAAGTGAACCGAAATATCTTGACATCTCCGGAAGCAGGTTGGGGTAATTGCCTACCCTATGTATTAGCGCCTCCGTTCTTTCCTGCGAGTCAGGAGGATAAATGTAGAGATGAAAATAAAAAAATTAAAAAAATAACTACTTGCAAATAAATAAATTAAATTAAGTGAGGATTTATTGATTATGCAATCAATATTAAATGAAAAAGATTACGGCATACCAAAATTAAAAACTACTGAAAAAAGAAAATTAACTATAGATTTATGCGGTTAAGATTATATAGCAAATGAAGCGTAACCATCAGCTTCCGCCAAAATTGATAAGTTGAAAGAATTGGAAATGTTGATTACCACAGAGATTTTTTGATGGTTCGTTGGTCTGTAAAGCTCACTTTGAAGGTTTTCATTTTACCTAAATCTCAAACCCAACAATTTACTTTATATTGATAAAAATCGGCAATCGCCTTTATTTTAAAAGAAAGATAGCTTTTGCCAGAGCTTTAGATAAAAACAAACGATATCAATCGTTTTTCAATGCTTAAGACAAAAAAACGTAACACTATTACAACATACCGTAAAACTTCTAATTTAGCGCCACCAATTAGCGTAAAACTTCTAATTTAGTCGGCAGCGTGGTCGAGTGGTTAAAGCACCGGACTGATGATCAGCATGATCTAGGTTCAAAACCCACTTACGCCATTCTGTTGTGTCCTTGGGAAAGACACTTTACGGCACTTTTCCCTGCTTGGTGGTCTTGACAAGCAGTACTAAATTGCAGTAATATCTCTACTAACTTACTAGCGGACAGCAATATCTTGGCATCTCCGGAAGCAGGTCGGGGTAATTGCTTACCCTATGTATAGCGCCTCCGTCGCTTTCCTGCGAGTCAGGAGGATAAATATAGAGATTAAAATAAAAAATAAAAAATAAAAATAAAAAACCCTTTCTCTTCAAGAGGTCGCAGTAAGCAATTTCTTTTTGCGGTGAAACTAACCCGAAATCCCTCTTTCAGCATCAGCATTAGCATGGAATAAAAAAAAAAACAAGAGAAAATGGATCTCTGAAGAAGCGATAGTAACCACAGGGGATCCGGGTTAGTTGCACAAACAAAAATCGCTTACGGTGATTTTTGAAAAAATAGGGTGGCGCTCAATTAGAGGTTTTACGGTAACCATGCCTTAACTTCAGTCAATCAATACGCTTGAATAAAAAGGGTAAAAAAATGTCTGTAATACAATTATAAAAACAACTCGCCGACAAAATAAATTAAATAGAAGTTTATCGATTACGCAATCACTACGTAACTATGAAAATAATCAAAAGCTTAAAAATTGCTGTAAAAGACTGAAAATCAACTATACGTAGAGTTATAAGGTCAATATTATAATTATGAATGAAGTGTGACATATTTTGAACATTCACTTCTATCCACCCAACTCGAGAAAAACAGGAAAAAAAGTGAAGTGAAAAAAGTTTTTATTTTTTTTTAAACTAGGCAACTTTTTAAGGTATATAAATCTTTTATATATATACTCATAAAATCGATAACTAATACTTGTATGAAGCTTTCTATACTTTTAGGCTTGAGCTTTTCACGGATTAATTCAATTTAGATCTAATGTTAAATTTTTTTAGTATTCCAGCAAATCAACTAAATGCTTACAAAGATGTTATGGCATTCAAACAACAAACGGCAAATTTTTTTGATTTGTGCAATCGGCAAAAGGGCATTCCATGTCAACTCACACCCTTTTCGGCATTTTTTTGCCGACCATCTCCAATTTTGCTGAAATTTGGTATGTTTGTAGTTTTGGATGAGAAAATGTCTCACACCAAATTTCAAGTTTCTAAATCAACTAGTTTTTGATAAATAAAAGTAGAAAATTAGACACAAAATCGCCGCTTGAACGCCCCTGATTGAGCAAAAGTGGCCCTTCTGGCTTTATTTTTTGTTCGATTTCAACAATGTTAATATTATTGGAAATCTCTTTTCAGCAGCTTTCTAATGATATTCATATAATAAATTTATCTATATAAATAACAAAGTTATCTATTGTCGTGACCTTGTGACTTTGACCTCGCATGACCCCAAAACCCCACTCTAGACAAAAATTTTTTTCAATATTTTTATTCCTCACATAGAGGACTATTAGCATGCCAAAAATTAAAGTAGGATCTTTATGGGTTTTTAAGATATTTGCATTTTATTGAACAGGTGTGCCTAATGATGCAATTCGTTGATATTTACGCAAGAATTATTTTCGCAACTTTGTCGATATTTTCAAATACGTAAATCATTTTCGAAAGTTTTTTGTCAATTTTTTTCTAATTAAAAATATCTTAAAAACCCCTAAAGATCCCACTTTGATTTTTGGCATGCTGATAGTCCTCTATGTGAAGAACAAAAATATTGAAAAAAATTTTTTGTCTAGAGTGGAGGTTTTGGGGTCATGCGAGGTTAAGGTCACAAGGTCACGACAATAAATAATTTTGTTATTTATATAGATAAATTTGAGATATAAATATCATTGGAAAGCTGCTGAAAAGAGCTTTCCAATGATATTAGCATCTTTGAAATTGAACAAAAAATAAAACCAGAAGGGCCACTTTTGCTCGATCAGGGGCGTTCAAGCGGCAATTTTGTGTCTAATTTTAACCTTTATATATCAAAAACTAGTTGATTTAGAAACTTGAAATTTGGTGTGAGACATTTTTTCATTCAAACCTACAAACATGTCAAGTTTAAGCAAAATCGGAGATGGTCGGCAAAAGAGGGGTGTGAGTTGACATGGAAAAAATCGTTGGCAATGACAAACTGCAAGAAAACTAATTCATTCAGGATTGGAAAGCATCTAGAGTAACGGCGCCTCTGCAGTGATGGCCTTGCAAAAAGGGAAGCCTAGAGCCAGAAAAATAAAGGTGGCACTTTTTCGTGTTCCAAAATTTTTTGGTGCCAAACAAAAGCGATCTCTAAAAAATAGGTCATTACTATGAAGAAATAAAGCAATATTTTGCTTAAGGGGGGCCACATTCGCTGGGTACTAAGCCATCACTGCGTCTCTGATTGGTTAGAGGAAGAGATTACGCGATTGATTGCGCGCTCATACACTGTACAATAGGTCAGCAACATGACCTTATTGAGGAATTTGTCGTGAAATAAATACCTTTCCTACGGAAGCAAAAAATATCACTTAGTTCAGGGTTTTTTAAATTTTGGGGTGTGAAAGGTTCATAAGAGGGGCGCAAGCAACTGGCTCCAAACAAAATAAACAACTGTCTTGCCATAAAATGAACAAAAAAAAGAGAAAGTATGACAGTGATTATTTGGTCAAAGTACTGCTTTATAGATAATTGTTGTTCTGTTTAATCTGTTAGATTTTTTAATATTATAGGCATAGCCGTTCGAGTTGGGGAAGCACAATAAGATATTCAAGATAGCAATCAAACTGTTAAACAAGAAAAGCAGCTTATTAATTTGTGAAAGTATCTGTTCCCTAATCTACATTTTCTTAAAAGAAATTGAATAAATTGTGGCGGTCTGGTCTAAAATTTTGTCCATTCCTTAGCAACAAAGCCATCTAAACAATCTTTCTATTTGCATCTTTATAGTTTCGTAAAAATGTATTTTAGCTTGAAAAGAAATCAAAATCAAAAGCTGTTAAGGATTTATGACGAAATGAATGTTTTTCAGACAACAATAGAATATTTGTTTTAATCACATTTGCTCCAAAAATTAGCCAAACTAATTACAATAAAATTTTAAATTAAATTATTTAAACAGCTGTTTTGTTTTTAGGCTACCAAGTGTGTAGTGACAAAAATTTATAAATTGTTAATGTGCTGTAAACCAAGTTTGATAACCACTGCTCAATTTATTATTCCTTGTTTCAATTTTTGCAAATCTTTTTAATCTGTTTTTTTAGATTACCTAAAAGCCTAATTTAGTGATAGCTAATAAAGGGGCCATTTTTCTGTTTGGTGAATCTGCCGCAAGTAGTTAAAATGTTATTTTAGTTCTAAAGTTTCACTTTTGTTTTAAACTTTAGGCCTGCAGTGTAGTTTGCAAGCAAAAATCATTGAGCAAAATTTTGTTAAACTTGTCTAAGATAAGTCAATTTTGTTTAGTACTTTTTATAAGACTGGGTTTTGACATTGCATGACATGAGAATTCCGTCATCACAATTAAAACATTTTAAGAATTTAAGAATCTGAAAACAAAACATAATATTTCCTTTATATCAAGTGTTCAACAAATACATTAAAGCAAATTTCGATAAACAAACTGTTCAAAATATGATTATTTTGTTAAAATACACAATCTGCTGATATCTACTGTCTTTACTTATTATTCTTCATAACTTTAAAAATAATTTAAATATTAATTTCCCTCACGCGAGCACAAGTTTGTTACAAAAAAATTGTTTGAAAAAATAAAAAACGGTCAAAATGACCAGTTCGGTAATTGCAATAATAAATACAGTAAGTTGTTTTTAAACATTAAAAACGATTTTTAAAACTCATAATGGAACTGTATGAAAAATAGTAGGCTAAGTATTTTAATGAAAAATGGAATCATTGAAACTTTTGATTTGCTATTAATTTATAAAAGTTACGGTAACAGTTTTTCTATATGTCCTCCACAATGGCCTAAACAAAATTGTCATAATTAAAAACGTTGATAAATTAATCTTATTTTTTAATAAAAAGCTTTCTGTAAAATTATTAGTGAATTTTCAAACAAGGAAAAGCAATTGATTTATTTACAACTTTTAAATACAGTACAAAAGATAAATGTTAATATATCGAATACACCCCATCCTAAATTCATAATTACATAATTATGCTATAGTAAAGATAAAGTATTATTTTGGAAAAAAAGTGCAAAATTGTTCTAAAAATTATAATTTTTTAAAATCTATTTAAAGTTGTAAAAAATCGTTTGCTATTAAGATAAGTATGTAAAATCATTGGCTCAGAAATACTGCACAAGTTAAATGCAAAATTATTTTTCTACAATGTAAAAATTCTAACAATTTTTATTTCTTTTATAACTATATGATCTATAGTGTTTTTAAAATTGCAATCTGAAAAGTAAACTTAGAGTCTCTCTTCTACGTAGATTAGTTTTCGCAAAATGATAAAGCCCAAAAGCTTAACACAAAACTAAAATCTAAATTGTTCAAAGGTGGTCGTCATGAAATTCGCAAAGGTCTGGTAAAATTGACATAATCATATCACGTGAACTTGAATCTCGGTGAGAGAATTTTCTTCTTTTATAATTTTCACAAAAAATCAATCCCATGATAACAGCAACTGCAACTATAGCAATAATTGTCCCAACAACATGAGATGGGGATGATGCTGCAGAAATTTGAGGTTCTGCAAGAGAAATAAGAATTCTAATAAAGCAGAACTTTTCTGTCTGCAGAAAAATTAAAAATAACTGAAAACTTAAAATTGTGTTGTTGTTCATGGATTTAATAGATTAAGCTATTTTTCTATTTTAAATACAAATTTCATGCACATCTTGTAAAAAAATTAGCACATTAAAAAGACATTAAAATATGTGATTATTCCTTAAGGAATCAAAAAAATTTTTTAATGAAATTTGCAATGCTATTTGGTAAATGAAATTGATGATCTAACACTTTCGACTTATTTTCCGAAATTGTTTTTTAATAAACTCTGCAAACCCAGCCTCTAAGGTTGTTCAAATCAGAGCAGCCTTGGTGCCGGCCCCAAGCCCGGATAAATGGAGAGGGTTGCGACAGGAAGGGTATCCGGCGTAAAACACAGCCAAATATTTTTCAATGCACGTTATAAAATCTGACTTTATACCGGATCGGTCGAGGCCCGGGAAAACAACGACCGTTACCAGTGACTGGGAAACAAGGGTCACTAATGGACATGCTACTTCGATGAAAAGAAGAGGTGGAGAAAAAGGAAGGAGAGAAATGAAGAGAGGAAGAAAGCTAAGAAGATCAAGCTGAGGGTTGTTACTTTAAATGTTGAAACTATAACCGGTAAAGGAAGAAATGATGCATAGGTGGAGGATATAAAATGTGGTGCTGTGGAAGTGGAAACAAAAAGAATGGTGTAGGAATCATAGGAAAAAAGGAGCATGTGGACAGGGGTAGTGGAATTATGGAGGGTAACAGACAGGATAATATGCTTGAAGATGGAGTTGATGGTGTTATGTTGAATGTCATCAGTGCATATACGCCACAGGTGGGGTGCCTACGTGAAGAAAAGGAAACATTCTGGCTGGACCTAAATGAGTCAGTAGAAAAGATACCAAGGAATGAAAAAATTGTGGTAGGAGAAGGCCTGAATGAGCACGTAGGAGAAGGGTATAATGGTGATGAAGAATGCATGGGAAGACACGGATTAGGGAAAAGAAATAACAAAGGACAAGCAGTGGTGGATTTGCTAAAAGAAGGGAACTAGCAATCACCAACACATATTTTGTAAAGAAACCAGCACATAGAGTCACCTACAGCAGTGGCGGACGCAGTTTGCAGGTGGATTACTTCATGGTGAAAAGACGAAGAATCAAGGTGGTGGTGGATACAAAAGTTGTTGTTGGTGAAAGTGTAGCAAAACAGCACAGAATAGTGGTCAGTGCGATAATCACCTGGACAAAGTGCAGGAAAGCACCAAAATTAGTGAAGAGAATAAAATGGTGAAAACTAAAGGACTCGAAAGTGAACTATAAATTCAAAATGGATGTGATTGAAAGCGGAATACTTAGTGGACAGGAAGACTGGCAAAGAATAGCTGAAATGATACGGAGCATTGCAAGAAGGGAACTAAGTGAAACATCGGGAAAAGTTAGCACGGCAAGCAGACGGGAAACGTGGTGGTGGAACCAGGAAGTACAGGAGAAGCTGAAGGATAAGAATAAAGCTAAAAAGGCATGGGATACCATCAGAGATGATGCAAGCAAGTTGGCCTATAAAACCGCAAGAAAGCAAGCTAAGAGAGAAGTGGAAAGGCCAAGAACACAACAGAATGGCGCGAGTTGGTTTTAAACCGAAACCGTGTTGGTCACGAGCACGGCGCTTTAACCACTCGACCCCGCTGCCAACAATGTTATTTTTATATGATTTATATTTATATGCGCTCCCGACAATACTGCCGACAATCTATATGCGTTTCATGTACCAAAAAATTCTAAATCCCAGGTTTACCATTAAAATAATTAGCGTTCTTCTGTATTGATTTATTTTTTGATCATTGATGAAAAACATTATAGTTGGTTTCGCCATAGCCACACCAGATAGGAGCCAGGAAAAAATTGCCCCTCCAAGGTGCAAAGATTCGGAAAAAAACAAATTTTTTGGGCTCTGAATATGTTTGTTGAGGCAAATGTTGCATCTGTAAACCTGTTTTTGGGGTAAAATGTTGTTATTTTATGTCCAAAAAACTTATTTCAATGTTCTGTTAACTAAATCTAACCATAAAATTATTTTTTTTAGGCATATTAAAAATCACATGAAATGACTTTTATAAGCAAACCCAATTGAAATAAGCAAAAACCATAATCTTTAATGAAATATTTAAGAATCCAAAAAAACACACATGTTCAGAAAAGTAAAAAAAATTTAAACTGCTTTTGAGATCTAAAATTTTTTTAAATGCATCTCAAGTACTACTATAAAGAATGTTACAATAAGCATGCATAAAATTTTGAGAATTTAACAAATTTTACAAAAGTACAAATCACTTGCAAACTGAAATTTGACAATAAAAAACTACATTCTTTGTGCATGATGATAAAACTCGCTTAGCGACAAAAAATTTTTTTCTGAAAAACAAACAAGGTGTGAAGTACCTTGACTTTTCTTCAGTTACAAATTTAGTACCCCGTCACCTTGATTTTCCTGTTCCGAAACCCACCGAAGAAACCAGTTAAATGGAGTATTTTTCATCTGCAGAGAGCAAAGATACTGCGCAAGACATGTGGAATGCCAAGCAAAGTACTGGCAAGCTGAAGCCTTTTTAATGTAGTTTAAATTAAATGATCTAACACGAGATTTGAATCTGACCAAGAACCCGCTTAGCTACTAGGATCAAAACTATGTACATGTAAATGCAACTTACTGGCTCCACGCACCACCTACTTTTGTTATCAACGTAGAAATGAAGAGTTTAGTAAAAAACTTCAGATATGACGAAGATCATTTCTTGAATCAGTTTTCTTGTAATACACGCAAAATGAAGACCAAAGCTCGAAAAATTAAAAATGCCATGAAGATAGAATTTGACCTGATCGGGAAAAACAAATTGCATATTTGAATTCAGCAAAATAAACTGAACCAAGAACAGTTAAAACATTCTTGACATTTGTCACAGACTTTGTTTGGGAATCCTAAAGGACCAGTTGAACAAGGTAATCCAAATACCTGTGCTGAAACAAAGCTGTGTCTAAATTTTATTTTATTCCGGCTCAAAAAGTAGTTTGCTATGAGCCTGAAGCTTTTATACAGTTGGCTTGAACCAAGCTCGAATTGATTCATCGAAGAATCTTTTCCACAAACAGACAGATACCACTGTCTCTAACTACAACGAATTTATTCGAAAATTCCAACTCACAATTGACGAAAATTCTCTTCCACGCTTTGCCACTGCAAAGCGAAATCAGCGGTGCGACTTAATTCGTTTAAAAACAAATAATTCCACCTCCGTAGAACCAATCTTCAAACACTGACGCAAAAACAATTACGACATTTGCGAATCCACGCAATACAATCAATCAAAGGGTCCTTAGAACACACTTTGCGCCAAATTAACGCTCTCTGAAATTACCTTTCTCCAGTCCTCTCTCAAATCATTTCTCTATTTGTCTCTCTATTAATGCGATCGAGCGAACGTATGTATATAGACAAATGTCACATGACGACAAATCGACTAGACAACGCTGCACTCAACTCGAATCCTCTAGGGAAAACACTACGCTTGAATGGGCCAAAATCAAAACGTTTTTTCAATAGCATACTAGAACGCTCCAGAATAAAGTTCAAACTCGGCTATGCGTTAAGAGAAAATAACTTGACGAAGCGCATTACGTCATTACTGTCTGGCGAAAGAAAGAAAAAAAAAGATACGTTCGAACAATTGTAAGTGAATAGCAGATGTTTAAATTACAGTGCCTAATAAAAGTTTAGGACAACTGTTAAAAAAACAATTTTTTCTATTTTTTTACACTTTGAAGGACATAATGAGTGTGTTTTCTACCACCTTGTAATTTTCAAAAACAATAGAAAAAATTTGTTTTGCAAACATTTTAATCACAAACAATCAAGGTTAACAATCAATATTTGGTAATTCCTCTTATATTTTTGATCACAGCCTCTAACCGTCGTGGCATGCTTTGTACTAATGTTTGACATTAATCAGCACTAGTATCAGTAACCCACTTCTTTTTTATCACTTCCACAAGATGTTTGGCAGATGATGGTTGTTCTTCTGCAACTTTATCTTTAAGAATTTTTTATAAATTCTCTATAGGATTTAAATTGTGAGTGTTTCCAGGCCATTGCAAAACGTTCACTTTCTGGATTTTCAAAAATGCCAACACAATTTTTGACCGGTGGCATGGGGCGCCATCATGCAAAAAGATATTATAATTGTGAGTATCCATATCAATTTTCAGCTTATTATTCAACAATTATAGGTAGTTTTGGCTATTTATGGTCTTGCCAGAAGGCAAAAAGTACAAACCAGCTGTTCCATTGCATGATATGGCCCACCAAATCATTTTACTTGGGGGGGTGCTTCATGGTTGAAACCGTGTATTTTTTGTCGTATCTTTTTCCTGGTGGTCTACGAACGTTTTGCTCCCTGGTGGCAAACAGCTGAATGGTTGATTCATCGCTAAACAACACCTTACTCCAATGTTCAATGGTTCAATGTTGATGTGATTTAGCAAATTACTTTGTTTTGCTTTCATTTTTTTAGTTAATAAAGGTTTCTTTGCAGGTTTTTGCAATTTTAAACCAAAATCGAATCTCAATCGACGAGAAAGAGTCATATCACTTACTTTGACGCCTTTTGTTAACTTTTATTAACAAAAACGCCTTTTGTTAACAAGTCAGACTGTACTTTCTTTATTGAACAGGTTGGGGATTGAACAACCATCCCCTTCATTAAGCGGTCGTTTCTTACACTGGTTTTTTTTGGTCTCTGTCACACTTCATTCATAATTTTAATCATAACGATGTAGTGTATCCCCGTTAAAAGCAGTTCGTAGTTTTATTATAAGAGAATAAATGCGGCTCTTTGAGCGCTGTCTGCGATATACGTCCAATTTGTTATATGGCCCGATACATGTATCTTTTTCTCTTTTTTTTCTCTTTGTATTGACGTAATATGTTTTTGACTAACGTCATTGTACTGGAAAATTCGCGTATATTCCACTTGATTCGCGTAACGAACTCTCCAGGGGTTTCTGGCTGAATCTTGAATTTACGAGAAAGTTTACGTCACGTGATTTTGTTTTCTATATAAAGCCGATGCGTAGCGAGAAATTATGATGATGATTATTATCGTTGTGAGGTAATTTGAAGCGACTCGAGTGGCGGCTCGAGCGAAGGTGATTTTGTTTGGCTACAAGAGGTGGACCGTTAGATTTTGTGTCGGTGGACAATTGTTGAATTTATTTTGTGCCAGTGGTTGGCAGTTTTGTTCTACAGAGGTAGAATTATTTGTGTTGATTGAGTCGAGTTATAGTGTTGATTTCGCTTTGCAGTTTGGCAAAGCGTGGAATAGAAGTTTGGTCGGACGTGATATTTTTGTAATACATCTGTTTTTATTAGAGACAAGGGTCTCTGTTTGTTGTGAGAAAGAATCTTCAACGAAATCAATCCGAGCTTTCGTTAACCAACTGTATAAACCGTCGGGCTCATAGCAAAACTACTTCTTGAGCCGGAATAAAATAAAATTTAGACACAGCTTTGTTTCAGCGCAGGTATTCGGGTTACCTAGCTCAACTGGTCCTTTGGGATTCCCGAACAAAGTTTGTGACAGTCTCCCACTTCTTTTAAGTCACTGTAATTCTTCCTAAGTCTCCAATTGATTATTGCTCTGTGGACTGCTGTTTTGCTGACATCACATTTGCACTAATTTTGCGTTCTGAGTAGCCTTCTTTGTGTACAGTTACAATTTCAGCACGTTGAACTTGACTAAGAGATGATTTTTTGCCCGTTATTGCCCATTATTGTAAGACGCCAAAACTTCAAACAAAATTCCCGAAGCGCTTGAAATTGCAACAATTGGAAACTTTTATAATGAAAAGTTAGATATATAAGGATTCCAATAAAAAATATCCAATTTAACGAACGATTTCCGGTCGTTTCTTCAAAGCACCTTTAATGATGGAAACTGCGCGTTTGATTAGCAATCGCCAAGAATTAATAGAGTTTTTGAATACGTTATCCAAAGAATCCTTTTTTGAAAAAATTAACCGGCCCGACAGCAAATGGAAAGTAGTAGACATCCCCAACATTACCTTTTATATCAATCACATAAAAGATGCCCCTCTTGGTGCCCCAATTTCTCTTCCCGATTATATTATGAACAACCATGGTTTACGAAATGTCAGTGCTGGGGATCATTTATGTTTTTTTCGTTGTTTGGCAGTGCACCAAGATGCAGACCCTCGCCGGTGCGAACAACCTGCCAAAAATCTATTTTATAAATATTGTATTCATTTTGGTGTCGTGCCTGCACATTTTTCGGGAGTTCAACTTTTTGATTTTCTGCACTTAGAGGATTTTTTTGAACTGAATCTCATTGCATATGAGCTTGACGGTAAGGTTGACAAATTGGTTCAACGGAGCCGCGAGTTCTACAAGGAGACAATGCGATTGAACGTTTACGAAAATCATCTAAGTGTGATTGTAGATTTTGAACACTATTGTGGTGTGTACCAATGCGTACACTGTGATAAGTTGTGGTATCGAAACTGCGACTATTATCGTCATACCAAAAGTTGTATTACCACGGTACGTGAGGTTTTTCCTGGTGGCATTCACAAAAATCCTGCCACTATTTTTGAGAAATTGGAGGAAATAGGAATTGTTGTTCCACACTGTGACCGCCATTTTTCTTTCTTTGCGTGTTATGATTTCGAAGCCTATTTTTCCAAAAAACATATTTCTAATAGTTCCATGTTAACTTTGGATGCTTGTCACATCCCTTTGAGCGTTGCAGTAGCGAGCAACATCCCTGGCTACGAATCGGGTGTTTGTTTTGTTACGGAGGGCTGTGAAGAAGAGTTAGTACAAAAGTTAGTCGATTACTTGGAGACCCTGTCAGAAGTTTCTTATAAGTTTCTTCTAGAAAAATTCAATTACGTGTTTGAGCAGTTGGAAAGCAGTGAAAATGTCAGAAAAGAAAAAATTTTAAACGACTTTAACTGTTATTGTAAGGAATTGGTTGTGCTCGGTTTCAATTCGGCTTCCTATGATTTAAACCTCATTAAACCAACATTAATTCAAATTCTTTTAAAAGACATCCAATTTGTTATAAAAAGAACCAACAGTTATCTTTGTTTAAAAACATCCAAATTAAGGTTTTTAGACATCAAAAATTTTTTGGCCCCCGGTTTTAGTTACCACAAATTTTTGGTAGCTTATGGGGCAGAACTCAGAAAATTTTATTTTCCGTATGAATTTGTGACTGATCACGATAAATTAAATAGTGGATTGCCCGAACACAATGTTTTTTATTCTTCTCTTTCCAAATCGAACATCACCCAAGAAGAATACAATCTGGTTGTTAAAAACTTGGACGGAAAAAGGATGGAGCTCCCTACGTGAGATGCTCATTTACTACAATGTTCTGGATTGCGTCCCGTTTGTTCAAGCCTTTCAAAACTTGCTCTGACCTTATCTGCAACAAGGTTTGGATATCTTTAAAACATCTTTTTCGGTTAGAGGAGTGGCCAAACTACAGATGATGAAAAAAATTGAAAAAAATACTTTCTTTTGTTTGTTTCCCAAGCGGCATGGGGATCTGTACAAAACCCTTCGATCTCAATTGACAGGTGGGTTAAGCTTGATTTTCTGCCGCCTTGCAATTTCGGGAGAAACCAAAATCCGCTCCCACGAAATAGATAATCCTGAAACCGTCAAAAAGGTGCTTGGTTTGGATGCCAATTCTCTTTACCTTTACGCTATTGCTCAGAATAACCCTACTGGCTATTTTTGTCGTTACAAAGAAGAAGAAGATTTTCGGCCTGACCCCTGCTCCAAATTCGGTTTTCAATCTTATCAGTGGCTAAGTTATCTAGCTTACAAAGAAAACACATTTTTGCAAACACGTTTCAATATGGGGGAAAGAAGAGTCAGCAAGTATAGTTTGCCAGTGGACGGTTATTCTGAGCAACAAAACACCGTATATCAATTTCTTGGTTGTTTCTTTCATTCTTGCGATCGATGCAATACCAATCGAAACTCTGACGGAAGTTTGGAAGAGACACACCCCCTGAAAAACATTCCTCATCAGGATATTCGGAAAGAAACAGCAGACAACAGAAAAAAGTTGGAAGAAGAAGGGTTTCGCGTGGTGGAGATGAGGGAATGTGAGTGGTTGCGAAGATAAGAAAACAGCCAGAAGTTTCTCGTTTTCTAAAAACGCTAAAATCGATAATGCCCAAACGAAAACTAACTTTTGAAAAAATAGTAGAAGGCATTCGAAACGAGAGCTTGCACGGTTTTCTTATTGTTGACATTCACACTCCCAACGAATTAAAAGAAAAATTCAAAGATTTTCCTGTAATTATAAAGAACAGTTTTATTTCTCAAAAAGACATTGATGACTATATGCAAAACGTGGCAGAGGAGCATAACCTTTTAAAAAAAGAACAAAAATATTTAATCAGTAGTTACTTTGCAGAAAAATTTTTAATTAACTCGGAAATGGCCAAATTTTATCTAGAAATGAGATTAAAAATTACCAAAATTTATGAATTCATTGAATTTTTTCCACAAAAATGTTTTGCTCCTCTGGCACAAGAAATTGTAAACTCCAGAAGATTGGCCGACACAGATAAATCCAAAGCGGTGATAGCTCTTACCAATAAACTAACTGGAAATTCTCTCTATTCCGCTAGTTTATTAAATAAAGAAAAGCACAGAAATATTACATACCATTCCGAGGAAACAGTCAACAAAACCATCAACGATCCACGTTTCGTTCATTTGGATGAAATTAAAAAGGATGTTTATGAAGTAAAAAGTTTAAAGAACAAAATTGTGAATGATTTTCCAATCCAAATTGGTCTCAATGTATATTTAAATTCCAAACTCCACATGTTAAAATTTTTTTATTTGTTTCTCAAAAAATATATTCCAGATCGTCATTTTGAGTTGTTAGAAACCGATACAGACTCCATTTATTTTAGCATTAGTAGAGAAAATCTAGATGACTGCGTTCCTTCGCATTTAAAACCCAATTATTTTCGTGACAAGTTAAAATGGTTAACCTCCGAAGTGTGCCCTAACCACGAGGAAGCCTTCATCCAGTGTAAAATTGAAAACAAAGCGTGGGACACTCGACCTTGTTGCTCTTCCTTTGAAGCCTTCGACAAAAGAACGTTAGGCAAAATGAAGGTGGAATATGAATGAAAAAACCAAGTTTGCCTTGCTTCCAAATCTTATTTTTGCCAAGGAGAAACGAACAAACAAGTTTGTAAAGGGGTGTCTATTGCCCAAAACCCTCTCACCTTTGATGAATATTTGAATGTTTTAGAGATCAACAAACCGCTTCTTGTAGAAAACCGTGGTTTTCGAAGCAAAAATCATCAAATTTTTAGTTATGTACAGAAGAAAAAAGGTTTAAGTAATTTTTATCCCAAGAGGAAAGTGTTGAGTGACGGGGTTCACACCGAGCCGTTAGATTTGTAATTTTCATTTTCTCACGCACCGTGGGTTCTTTTTTTTCGTGAATTTTTTTCAACCAACAAAGTTTTTTTTTTTTTATCCATGTTTTTCTGTGTTTTTCGTGAATTTTTTCAACTAGCGAAGCTTGTGATTTCCTAACTATCGAAGTTTGTGTATTTTTCATCCATGTTTTTTCCCAACCATTGAAGTTTGTGTATTTTTTATACATGTATTTTTCCTAACTATCGAAGTTTGTGTATTTTTCGTCAATGTTTTTTCTGTATTTTTTTTTTTCTGCCAATGTATTTTTTCCCCAATCGTGTATTTAACTATCGAAATTTGTGTATTTTCGTGCATTTTTCATTACAAAAGGGCTATGTTACAACGTTTGCTTTCATTTTGTTCCACGACCAGCTAGCGTAATGTCTTTGCGATTTCAAAATCCAACTAGTTTTGTGATAAGCGGACCTTCCGGAGTTGGAAAGACTTATTGGGTCCTTAGACAGTCTTAAACAACTCTGCCCTGAAATCAAACAAGTTGTTTACAAGGTATGGCAAGCAATGTTTGATCGTTATACGGATAAAATAAACTTTAAACAAGGCATGCTGAGTCTTGAAGACCTAAAAGAAAGTCGAGATGCGTTTTTAGTACTAGACGATTTGATGTTTGCCAATTCTGAATTTTTATCCAAAATCTATAGCGTCTACTCCAATCACTTTCATTTCAGTGTTCTCATGACAGTGCAAAATTTTTTTCATAAAGGTTTGCATGAAATAAGTCTCAACGCACAAATTATGGTACTCTTTAAAAGTTGTAGGGATGTAAACCAAATTGCACAACTTTTACGACAGATCTACCCCAAAACCTATAAAAACGCACTGAAGGCATATAAAAACGCTGTATCTTTCGAACGAGGTTATTTGGTGATTGACTTACGCTGCGAAACACACGATAACCAACGTCTGCGTTCAGGGATTTTTCCAGAAGATATGCATTATCTTTATCAATGAACCGCTTGCGAAAAAACGGACCCACCTTGCGTTTGCTACAAAAAGCCCCTGCACCTTTGCAAAAGCGTATTCTCGACAAAGCGTCGTCCGAGTTAATACGTTGTCTTTGTGACTGCGCTCACAACGTGCTGCAAGGAAACGTCAACATATCACGTCATCACAAACAGAAATTAAAACCGCACAAGACTAAACTTCGAAAGTTGACTGATCGTAAGTTAGCGTTAAAAACAAAACAAAGAATTATACAAAAAGGTGGATTTTTACCCATCTTGTTGTCTGCACTCGCTCCAGTCATTAGTGGTGTGTTGGGGACTCTTATAAAATGAGAAAATTAATCGCGTTGAAACCTGAAGTGTACGAAAAACTCAAAAACAAACATCAAGTCACGGATAAAAAAGTACTTTCTGAACTGGATGCTAGAATGCAAGAAATCTTAACTTCCAACCGACCCGACAGTGAGAAAGTAACTCTATATAATGAGGCGTTGCAAAAATCAAAGTTATTTCTGAAAAAGTTTCAACCGAAAACACCAGTGAAAAAACCCTTGTCTGAAAGTGCAGTGTTAAAGCGTTTTAAAAAACGAACCAAAGCCAAAAAACTATTTAAAGACGCCACTAGCAAAAATAATTTAGATTGGGATGAAGATGGTCAAATGCTTTTAGACGATCGAGTGGTACCTGGATCTCATATCGACGATTTGTTTCAATCCACCCTAAAGAAACGAGACCCTACTTTACCCGGTGCACGCGAGTTTGAATCGATGCTATGGGAGAGCGTTTAAATTATTACAATCCTAAAAAAGAAGCTTCTTTCTCGGAAGCACATCGTTTTCCAAAAGCAACCCAACAATGGTTGCAATCACAAGACACTTATACACTTCACAAACCCGTACGAAAAAATTTCAAGCGCAGAAAAACAATTGTACCTGGCGCCAACTTTCAAATGCAAGCCGATCTCATTGATTTTTCTTTGCTCAAGTCGTACAACGACCGCTATAAATACATTTTGGTAGTCATTGACGTGTTTTCGAAAAAAGCCTTTAAAGCTTATTTGAAAACCAAATCAAGCTCGAACATGATCCAGGCTTTTGAACAGTTGATGCCTGAAATTGGTAAGTTTCAAAAATTGCAGACGGATATGGGACGTGAATTTTTGAATCGACCCTTTCAAACCTGGTTAAAACAACATCACGTGGAGCACTTTTACACTCAAAATTTTGACACCAAAGCATCCATTGCTGAACGATTTATACGCACTTTGAAGGAGAAACTATGGCGTTATTTTACCTACACCAACAGCCGAAGATATGTGGAAGTGCTGCCTGCTCTGGTTGAATCTTACAACAACACCTATCACCGATCCATTCGACGTGCTCGAAATTCAGTCAACTCTGAAAACCAAGAAACGGTTTGGCTCACACTCTATGCCGACCCCGAGTTGAGAAAACCAAAATTGAAAGTAGGTGATCAAGTCAGACTGTCCATGACTTGAATGCGGTTCCGCAAAGGCTACTTACCCGGTTGGACGGATGAGTTGTTTCAAGTTGCTCAAGTGTTTCAGGACAATCCTCCCTATTACAAGATCAAAGATTTACAAGACGAGTGGTTGGAAGGAACTTTTTACGAAGAAGAGTTGCAGAAAATCTATAATAAGGATGACGTGTTTCGAATCAAGCGTATTCTCCAACAACGCAAGCGCAAGAAGGGTGTTGAGTTTTTAGTAAAGTGGTTTGGATATCCTGCTTCTTTTAATTCTTGGGTGTCAGAAAAAGATATTGTATGAAAATAACCTTTGACATTGTTTTGTTTGGTGCACAAGTTTTGGTGATTTACATTGTGGTTTCCATCAGTTTGTACAATTTATCACAAAGCAATGACAACAAAGAACTCTGGATTAGTCTGCTTAGTAGCTCTGTAGGTTATTTGCTCCCGTCACCCTTTCTCAGCAAAAATGTTCCTCACCCTCCCCAGTAACTTATCCATGGACATTTATCCTGAAAACAAACTTTCCGATTACATGGTGCACTTGCCAAAAGAAATTAACTTGTCCGGATCGTGGGAGTTGAGTCTGCCCGAGATTTTGTATCCCAACAGCTGGTACAACATTGACACCAACAAATGTTACATTTTCTATCTACGGGGTGCTGTGCAATTTTTTGCAGTGCTACCAGCAGGCCACTATCAACAACCCCAATACGTTGTGCGTCAGATACTTCACGAAATGAAACGAATGTTTCAAGCTAGAAACAAAACGTTGGTCAGCAAAGGAGTTTTGACGAAACCAATCGATTTTTTCTTTGATCTCACCTACAATCCTCAAACGCAACGTACCACGGTATCCATTCAGCACAAAAACGGAGCACCTACAGTGGAACGCGAAGGTAGCATGCAACCGGATGTGACGGTGACTTTTTCCGATCAGTTGGCTTTTCTCTTGGGCTTTGAAAAGAAGTATTATACAGAAATCGGAGAGTATACTTCTGAAACCGTTGCCAACGTAGACACCGTGAATGCCATCTATGTCTATTGCGACGTTATCGAACACAGAACAGTGGGTCACACGCTCGCACCCTTGCTTACTGTCCTTCCGGTAACAGGGAAGTCGGGTGCTTATGTCTCCAAAAGATACGACAAAATACAATACCATCCTGTCTTGAAGAAAAATTTTAGCGATATTCACATCTCGCTTCGCAACGATCAAGCAAAACGAATTCGTTTTCGCAAGGGAAAAGTGATTGTGACTTTGCATTTACGACCGAGAAAACTAAATTCGTTATAAAAAACAGATACAAAGGAAAATGGGCTTATTGTAAGAAATCAACGGTAGCAGAAACATGCGTGTCAAATATTGTTGTGATGCAAAGGCTTACGAAAACTATTATTTGTCTCAAGTCGGTCATGGAATGGCTTATTTTGCGGGGGCACGAGTGCAACAAGGTTATGGACTAGGTAATCTGTTTAGCTCCATTGCCAAAAGTGTTCTTCCTTTTGTCAAAAAAGGTGCCAAAACCCTGGGAAAACAAGTTTTACAAAGCAGTGTCGAGTTTGCTTCCGATGTCTTACACGGTAAAAACGCCAAACAAGCTGCCATCGATCAAGCAAGAGCTGCCGGTTCCAATCTCTTACAAGCGGCTCAACAAAAAATAGGAAAGCGAAAAGCAGCACCGAGAAAAGTACAAAAGAAGAAACGCAAGAGACATCATGACATTTTCTCGTAAACCATGGCGACGTTAGTACACCCCAGTTCGGCAGAATCCACCACCTCTCAACTGGATTTGTTTTCGGTGCCACCAAGTCAAACTAGTTTGGAGGAAGGAAGTTTCACCGAATACCATCCTGTATTTGTATTGACCTCCACAGGTCCTATTGAATTTACAATTAGTGCTGAAAACTCCAACTACATTGATCTTGCCAATAGCTTTCTTTATGTGCGTGCAAGCGTAACTACTGCAGCCGGAGCTGATTTGGCAAAGAATGTGGAAATTGCACCTGAATGTAATTTTTTACATACACTATGGACACAAGTGGATGTTTATTTGAACAATTCGCTCGTGACACAATCCAACAACAATTACCCTTATCGAGCTTATATTGAAAACTTGCTTAGTTTTGGACAAGATGCAAAAAATTCCCAACTTTCTGCTCTGTTGTGGCACCGCAACACGTCAGAACATTTCGATACTCGTGGAGCTACTAACCTAGGTTATACCAAACGAAAAGCTTTGGCTGCAGAAAGCAAAGAAATGAATATGATGGGGAAATTGCATCTTGATTTGTTTTTTCAAAATCGATATTTGTTGAATGGTGTCGAAGTACGTTTGCGATTGATTCGTTCCAACGATCTTTTTTGCTTGCATGGAAACGCAAACCAAGCAGATAACAAAGTGTCTTTGAAAGAAGTGACCTTGTTTGTTTGCAAAGTAAAACCCAATCCCGCCATACAGCTTGCTCATGTCAAAGCCTTGCAACACGGCACTGCAAAATACCCGCTTCGACGTGTGGAAGTCAAGAGCTTTACTGTGCCGACCGGGAATCGAAGCATCACCAAAGAAAATTTATTTTGGGCTCAATTCCCCACACGAATGGTGGTCGGTGTAGTGGATAATGACGCTTACAACGGTGTCATCACCAAATCTCCTTTTAATTTGAAACACAACAGCATCAATTTCATGACGATTTACCGTGACGGAGTTCAAATCCCTTCCAAACCACTGCAACCAGATTTCACCAACGATCGTTTTGTTCGAAGTTACGTTCGTTTGTTTACGCAAACGGGTCAATATTATCGTGACACAGGAAACGCTATTTCGCGAGAACAGTACAAAGACGGTTGTGCTTTGTTTGCTTTTGATCTCACACCCCAAATGGATTCCAGTGCGGTTGGTTTTGAATTGATAAAGCATGGCAACATACGCATCGAAATTCATTTTGCTATTGCTACTGCACGTACTCTTACAGTCATTGTGTTTTCCGAACACGACAACCTGCTGGAGATTGATCAAGACAGAAACGTTGCTTTTGACTATACAGCATGAACACGTTGCAAATCGAACGTTTGCTCAAGAAGGATTTGAAAAGCAAAACCATCTTTAAAAAAATCTGTGCTTTGGATCAGTTGGAAAAACCTACTTTTCCGTCTGCTTACGTCATCAACTCGGACCCGAGTAGTAAACCTGGAAAACATTGGGTTGCGGTTTATTTCGACAAACGCGGACGAGGAGAATACTTTGATAGTTATGGACTACCCCCTACCTTGGTCGGTCTCGACTCTTACCTGGATGCCTACTCCTTATCGGGATGGATTTACAATCGCAAAACCTTACAAGCGTACTTTTCCATTTTTTGTGGTCATTATTGTGTCTATTTTTATTTTATTTTGTTGTCGTGGTGTACCTTTGCATGCTATTGTATCTGATTTTACGTCAAACCTAGCTGAAAACGATCGCTCTATTTCTCGCTTTATTTGTAATGTATCACAACATTGATTGTACAAATATCATTTATTAAATACAAAAAAATCAAAATTTCTTTGGGTTAAAAGGTAGGGTTTTGTTGATAAAACTTGAGATTAAGAGCTAGCAACATAGTAAACTGATTCTTTTGAAAGACGGTTACTTAAGGTCATGCTACCATTCAGAACAGGAAACGACGCGGTTTCAGAAAATACGTCGTAACTGTTTAGAACTTAAAATCGTTTTCAATAAATCTTACAGCTGCATATCACTAAGAATAAAAATAATTTTGAAGCTAAATTGATTTAAAATGTATAGTAAATGAATGGTCTACTAGAAAGTAAAATGAATGGTCTACTGCTGTAAACACTAGAAAATGAAAATATACAAAAATCAATAAAACCGTTTTCAATAAATCTTAGAGCTGCATAACACTAAGACTAAAAATAATTTTGAAGCTAAATCGACTTAAAACACATACACCCTAGAAAATGAATGGTGTTATAAACACTAGAAAGTAAAAATGAATGGTCTACAGCAACAATCAAATTTGTTTAAAGAAAAATTCAACAGAGGTATAGCAAAAACCAAACTTATTTAGAAAAATTGAATATAGTTATAAAAATTCAAGATTTTCAAGAAAAAATTCAACAAGGGTGTAACAAAAATCAAGGTTATCAAGAAAAAAATTAAACCTAGATATAAGAAAATCAAGATCGCCGAGAAAAAAATTGAAGATTGTTATAAAAATTAAGTTTTTCAAGAAAAAATTAAACAAAGTTATGGCAAAAATAGAGGTTGCTAAGAAAAAAATTAAAGGTAGTTATTACAAAAAATAAGGCTTTCAAGAAAAAAATTAAACAAAGGTGTGACAAAAATCAAGGTTGCCAAAAAAATTAAACAAAGTTATAACAAAAATCAAGGTTGACAAAGAGAAATTGAACAAAGGTATCTAAAATTCAAGGCTGTCAAGAAAAATTGAGTTTAGGTACGACAAAAATTAAGGTTTTCAAGAAAAAAATTAAATAAAGGTCTAACAAAAATTAACGCTTAAACGTGCACCAATATTGCCTTTGAGATTAAAGAAAAAAAATATATATATTAAATCGCTTTTTTGGACTTAGAGTTTACTTAAGGTCAAATCGATACGATTCAGAACAGGAAATGACGCGGCTTCACGAAATACGTCGTAACTGTCTAGAACTTAAAATCGTTTTCAATAGAACTTATTAATCTTATTTTTTCTTTTAAAACTTATTATTAATATTAATTTGAAACTAAATTGATTTGAAACATACGAGTATAAACATTAAAAAGATAGGGTTTCGACTTTTTGTTGGTTCATGGAGTCTAGGGTTCGGAACCGTAAGCGGGATGATGACGTCAGCGCTCCACCGCGCTCCGCCGAGGGCTTCGCTGATGACGTCACAATTGACGCCAAATGACGCATTGTCCACTACTAAAGTCAATTATATAAAAAAAATTTTTCGAAAAGTTCAAAAGTAAAAATAATTTTTTGGTAAAACCACGGCGTAAATTTTGCAATTACTTAAAAAAATACGAAATATTATGTACTTAAAAAAATACAAAAAAAATGCGAAATACGAAAATATACGATATATAGTTGCAAAAGTTTTACTAAAAAATACAGCATTATAAAAAAACGTCCTTATATGCACTCTCTCTTTGAACCATATATAAAAAGAAAAAAAGATTAAGAAAATGTTCAACGAAATATTTTTCATGGAGTTTTAAAAGTTATTTGTTATTATACTTGCATCAAATTTCAGAAATATTACTCGTTTCATTGACCGAAAAAGCTCCAGTCGCACAACTCGTAGCACTGCTCGAGGGCAAAAATTCAGCCACTTTGGTCTGATTTTTTACAACAATAATGACCGTGGCAAAGATCGCTGTCCTGCGAATCCATTTTTTTAGCGTCGAAATTAAAATCACAAAAATTACTTTCTACTTTTACATGAAATTGTCAGGGCGTCATAAAAATCTAACTATTATTCTCATAAAAAGGTTTGCATTCTTTTATGGTTAATAAAGTTGCTGGACACTTACCAACATATTTAACGGACTGTAAGCTGGTAACCAATGCTAAAAGAGTTTTTTTGACATTTGTTTCACTTATTAGCGAAGATGATTGCCTAAAAATTTTAATGATAATTTCAGTTAAAAAAGTTAAATATTTTTGACAAAGTTTATTTAAAACTAAAAGTTTTTTGTATTTAAAAAAAATCTATATCTTTTTATTGGGACTGTAAAATATATCTGTAAATTGCAATATTAGCAAGTTTTGTTCAATGATATTGTCTTTTTGATTTTTTTTCAGAATAAGCATTAGTTCAGCAATACTTCATTGAAAAAAGTTGTTTCTATCAGTATTATGTGTTCTTAGATTTTGTGTAAAGTTTTTATAACATATCATAACGCCTTCAATATTATAACATTTCGTAATGATCTCAAATACTGAGTAAAGATGAAAAGTTGTTAATAAAAACAATCAAAGCTTGTGTTCCAGCGCCAGACGGGCCCGCCAAGTTGTCCAGGCGCGGTCGCCTTATCAAACTGCCGCTTCGCTACCGCAAATGATTTCAAACAATTCGTTGTTGATCTCCTTCGTTTTGCCGCCTTCGTTCTCACTCCTTCGTTCTCTCTCTCTCTCTCTCTCTGTCTCTTTCTTACTTAAATTTCGTTCTCGCTTGAGCTACTCCGGTCATTTGATTTCTTTCTTCGTTAGCATTTGAAAACAGTTTAGTGACGTAATAATCCATTGCCTTCTGACTCATTCGTTTTTTAAACGTGGTCGTTTAGCTTAGCTAGCTTAGAATTAGGTCAGCTTTTTTAAACTCGTTTATATTAATATGTTAATTCAGTTAGAATAGGGTTAGGGCTTTTGTGATAATTAACTTGTTTGCAATAATTATGTTTAACAATTAATTTTTTATTGTTTTATTTGTTTCATTCTATTTGAATAAGTTGTTAATCTCTATTTGAATAAGATTGCTGAACTCTATTTGACAATTTTGATTAAATTCTATTGGAATAAAATTGGGATAGTTTAAGTGGCATAAATGATGTTTTTATTTGTTTCTATTTGAAGAAGGAAGTTTAACACCGCGCTAAGGGTTTCTGTGCCCCGAAATCGGCTATTTCTGTGCCGCACAGAAATAGCTTGAGAATACAACAATTTTTGATCTATTTTAGATTATATACCTGGACAATTTTAAGATTTTTTGGTTAGTACACCGGAATGAATGCTTGTTTAAACTTAATTGATGTTTTACTTCAACTTTTAGTCAACTTAACTGTTCTTTTTTTTGCTGTATTATTAATGCAAATTTTGAAACTTAATTTCCTCAAAATTCAATTTTTCAATATTTATTTTGTATCTTCTTTGTCAATTCTCAACCAAATTGCTTGAAACTTTATCATATTGTTGATTTTTAGAGGTTTGTTAGTTTTATAGCTAGTTTTTAATTAATATCAAAAATATTATTTTTTCTTTGTTAAAATAGTCGAAAAATTAAAATCCACAATTTTTTAGCAGTAAATAAAAATTAACCAAAAAAATTATCATAGTTATCAAAATGCTGTATGGCTTTAAAATATTCCAATTGATAAACTTAATCATTTTGGAGTTTATTCAATTTTTGGTATATCAAATTTTTACTTTTAATTTACAGTGTAATTTTTTTGGCTTATTGCAAATATAACAAATTTACAACTTGTATACAGAAAACCTATGCGTCTCAAAACAAACGCAACCAAAAAACGAAGAAGACTTTTGATTATGAAGGAGAGGATACTGCCTGCACTATAGCTTTGAAAGATGCTTGTAAATCTTTTCGTATTGGAACTTACCTTCTAATCATTGATACCTTAATTGCAGAAGTAAGACGAATATTTGTATACTGCATATTGCAACAGAATTTTAAGTTTTTGCTGAATCTGAACACTTATGCTATCACTGATATAGAAAACGTTGCAAGAAAGTTGTTGAAAGTATATCCAGGGATTTGGATAGCGACTTTCCTTCAGAAGTTGTGCACTTCGCTTTTCATTTACGTTCATCTCCTGATCTTGGTTGGAAGACAAATACTGCGAAAGCACAGCTGTCATATTTGAAAAAGAACTGCTTATCCCTACTAGGACTGGGGGAGGCTGAAACTACCCGCGGTGTTAAAATGCTGTGTGCTGCTCAAAAACTACTTGCACGAATTTCTTCAAATTTTATGACTTTTCCTGATTTTTATTCATCTAAAAGTTGGTGCAATTTTTGAAAAAATCGATCAAGTAACTTTGGAGTTATTAATAGTTTGTTGACACCTAGTCACTAGTTTTTTGACTATTTCATAAAACGTGAGAAAAAAGCAGCCAAAAGCAAGAAAAAGGCGAATTGTAATCTGTTTATCAAACAACTGATACTGAATCGTTCATTAACTATGTTTACTCAAGCACTTTACGAGCAATAAAACGCTTTCAATCTCACTTTCCAAGGGAAGTTGTTTATGTAGAAAAAGAAGTAATTGTAGATTTACATTTTTTTTTGTATAAAATCCCAATCACTTGATTTGGCTTTATTATAAAAATTATTTCTTTATAATAACTATATGGCTATTGGAACGGAATATTACTACCATCGGAACTATTCAAGCTAAACGCAAAAAAATATCAAATGAAATAAAGCAAGTGTGTAATAGAGATATTGGTCTCTAAAAAGTTTTTTGGAACGAACCTGAAAAAAATATCAACTTCAATTATTTTTTTGTAAACTCTAAAACCACAGGAAAGCGAAATATTGCATCTTATCAACAATGCATCCAATTTTTTAAATTTCAAAAAATTAAAAAAAGAAATCCGCTTTAAACAAGTTATGTGATTATACCAAAGGAGGTACAGATATTGTAGACCAAAAAAATTACTTTCTATTCGAGTAAAACGAAGTCTCGAAAATGGACCACAATTGCATTTTCGTATTTGCTTGATATTTGTTGCATAAATGCATCAAGCGTATTAGCAATGAATAAACACGCGGAGCCGCGCAAACAGAATGTTTGAAGTTGGCTTTAGTCTTGTTTTGAAATTAGTTTTTCATCCAAGGTAAGGTCTAACCCAATGTTTCTCAACCTTTTTCCGATTGCGGCACATTTTTGTAATTTTTCAAAAATCGCGGCACCTTTAGACTATTTTTATTAAATTTTGTTTCCAAAATCAGGTGATCACTAAAAAAAAGTTTTTCACCCAGTATTGGGCTCAGATGTCTAGCTTTTATCCCTAAAATCAGATATATTCTAAAAATACTGTTGCTCTGGTTGCGGCATAAGATTGGTATCTTTCGCCGCGCACTTTAGCTAGGAGCCTTAATTTCCGCCCCTAAAATTATGTGATCTCTAAAAGAAAAGCTTTTCACCTGCATTCACGGTCTCTCTAGTGAATTTCCTTTCTTAAATCAGTTCTTTCTAAATAAAAACAGTCTTCGCTCCGAGTATTACATATTTCTCGTGTAAAAAGGGCAATATTTGACGTCCCTAGCTAATTTTTTCCGAAATCTTTCGCGGCACATAGGATGAGAAACACAAATATATGTAGTAATATTGAAGCTGATAATTCAAAATAACATTACAACACTCAACCGTTTTCCTGGACTAGTGAATAATGTGCAATAGCTTGCAGCACCCTAGCAAAATGCAAATGGCACTCTAGGATGCCGCGGCACCCCGTTTGAGAACCACTGGTCTAACCAGTGAAATTCTACAATAAAGTTGATAAAGCAAAATGTCATGAAACCAAGTATTTATACCGCTTTGTTATTGATATTTGCTTCTCAATCAGAAAAAAACGTCGGTGTGAAATATGTATATCAGAAATATTAGGTCCGGAATAAAAAAAAAAAAAGGCATTAAAATGGCCCTTCCGATCTTTTGCTCAGCCTGGTGATAGTTTTCAAAAATTCACATAAACAAACTCAAAAAATATTCAAACAAATATATTGAGCTGTTCTTAAGTGCAATATTATTCTATGATTGTACTGGTGTTTTTGTTTTTCATACAACAATGAATTTCGGATTATCAATTGAATAATTTCTATCACAAAAAAAATATCGGTTTCATAAGTTTTGAACAAAGTTACGTTACTCGTCACCGTTGAAATATAAGTTGATGGTAATTAAATTACATTTTTAAAACATTTTAATTTTTTGTAACTCTTGTGAAAACTAGACCTAACTAATTTAACAAGTCGTACAATAATTAAAAATTAAACAATTACGTCAGAAAACGTTAGCAAAATTTTAATAAACAAATATTTTATTAATGAATTAGCGTACTTAACCAAAAGAAAAAAACATTTGAAACAAAAAAGGATTTCTGCAAAATTAAAAAAATCGATGTGATCAAAAGCAATCACCTCTAAACAAATTATTCAAGTCGAAATATTCTTTTATAGTGAAAAAAAATTAAGATGAGTTCCTGCGATGTGGAACTACAAACACAATTTTTTTGTGTAATAATTTGCTTTCTTTTTAGGTTCTAAAATTTTTTGCCTAAATGTTCACAAAAGAGTGTGAATTTAAAAAATTATTTGATCAATAGCAAAGATCGAAGCGCTGTAAACGCTAATAAAACCAGCTTTTAGCAGATTTGCTTGTGTAGAATTTCTTTCTCTGTAAACAGTAATAATCTTGCCAAATGGATTTCAGCTGTCAGCATTCTTATTTCTAATTTTACGGATTAATGACGTTCGACAAACAGCCGAAGTCGTTCTTCTTCTTTCGGCTTCTCCCTACTCGGGGTCGCCACAGCGCGATAGTAATCTCCATTTCACTCGGTCTACTTCATCTCCTTCCCTAGCTCCAACCCTTTCCATGTCTTCTCTCACCAAATCCATCCACCTTCTCCTTGGCCTTCCTCTTTTCCTTCTGCCTGGCACTGCCATCTCCATCATCCTTTTCCCCACGTAGTCTTCTTCTCTCCTTTTTACATGTCCATACCAACGTAGCCTCACATTCCGAAGTTTTTCTCCCAGCTTTGCAATTTTTGCAGTCCCTCTCACATATTCATTTCTTATCTTGTCCTTTCTTGTCACTCCCAGTGCCCATCTCACCATTTTCAACTCTGCAATTTCCATTTTTCCCATTTGCCGTTCAGTCACTGCCACCGTTTCCATTCCATAAAGCATGGCTGGTCTAACAACACTCTTGTATATTTTACCCTTAACCTTTGCTGATAGCTTCCTGTCGCACAGAACTCCAGATACCTTCCTCCAACTCATCCATCCTGCTTGGATCCTTCTCCTTACTTCTTCTTCACATCTTCCATCATTACTAACTGTTGACCCCAGGTATTTGAAGTTTTTGGCTTTCTTTACCTTTTCTTCTTGCAACTTCAACTCTTCTCCATCATCCACACCCCCAACCCTCATATATTCTGTCTTGCTCCGGCTCACTTTCAGGCCTCTTCTCTCCAGTGCATTTCTCCAAATCTCCAGGTCCTCCTCTAGCTCCCTATGATTTTGTCTACACAGAAACTATGTCATCTGCAAACAGCATATCCCATGGTGCGTCCTTCCTGATGTTCTCCGTCAGCCTGTCCATAATGACGACAAAAAGAAATGGGCTGAGTGCTGAACCTTGGTGGAGTCCAACACCTACCTTAAATTCTTCAGTCAACCCTGCTGCACTTCTCACAGTTGTTGTCGCTCCGTCGTACATATCCTGGATAATCCTTATGTAGCACTCTGATGTTTCAGCTAACCGCAAGCATTCCCACATTTCTTCTCTGGGTACCCTGTCGTATGCTTTCTCCAGGTCAATAAAGGCACAGTGCACTGCCTTCTGCCCTTCAGTCCATTTTTCCAACAGCATCCTTAGACAAAAGATTGCATCGGTGGTACTCCTTCCTGGCATGAACCCAAATTGTTGCTCATCGTTAATTCTCTCAAATCGCTCTCTCGTTTTCAGCAAATTTACGAAAAATGACTACCCTTTGAAAACTTGCTTTTTCAATCCCAAATGATGTTTAAATGCAACATTTAAGTATCTATATTAAAGAGTATAAAATTCCTTTCTTTGTAAAGTTGAATGACAATTCTAGCGCTAGTAATTGTTGAGATATAAGCAAGCAAAGACTGCGGACAGTTTCAGCCCCCTCCCCCTGTCGTACAAAGTTTCCAAAAAGCCCAGTCTGAATAGGGTTAAATGAAACTTTTCCAAATGGGGCTATTATTTTTTGTATACGTATATCTGACCTTGCCTTTTGTATATACAGAAGATGAACGTTTTTTTTCGGCATTGAAAAGAGTGAAAAACTACCTGCGCTTTTCCCTGACGCAGGATCACGTCTGTGATTTCTGTATTATGGCCATTGAAAAAAGTTTCACAAAATCTATGAGCTTTGAGTATATTACACTGGTCTGCATCAATTTTGCTGAATTCCAAACAAAAATTGTTTTTAGATAATTTGATAATGCTGATTCCAAAAATGGAATCAGTTTTTGCCTATCACGTCACGTTTTGTCGCAAAATAAAAAAAAATATTGCAAATAATACTTTTTAAAGGCATTTTACAGATTGTGGTCACAAACAATTTCATTGTTTGTTGCATTTAAGAATCAAACTTTTTTATCGTATACATTTATCTTATATCTTATACACTTATAACTTTCAGCCTAAAATTAAAAATAAGCTACACTGCTATGATCTTCAAGATTTTTAAATGGTTTCGTGCTTTTCACTGTATTATGGGGAAGAGAGTTTATCCTTTTACTACCCCAGGCTTCTACCCGTTTTTAGCAGTGTTATAAAAAATGTTTTTGCAGTGTTATAAAACTAAAATAAACGATTGTTAGTATACATATTTTAATCTAGTTTTTAAATGAACAAATTTCTGGGTTCAAATTGATTTTTAAAATACAGTACTTTAATGTAAACAGTGTAGAAAGAAAGTCAATTTAGTTGCATCATTGCAGCATTTTTAAAAACTTACAAAGTAATCACGAGAAGTTTAGAGTAGCAATTTTGCCATATAAAGTTTGCTTTTACAAATATTTCGCTTCGTGAATAAATGTGTAATAAGCCTATTAACGGCCCAGATGGTAGGTGCTTTCACGCAGCCTGGGCCGTGAGTAAGTCTGTTCATTAATTTAAAATGACAGACCGAAATCGAACCTACCAAAACGGAAGGGTATCCACCCATTCCGATGTTCAGTGTGGGTCTGCTAATCGGCAAACGTCCTTTTCAGGACGGGGCAATGTTAGGATAAAACTGCCCTTTTCAGGGCACATTGCCAACAAGTTCCGAAGACCCACTATTCTTCACCTGAACATCAAAGGCCTCACTGCAAGCAAGATGAACGTTCTTCATCATCTCGCTATGCAGTCTGAGGCACTCGTCACCCTACTGCAGGAGACCCACTGCACTGATGCAGAGAAGTTGGTACTTCCAAACTACCAACTAGCTGGGTCTTCTTTAAGCAGGAAGCATGGCCTTGCCACGTTTGTCCACGAGCGACTGAGATACATGCTTTTGGACCAATCTCCACCAACATCATTGATCGAGTGGTTGTGTGTAGACGTTGATGGCTATAAAATAGTCAACGTCTACAAACCACCGCCAACGCGATTGCGAAGCCTGGATCTTCCAGTGTTTCCTCACCCCTGTTTTTACGCTGGCGATTTTAACTGTCGCCATGCTGACTGGGGTTACAACGACAACAGTCCGGACAGTGAGTGCTTGGCTGGCTGGGCAAGTATTAATTGTCTTGCCTCCTATATAATGCCAAGGACGCTGCTAGTTTTTATTCTGGCCGCTGGAATACTGGCACTAATCCGGATCTAGCTTTCGCCACCGTAGGTCCAAACAGTCGCTTACCGGATAGACGTGTCCTTGACAAGTTCCACAGGTCACAACATCGACCTTCGCTTATTACACCACCAAGGTTTGCTATGGCAGTGCCAAGCATGCCTGTTAAGCGATGGAACTTCTGCAAGACCAAATGGAGTCACTACATTGCTTTGACGAATAAATTCGCAAAGACTTTGTTGCCGCCTGATTTACTTGATGTGGATGAGGCTTACCAGGACTTCTGTAACACCATTAAGAAAGCAGCCAAGAAGACTATCCCACGCGGGTATCGAAATAACTATATTCCGTGTTGGGATGCAGAGTGTGAATCCCTCTATAAAACCTTTCTGCAATCTTCTCAGGGAGACGACTCAAGTTTGGCTGCTACAGCTCTGATTGCCAAGCTTGACAGAAAGCGGAGGGATTGATGGTCCGAGGCAGTTCGGAGCATTGACTTCTCACACTCTAGTCGAAAAGCGTGGAGTATTTTGAACAACCTTACTGGTAGGTCACAACACTCTCCTCGTCATTGTCCCGTTTCAGCCGATGCTATTGCATCTCAGCTGGTTAGAAATGGGAAATACGAGGCTGTTGATCGCAAGTCATCTCGACTTGTCTCCCAAGAAGTGTCTGACCTTTGGAGGGCCACAACACCAGACACAGTAAATATCTCTGACAGTTTTTTACAGAGAGAATTTACTGCTGCCCTTCAACATTTAAAACCAGGTAAAGCTCCGGGATCTCATTCCATCTGCACCGAGCTTATACTCCATGCCGGAGCTGCTTTGAAGTCCTGGTTACGTGACTTCATTTCTTCCTGTTTGCGCCGACTCAAAATTCCCAAGATCTGGAGAAGAGCGCTTGTGGTCGCGATCCCCAAACCAGGAAAGCCCGTGGGGGATGCAAAGAGTTATCGACCGATATCTCTGCTCTGTGTCCCCTAAAAGATCCTCGAGAGGCTTATCTACGCCCGCGTTGAACCATTAATTGATCCACTGCTCCCTAAAGAGCAGCCTGGGTCCCGACGCGGGAAGTCAACCGTAGATCAAGTTGTTCTGCTAACCCAGAACATCGAGAATTTTTTTGAGGCTAAAAAGAATGCGGTGCCGTATTTATCGATCTGACAGCTGCTTATGACACTGTCTGGCACCGTGGCCTTACCTGCAAGCTACTGAGACTACTTCCGGATAAGCACATGGTCAAAATGATCATGGAACTTTCCGAAATCGAAGTTTCACCCTTACCACCGGTGACAGCAAGCAAAGCAGTCTACGCCGTCTTAAAAACGGCGTTCCTCAGGGATCGGTCTTGGCTCCCCTCCTATTTAACATCTATACGTACGATCTTCCTTCCACGATTTCCAGAAAGTTTGCTTATGCTGATGATCTAGCATTGTTGCATTTTTCTGGAAACTGGAAGGACTTGGAGGGAACTTTAAGTCAAGACATGTCCACACTGTCAGCGTATCTCCAGACTTGGAGGTTGAAGCTCAGTCACACTAAGACGGTGACGGCAGCGTTTCACTTAAATAACCGAGAGGCCAAACGTGAGCTAAAGGTCTACAACAACGGTAGACTTTTACCGTTCTGTCCAACTCCTACTTACCTTGGGGTAAAACTGGACAGATCGCTCACGTTTCGTCACCATTTAGTGGCATTACGCAAAAAACTATCCTCGCGCGTCACACTGCTGAGGCGACTCGTGGGCTCGGGATGGGGTGCTGGTGCTAAAACACTACGCATAGCCACCTTATCTCTAGTCTACTCAACAGCTGAGTACTATGCGCCAGTCTGGTGTCGCAGTGCTCACACTCGCCTCGTTGACAGTGTCTTGAATGACGCCTTGCGCATAGTTACTGGATGCCTGCGTCCCACTCCAACGGACCACCTACCTGTACTCTCAGGCATCCAGCCAGCTGAGCTTCGCCGAATGGGAGCGACACTCTCCTTGGCTTACCGTGGATCTCTGGACCCCGATCATATCTTGCATGGTCTATTAAGTGTGTCCTCAGATACTCGCCAAGTAAGACTAAGATCCAGACGCCCGTTTGTGCCAGGTGCGCGGAATCTCTTGGACAACCTTGCCCGACTTGGCATCCGCGCCTCTGAATGGACAAATCACAAATGGAACGCGGAGTACTGTGAAAATGCTTCCAGGCTTCGTGCTTTTGTGCCCGGGGGTGCCAGGCCTGTTGGGATGGGCTTACCCCGAGCAACTTGGGTTAAGCTCAACCGCCTGCGGACTGGTGTGGGGCGATTCCATTCGTCCATGCACAAATAGGGTCTCGCTCCTTCACCGAATTGCGAGTGTGGCGCCTCTAAGCAAACCGCAGACTATGTACTAACAGCGTGCCCTATATATCGGGCACCACATGGAGCACGAGGTCTGACGGTTTTGGATGACGAAACTCGATGCTGGCTTAATGACATCACTGCCAGCATCTGATCCAGGCAGTGCAGCAGTCTGGGGTAGTAAAAGGATAAACCCTCAGACCCAGTCCTGTTTGTATCTGGCCTGGAGTGGATACCCTTCAAACGACGACGACGACGACGAGCCTATTAACCTTTTTCTTACCATTGTTCCACATAGGGAACAAATTTTTCAAAGCTGTTTTAACACCCTTACTATTACTTATAGATAGTGTAATGTTGTTTGTGTGCTGTTAAGGAGTTGTTGTGCCATATTGACCGACTTATTGAAAAATACTTTGCGCATATGAATATTTGTGTGATAGCCATTTTTATGAAAATTGCGTTTACGGTGGAAGGCATACTTACGAATCTATAAAAACCTTAGTCGTATTCAAAATGCTTCTAGCGTGCTATCATATTTAGTAGGCACTTTCGATCACATCCCAATGTAAAAGGCAATCCAAAATATACATATTAGGTAGGGTAAAATTTACCTGAAAAAAATTTTTCCCTTTATGGAACAATGGCGGTTTCCAGACACAATTTTCTGATTTTCAATAGCAATATCTTGAAATACATCGCCTTTGTTTTACATTGGGAAAGTAGCAGTTTTCATAAAAAACTATCCAGCTATGATTTCAATGCAGTCAACCGAGATTTTATTTGTTTTAGGATTAAGTTCATTGTTCTATTTTTGTGATATCACAGAGCAGATTATCGAAAAGTAATGCGACGGTGTTGCTTTATTTTTGAATTCTCAGCGAGCAAAAAATACGTTTATCAACATTTGTTTCAAGTACAGTAGCAGCAGCAAAGTTTAGAAAATTGCGTCAAACATGGATACTAGAGCTTTTTACAGTGCAAGAAAGGTAAACCATGTATAAGCGTTGGCAGAAGTCAACGAAACTATGGAAAATGCAAAAAACGTAGTCATCTTGGATCTAGGCGTCGATCTCATGGATCGCTTGTTGGAAGCTTACCACTCAACAATACGTGGTAAAAAATAGTACTGGCCACTTTTTGTCAATCTTCTCAATACTACGGTTGTCGCTGCATGGAAGATGCACTGTCAGATTGGAGATAAAAAAATAACCCACATCGATTTTAGAAGGCAAGTGACTCTGTGCCTACTCAAAGTTCAACAACACTGTGAAATAGAAAGTAATTTTGCTGTTGAATTACAATTAGATGTACGCTTCGATGGAGTAAACCACTTCCTTGGATCTGCAACAACCCAAGGTCGATGTAAAGTGTGCAAAAAAACATACTAGAAATATATGCACAAAATGCAACATTTGTCTCCATGGGGAGCGTGGCAAGACTTGTTTCAAAACTTATCATACTCGTGTTAATGCGTAAACACAAATAAAACATGCTTTTCCCACAACTTGAGTGTTTCTGTAACCTTTAACGAAAAAACGTAGTTCTAAGTTAATACAGAAATAGACATTAAAAGGGGAAAAACTTGTAAAGTAAACTGCCAATGTTCCACAAAAGGAACATGATTTAACTTCCTGTAAAAACTTGTTACAAACATAAAACTTTGCGAAATAGTTATTTATTACAACAATGGCAAAATACGTAAAATTTATAAAAATTCGACTAGCGAAACTATAAGCGGTAAAATAAAGGTTCAACTACATGTAGGACAAGGAAATGTGTTACAAAGGATAGCTTCATAGTGAGATCCGCCACAATCTCTAATTTGTCCAGTTGAGCAATTTCTTGTTTTTATTCTGACTCCTTCTCCACATGATGCGCTGCACTCCGTCCATCCGCCCCAATTACTCCATGAAGGAGCTGTATCTAGGTAACGTTATATGTTTACAAACGTATCATGTTTTAGCAGTGTTATAAAACTGAAATAAACGATTGTTATTATAACTATTTTAATCTAGTTTTTAAATGAACAAATTTCTGGGTTCAAATTGATTCTTAAAATACTTTAATGTAAACAGTGTAGAAAGAAAGTCAATTTAGTTGCATCATTGCAGCATTTTTAAAAACTTACAAAGTAATCACGGGATGCTTAGAGTAGCAATTTTGCCATATAAAGTTTGCTTTTACAAATATTTCGCTTCGTGAATAAATGTGTAATGAGCCTATTAAACTACCTGTAGGACAAGGAAATGTGTTACAAAGGATAGCTTCATAGTGAGATCCGCCACAATCTCTAATTTGTCCAGTTGAGCAATTTCTTGTTTTTATTCTGACTCCTTCTCCACATGATGCGCTGCACTCCGTCCATCCGCCCCAATTACTCCATGAAGGAGCTGTATCTAGGAAACGTTATATGTTTACAAACGTATCATGTTTTAGCAGTGTTATAAAACTGAAATAAACGATTGTTATTATACATATTTTAATCTAGTTTTTAAATGAACAAATTTCTGGGTTCAAATTGATTCTTAAAATACTTTAATGTAAACAGTGTAGAAAGAAAGTCAATTTAGTTGCATCATTGCAGCATTTTTAAAAACTTACAAAGTAATCACGGGATGTTTAGAGTAGCAATTTTGCCATATAAAGTTTGCTTTTACAAATATTTCGCTTCGTGAATAAATGTGTAATGAGCCTATTAAACTACCTGTAGGACAAGGAAATGTGTTACAAAGGATAGCTTCATAGTGAGATCCGCCACAATCTCTAATTTGTCCAGTTGAGCAATTTCTTGTTTTTATTCTGACTCCTTCTCCACATGATGCGCTGCACTCCGTCCATCCGCCCCAATTACTCCATGAAGGAGCTGTATCTAGGAAACGTTATATGTTTACAAACGTATCATGTTTTAGCAGTGTTATAAAACTGAAATAAACGATTGTTATTATACATATTTTAATCTAGTTTTTAAATGAACAAATTTCTGGGTTCAAATTGATTCTTAAAATACTTTAATGTAAACAGTGTAGAAAGAAAGTCAATTTAGTTGCATCATTGCAGCATTTTTAAAAACTTACAAAGTAATCACGGGATGCTTAGAGTAGCAATTTTGCCATATAAAGTTTGCTTTTACAAATATTTCGCTTCGTGAATAAATGTGTAATGAGCCTATTAAACTACCTGTAGGACAAGGAAATGTGTTACAAAGGATAGCTTCATAGTGAGATCCGCCACAATCTCTAATTTGTCCAGTTGAGCAATTTCTTGTTTTTATTCTGACTCCTTCTCCACATGATGCGCTGCACTCCGTCCATCCGCCCCAATTACTCCATGAAGGAGCTGTATCTAGGGAACGTTATATGTTTACAAACGTATCATGTTTTAGCAGTGTTATAAAACTGAAATAAACGATTGTTATTATAACTATTTTAATCTAGTTTTTAAATGAACAAATTTCTGGGTTCAAATTGATTTTTAAAATACTTTAATGTAAACAGTGTAGAAAGAAAGTCAATTTAGTTACATTATTGCAGCATTTTTAAAAACTTACAAAGTAATCACGGGATGTTTAGAGTAGCAATTTTGCCATATAAAGTTTGCTTTTACAAATATTTCGCTTCGTGAATAAATGTATAATGAGCCTATTAAACTACCTGTAGGACAAGGAAATGTGTTACAAAGGATAGCTTCATAGTGAGATCCGCCACAATCTCTAATTTGTCCAGTTGAGCAATTTCTTGTTTTTATTCTGACTCCTTCTCCACATGATGCGCTGCACTCCGTCCATCCGCCCCAATTACTCAATGAAGGAGCTGTATCTAGGGAACGTTATATGTTTACAAACGTATCATGTTTCAGCAGTGTTATAAAACTGAAATAAACGATTGTTATTATAACTATTTTAATCTAGTTTTTAAATGAACAAATTTCTGGGTTCAAATTGATTCTTAAAATACTTTAATGTAAACATTGTAGAAAGAAAGTCAATTTAGTTGCATCATTGCAGCATTTTTAAAAACTTACAAAGTAATCACGGGATGTTTAGAGTAGCAATTTTGCCATATAAAGTTTGCTTTTACAAATATTTCGCTTCGTGAATAAATGTGTAATGAGCCTATTAAACTACCTGTAGGACAAGGAAATGTGTTACAAAGGATAGCTTCATACTGAAATATTTTGGTAGCGCTACTTGTGGTAATTACGTAAAAATTAAGATTTATAACGTATATGATTAGTTTACTTACAAAAATATGTTATTCGTAAACATGAAATATTTTACTTCAAAAGTTCTCAACCTTTTTAACACCATGGCCCAGAAAGCTAGAAACGGATTTGTTGTGGTTCAATGTGTCTAGTTTTCAGAAGGAGCGCCGAAAAGCCATTTTTTTAGGGGGTAAAATTCAAAGGTTTAACGCAAAAAAGCTATTACAGAGTTGTTTGACTAGAGTTGCTATTTCGTATCAAGACCGTTTTCAGTGCATGAATCTAGTGATGACTAAAAAAAAAAGAAAAGAAGAAGGTCAACATTTTCAATCAGTGTCCAAAATTTCTATTTTTGTCCCAAATTTCAGGTGAAGATAAAAAAGTCTTCATTTTTATTCTGCATCCAATTTTACCAAATCGTTTCTTCACAACAAAAACCTGCCTACGAAGATGTGATTTCAACACTTCTTCCAGCCATCTTTGTGTGGCCCACCTAAAAATGTCGCTGTGGCCCACAGGTAGAGAACCTCTGCTTTACTTAAAAAAATTATAATGAAGATCAGTTAAAATATATAAAAGGCAAAAATTATTAAAAGATGAATTATTGAAAAAAGTTAAATTTATCATAACATCTTTATTACAAGACAATAGTTTTTTTTCTTTTCTCTTTCTTATCTATTCATGGATAACTGTAAGGCCAGTTAGACTGCGGGTTGTCGAACAGGGCTAGTTGGGTTGCGGCCAGTTGTCCTAGACCGAGTAAAACAGTCTCGGGTCTCAGAGAAACGGTGTTACTCCGAAATCAATCTAGACTGTATCCTTTTTAAAATCTATACGTATAATCTACTTTCTACCATCTCCAGGTTATAAAAAACTGTGAGCTAAATATTTACAACAATCAACTTTTACCATTCTGTCCATTAACAATATATCTTGGAATAAAACTAGACAGATCACTTACGTTCCATCACTACTGTTTGGCATTGTGCAAAAAAAATTCTTTGCGTGTTCCGCTGTTGAGGCGACTTGCGGCTCAGGCGGTGCTAGTACCAAAACACCGTATACAACTGTCCTATTTGTGGTCTAATCGACAGCTGATTACTGGATCCCGTTTGTTGTCGCAGTGCTCATAATTTCTTTACAAATGTTCATATTTATATGCTCATATTTTCTTAATAATTTCTTAAATGACGCTTTGGCGAAGTCACTAGATACTTCTGTTTCTCTTCAAAAGCACACTTACCAGTTTTTACAAACATCCATCCATCTGAGCTATGACAACTAGGAGCGACACTCTTTTTGGCTAAAACTGGTTGGCTACTCTATACCAGTACTACGCTAACTTTTTGCACCGGCGGCCCATTTGGACCAGAGTAAAGAGCTAAATTACTAACGCTTGCTTTACCTGAAGTTTCATTTGGTTTTCATAAAAAGCCTAAAAATTTCAATATAAATCCTAAAAATAAAGTGATTACTTTTTTCTTTTATCTGAAGTTACCAATTTGCGCATATTGTGTATCAATCAAGACAGGAAGACAACTGTTTAAAAAAAATCATCAATTTATTCGTAAAGAGTTAGATTGAAATTTTTAGGCTTTTTTGTCCACTAAATATAACTTCGTTTGAAGAAAAGCGTTTAAAACTTAGTAAAGACCATAAAATTTCTTGACATTACACAAAAAGATATACAATGAATTTTTCAAGTTTATTGGTTGCTATTGAAATAAACATATTTTTTTTCTATTTTAAAGAATATTTCTATAGTTTTCCGCGGCACACAAGTGGCAAATCACAGCTCTATATCCTTATTGTGGTTTATTCATCGGGTATCAAGTGCCTTCCAAAAAAATTCTAAAGTCTAAACGTTTGTTTGTGCCAGCTGCACAAAACCTTCTGAACAATCTTGTTGAGTTAAACATCCTTGCTGCCCAGTACATGAGTCATAGATCGAACGCGGAGTACTGTGAAATTGCATCCCGGATCCGTGCTTTTATTATCAGCGCCTTGCCTGTATCCGGCTGGTTCGAAACAGTGTGCTCTGAACAGTTTGGGTTATGCTTAAACGTGCATGGGCAAATGGGGTGTTGTTCCTTTCTCCCATTGTTAATTCGGCAGCACTTCACAAACCCGAGATCCCGAGATTATGTTGCATTGCAGTGTCACATGCATTGGGAATTTTATGGAGCACGAGGTCGAAAAAAGTTAGATGAAAAAAAACGTTGTTAACTTGGTACATTGCTAACAGCATCTGATCCGGGCAATGCATATCTGGTTCACGCAATACATAGCAATTTGAAATAGTAAAAAACTAAGCCAAGGAGGCCAGTGCTACGTATGTGTTTTTTTGGAATGGATAACTTTACATACTACAACAATTTTGGCATAGAATTGCTCCGTATGACCTAATGTTAAAAGAAACCCGTTATGGCTTATTATTGTGACAAAAAATTAAATATCTCTTAACCCTAATCTACCTAAGGGGGGTCCTCAAAAGACCCCCCTGTATAAAAACGTTATAACTCGTAAAGTTCGGATGATAAAAACCTAAAATTTTATGACTTTTTCTAAAATTTATTTTTGAATATTTTTATATTTTACTTGAACAAATCCGATGGGTAGTTTTGGTGTAGCAGGCTATTTTTTTGGCTTACAAGGTAAGTCAGAAACCGAGTCAAAAAGTCGGTTTCTGACCGAGTCAAAAAGTCTAAAAGAGATAAGTCAAAAAACGTTTTGAATGTCTTTCTGTGTTTGTCAAGATTACTTCGTCACGTAGTAGTTATTTGTTTTTGCAGCAAACCGTGACTAATCCAATTATGTCCCAAAACAGAATAATCAACGAAAATTTGAAGTCCTTCAACTTTATGCAAGATAAGCAGAGACTAATAGCAAATATATTAAAACTAAAAACATTTGACAAAATTAGAACAAATTTTTTCCAACATATCAAAAAATCAACTGCGCAGCTATTTTCTGTTAAGAGTATTGGAGATGTGAACTTAGAATCATCCGAGGACCCCCTGAGGTAGTCAACAGATAAAAATATCATAGGTAAATAAAGATGAAAAGAACTTTTTCTTTTATTATAATGCTTAAACGTTTATACTGGAAAATTAAGCTGCAAAGTCTAACTTGAGGAAGGTCTGTCATCTATGCTCTAAAACTAAAGTTAATCAGAGCCAAAAATTGCAAAAGAAGAACATGAGCAAACCACAAAATTAATGATAAACAAGCGGTTCAAACAAAATATTTGTAGCACTTTCTTCAAGTTTATGTAATTTTCTTTGAACAATGCTTAGAAATATGTTTCCATGGCATAACATCATAATAACTTGTTTTTCAAAAGTTTGGTTTTCCCTAAGTTTGGAGTTAAATGGCGTTTTATTTATATACAGTAGGCAAAAAGTACTTAGCTAAAGCACATTGTGAAATATACCTATGTAAATAAAAATAAAGAAACGATGTGTAAAAAGGGTAAAGGTATTTCGATTTTGCAGCATAAGCAAGTAGATATATTAAGTCTGTAATAACGTTTGTAACACGGGTAAATATAAACGTAAAAATTTATCTCTAATGCTTTTATCTTTTTTTGCAAAACATGCACTCCGATTTTTTATGTCATTTAAAAAAATTACAAAAATAGTTGTTCCAGCGGTAGACGGTCCTGTTCGATTGTCCAGGCGCGGTCGCCTTATTGAACTGCCGCTTCGTTATCACAATTAATTGCAAACAATTTTGTTGTTAAGCCCCTCTCTTTATTGTTTTAACTTTTCTAACTTTTTTAACTTTATTTTCTTTCTTTCATTGTTTACTTTCTTTCTTTCCGCCTTACTACGTTTTTGCTTAGGCTACTCGTAATTATCTATTACGTCACTATAATCTTTTTCATATTTTTTACGTGCAGGCAAAATTAACAGTAATCTTATTTTGAAAAGCTTAATATTGTTTAATTGTGCTAGATTTATAATTATTGCCTACAAGCATTTTTTAAAGGGATTTTAGTTAGACAACCCTTTGTTTAAATTGCTTAATCAATATGTGTTATGTTTTTTTATTTTTTTCATACTGTTGAATAAAAGTAAAGCTTGATAGATTGATTAATTTGATTGAATTTGTGAAAAGATTTCTGAGTTTAACACCGCGCCAGGTTTTCTGTGTCCCGAAGTCGGCTCATTCTACGCCGGACAGAAACAATAGTTGTGCACCAAGTAACCTAATTAAAACTCGTCTAAATTATTTTCAATAGTTTAGGAAGAGGTCATCATCATCATTTTCGGGGAAAACATTGAATTAACTCAGTGTATTTTCCTTTGCCCGCTTGTCCTTTTGGGGTTGCGGGGGCAGTAGCTCGAGTTGGGATTTCTAAGCATCCCGATCTCCTGCAACTCGTGGCAATTCCGCCGATGAAATTCCAAGCGCGACCAGGATTCTGTCAGCAACTTCTGGGTCGCCCTCTAGGCCTTTTCCCACTTGGAATAACATCCATTAGTTGCTTTGCTGTTTGTTCGTGGGTCATTCGTGTCACATGGCCATACCAGCGCAGTTGTGATCGTTCTATGCGGAATAGTGGCTGTTCGATGTTGAGAGATTGACAAATGTCAGTGCTTTTAACCCTTTCAAGTAGGGATAACTTTTAACATTTTTCAAGAAAACTATATTTCGGCCACCTGTACTCGGCATCTCACTCTTTCAGTCATTACACAACACCCATGACCATAGGTGAGGATAGGAACAAAAACTGATATGAAAACAGAAAGCGTTGCTTTTGTACACAGCTCTCGTTTCAATACAACTGATCGGTAAAGCTGGCGCATTACTGCACTTGCTTTTTCTAAAACGTTTGTCCAGTTCGTTGTCTTGTCTACCATTACTCGAGAATGTGACTACAAGATACTTAAAATTTTCCGTCTGCTGAAGTGTTACTCCATTAGTTTGGAAAGAGCACTAAACAGGGTGCCTTGACATGCACATAATCGCAGTTCTAGCCGTGCTAATTTTCATCTCGGCATCCAAGCATGCATCAGAAAACCGATCAAGTGCATATTGGAGATCACTTTTGTTGGAGCTTAACAATGCAAGGTCATCTGCAAACAACAGGCGCCGAACATTACACTCCCCAAATGTGACATCACTACTGGAGAAACTGTCTCTTTCTATCTTGTCCATGTATATAATGAACAGAAGAAAAAGAACACAGCCCTGTCGTAACCCAACACTGAAACTAAAAGGCTTTGTTTTCATGCTATTGACACAAACACAGACTTCTGACTGTTTGTACAACCATTTGATAGCAGCTAATAGATGACTTCTGACGTCATACTCCAGCAGTACTGCCCACAGCTTATCTCTTGGTACACGGTCATGTGCTTTTTCAAGGTCTACAAAGCATTTATACACCTCTATTGCATATTCGCACAATTTCTCAAAAACTTGCTAAAGGGCGCTGGTCCATAGCAGATCTTCCAGGACAAAATCCGCACTGTGTATCCTGAAGTTGAGGTTCCACTATTTCACGGCATCTCTTTTCGAGGCACTTTACATAGACCTGTTCAAGAAAACTTGACAAAGAAATGTCCCTGTAGTTAGTGCACTTTTTCTTATCTCAATTTTTGTGAATAGGTGTCAACACACTGGTCTTCCATTGCTTCGGTACCTCACCAGTTTTCCAAGTTACTTGGAACACACGAGTCAGCCATTCATGGCCTTTTTCCTTTCAAGTCGAATATCATCTTCACCAGGGGCCTTACCAGCTTTCAAAGATTTGAATTGTTGTGGCCACCTCTGCTTCGGTTAGATAAATTTCTTCACCAATTTGTTTGTCGAATGTTTCCAAATGTTGGACTGTTACTGGATTTAAGAGCGCATAAAAGTATTCTCTCCGACAATTTATAATTCCCTTTTGATGCTTCAGAAACACGTTATTAGCATCCTCGATGAAGGTGGCAACTGGTGTTCATTCGCTGCGCAACCGGCGTATGGTTTAAAAAATACTGTGTTTGCCGATCTGTAGTCTGTATCCAACTTTTGTCCAAATTCTTCGCATAATTTTTCATTAGATTGTTTGACAATAGTGGCGGCAGTCTTATGTTCTGCGAAGTGCCGCAATCGAAGCTGCTCAGATGACTTGTTTGTTGACCAAGCTCTAAACGTAGATTTCTTTGCACGGATAGCTTTTTTAACTTCTTGGTTCCACCAAGCAGTTTTTTTCTCACTACCTGTGTGACCTCCCCTCACGTTTGCAACCGCAACTAGCAGCTGCAGGTGTAATAACTTCTGATTTAAATAAATCCCACTCAGTCTCAACGTCTTCAGTAAAGTCAGGGATTTCTCTGGATAGGAAAAAAAATTTGCTTGCAAAAGTATGTCTTACCTTTTTGTCGGTTATTAACTCCCACTTTATTCTGTATGCTCTCCGATCTATGAATCGTTTCCTTGTTACGGATGGTTCAGGCCTGTTAGAATGCAGACGACTAGGCGATGGTCGGTAGACAGTTCAGCTTCTCTTTCAACACGAACATCGACCACAAAAGAAAACAAGTCCGCTAAGACAATACAGAAATCAATGATAGAATGCTGCCCCACGCAATCTCTTTACCAAGTGTACTTGTGAATCCTCTTATGCCGAAAAAAGTTATTGATTATGCACAGTCCGTTGGTGGCACAGAACTGTAGCAAACATCTTCCGTTTCTGTTAATGTCAGAAGATTATACCACAAAAGAGCTAGTTACAAAACAGCTAGCCACAAAAGAGTTAGGGCTATAAAATAGCTAGCCATAAAAGGACTAGATATAAAATAGCTAGTACCAAAAAAGAGTTAGTGACATAAAATAACTGGCTAAAAAATAGCTATGCGTTGAAAGAGCTGCAATAATTATCTTTAAATTTTTAGAATAACCCTAAACCTAACCCTAACTCTAACTCTAACCCTAACTCTAATCCTAACTCTAACCCTAACTCTAACCCTAACCCCAACCCTAACCCTAACCCTAACCTTATTCTACGTTTTAGTATTTTAGCTGTGTTTTGGTACTAGCTGTTTTGTAACTGGCTCTTTTGTGGCTAGCTATTTTGTAACTAGCTCTTTTAAATGGACACCATGTCAGAGTTATCTTGTCTTTCGAAAACACCCATCCATGTCTTGTCGTCAGTACCCACATGTGCATTGAAATCACTCAGTAGGACAATTGATTCTGCAGATGTTACTTCGTTAAAGCAACACCTACTTCATCTAGGAAAGGCTGGTACTGAGCTTCAGCATTTGGTGCGTACACCTGCAAAATGCACAGTGACCGCTTTTGTAACCTAAGCTTAAGGAGAAAAATCCTTCCTCCAAGTGGAATCCAATCATGACACAGTGGGCCAAGCAAGGGCCTACAAAAATGCCTACCCCTGCCTGAGCAGACATGGTTACATCTACACCTGAGTAAAAAAAAGCTTCCAGCCTTCAATCAACGCAACAATATCAGATCCTCGACACTTGGTAGAGGAAACTCCTGCAATATCAAGATGATACTGCTTTGCTTTCCAAGTCAGTTCCTGTTCTTTTCCATTGAGTAAAGTGACGTTCCAGTTACCCATGCAAAGATCCCGATGTTTGGGACCAACTCGAGTACAGATACTGTGCGCTGCCCACATTTGCCTTCTCAAACGCGTAGCAAATGTATTGATGAGTTTCTAGTTACGGTCTGCTTGTGGATAAGAATATAGCTTACTTTTTGAACGGGTCCCTCTGCCTAAAGCCCGAACGCAGACCTTTTAGAAAGAGGTAATTTTTAAAATCCATTTGTAAATAATAACAATCAGAAGCCAGCATTTTATCATTTAGTTTGCAAAGTTTCATTTAAGAACAAAACAGCTGTTGTTGTAATAATTACTAAATTAGTAGTACCTGTGTGAACATAAACTTAAGAAAACTTTTGTATTTTAGTTTAATTGTATGTACCTGTTGTTTTATGGTTTATTGTTAAATTATGCTAATTTTAAAACCTTTGATAAGAACTTATGAAAGTCACAAACGTTCAGCTTTTTTGTTTTCAAATAAAACTTTGCAAACTAAACGATAAAATGTTGGCTTCTGATTGCTATTATTTGAAACTTTATTTTTAATATTTTGATCAAGCAGGCAATAAAGCAAGCTTCCCTTGGCTTCTTTATTGTTTGTAATTGCCGTGTGCGTTGACGTCAGTCTTTACGTCGAAATTTAAATTAAGTTTACGACTGTTTCAACAGCGAATCCGTTACAATCGCATTTTGCTCCTGTTAAAAGAATGTCTAAACGTAAAAATTCAAGAAACATTGCTAAAGTCTAACTTTATATAGAACGCTTAACAAATTTCAGAAAAAAAGTAAAGCGAATATCTTTTGAAACATAGTTTTATCAAGGACCTTTTAGAATTATAATTCAGTTGATGAGTTCAACGAAGATGATGATGATCCGAAACGTGCCAAATAAAATTAAATTTCAATATATATTGGCTTTACTTTTTATTCTAAAATCAATTTTACTGTATATACTTCTTCCAAAAAAGTTTAAAAACTTTTTTCCCTACCAATAGTTAAATAAATGATTTTTGCTCTGTTAAAATTTCAGCTTAAGTAGTTTTTGAGTTATAAATTGTTAAACTTTGATGAGCTTCTGAAGCCCACGTTGAGGAGCGAAAAAGGTTGACGAGAAGAGGTTTGAAAGGCTCATATAATTACGATTATAGTGTATTATCATACAAACAAAACGCTGAAGTGGAATTTTAAATTTCGAAAACGAATTTATCGGTTGGCTTATGAAGATTTTTTTTTTTAATTTTTCTTGATATGCAAAAAATTAAAATTGAATAATTTAGCGTATTAATGCGCATTTAAAAAGTAGTTGAAAAGTTGTTAAAAAATATTGTATTAACTCTCATAATGGTGTTAATATCAGTTTTTATCGAGTTAAATCCTAAAAATTTTGTTCGTTACGTATGCGCTTGTGTATAGGCTTGTGTTGCGTTATATTTACAAAGGCTTACACAGTAAATCTTAACCTTTACAAAACGGATTTAGAGTCTCTAGTTATTCTCGAAAATCGTTTCGAACTCGTGAGCTTTTAATCTACAGCGGTACCTTGACATACAAGTAACTTTACGTATAAATTTTCCGAGATACGACCCGCGGCTCGGGCAATTTTTTGCTATGTCTTGCGAGCCAGGGTTTGACGTAAGAGCCGCCGGTAGATGGCGCTGCGAATGGTAAGATGCTGAGACGCACAGCTACCGTGCAGCTTCCCGCGTTTCACTGAGTTTTTCCACGTGTGCACCAAGGATGAGCAAAATCTGTAGTGGTTATGATCAAAAATTGTACAGTAGCAATTAAGTTTATTGTTTTTAGTTAAAGGAATACAGTTTGCTAAAATGAAATCAACCAATCAAAATTGCATCTAACTCTGTTTCATTTTAAAAAATATCATCAAATTTTCTTTTGAAGTATTCAATTTCACGAAAAGCGCATATATCCAAATTATTCTGCTTTTTTATCATGGCGAATGACTCTTGACATTCTAAAACTTGAAGCAATACAAAATAATTAGCTTTATGTCACCACAGCGGTGAATTTTTAGCCAAATTATACACTACAAGTAAGAATGCTACCCTTTGTGCTCCATTTGCGAGAGCAAGGAAAACAGTATTGTTTCTTTTATTATCTTGACGTTTTTTTTTGAACTAGTTTTCAGTGTACTAATAAAAGGTTTATGGTCAAAGATTTTTACACTTTTGTGCTGATTCAACTTTTTATGCTGAGTTAATCAAAGTCATTTTGATTTGAAAAAAACTTTTTATTATGAGCATATGAAAGGAAGTTAATACGACAAATCCTGACCAAAAATAAACAATTTTTAAGCAACTCAAGAGTTTTTCAAATTTTTAAACAAAATATTTCTCTTCAAAACCAACGGTCCAAAATGGATTGACTTTGTTGGTATCAACAATTAGCATAAAAAATACTTGAATATTTAAATAGGCTCACCAAAAAAAATGTAAAAAACAAAACAATTTTGAACTATTTGTTAATTTACACATCCCTGGCATATTCAAATGTCTTTAGATATCAAATGCAAACAGCTACTTTTACTGGATTTAATATTCAGAAACAAGGTTAAGAAAAAAAAAGGGTTTTAAAAACATTTAAAAGTGCAACAAAAGGCGGCAAAAACTACTTTATTTAAAACTGGATGCTTTATAGTCTCCCACAAAAATATTTCAAAATTTCATTTAAAATCTTGCTTTGTCTTTTAATTGCTAAAACTTCAATTTGTTTTTATTTAAAGCAGAGTATATCTAGATTTAAGACACAATAATTATCTTTCGAAATTGCTTTAAATTTTATCATTTATTTTACATAATTTTACTATCAATTATTTAGAATAAGTGGATACGCTTCATAGTAGAAAATAATATTATAGAGTGGACCTTGAAGAAAGACTTTTTTAATCAATATATCCTTTGAAAAATAGTAAAAATTAATTCAATTATAATTTTACAGCAATAAAAATAATCAGCTTTTTTTTTTACAACTATCAAAATTTACGTATTTACTCACTTATTTGTCCTTGGCAGTAACCGCAAAATAAAAGGAAAATCACTAAAAAGCAAAATTTAAGATTTTAAGCATATTTAATTTCGCTTTCTAAAAGTTTGTAAATGATTAAATTATAGTTTATAACTTTTAAGATTGTTCACTACCTCATTGAGATAAAGCTTTTAATTTTCGCTATTTCGGGCATAACGATTTAAAAAAAAGAAAAAAACTTACCTGCTGCAAATAAAATTTCCTTGAGCATTAGTAAGCGCAAAGTAAAACGCATTTTTAAATTACGAGGATACTACTCGAAATTTAAAAAAAGTTAAAGATAACCTTTGCTGAATAAAACCGTTACAAAACTGTTTAAGTTTTACAAGATATCAAACTATTCAAATAGATATTTTTGTCAACTTATAGTTACTAAATAGAAATTGCATCAAAAATTCAAAGGAATTAAGCTTCAAAAGGAATATACTTGTGTCTTTTGGAAAACAAAATTTAAACTTTGTTTTCACATTACTAGAAAAAGCGTGTTTTATATCAAATAAGTTTAATTGATAATAACTAGTTGTAATAAGCTTAATTGATAATAAACAAAACTAACAACACAAATTTGCTCAGTTTTCAATATCTGGTTTAATCGAAATATAAAACAAATGTTGCGCATATGTTTATATTTCAATTTCTTTTTTTTTAAAAAAAAAACGAGTATTTTAAATAAGATTGTTCAATAATTAGTTTTGCTTTTATTGCATTTTTTTCTTTAGAAATAATTTACTCTTTACAACTTGTCCATTCTGTCAGTCATTGCTTGAAAACTAACAAATTTCAAAAATATTAAAATAAGTTTTTAAGTGGAAAATGTTATTTGTGAAATGAAAAATTTATTTAGTTTGAAATCAATATAATGAACTTAAAGAAATTTTTTGTACTTTAATGCATCAAAATTCAAACTATTATACTGTATATTCGGGATAAATGAATATACGTAAGTTTTTTGGTTTTGTCTTATTGCGTTTATATAAGATAAAAAAAAACTTGAAACATTGCATTGTTCCGGAATTCCGTTTTTTGTGCCTCTTAATTTTGACCAGTAAGGTAAAAAATTCAAAAGCATACAAGTTTGCGAAATTGTATGAAAGCGAATGACAAGGACTTGTTCGGTTTTGTCTAACATTTCAGAAAACAAAAAAAGTTTCTTTGTCGTAAATATATCTCTCAGCAAGAAAAAAAATGATTTTTATGCTAAGTTTTAATTTAAAAATCTATTTTTTAGTGTCATTTGAACATTGGGCTACTGGCAATACACTTTATAAGTGGTACAAGAAAAGATTTGATAAGCTATTATCAAAAAATTTAAGAACATAATTAGTCAGGTCCAATTTCATGTAACCATCTTGTTTGTTTCACGTTTACGTTAACTCAATTTGTTTACCACAACAGCACCGTTTCACTGTAAATGCATGATTATACAAGTAGTTTTTTTTTTTTATGTTTTATTTCTATATTTATCCTCCTGACTCGCAGGAAAGCAACGGAGGCGCTAATAAATAGGGTAGGCAATTACCCCGACCTGCTTCCGAAGATACCAAGATATTGCTGTCCGCTTGTAATTTAATAGACATATGATTGAAATTTAGAACTGCTTTCCAACACCACCAAGCAGGGGAAAGTGCCGTAAAAGTGTCTTTCCCAAGGACACAACAGAATGGCGCGTTTTGAACCGAGACCATGCTAATCATGAGCACGGCGCTTAAACCATTCGATCACGCTGCCGACAATTGTTTCATAACAATAGCATTTTTTTGTTAGCTTATTAGTGCTGCTTTCAATTGTAAATGCCTTTTCTACAACCGTGTTTTTATGAGCCTAAAAATATACTTGCGAAAAACGTTTTTGGTCTTACCAACTCTTACAAAGCAATTGGTCACACTGTCTCATTAGCAATGCTTGTAACCAGTCGTGCGTAAAACGAGTTTTTTTAAATATTATAAGAGGAAAGCTTTAGAATTTTTACGATTTTATTTTGTTCCTTTTTTACTGGTAAATTATATTATTTTTCATCAAATACATTATGCTGGTCTAGAATTTGTTAAAGTATTTCTGTTTACATTTTGTAAATAATCTCACACAAAAAATTTACATTTTTTACATAGCACACTATTAATGTAAAACATTTAGTACTTTAATAAAAAGCCACACCAAACTAACATTCACATGAAAGAAGCACAACGTTCACAATTGAAAATTTTGACTAGCTGCTTATGTCCTTAATGTACTTTTCTACCACAACCATTGTACCGTTAGCGGGTAAGTTTTTTGCACGCTATACATCGCATTATATAACTTTTTTTGACAATCATTCATGGCTCTACAAGAGCAATAGGCTACTATAACAGAAAATCCCACTAGAACAGCAGCCCTTTGATGCTACTTTGGCTTGTTATTATGTACATGTCACGAATCTGCTTTGGTATGATATTTATACTGATTAGCTATCTACATGTCAGGCATTTATTAATACTTTGGTATGCGATCTACTCGTACAATTAAAAATGTTATTTAATCTCTAAGTAACAAGTTGTTATCTAATCTACCCCTAACTTTAATCCTAAAGTAAAGCCTAAAGACAAGCTGTGTATTAATAAAATATTTTTTGTGTTTTATTAAAGTTTATTTTTTCCGTATATTTTTTATATTATTATGTACATTTTGTCTTGAAATAAAATAATTTTAAAAAATACGTAGTGGTTATTTTGACCTTGTAGATAATAAGCCAAAGTAACATCTGACTTTATTTTAAGATATTTTTCGGTTTTGAAAGTTTTACTCAGATTAGAAAATTTTGACGCAATCGGGGCAATAAAAAAAACGATCTTTAATAAAATTGCTAAAAAAGTTTAAAAAGAACAAAGTGCAAAAGAAAATAAAAGCTTATACCATACTACTGTTGTCTATTTGTCGCTAATGTGTTATTTATGTGTAGGTGCATATCTCTGATCAGCTTTCTTTCAGGGGGTTGACCCCTGAAGCCCTCTTTGCGTACGCCTATGCTCAGGCTTATTCCTACAGTAGATTTTGCAATGTTAAAAGTCATGTTTTTTTTAATAATTTTTTTTGGTAGCTTGTTTTTCCCAACTTTTCCCAATAAAATATACGCATTGTTTGCTGCAGGATCAATGATATTGTAAAAAAAGAAAGGGCTATCAAACTGTTTTGTTTTGTTCTTTGGCATGAAAGCTCTACCAAATTTTGATCAAGCTAATTCTTGAATTTTTTTGCTATAGTTCAGGACCATTACTGATTTTTTGGATCTAGTAGCAGCCACTAAGTTGTCTGCAACTAGAGTAACTTAAGTAACATTAGAGAAAGGCAATTTTTTTTTCCTTAATGAATGATAAGGTATATACCATTAATATAGTTGAATAAGAATTGCTAGAATAAATGTCCGTCTTTTGCTGAATGACTTGGACATTTTTTGACAATAGGCATTGTCATTCCGAATAAAGTCATATTCTTTTTATAAAAGTAGTTATGCCATCTAGGTAATAGCTACTTGGCTCAGATGGTAGGTGCTTTCTCGCAGGCTGGGCTGTGAGAAAGTCTGTTCATTGCTGTTAAAAGAAGGACAGACAGAAACCAAACCTACCAAAATGGAAGGGTATCCACCCATTCCGATGTTCAGTGTGGGTTTGCTAATCGGCAAACGTCCTTTTCAGGACGGGGAAATGCCAGGATAAAACTGCTCTTTTCAGGGAACATTGCCAACAAGTTCAGAAATCCCACTATTCTTCAGCTGAACATCGAAGGCCTCACTGCAAGCAAGATGAACGTTCTTCATTGTCTCGCTATGCAGTCTGAGGCACTCGTCATCCTACTACAGGAGACCCACTACACTGAATCAGAGAAGTTGATACTTCCAAACTACCAACTAGCTGGGTCTTCTTTAAGCAGGAAGCATGGCCTTGCCACTTTTGCCCACGAGCGACTGAGATATACGCTTTTGGACCAATCTCCTCTGACATCGGAGGTCGAATGGCTGTGTGTGGACGTTGATGGCTATAAAATAGTGAACGTCTACAAACCACCGCCAACGCGATTGCGAAGCCTGGATCTCCCAGTGTTTCCTCATCAATGTCTTTACGCTGGCGATTTTAACTGTCGTCATGTTGACTGGGGTTATGATGACAACAGCACGGACGGTGAGTGCTTGGCTGGCTGGGCAAGTATTAATTGTCTTGCCTCCTACAGTATATAATCCCAAGGACGCTGCCAGTTTTTATTCTGGCCGCTGGAGCACTGGCACCAATCCAGATTTAGCTTTCGCTAGCGTAGGTCCAAACAGTCGCTTACCGGATAGACGTGTCCTCGACAAGTTTTCCAGGTCACAACATCGACCTTCGCTTATTACACCACCAAGGTTTGCCATGGCAGTGCCAAGCATGCCTGTTAAGCGATGGAACTTCTGCAAGACCAAATGGAGTCACTACATTGCTTTGACGAATAAATTCGCAAAGACTTTGTTGCCGCCTGATTTACTTGATGTGGATGCGGCTTACCAGGACTTCTGTAACACTATTAAGAAAGCAGCCAAAAAGACTATCCCACGCGGGTATCGAAATAACTATATTCCGTGTTGGGATGTAGAGTGTGAATCCCTGTATAAAACCTTTCCGCAGTCCCATCAGGGAGACGACTCAAGTTTGGCTGCTACAGCTCTGATTGCCAAGCTTGACAGGAAGAGGAGGGATCGATGGTCCCAGGCAGTTCGGAGCATCGACTTTTCACACTCTAGTTGAAAAGCGTGGAGTATTTTGAACAACCTTACTGGTAGGTCACGACACTCTCCTCGTCATTGTCCCGTTTCATCCGATGCTATTGCATCTCAGCTGGTTAGAAATGGGAAATACGAGGCTGTTGATCGCAAGTCATCTCGACTTGTCTCTCAAGAAGTGACCTTTGAAGGGCCACAACACCAGACGCAGTAAATATCTCTGACAATTTTTCACAGAGAGAATTTACTGCTGCCCTCCAACATTTAAAAACAAGTAAAGCTCTGGGACCTGATTCCATCTGCCCCGAGCTTATACTCCATGCTGGAGCTGCTTTGAATTCCTGGTTACGGGACTTCCTTTCTTCCTGTTTGCGCCGACTCAAAATTTTCAAAATCTGGAGAAGAGCGCTTGTGGTCGCGATTTCAAAACCAGCAAAGCCCGTGGGAAACCCAAAGAGTTATCGACCAATATCTCTGCTCTGTCTCCTCTACAAGATCCTTGAGAGGCTTATCTACGCCCGCGTTGAACCATTAATCAATCCACTGCTCCCTAAAGAGCAGCCTGGGTCCCGACGCGGGAAGTCAATCGTAGATCAAGTTGTTCTGCTAACCCAGAACATCGAGGATTTTTTTGAGGCTAAAAAGAATGCGGTGCCATATTTATCAATCTGACAGCTGCTTATGACACTGTCTGGCACCGTGGCCTTACCTGCAAGCTACTGAGACTACTTCCGGACAAGCACATGGTCAGAATGATTATGGATCTTGTCCGAAATCAACATTTTACCCTTACCACCGGTGATAGCAAGCAAAGCAGTCTACGCCGTCTTAAAAACGGCGTTCCTCAGGAATCGGCCTTGGCTCCCCTCCTATTTAACATCTATACGTACAATCTTCCTTCCATGATTTCCAGAAAGTTTGCTTATGCTGATGATTTAGCATTGTTGCACTCTTCTGGAAACTGGAAGGACTTGGAGGGAACTTTAAGCCAAGACATGTCCACACTTTCAGCGTATCTCCAGACTTGGAGGTTGAAGCTTAGTCACACTAAGATGGCGACGGCAGCGTTTTACTTAAATAATCGAGAGGCCAAACGTGAGTTAAAGGTCTACAACAGTGTTCGTCAAATTGTGGGTTGCGACCCCAGATGGGGTCGCCTGAATATTTTGTGGGGTCGCTTTATTACTGGAATTCTGCACTTGAAATTCCTGAGCTAAAATGTGTAGAGAACACCTTGATTTTCGGAGAAAAATAGGGAAATCAGAGATGAAATCGAAGTGAAGACATTTTTTTTTTTTTAGAGAACACTATAAGTTTCGGAGAAAAAAATATTGTTCAAAGAAGTAATTGAACTGAATACCTTTTTTTCATTACGGCGCCGCGAGTATTGTTAAGTTTTCAAAGGGCGCCGTGAAAAAAAAAGTTTGGGAACCGCTGATCTATAGCTATTAACATTTTAAATTTGTAGTTGAACCATTTTGTATTTGCTTTGGGGTCGCGTGTATTGGTATTGTTAATAAATTCTTTAACTTGGGTCGCTTTTTGTAAAGGTTGGAGAACACTGGTCTACAACAATGGTAGACTTTCACCGTTGTGTCCAACTCTTACTTATCTTGGGGTAAAACTGGACAGATTGCTCACGTTTCGTCACTATTTAGTGGCATTGCGCAAAAAGCTATCCTCGCGCGTCACACTGCTGAGTGCTGAGGCAACTCGTGGGCTCGGGATGGGTTGCTGGTGCTAAAACACTTCGCACAGCCATCTTATCTCTAGTCTGCTCAACAGCTGAGTACTATGCGCCAATCTGGTATCGCAGTGCTCACACTCGCCTCATCGACAGTGTTTTGAACGACGCCTTGCGGATAGTCACTGGATGCCTGCGTCCGACTCCAACGGACCACCTACCTGTACTCTCAGGCATCCAGTCAGTTGAGCTTCGCCGACTGGGAGAGACACCTTTCTTGGCTCACCGTGGATCTCTGGACCCCGATCATATCTTGTATGGTTTTTTAAGTGGGTCCTTAGATACTCGCCAAGTGAGACTAAGATCCAGACGCCCGTTTGTGCCAGGTGCGCGGAATCTCAATCGTAGATCAAGTTGTTCTGCTAACCCAGAACATCGAGGATTTTTTTTAGGCTAAAAAGAAGGCCGGTGCTGTATTTATCAATCTGACAGCTGCTTATGACACTGTCTGGCACCGTGGCCTTACCTGCAAGCTACTGAGACTACTTCCGGACAAGCATATGGTCAGTGTGAGGTCTCTCTCCTTCACCGAATTGCGAGTGTGGCGCCTCTAAGCAAACCGCAGACCATGTTCTAACAGCGTGCCCTATACATCGGGCACCACATGGAGCACGAGGTCTGACGGTTTTGGATGACGAAACTCGATGCTGGCTTAATAACATCACTGCCAGCATCTGATTCAGGGAGTGCAGCATCCTGGGGTAGTAAACGGATAAACCCTCAGCCCCAGTCCTGTTTTTGTCTGACCTGGAGTGGATGCCCTTCAAACGACGACGACGACGACAAAGATTTTTAATAAAGTCAGATTTAAAAGTAGTTGTGCCTTTCAGGTAGTAGCTACTTATACAAAGTTGTCGGAGCATACATCCTTGTTCATTCCAAAATAAATTTTTATTAATTGCATAATAACAGTAAGTGCCAAATTGCAATAAACTTGGTTACCTTTTTGCCACCACCGAGTGACATTTAGTGGATAGCAAAAACTGAACTTATAGGCCTTAAAAAGGCTTGTCCATATTTTGGTGACTTTAATAATATATAGTTTCGGCCTGAAAGCTTAGCACAATATTTCAACAGCTGTTTTTGAACTATTATACAGTCGTCTGGAATAGGCTATGAGCTACACGCCTCAAATAGATAAAAAAAATCACTCACACTTTTGCTACTGCAGCAAATTTATTGTAGACTTTTCTTTCCTTTCGATTATGCGAAGTGTCAAAACGGAGGCAACTAAAGAAAAATTTGAAATGGACTAAGGACATAACAACTCGATACAATGGCTTACTATTTTTCGGTTGCCATAAATTAGCAAGCTCTGTATAGTTATTCCTAATAAAATTGTTGCTAATCCTGCTCTCAACTAATCTATGGAAAAAATTATAAAAAGATTCAATCCATTTAGAGTTTTGCGTATTTCTTGTTATTATGCATCAACGATTCAGCCCTATAATCTAAGGCCAATATAGCAAAAGAGGCTGTTTACAAAGTTTAAACAGAAATACGTTAACTTAACTTTTTTAAATAAAATAAAAAATTGAAGCCAAAATTATATTTCTTTTAAACTCAATAATCTAATCCATTATTCTTTATGGGTGCTTTCAAAACGACACATAATGAAAATTACACTGAAAGCAATTTCATGTCTTTACAAAATGTATACAGTTATACCGATAAGCGGCAGCGGCTGGCAAGTAAAAAAACAAAACGGAACTCCAACCAGAAGCGCCGGAAAATTTTTTCGCGGGCTGGGCAAAATTTTAAAAAGGGCACTTTTTTGGTGGAAAGAGATTCTTAACAAACGCATATTTCAAACATAAGTATAATGGAGAAAATTTTTATTGAAAAACTTAGTAAAGATCAATAGTTAATAAATAGAGGTCTTCACTTTTTGGCCAAGACATTTCATTTACTTTACCGGCAAATATATTTAATTTACTCAAATAAGCGAAAGTCTCTTTTGAAAATAAAGACTTTTTCTATTTGTCGGCCTTTATTTTGCACTACAAAGATTTACACCTTCAGTTCAAACTCCAATAAACATCTTTTTTTGGTCTTCACCAATTTTCTAGAGAAAAATTTTTTCCAATTTACTGATTACGCTTGTTAGGAGTATCTTTTTAACAAAAAGTATCTTTTTTTTAAATTTTGCTTCTCTCGCTAAATCACTATTATATTTGGTGGCTCTTTTCAAAAAAAATTGTGGTTAACCTTTGTTTAAATCAATATTTTCCAAATTTGTTGATTACATTTTGTTCAAAATTATATAATTGTAAAAACGAATTTAACGCAATGCTTTTATCTTACGAATTTCAAAAGCAATTACCCCACTTTTGTTGCTCCGAAATGTGCCATCTGTAAAAACAAATTGTGTTACAGTAATTTGAAAAACATTTAGCTTATTATTAAGCATTTTAACTAAAAAGCTTTATGCCGAAGAAAGCGAATTGTTGTACTTATTACACCTATGATTAGATCGAGTGAGCTGCGTTTATTGTAGCTCAAACATGCATTCATTGTTTTATATGAAGTGTCAATGAAATGTGTCATTTTTGAGCTGAATTTAAAACAGCTCAAGAAGTTGCCAATTCCATTAAAAAAAAATTTAATTTAATGAAAAAAATTAAAGAAAAGTAAAAATTATCAAAATTCTTAATATTTTAAGCGTTGCTGATAATATTTAAAGCTGCTGCACAGATATTGGAGTGCTGCAGTTCTGCAGCTCCTATAGACGAGCTGCCACTGCCAATAAGGGTTAAACAGTATGCTTTTTAATAGTTTTAACACTTTTTTATTTTTTATTGTGCTGATAGATGCAGTTAAAATAATTTATAAAATTTTAATTACTTTTAGGTTTTGTATTAAACTGTGCAAAAAATGAGATGCAAAACTCAAAAAAATGTTATCAGAAGATTGCTTACAAATCAGAAATGAAAGGACATTGTTAGTTTTTTCGGCTTTTATTCACTTTCTTATACTCTTTACAGCTTATACAACTTTTGTTTGGATTGCTTAAAATTTATTTTACAGTGTATCATTTAATTTTTAAAAATTATTTAGCAGATTTTTATTTTAACCCCGCCATCGGGGGTACTTTCCAGTATTTCCTGATGCCGGTCCCAAGCCCGGATAAATGAGGAGGGTTGCGGCAGGAAGAGCATCTGGCGCTAAGTGTTTTTGTCAAATTATGCAAAATGCGTAATGATGATGAATCCATTCAAGATCGGTCGAGGCCCGTGTTACCAACAACTGCTTCAGGTGTCGCACGGCAGGATATCTGTAGAAACTATGATAATGCTGGGCTTATGGAAAACTAAATGAGAAAGAGAGTGGGAAAGCGAGTGAAGAGGCAGCGGGAACTGAGGAAGGGGAGATGAACAGTCATAAGGGTGGGTAACTTTAATGTAAGATCAAAGACTGGAAGGGGGAGAGAGCTGGCAGACATGATGGAGCGAAAGAAAGTAGATGTATTGTACTTACAGGAAGCAAAGTGGAAAGGGAGTAAAACGAGGAACATTGGAGGTGGTTGCATACTATTCTATAATGAAGTTGATGGAAGAAAAAACGGGATAGGTATAGTTGTGAAGGAGGAGCTGGTTGAAAGTGTCTTGGAGGCCAAGAGAGTGTTATACAGACTAATAGCCATGAAACTGTAGGTAAAAGTGTCGATACTGAACATAGTAAACGTGTATACTCCACAGGTTGGCAACAGCATGGAGGAGAAAAATGATTTTTGGCAAGAATTGGATGCGTTGATAGAAAGTGTATCAAAACAGGAGAGGATAGTGCTCGGTGCGGAACTAAATAGACATGTGGGCAAAGGAAACATAGGGGATGAGGAAATAATGGGGAGGTACGGCGCTGGAACGAGAAATGAAGAAGGACGGATGGTTGTGGATTTTGCAAAAAGGATGGATTTGGCGGTTATCAACACTTATTTCAAGACAAAAGATGAACACAGGGTGACGCATAAAAGTGGCGGAAAAAGTACCCAAGTAGATTATGTAATGTGCAGAAGGAGGGACTCGAAGGAAATGTGCACCAACCAACCTGTTCACCAACAAAAAATTTTTTGCCATAATCCTAGAAGAAACATGGCAATTGACGTCCATGAGATATTATTTGGTTGCAAACATGGCCTTAAAAATTGGGGAAAATACGGGCGTCGTCGCCATTTCAACCTTTTCACCAACAAAAAAAGATCAAGTACAATCTAATTTTTCTGGAATTAAGTATTTGTATGTTTTTGAGGTATAAAATGCACATGTAAAAATGTTTCTCGGAAAAATGAAAGTTATTTTGCGTCCAATACATCAGATTCAATCGTACAATTGTCCTTTTTGGGGTTTGATTGTTTTAACGCATAACACTCTAAATTGATTTTTGGGAGCCAAAAAGATCTCGGGTATAGGCTAATATGAATCGCGTATAGACTAAAACATATCGGGTATAAGATCTACATAACAAAGTTAATGTATTCTGTTCAGTTATATTTGTTACGTTTGAGTTTCTTGATAAAATTGTGCAAAACCATGATAAAAAAATTGTTTTGCTTTCATTTCCAATTCCTTGATCTGGTATGTCTATGGTCACAATCTAAGAGCCATGTTATTAGTTTATACGCTTGAAAAACGGACACAAAAATATTTTATAAAATTTATGATTGAATCAAACATGAATCGAAAATCTCATTAACCGCTAATTGTTTTTTTCTGAACCTAAAACGGAGCTTAATTGAAATTGAACCTTTAAAAATAAAATTTGCCGAACCTAAACCTGAACCAGAACATTATTTTAAGCAGTTCGACGCCCTGTTTAATGTTTAACAATCAAAGAAGAACTTAATAATTTTATTTGTGTTTTTTATTTTTTTTACGAGAAAGAGAATGCATTGAAACTGTTATTGAATTTGTTAAGAATGATTACTTTAAATTTTTTTAAATTTAATTAATAATGTTAAAATCAGTACCAAATAATGTTTCTTAATGTATTGAATTTATTCAGCAGTAACAGTAGTTGAAATAATTGTAGGATATAAGTATATTTTAGCAAATGACTGAAATTGAAAGAAAACAAATTTGTTAAGCGTTTCAAGATTATTAAAAATAAACCCAATTATTGATGCAACATAAACAAACAACTCTGCTGTGAAGTCTGCAACTACGTTTTAAACAAAATCAGGGCAATAACAGCTTTGTATACTGACAATACTAGCCAGTGGATACGCCTAAGGTATTTTACATATTTATACGCCTAATGTATTTTTTACATATAGAAAAATTATTTTGTCAAGTAAGTGTAGTTAAAAATTTTACTTCAAGGCTATAAGAGTTTATAGATACTAAGTTTAAATTTGATTTCATGTGCAGACAATTTAAAAAAGCTAATCTTTACGTTTATTTTTGCTTATCACACAATTAAATTAAATTAAACATCATAGTAGTCTAATATTGCAACTTAATTCAGGCTTGTTGTCTTACTTTTGTAGTTTGCAGGATTTTGTGGTCAAAATATATTAGTCAACTTTTTGCTTTATTTGTTTTGTGCAAAAAGTATATGTTTTTAGTTCTAATCAGTTATTTATATGAAATAATCCGTTTTGGTTTTAATTATGATTGTGTAGATCAGGGTGGTCCGATCTGTAACCTGTAGTCCACATGTGGGGCGCAGTGTGTTTTCTGTGGCTTATTAAACAATTTAATACATTTTAAATTTTGTTAATTAAGGCTGTGTCAACCTTCTATACCAGTGTTTTTAAACCTTTTAATGCTGCAGACTCAAAAATTTGGAATCTTTTCTTTATTTTGAAAAATTGAATAAAATATAAAATTAAAGTGAAGTTGCAAAAGAAGTTAAAAACTTTTAAAGTTTACGGCAATTTTAGCCAATAACCCATTGAATTTAGACCGTTTTAAATTGATTCCGGTTCGCAAATTTGCACAATTTTGAAAATTGGCTACAGGAGTAAAGAACATGGATCACACTGGTGTAAATAACAGTCAGCAAATACAATAAAAATTGCAGCATCAGCTTTTTGTTTAAGTGTATTACATATTTTCGTTTTTGTTATTTTAATTTCAATGTACTCACCTAGACATTATAATTTTCAATCGCTGTTAAAAGTGCAAAACATAAAAAGGCAAAATGGCTAACCATGTATTTTCATTTCTGCTTGGTGATGTGCTACTTAAAGGCTCGTTTCTACTACGAATGTGGAATGGAATATTCCTTGGTTCTTTTACTGATTTTTTCTGTTTCGTTTAGCGCGTAACTGCTGAAAGGTGCGAAACGAACGTGTACAGTTAAGTATATGTGGAAAACGAAACGAGCTCTTGGAAAATTTTTTGAGCTTTATATCTCAGTTATTTGTATAGTTAAGTATAAATCCTTAAAGCAACTAGAACTTTTATACATTATAGTAACTGGATATATTAATATAATAATTAATAAAAACGTCTATTAAATAAAATGCTGCTTAAGTTTTTAGAGTTTTAATTTCATTTTAGCATTAACTACACTTTTGATTGTTTAAAATTACAACTAATAACAGCTTTCGAACGGCAACATTAACCCTATTCTCCTCAACGGCCGGGCTTCTAAAGCCCGGCCCTTGCGAAAACGTTTGTAATTACTCCATCTTTGTAGATAAAATTCTGGAATTTCTTGACTTTTCCTAATTTTAAATGCTGAATAAGCTGGTACTATTTTTAGATGCCTCCGAACAAGGATTAGAGGGTAAAAAAGACGTTTTTTAGCAAAATTGTGAATTTTTGCTGGTTTTTGCAAGCAGAGCGTGGAATTTCACTTTCACGCCTTTATTAAGTGACATGAATTTTACCAAGAATTGGCTTTGCGTGACGAAGCGAATTACGTCGTTTCCCGACGTCGAAATGCCTTAGGCGATGCAGAACTTATTTCATGTAAATCGCATTTTCTTTTTTTGAGCTTTTGGCGATTGCTTGGAAATATTTTACACATATACATTCTCTTGTATAAAACAATTGCTGTTGGACTGCTTGAATACCAATCAAGCGGACAAAATTCAATCTTTACACTAAGCATTTTTATAAAACTTTTTTATGACTATTCATTCGTGGGAAAAAAATTAAATTAATTGGTTCACATCTTAGCTCTTATGCTGACGCCTTTAGACAATTAAACAACACCTGACTTTTTATAATTAACTTTTTATTTATATTTCACGCTGCATTTGAAATAACAGGCCGTTTTTATGTTGAAAATTTCCTAACAATGAAAATCCGACGTATTTTTTATGTATAAGTTTACTTGTTTAACACTTTGACTGCCATGTCAACAAATATTATTGACACGGCAGTTTTTAATGAGGCCGTGTCTAGTATAATTTCTATTTCTAGTATAATTTATAGTTTATTACTTTGAAACAAAATAAATTTGGGTAAAAACGGATTAAAGTCAAGTGGAAATAGTTTTTTTACATATATATTTTCAGTATTATGCAAATCTAGGAAAATTTTTTTGTGGCCCAACTGAGGTATTTTTAGAAAACTAGCTTGCCAGTTAAAGTGTTAAAAAAGTTTTGTAAAAAAATTTATAGCTTTTAGATGTGGGTTTTGCAAACAGAAAACATAGAATAAAAACAAGACGTTTGATACAATTGCATTTGAATGAAACAGGGGTTTCCAACTTGTATAAATTCATGACAGTTCTAAAGTCTGAAATTTACAAAAATGACTTTTTTCCTCTTAAAAAATTTTTGTGCCAAAGTTTAACAAAACGGTCCTTACTTATTGCAAATTATTTGATCGATTTATTTCAAAAGTTAAATAAAGACCAAAAAAATTCATTCTTGAAATTCGAAAAGAACTTTTTATGTAAACGTAAAGACCATTTATGGTCTTCATTTTCCTTTTGCAATAAATTTTATGTTTGAATTCAAAATGTTATTTAGAAAAAATTGGATATAACTTCTGGTCTAATATGATTATTCTATTACATTCCGACGTCTTTTTAGATTTAAAATGACCCACTAACTGGAAACCTCTGAATAAAATCAACTTAGATATCTTAGTTACGGATAACCTGGGCTGCTTACAAGGGTTTTTTCACGTAAAACCATATAAAGCTCCGGGCCCTAAAGAGCTTATAATCCATGTTAGAGCTGCTTTGAATTTTTGATTACATAATTTTCTCTTTTTCTAATTGCATCAACTCCAATTTCGAAAATCTACGGAAGAGCGCTTGCAGTTGCGATTCGAAAGACAAAGAAGGCGGCAGGAGACCCAAAGAGTTATTGACAAATTTATCCACTTTACGACCCCTGGGAAAAATTTGAGACGCTTACGTACGTCCGCAACAAGCCAATTGATGGTTTTAACGGAAAGAGTCAACCGTGGATCAAGTCGTTCTGTTAATACAAATCATCGACAATTTTTTCGAGACTTAAAAGAAAGGAAGTGCTATTTCTCAATCTGATAGCTGCATATGACACTGTTATTTTATTCAAACTTGATTTTAACTGCAAGCTGCTGAGGTTTCTGCTGGATAAATGCGTGGTTCAAATGATTATAAAACTAGTTCACAACGAAGGTGTCACTCTAACGGCGACAGTAAGCAAAATAGTCTTGGGTGTCAAAGAAACAGTGTTCCTCCAAAATCAATCACAACTTTTTTAACATCTAGATGCATAAACTGCTGTCCACAATATCCAGATTAAGAAAAAATGTGAGCTAAAAGTTTGCAGTAATCAACATTCACCATTGTGTTTGGTTCCATTGTGTATCTTGAAGTAAAACTACACAAATCACTCAAGGTTGTCACCACCGTTTGGCATTGCGCAAAAAACTTCGCCTGTCCCACTGCTGAGGTAACGTGGGGCCTCAGAGCGGGTGCTGATGCCAAAACATCAAATACAGCTCTCTTGTTTTTAGTTTATTCAACAGCCGAGTATTGGAGTCTTGTTTATTCTCGTAGTACTTGGTTTATATTTAGTGTCTTGAATGAAGCTTTGGGCTTAGTTACTGGATGCCTCCGTCCCTCTCCAACGGACCACTTAATAGTTTTTTTAAACATCCAACCATAGGAACTCTGACAACTAGTAGTGACACTTATTTTGGCGGAAGATGGTACTCTATACCTGTGCTCCTCTACTTTTTCGAACGGGCGGCACACTTTGAAAAATTTCAAAAATTAGCAGAATACCTGGACCAGGTAAAAGCTAAATTTTAAACGCTTTCCGTTACCTGAAGTTTTATTTGGCTGTGATAAAAAACCTAAAAACTCAATCTAAACTCAAAAAAATAAAGCGATGACTTTTTTTTTCATTTGAAGTTACCAATTTGTGCATATCGTGCACAATCGAGCCTGGTGAAAATTGATCAAAAAACGTTATCAATTTATTAGCCGAGAGTTTTTATGATCACTAAATAAAGCTTCGTATGAAAAAAAGCGTTTGAAATTTAGTAAAGACCAAAAAAAGGTCTTGACATTACACAATGAGATGTATTGCATAATGAATTTTTTAAGTTTTTAGGTTGCTACTTCAGAGAAACATAAGTTTATCTCTATTTTAAAAAGTATATTTCTCGTTTTTCCGCAGCATATGAGTTGCAGAGCACTGCTACAAATGCCTGTCGATAAATACTGAGGTCTAAACATTTGCTTGTGTCTGCTGCGAAAAAACTTGAACAATTTTACTGAATTAAGCGCATCCGTTCTGTCCATTAAAAGAGTCATAGATCGAACACAGAGTACTATGAGTGTACATCCGGCCTCGTGTTTTCATTACGAGCTCCTTGTTTTACTAGTTCGAAATAGCGTGTCCGAAACAGTTTGAGTCATGCTTAAACGCTTTCAGACGGGTTAAAGACAACTGGACGCAGCCGACTGGGGGCAGCTTAACTAACCAATTAGCAAAAAATCAAATTGTTGTCAACATTGATATCAAAGGGTATAATTTCATTCACTCCGATATCAGTTCAAGAGCTGGTGGTGTTGATTTATACATTAAAGATTCTCTAAAGTTTACTTTAAAAGAAGAACTTGATTTAAATATAAATTTGGTTGAAAACATTTGGATACAAATTAAAACTTCTGATAATAAAAAACCTATAACAATAGAAGTTGTACAGTATATCGTCACCAAGTACTTGCTGAACAAATTGAATCTTTCAGTAAAGCAATGGAAGAATTATTTTCTAAGTTCAGTAGTAATAATAAAGAATTTTTTATAATGGGTAAACTCAACATTGACTTACTAAAAGCACATTCTAATTCCTTTATAAAAAACTACGCTGATAATCTTATAAGCTACTCAGTTAAATGCACAATCAATAAGCCAACACGCTGTATTATTAACTCGAAAACGCTTTTAGATCACATTTACACAAAAAATTCAAAATATTATAATTTTAGTGGAATTATTCAATATGATATTTCCGATCACCTACCAACATTTATCTTTGTTCATAATACCGCAATGAAAAATAAAGTTTTGAAAGATATTTGAATTCGTGATATGAGAAATTTTTCCTTGAAATTATTTTGTAACGATCTATCGCTCAAAATGAGTAATTTTAAAGTCTCCGAAGATTCGTCACCGCACCATCAATTTCAAACTTTTATCGACATATTTACTAACACAGTTAACTTTGAATAAACATTTGGTGGTACAGAATTTGAAGATTGCTTGAAGTAAAAGATTTTTCTTCCCAAAGCTTTTCATCTGACACTCTTCAGGGGAAATCGTCAGAATGAAGCAGAATTGAAACCGAACTAATTTATAAAGGAAGAAAGTAGAGTTCTCATTGGCTGAAAGAGTCAACCAATGAGAGAAAAGATTAAGAAATTTTCAAAGAGTATACGAATTCTTTTTGCTTACACAGAAGGGAATTGAGAGATTTAATGAAAGTCGCTTCAAGAGCAGAAAGGTGAAAGGAAGAGCGACCTCGAGCGAGAATAGAAAATTTTTCGTTGCTGTAATGGAGGGCACATTGGGCGTTATCAAGAAGATGTTGACCAATGGCGGATTCGTGAAATTGTTGTGGGCGAATGTTGTTCTTGCAAGAGCGGGAAAGACTTTGGCGGTTGGCCGAGGTACGAGGATTGGTGATGGATTTAGGAACGTGTTGTTTAATTCGCTCTTCTAGCCGTTGAGACGTGCGACCAACGTACCGACTATCGCAGTGGCACAAAAACTGGTAAATAACATTGCTGTGATGATGGGAAGGTAACACGTCTTTCTTAATCGCTGGAAGGAGCTGTCGGGTGTTGAAAATAACACGTGGTTCGACGGAGAAAAAGCAGCGTTTCACAGTAGACGTAATCTGCTTTTCAAACCTCATCGAGACGTTTCCAATCCATGGGATGTGTAGGTAGACAGGGCACTTTTTTACTGTGTGGACCGGGTTAGAATTTATTTGTTGAAGTTTTCGCTTGAAAGCCGAATTGAATTCTTTTGGAAAATGGCTACCCGGAACGTGTAATCAATTCGGCTTTCAAGCGAAAACTTCAACAAATAAATTCTAACCCGGTCCACACAGTAAAAAAGTGCCCTGTCTACCTACACATCCCATGGATTGGAAACGTCTCGATGAGGTTTGAAAAGCAGATTACGTCTGCTGTGAAACGCTGCTTTTTCTCCGTCGAACCACGTGTTATTTTCAACACCCGACAGCTCCTTCCAGCGATTAAGAAAGACGTGTTACCTTCCCATCATCACAGCAATGTTATTTACCAGTTTTTGTGCCACTGCGATAGTCGGTACGTTGGTCGCACGTCTCAACGGCTAGAAGAGCGAATTAAACAACACGTTCCTAAATCCATCACCAATCCTCGTACCTCGGCCAACCGCCAAAGTCTTTCCCGCTCTTGCAAGAACAACATTCGCCCACAACAATTTCACGAATCCGCCATTGGTCAACATCTTCTTGATAACGCCCAATGTGCCCTCCATTACAGCAACGAAAAATTTTTTATTCTCGCTCGAGGTCGCTCTTCCTTTCACCTTTCTGCTCTTGAAGCGACTTTCATTAAATCTCTCAATTCCCTTCTGTGTAAGCAAAAAGAATTCGTATACTCTTTGAAAATTTCTTAATCTTTTCTCTCATTGGTTGACTCTTTCAGCCAATGAGAACTCTACTTTCTTCCTTTATAAATTAGTTCGGTTTCAATTCTGCTTCATTCTGACGATTTCCCCTGAAGAGTGTCAGATGAAAAGCTTTGGGAAGAAAAATCTTTTACTTCAAACAGTTAACTTTCATGCGCCTTATTGATGTACCACTAGAAAAGAAAAAATTAAAAGAAAAGCCTTGGCAACCAAAAGTCTACTTAAATTAATTAAACAAAAAACAAAATTTCTTGATCATTCAAATTGTTCACTATATACTCAATACAAAAAATATCGTAACACTCTCAATAGAGCATTAGAATGTGCCAAACGTAATTATTACAGCAAAACTTTAATCCAAAATAAACATGATATTGGCAAAGTCTATGAAAGAATTAATGAAATTTGTACGCTCAAAAGTAAAATACGTGTTTTTTTCAATAAAATTGTTGATGAAACCTGTAGCCATATACAGGATCCTCAATACATTGCTGAAACGTTCAACGATTATTTTGCACGTATAGGCCACAAAATGGCTGAATCTATTTCGGATCCCCCTCAAAAATTACCTATCTCCCAACTACATACCTAAAGCGCCAATTCTTTATTTATGTTTCCGTCATCAACTGATGAAGTAACCCAATTAATTGAGAAATTAAATGATAAAAAACAGTAAGAAGCAATGATGTAGAAACAAGATTTATTAAATATAGTAAATCAATTGTTTTGCCTATAATTAGTGATCTATTTAATTTATATGTCAACAAAGGTGTTTTTTCTAATTGTTTGAAAATAGCTGAAATTATTCCTATATATAAAAAAAGGTGATATAAATAAAGCCACCAATTATCGTCCAATAGGGTTATTACCTCAGTTCAATAAACTAATGGAAAAATGATATTTTTTCGATTATATTCGTACCTTGAGAAAAAACAATTACTCAATGACAATCAATTTGGATTTCGACCTAATTCTTCCACTACTTTTGCTATAAGCTCATTATATGATAAATTAATCAAAAACATAGACAATGGCCTTTTCAGCTGCTGTGTATTTTTGGACTTTCAAAGGCCTTCGATACTGTAAACCATGAAATCTTGTTATGGAAACTGCATAAATATTTTGGTATTAGGGGCACATGTTTAAACCTGTTTGAAAGTTACTTAAGTAATCGTTACCAATATACTAATATTCTTGGACATTATTCTAGCAATGACAAAATAACAATTGGAGTCCCACAAGGATCCTGTCTCGGTCCATTATTGTTTTTTTTGTATATCAATGACTTGCCTCTTTCTTCTAATTTTGATTCAATATTATACGCGGATTATACTGCAATGATTTTATCTGATTCTAATATTAATTCGTTGATAAATCGAGTAAACAATGAATTAAATATAATTGATTTATGGCTTTGAGAAAACAAATTATCTTTAAATTACTCTAAAACTAGCTTTATTATTTTCAATAAACAGCCAAACAAAACTTATGACTATGAATTTAAGTTAAAAATAAACAATAATCTTATTAAAAGAGTGTATTCCATTAAATATTTAGGAGTTCTGATTGATAGTAAATTAAATTGGTCAGATCATGTGGATTATTTAAATCTTCAGCTCGTCAGATTCTCGGGACTTTTCACTAGACTGCGTAGATAAGTCCCAAATGAAATCCTCTGCTTGCTTTATTACAGTATTATTTACTTTTCGAATCAAATATGGCATCTTATCGTGGGGTACAGCTTTGTTTTTTTTTCATTTTTTGCTTTAGGTTTGTGCTTTAAATGTTTCACGCAAATGTCTGTGTAAATTTCATGCGTAAATCTTGGCTAAAATTCCTTATGTAAATGTTTATGTTAATTTTTATGCGTTTTGACATTCTGCTGCGCATGTTTCCTTGAATTACTTTTTATTAACTGATTGTATTACGAAGCATCTGACTCGATAACGCATGTTCTTCGATGCTCCCGACCATTGCACCAATTTTGTTTGCTTGCTGTTTGTATTTATTTTATTTTTTATTTAATTGTTTGTATCAGACACCAAGGTTCATAGACAGGCAATGACAAGGCAAAACAACACAAGACACAAAAGCAGAACACCACGAGAAAAGAAAAAAATTAACCAATCAATCCAAAGAAAAAAAAAAAAAAAAAAAAGAAAAAACACCTATGATAGAATGATAAATTATCTAATTTTGATAAAGTGTATTGTTATAATTGATCCAGAAAATAGATTTATCAGGGCATCAGAAGACATTAAGTAAGAAATGTATACATTGGATGAATTGTTGCATCTTTTTAAGAACAAATACTGTATAAGTAATTTCTAATTAGGGCATCAAAGATCTTAATATTAGATTGAATTTGTTGAGTTCTAGCAGATTCTTGTCTGACTAACTAGCCCTAACCCTAAACCTAACCAGTTGCCTGGCATTGAGTCGGCGGCATCGAGTTGGCGGCATCGAGTTGGGCCATTTCTCTGTAAATGGCAACACCGAGTTGGGATTAGCTTTCGCAGTACTCCGTGTTCCATCTATGATTTATTCACTGGGCAGTGCGAATGCATAGTGCGGCAAGTTTGTTCAGTAGTCTTCACACAGTTGGTACAAACGGTCCTCTAAATCTTAGTCTCTCTTTGGGGCATTAGCAGACCTGCTTTATATGATTTACACTGCCACCATTAGCCAAGAAGAGTGTCGTTTTAAGTTAACAAAGTTCTAATGGCTGGATGTTAACAAAAAATTTGCAAATGATTTGTTGAAGCAGGATTCAGGCATTTAGAGAATATGGACAAGCGGTCTGTCATTCAAGACAATGTTAATTCAGCGAGTATGTGCGCTGCGATACCAAATTAGATTGCATTACCTATAATACAAATTAGATTAGATTGCATTACCTATATGTTGTCCTTAACTCGTCTGGTTGCGCCCAGTTGGTTGAGGCCAGTTGGCCCATTCCGCCTGCGAACTGCATTTGCACGTTCTCATTTGTGCATAGAAAAATGGGGTCTTGTTCTTTTCTTTCATTGCAAATGCGACGCCTTGCACAAACCAGAGATAACGTTGTATCGGAGTGTCACATGCAGTGGACATTACAAGGAGCACGAGATCGGACAGTTTTGGATAAAAAATAAACGGTCGTGGCTTGGTACATTGCCAACAACATTTAATCCAGGCAACACAATAGCAATTCTCAGTAAAAAATAAACCACGGGGCCACTCTTATTTATGTATTTCACTTGAAGTGGATACTTTTACATGCTACAATAATTTCGGCCTAGAATCGCCCTGTTTTACGTAATGTTACAAAAGAGTCTTTACAGCTTAACATCTCTTTCTCGAAGTTATCTTGAAGAGGCCTTGTATTGATCAATATTTTCTGAAGGTGATTAATCTAATCTTCCACAGTGTAAAACAAAAAAACGCACATTTCAATTAAATACATGTATATTGAAGCCAAAGTGTGCAATTTTATCCCGTAATTTATGCCATAGGCTATTTTTCATATTGCAAAATAAAAAAATATATCTACCTTTCTTACCGAGATTTGCTTATTTTCTAGTTTTGCTTTTAGGTTTTCACTTGTTAATTACTTTTTTGCCTTTTCGCTGCTTGTTTTTCAAACGATTGTTTTATTATAATTTTTTTGTCATTTTGAATGACACAATAAAAGTAACTGCTTGACTAAGACACATTATTGTTATTTCCCAGTTACGTTGTCCAACATTTAATCTCAATTATACGTATGTCATGCGAATATTTGCAAATCTTTAGTAACAGAATAAACAAATGTGAATCTCGAATCTTCACAAATTTTAGAAAATTGCTGTTCAAGAAATTTTTTATTGGGCATAGTTTTTATAAGCTGTAATTTAGAGTTGCTGATAAAGACTTACTAGTTGGAAAAGTGGCATAAAATGTTTTTTCTAAAAGAACAATAAAATGCAATAAGAAACGAACATATACGATCTTTATCCGTTTCCATCAAAACGACACTTGTAACCTCTTGCCAGCAATAATTCAACCGCACGTTGAAAGAAGGCCTTTGACTGGCTTACAGTTTGATCTTCAACGAAAAATTAAATTGATCTTGGGCGAAAGTCATTTCCGTGCAAGTGACTCTAGTGTTGTAACATTTACACCTCGAAATTATGCTTCATAGTCTAATTTTAGAAAACGTTGTTGTCTCTGCTATGATAATGAAATTGGATCAGGCCAGAAGATGCAAAAACAAAACATAAACAAATCACGAAATCAGTATTAAACATGCGGTTCTTCTACGTGTTTGCGGCACTGCTTACAAATTTGCGCTTTATGCTTTGATCGATGCCGAGATATGTTCCACGACTATCAGTAACAATTGTATAGAGCAGTGGTTCTCAACAATTGTGTAATTGCGTACCCCTTGGAAAGTATTATTTGTTTCACGTACCCCCTTGCATTGTCATTTAATTTATAACTTTCAAAACACGAGACACAAATTAGTTTTCAAACGAATTCTTTATTCAAAAAACATCATTTATTAGTTAATCTATCAAACCTTGGTGGCAAACAAGCAATAGCTGTAATCAAACTGTTTTCAAGAGACAATCTGCTTTTTTGTTTGGTTTTAATAGTAGCCATTGCAAACGTAACTTCGCATATATAAGTAGATGCAAAAGGTAGCAAGTGTTCCAGAGCCTCATCTCCCAAGTCGGGGTGTTCCTGTTTGACAAATGTCTAAAATTCGGTCAACGAAACAGCACTAAGTTTTAACTTTAAGTCGCGGTCCGTTGATACTGCTAAAAGTATTTCTTGCAAGTTAACTGGCAGTGCGGCCAAGTTTTTTTCTGAAACAGAAAATGGACCTCTCACCCAATCTAGTTGTTTTTCGATTTGAATAATATTAAGGAATAATGATTAAAAGACAAAGCTTCGCGTTATCAAAGCTTATTTAGTAGTGTGAAAAATTACGTAACATAAATGAAAAGGGATCTCGTGCTTCGTATCACAAGTATACAAAATTATTTGATTTAACACGGATCTAAATACCTTATTGGTGAAGGCACCTAATCAATAAAACATAATATTGTATACTTGTGATACGAAGCACGAGATCCCTTTTCATTTATGTTACGTAATTTGTCACACTACTAAATAAGCTTTGATAACGCGAAGCTTTGTCTTTTAATCATTATTCCTATTTGATTCGATGCGTTATCAGCTTCAAATTTTTACTGCTTCAAATCATATCTTTGCCATAATGAATGGATTCGACGTTTTATCAGCTTTAAATTTCTTCAATGGATTCGACGTGTTATCAGCTTCAATGAATTTGACGTGTTATCAACTTCTAATTTCAATTTTCAGCAATATTTTCAAATAACTTCCTACTTCTTAGCACAATTTTGTTAATAATTCGATTTAGGTTACATAGACAACGTCATTCTGTCATTCTGCTATTTCGCTGGCGTCCGAAATTCTTCTTATTAATTTGCCTTTTAATCTTAGTCCAAAATCCAAAAATTTTTTGAAAAATTTTTTTTCACAATATAAGCAGTATTTCATAGGGTTGAACAGATCCACTGGGTTTTTTAACACCTTAAGCTTAATCTTAATAGTTAGAATTCCAAATTTTCAAAAGAGTTGCATTGAAATTCTCATAGTTCATTAATATTCTCGTCGATTTCTTTGACTTTTTATCAAATTTTACTGCAATGAATTATTTCGACATGTTATCAGTTCCAAATTTACAGCGAATTTTTTACTTGTAATCGTAATTATATATACCTGATGAGATCAAACAAGATCGAAACAGGCGTTTGTCGTATATTATTACAATGTTGAATATAAATTGAAATTGTAAATATTATGTTTCATTGATTAGGTGCCTTCACCAATAAGGCATTTAGATCCGTGTTAAACCAAATAATTTTGAATAATATTAAGAAAATATTGGTGAAAGTTTTGACATAGACTTGTTAAATGATCATCTATCATTGCCTTTATCATCTCTATTTCTACTTTTTTCGTAAAAATGAACTTCCCCAATTGGGGAAAGCATGTAAAATCTGCTTTTTGGCACGTTTTCTTTCAGAGATCAATTTTTTTCAGGAACTCACTTATCTTATCATGCAAGGTGAGAATGTTGGCTTCTTTTCCTTGAAGACCAACGTTTAGCTCATCGAGTTTATTGAAAATTTCTGCAAGATAACACAGCTTCGCGAGCCAACCGACGTTTTCAAATAATTTGCTACAAGGAGAGTTGTGTTCCTTGCAAAACATGCCAACTTCGGTGCGTAATTTAAAGAGCCTGTTCAGAATTCTTCCTCTGGAAAGCCAGCGCACTTCTGTTTGTAGCAGCAGTTTTTGTATGTTCGGCTTCCATTTTTTTACAAAGTAGGCGAAACAGTATAATACAATGAGTCCATTTCACGTTGGGACTTTTTTCTTTAGCAAGTGTAACAAATCCTTTTATGGTGCCGGTCATAGAAGCAGCAGCATCCGTGCATATGCTGCTACAACGTGTCCAGTTCAGACTTTTCTCCGCGAAGAAAGCATCTACGACGTTAAAAATATCTTTTCCGGTGGTTCTCCCTTGCATACTTTTGCAGAACAATATGTGCTCAGCTATGTCATCATCAGCATCGCAGTATCTCACAAAACTAACCAGCTGTGTACTTCCATTTACGTCGGTTGACTCGTCTAATTGTAATGCAAACGAGCCTGTAAGCTTTGCAACAACTTGATCTTCGAGTACGATGTCTGTTGCCATGACATCTAATCTGCGACTGACAGTGTCATTAGACAATGGAAATGCATTAAACTTATCTACAGCGGTTTTGTCTAGCATGGTCTCTGCTAGCACTTTTGCAGCAGGAAGCAGCATTTGTTCAACAATTGTAAAAGGCTTTTTAGCCTTTGCTACTAGTAGAGATACAACATAAGAAGCTTGTAGTGCTCTCTCTGAAGTTGTTGTAACTTTTCTAATCACATCTTGCGAAAATCGAAATTCAAAAAAAATTTTTTTTAGAAAAACTAGAAAGCTTACCTACACGACAAGCGTGTTTTGTGGTCAAATGCCGCTGCAGGTGCGACGGCTTCATGGAGTTGTTTGACAGTGTATTGCCACAGAAAAAACACACTGCCTTGGGTGGTTTAGAGTCGGTGCATGTGAATCACATCAATGCATACGAATCTTTTTACTGGCGATATTTGACTGCATACTGTATTTTGCATTCTTGTTTAACCGGCCTTAAGAATCAGAAGCACCAGCTTCGCTGATAGAACGTTTTAACCACGATTTCATTTTATGCAATACTTTATAATATAAAGCTATGAACTTAAATTGATTTATAAAGTTTATACTTATAAACTTAAATAAACTTAAATATAAAGTTTATATTATAAATTTATAAAGTTTATAAACTCTACTTCCTTGGCTGTTGTCAATCTAAGTTTACCAAAACTGAACACTCCACAGCTCACCATGAATCACATATCTGTTTAGAATTAGATACATTGGGTATTGTGACGTCACAACTTGTGACCGTTTATAAAATTTACCATTGCAATCAATTTAATACTATCCAATTTGGTATCTGAGATTAATGCTTTCTATCATTTGTACTCGCGTACCCCTTGCGCAATCCTCACGTACCCCTTGGGGTACGCGTACCCCCATTTGAGAACCACTGCTCTAGGGAAAACGCTACGCTCGAATGAGCCAGAATCAAAACGTTTTTCTATAGTATACGAGAACGCTCCAGAATAAAGTTCAAACTCGGTCATGCGTTAAGAGAAAATAACTTGACAAAGCGCATTACGTCATTACTGTCTGGCGATAGAAAGAAAAAAGAAGATAAGTTCGAACAATTGTAGCGAATTGCAGTGCCTAACAAAAGTTTAGGACAACTGTTAAAAAAATTTTTTTCTATTTTTTTACACATTGAAGGACACAATGAGTGTGTTTTTGCTACCACCTTGTAATTTTTAAAAACAATAGAAAAAAATTTGTTTTGCAAACATTTTAATCACAAACAATTAAGGTTAGCAATCAATACTTGGTAATTCTTCCTTTATTCTTGATCACAGCCTCTAACTGTCGTGGCATGCTTTGTACTAATGTTTGACATTAATCAGCACTAATATCAGTGGCCCACTTCTTTTTTATCACTTACACAAGTTGTTTGGCAGATGATGGTTGTTCTTCTGCAACTTTATCTTTAAGAATTTTCCATAAATTCTCTATAGGATTTAAATTGCGAGTGTTCCCAGGCCATTGCAAAACGTTCACTTTCTGGCTTTTCAAAAACGCCGACACAATTTTCGACAGGTGGCATGGGGCGCTATCATGCATAAAGATATTACAATCGTGAATATCCATATCAATTTTCAGCTTATTATTCAACAATTCCAGGTATTTTTGGCCATTCATGGTCTTACCAAAAGGCAAAAAGTACAAACCAGCTGTTCCATTGCATGACATGGCGCCCAAATCATTTCACTGGGAGTGCTTCATGGTTGAAACCGTGTATTTTTTGTCGTATCTTTTTCCTGGTGGTCTACGAACGTTTTGCTTCCTGGTGGCAAACTGCTGAATGGTTGATTCATCGCTAAACAACACCTTACTCCAATCTTCAGTGATCAAATGTTGATGTGATTTAGCAAATTCTAAACGCTTTGCTTTCATTTTTTTAGTTAATAAAGGTTTCTTTGCAGATTTTTGCGATTTTAAACAAAAATCGAATCTCAATCGACGAGAAAGAGTCATATCACTTACTTTGACGCCTTTTGTTAACACTTTCTTTATTGAACAGCAGACTGTACTTTCTTTGAACAGGTTGAGGATTGAACAACCATTCCCTTCATTAAGCGGTCGTTTTTCATAGTGGTTTTCTTTGGTCTCCCACTTCTTTTAAGTCACTGTGATTCCTTCTAAGTCTCCAATTGATTATTGCTCTGTGGACTGCTGTTTTGCTTACATCAAATTTGCACTAATTTTGTGTTCTAAGTAACCTTCTTTGTGTAACATTACAATTTCAGCACGTTGAACTTGACTAAGAGATGGTTTTTTGCCCATTATTGCACTTAAAACTAAACACATAAAAAATACAAACCTGACTTTATAAGCAACAAAAAGTAAGTAAAAATGTTATTTGTGATTTTAACAAAAAAATAAGTAAATATGATGTAATCAATAAAAAAATGCTTTTTTTAAATGTGGTCCTAATTGAATTGAATTGAATTGACTTCGTTTATTTTGTTAGTTTGTAAGATCAAATTAAAAACAAACACACACTACAAGATCAAATAAATGGTAAACGATTACATAACACGTACAAAAAATAAATATAAAAAAAACCAGCATGGAGACTGCGAAGTGACCAAAAACAATTGGTCTTCAAGTCAAGCAGCCACCAGATGATAAAAGTAGAATGAGTAATCAGGTATCCTAACTATAACAATGACTCAGCGTAAACAAAGATGCATGAAAATAAGAGAATAAAAAAAAGATAAAATAAAGACCATCATTCATACGATTGTAAAATGTATTGTTTGTATTTCAAAGCAAAGTTTTTGAGTGAGCAGCAATTTGTTTTAATGTGAAAAGGGATTTCATTCCATATTTTCACTCCTCGAAATTTAATTGACTTTTGCAAGCGATTAGTGGAGTACCTAGGCAGATAAAGAAAATTTTTGTCTGAAAAACGAGTTGATCGTGAATGAATTTGAGAAATTTTGAGAAAGTAATTTACAAAAATAGGTGGCAATAAGCAATTATCATAACTAAACATAAATTTGGCTATTTCGAGTTTAATTAAATCCTGAAGCTTTAAAATCTTTAAGTCACTGTACAAAATAGTAGAATTTGTCCATCGTTGTTTATTACTAATTATACGCAGAGCTTTATTTTGTAGTATGTTTATCGGTTGCAGATAACTTGTATAAGTAGCACTCCAAACCAATAAACCATAGAGTAAATGAGAGTGAAAAAATGCATAATAAAGACGTATTAGAATACGAAGAGGTACAGTATGCTTTAATTTACACATAATTCCTACTGCTCGAGATAATTTAGATTTTAACTTTAAAATATGTTCTTTAAAAAGAAGTTTGGAATCAATTATTACACCTAAATAATTAATATTGTTTGAAACTTGTAAGATACTTGAATTTAATTTAATAGTAATAGCAAAATTTGTTTTAGATAGCGAAGGCGATACTATCATAGCTTGAGATTTCATAGGATTAATAGTTAAGTTATTTTTCCTTGTCCATACTACCACATTCTCTAGTTCACGATTAATTTTAATCTCAAGTTCGGTTAAGGTGTTTGCGTGGATCAGAACAGTAATGTCATCCGCAAAAAGTCGAGGGGTACTTATCATACAATTTTGAAGGTCATTAATATAGATTAAAAATAAAAGAGGGCCTAAAACTGAACCTTGAGGGACACCCATTTTAACATTTCTAAGATTCGAGTTTATATTAACTATGGATACATACTGAAATCTATTTGATAGATAGGATTGTAGGAGATTATATGCAGTCCCTCTTATGCCGTAGTGGCCAAGTTTTAATAGTAGTCGTTTATGACATACAGTATCAAACGCTTTGGTTAGGTCAAGCATAACCATACCAGTATATTTTTTATTATTAATATTATCATAAATAGTCGATACTATATCAAGTATTGCATGAGTAGAAGATTTGTTAGTACAGAACCCATATTGGCTTGGAATTAAAACTGAGTGCTTATCTAGGAAATTAGAAAGGCGAGTAAAGATTGCTTTTTCAAAAATTTTGGAAAAACAAGTTAGCAAAGAAATTGGACGGTAGTTGTTAATATCAAGTGTATCACCTTTTTTAAAAAGTGGTATAACTTTTGCTATTTTTAAATCATCAGGGAAGATACCCAAACTAAAAGAAGCATTTATCAACGAAACCAGAATAGGAATTAAAATAGAAGATGACAGCTTAATAAAGTAACAAGATATCATATCATAACCACCAGCTTTATTTGTTTTTAGATCATTAATAATGTTGGTAATCTCATCACTAGCAACTGGCTCTAAAAAAATTGAAGAGAAAACTCTTTTAGTTAAATAGTCATTAACTGCACAAACAGAAGAGGGTGATAGATTATTTGCTAATTTAGTTCCAACTTCACTAAAATGGTGATTAAAGCAATCAGCAAGTTCAACGGGGTTATTTACGACAATATCATTAATATATACCTAAACTTTTGTTAGGCACTGCATACAGCCAAAGAGCGATCATACCATGCCCAAGCGATTTCTACGTTATAATAAAACTTTAAATTACTTTAACACGGAAAGCTACAGTATATCGCCATAACTTAAAATTATTACGAATGAAGTGTGACAATATTTTGGGAAAAAAATTTTCAAACACAGCAAAAAATGCATAATCTTCAATTAAACAGATAAAAGTCTTGGAAAAAACACTCTGATTTAATAAAATAGAAAATTAATTATTAAACGGTTTTTACAAGTTCTTTTATTTGTTGTTTATCTAACAATCTAATGTTGAGTTTTGTTTAAATTTTATTGAAACATAATAAAAATTTAAAAACTTTTTTTGATGGTCTTAGGTTAATTTTACTTACTCATATGTAATTCTTAGCTTCTTTTTATCTATTTAATAATAGTTTAGTTTCAGTATAAGTATAACAAAAGTTTTGAAAAAAATTTTTTTGGCCACTATTAACTGTGTCACACTTCATTCATAATTTTAATCATAACGATGTAGTGTATCCCCGCTAAAAGCAGTTCGTAGTTTTATTATAAGAGAATAAATGCGGCTCTTTGAGCGCTGTTTGCGATATACGTCCAATTTGTTCTATGGCTCGATACATGTATCTTTTTCTCTTTTTTCTCTTTGTATTGACGTAATATGTTTTTGACTAACGTCATTGTACTGGAAGGTTCGCGTATATGCCACTTGATTCGCGTAACGAACTCTCCAGGGGTTTCTGGCTGAATCTCAAAATTACGAGAAAGTTACGTCACGTGATTTTGTTTTCTATATAAAGCCGATGCGTAGCGAAAAATTATTATTATCGTTGTGTGGGAATTTGAAGCGACTCGAGTGGCGGCTCGAGCGAAGGTGATTTTGTTTGGCCACAGGAGGTGGACCGTTAGATTTTGTGTCGGTGGACAATTGTTGAATTTATTTTGGGCCAGTGGTTGGCAGTTTTGTTCTACAGAGGTAGAATTATTTGTGTTGATTGAGTCGAGTTATAGTGTTGATTTCGCTTTGCAGTTTGGCAAAGCGTGGAATAGAAGTTTCGTCGGACGTGATATTTTTGTAATACATCTGTTTTTATTAGAGACAAGGGTCTCTGTTTGTTGTGAAAAAGAATCTTCAACGAAATCAATCCGAGCTTTCGTTAACCAACAGTATAACCGTCAGGCTCATAGCAAAACTACTTCTTGAGCCGGAATAAAATAAAATTTAGACACAGCTTTGTTTCAGCGCAGGTATTCGGGTTACCTAGCTCAACTGGTCCTTTGGGATTCCCGAACAAAGTTTGTGACAAACTGAAATGTAAATTTTAAAATTTGAATTTATAAATTTTTGTTAAAAATAACAAAATTATTTTTGTTAATATTAAGCAAGCATTTCAAAAAATTTGAATATCTTATTTTTAGCTATATTTAAAATGTCAATACGATAAACTGTTTTTCTATTTTTTTTCAGCAGATAACTAAGCACAAGATTTCCGATCTCCTAATTAATAAATGGATTAAGATTGAAAACAAGACCTTTAATCTCTTGTTCACATATAAATCAAGATTTTAATACTTGTACAAACCTTTAGTCTTATAATCACCTTATCGATAAAATTTGAATTAATTATAAACCATTGCTTATGTTATTCCTTGTAATACTTTTTATAGACACCAAATATATGCTACGGCTTCCGAATTACGTTATTTTCTTAAAAATTTTGGTTGTTTTGACCAAATAATAGAGGTTTTCAAAAATTTACCCAACACTTTGTTTTGTTAACATAGAAAGATAACTGAACTTTATTGTATTGCTAAAATACGACCTCTGATCAATTCATCGACGCGTCTTTGTACAGTTATAGGTAATGCAATCTAATTTGGTATCGCAGCGCACATACTCGCTGAATTAACATTGTCTTGAATGACAGACCGCTTGTCCATATTCTCTAAATGCCTGAATCCTGCTTCAACAAATCATTTGCAAATTTTTTGTTAACATCCAGCCATTAGAACTTTGTTAACTTAAAACGACACTCTTCTTGGCTAATGGTGGCAGTGTAAATCATATAAAGCAGATCTGCTAATGCCCCAAAGAGAGACTAAGATTTAGAGGACCGTTTGTACCAACTGTGTGAAGACTACTGAACAAACTTGCCGCACTATGCATTCGCACTGCCCAGTGAATAAATCATAGATGGAACACGGAGTACTGCGAAAGCTAATCCCAACTCGGTGTTGCCATTTACAGAGAAATGGCCCAACTCGATGCCGCCAACTCGATGCCGCCGACTCAATGCCAGGCAACTGGTTAGGTTTAGGGTTAGGGCTAGTTAGTCAGACAAGAATCTGCTAGAACTCAACAAATTCAATCTAATATTAAGATCTTTGATGCCCTAATTAGAAATTACTTATACAGTATTTGTTCTTAAAAAGATGCAACAATTCATCCAATGTATACATTTCTTACTTAATGTCTTCTGATGCCCTGATAAATCTATTTTCTGGATCAATTATAACAATACACTTTATCAAAATTAGATAATTTATCATTCTATCATAGGTGTTTTTTCTTTTTTTTTTTTTTTTTTTCTTTGGATTGATTGGTTAATTTTTTTCTTTTCTCGTGGTGTTCTGCTTTTGTGTCTTGTGTTGTTTTGCCTTGTCATTGCCTGTCTATGAACCTTGGTGTCTGATACAAACAATTAAATAAAAAATAAAATAAATACAAACAGCAAGCAAACAAAATTGGTGCAATGGTCGGGAGCATCGAAGAACATGCGTTATCGAGTCAGATGCTTCGTAATACAATCAGTTAATAAAAAGTAATTCAAGGAAACATGCGCAGCAGAATGTCAAAACGCATAAAAATTAACATAAACATTTACATAAGGAATTTTAGCCAAGATTTACGCATGAAATTTACACAGACATTTGCGTGAAACATTTAAAGCACAAACCTAAAGCAAAAAATGAAAAAAAAACAAAGCTGTACCCCACGATAAGATGCCATATTTGATTCGAAAAGTAAATAATACTGTAATAAAGCAAGCAGAGGATTTCATTTGGGACTTATCTACGCAGTCTAGTGAAAAGTCCCGAGAATCTGACGAGCTGAAGATTTAAATAATCCACATGATCTGACCAATTTAATTTACTATCAATCAGAACTCCTAAATATTTAATGGAATACACTCTTTTAATAAGATTATTGTTTATTTTTAACTTAAATTCATAGTCATAAGTTTTGTTTGGCTGTTTATTGAAAATAATAAAGCTAGTTTTAGAGTAATTTAAAGATAATTTGTTTTCTCAAAGCCATAAATCAATTATATTTAATTCATTGTTTACTCGATTTATCAACGAATTAATATTAGAATCAGATAAAATCATTGCAGTATAATCCGCGTATAATATTGAATCAAAATTAGAAGAAAGAGGCAAGTCATTGATATACAAAAAAAACAATAATGGACCGAGACAGGATCCTTGTGGGACTCCAATTGTTATTTTGTCATTGCTAGAATAATGTCCAAGAATATTAGTATATTGGTAACGATTACTTAAGTAACTTTCAAACAGGTTTAAACATGTGCCCCTAATACCAAAATATTTATGCAGTTTCCATAACAAGATTTCATGGTTTACAGTATCGAAGGCCTTTGAAAGTCCAAAAATACACAGCAGCTGAAAAGGCCATTGTCTATGTTTTTGATTAATTTATCATATAATGAGCTTATAGCAAAAGTAGTGGAAGAATTAGGTCGAAATCCAAATTGATTGTCATTGAGTAATTGTTTTTTCTCAAGGTACGAATATAATCGAAAAAATATCATTTTTCCATTAGTTTATTGAACTGAGGTAATAACCCTATTGGACGATAATTGGTGGCTTTATTTATATCACCTTTTTTTATATATAGGAATAATTTCAGCTATTTTCAAACAATTAGAAAAAACACCTTTGTTGACATATAAATTAAATAGATCACTAATTATAGGCAAAACAATTGATTTACTATATTTAATAAATCTTGTTTCTACATCATTGCTTCTTACTGTTTTTTATCATTTAATTTCTCAATTAATTGGGTTACTTCATCAGTTGATGACGGAAACATAAATAAAGAATTGGCGCTTTAGGTATGTAGTTGGGAGATAGGTAATTTTTGAGGGGGATCCGAAATAGATTCAGCCATTTTGTGGCCTATACGTGCAAAATAATCGTTGAACGTTTCAGCAATGTATTGAGGATCCTGTATATGGCTACAGGTTTCATCAACAATTTTATTGAAAAAAACACGTATTTTACTTTTGAGCGTACAAATTTCATTAATTCTTTCATAGACTTTGCCAATATCATGTTTATTTTGGATTAAAGTTTTGCTGTAATAATTACGTTTGGCACATTCTAATGCTCTATTGAGAGTGTTACGATATTTTTTGTATTGAGTATATAGTGAACAATTTGAATGATCAAGAAATTTTGTTTTTTGTTTAATTAATTTAAGTAGACTTTTGGTTGCCAAGGCTTTTCTTTTAATTTTTTCTTTTCTAGTGGTACATCAATAAGGCGCATGAAAGTTAACTGTTTGAAGTAAAAGATTTTTCTTCCCAAAGCTTTTCATCTGACACTCTTCAGGGGAAATCGTCAGAATGAAGCAGAATTGAAACCGAACTAATTTATAAAGGAAGAAAGTAGAGTTCTCATTGGCTGAAAGAGTCAACCAATGAGAGAAAAGATTAAGAAATTTTCAAAGAGTATACGAATTCTTTTTGCTTACACAGAAGGGAATTGAGAGATTTAATGAAAGTCGCTTCAAGAGCAGAAAGGTGAAAGGAAGAGCGACCTCGAGCGAGAATAGAAAATTTTTCGTTGCTGTAATGGAGGGCACATTGGGCGTTATCAAGAAGATGTTGACCAATGGCGGATTCGTGAAATTGTTGTGGGCGAATGTTGTTCTTGCAAGAGCGGGAAAGACTTTGGCGGTTGGCCGAGGTACGAGGATTGGTGATGGATTTAGGAACGTGTTGTTTAATTCGCTCTTCTAGCCGTTGAGACGTGCGACCAACGTACCGACTATTGCAGTGGCACAAAAACTGGTAAATAACATTGCTGTGATGATGGGAAGGTAACACGTCTTTCTTAATCGCTGGAAGGAGCTGTCGGGTGTTGAAAATAACACGTGGTTCGACGGAGAAAAAGCAGCGTTTCACAGCAGACGTAATCTGCTTTTCAAACCTCATCGAGACGTTTCCAATCCATGGGATGTGTAGGTAGACAGGGCACTTTTTTACTGTGTGGACCGGGTTAGAATTTATTTGTTGAAGTTTTCGCTTGAAAGCCGAATTGAATTCTTTTGGAAAATGGCTACCCGGAACGTGTAATCAATTCGGCTTTCAAGCGAAAACTTCAACAAATAAATGAAAGCGTTTAAGCATGACTCAAACTGTTTCGGACACGCTATTTCGAACTAGTAAAACAAGGCGCTCGTAATGAAAGCAGGAGGCCGGATGTACACTCATAGTACTCTGTGTTCGATCTATGACTCTTTTGATGGACAGAACGGATGCGCTTAATTCAGTAAAATTGTTCAAGTTTTTTCGCAGCAGACACAAGCAAATGTTTAGACCTCAGTATTTATCGACAGGCATTTGTAACAGTGCTTTGATATCAATGTTGACAACAATTTGATTTTTTGCTAATTGGTTAGTTAAGCTGCCCCCAGTCGGCTGCGTCCAGTTGTCTTTAACCCGTCTGAAAGCGTTTAAGCATGACTCAAACTGTTTCGGACACGCTATTTCGAACTAGTAAAACAAGGCGCTCGTAATGAAAACAGGAGGCCGGATGTACACTCATAGTACTCTGTGTTCGATCTATGACTCTTTTAATGGACAGAACGGATGCGCTTAATTCAGTAAAATTGTTCAAGTTTTTTCGCAGCAGACACAAGCAAATGTTTAGACCTCAGTATTTATCGACAGGCATTTGTAGCAGTGCTCTGCAACTCATATGCTGCGGAAAAACGAGAAATATACTTTTTAAAATAGAGATAAACTTATGTTTCTCTGAAGTAGCAACCTAAAAACTTAAAAAATTCATTATGCAATACATCTCATTGTGTAATGTCAAAACCTTTTTTTGGTCTTTACTAAATTTCAAACGCTTTTTTTCATACGAAGCTTTATTTAGTGATCATAAAAACTCTCGGCTAATAAATTGATAACGTTTTTTGATCAATTTTCACCAGGCTCGATTGTGCACGATATGCACAAATTGGTAACTTCAAATGAAAAAAAAAGTCATCGCTTTATTTTTTTGAGTTTAGATTGAGTTTTTAGGTTTTTTATCACAGCCAAATAAAACTTCAGGTAACGGAAAGCGTTTAAAATTTAGCTTTTACCTGGTCCAGGTATTCTGCTAATTTTTGAAATTTTTCAAAGTGTGCCGCCCGTTCGAAAAAGTAGAAGAGCACAGGTATAGAGTACCATCTTCCGCCAAAATAAGTGTCACTACTAGTTGTCAGAGTTCCTATGGTTGGATGTTTAAAAAAACTATTAAGTGGTCCGTTGGAGAGGGACGGAGGCATCCAGTAACTAAGCCCAAAGCTTCATTCAAGACACTAAATATAAACCAAGTACTACGAGAATAAACAAGACTCCAATACTCGGCTGTTGAATAAACTAAAAACAAGAGAGCTGTATTTGATGTTTTGGCATCAGCACCCGCTCTGAGGCCCCACGTTACCTCAGCAGTGGGACAGGCGAAGTTTTTTGCGCAATGCCAAACGGTGGTGACAACCTTGAGTGATTTGTGTAGTTTTACTTCAAGATACACAATGGAACCAAACACAATGGTGAATGTTGATTACTGCAAACTTTTAGCTCACATTTTTTCTTAATCTGGATATTGTGGACAGCAGTTTATGCATCTAGATGTTAAAAAAGTTGTGATTGATTTTGGAGGAACACTGTTTCTTTGACACCCAAGACTATTTTGCTTACTGTCGCCGTTAGAGTGACACTTTCGTTGTGAACTAGTTTTATAATCATTTGAACCACGCATTTATCCAGCAGAAACCTCAGCAGCTTGCAGTTAAAATCAAGTTTGAATAAAATAACAGTGTCATATGCAGCTATCAGATTGAGAAATAGCACTTCCTTTCTTTTAAGTCTCGAAAAAATTGTCGATGATTTGTATTAACAGAACGACTTGATCCACGGTTGACTCTTTCCGTTAAAACCATCAATTGGCTTGTTGCGGACGTACGTAAGCGACTCAAATTTTTCCCAGGGGTCGTAAAGTGGATAAATTTGTCAATAACTCTTTGGGTCTCCTGCCGCCTTCTTTGTCTTTCGAATCGCAACTGCAAGCGCTCTTCCGTAGATTTTCGAAATTGGAGTTGATGCAATTAGAAAAAGAGAAAATTATGTAATCAAAAATTCAAAGCAGCTCTAACATGGATTATAAGCTCTTTAGGGCCCGGAGCTTTATATGGTTTTACGTGGAAAAACCCTTGTAAGCAGCCCAGGTTATCCGTAACTAAGATATCTAAGTTGATTTTATTCAGAGGTTTCCAGTTAGTGGGTCATTTTAAATCTAAAAAGACGTCGGAATGTAATAGAATAATCATATTAGACCAGAAGTTATATCCAATTTTTTCTAAATAACATTTTGAATTCAAACATAAAATTTATTGCAAAAGGAAAATGAAGACCATAAATGGTCTTTACGTTTACATAAAAAGTTCTTTTCGAATTTCAAGAATGAATTTTTTTGGTCTTTATTTAACTTTTGAAATAAATCGATCAAATAATTTGCAATAAGTAAGGACCGTTTTGTTAAACTTTGGCACAAAAATTTTTTAAGAGGAAAAAAGTCATTTTTGTAAATTTCAGACTTTAGAACTGTCATGAATTTATACAAGTTGGAAACCCCTGTTTCATTCAAATGCAATTGTATCAAACGTCTTGTTTTTATTCTATGTTTTCTGTTTGCAAAACCCACATCTAAAAGCTATAAATTTTTTTACAAAACTTTTTTAACACTTTAACTGGCAAGCTAGTTTTCTAAAAATACCTCAGTTGGGCCACAAAAAAATTTTCCTAGATTTGCATAATACTGAAAATATATATGTAAAAAAACTATTTCCACTTGACTTTAATCCGTTTTTACCCAAATTTATTTTGTTTCAAAGTAATAAACTATAAATTATACTAGAAATAGAAATTATACTAGACACGGCCTCATTAAAAACTGCCGTGTCAATAATATTTGTTGACATGGCAGTCAAAGTGTTAAACAAGTAAACTTATACATAAAAAATACGTCGGATTTTCATTGTTAGGAAATTTTCAACATAAAAACGGCCTGTTATTTCAAATGCAGCGTGAAATATAAATAAAAAGTTAATTATAAAAAGTCAGGTGTTGTTTAATTGTCTAAAGGCGTCAGCATAAGAGCTAAGATGTGAACCAATTAATTTAATTTTTTTCCCACGAATGAATAGTCATAAAAAAGTTTTATAAAAATGCTTAGTGTAAAGATTGAATTTTGTTCGCTTGATTGGTATTCAAGCAGTCCAACAGCAATTGTTTTATACAAGAGAATGTATATGTGTAAAATATTTCCAAGCAATCGCCAAAAGCTCAAAAAAAGAAAATGCGATTTACATGAAATAAGTTCTGCATCGCCTAAGGCATATTGACGTTGGGAAATGACGTAATTCGCTTCGACACGCAAAGCCAATTCTTGGTAAAATTCATGTCACTTAATAAAGGCGTGAAAGTGAAATTCCACGTTCTGCTTGCGAAAACCAGCAAAAATTCACAATTTTGCTAAAAAACGTCTTTTTTGCCCTCTAATCCTTGTTTGGAGGCATCTAAAATTAGTACCAGCTTATTCAGCATTTAAAATTAGGAAAAGTCAAGAAATTCCAGAATTTTATCTACAAAGATGGAGTAATTACAAACGTTTTCGCAAGGGCTTCAGAAGCCCGGCCCTTGCGAAAAACTTTTAACATTGTTAATTAAATTTATGCCCTTGCCTGCCCATGTCTTTATTGCCTGCCTCATTATTAATTAAATTTATGCCCATGCCTTTGCCCACATGTCTATTTAGTTCCGCACCGAGCACTATCCTCTCCTGTTTTGATACACTTTCTATCAACGCATCCAATTCTTGCCAAAAATCATTTTTCTCCTCCATGCTGTTGCCAACCTGTGGAGTATACACGTTTACTATGTTCAGTATCGACACTTTTACCTACAGTTTCATGGCCATTAGTCTGTATAACACTCTCTTGGCCTCCAAGACACTTTCAACCAGCTCCTCCTTCACGACTATACCTATCCCATTTTTTCTTCCATCAACTTTATTATAGAATAGTATGCAACCACCTCCAATGTTCCTCGTTTTACTTCCTTTCCACTTTGCTTCCTGTAAGTACAATACATCTACTTTCTTTCGCTCCATCATGTCTGCCAGCTCTCTCCCCCTTCCAGTCTTTGATCTTACATTAAAGTTACCCACCCTTATGACTGTTCATCTCCCCTTCCTCAGTTCCCGCTGCCTCTTCACTCGCTTTCCCACTCTCTTTCTCACTTGGTTTTCCATAAGCCCAGCATTATCATAGTTTCTACAGATATCCTGCCGTGCGACACCTGAAGCAGTTGTTGGTAACACGGGCCTCGACCGATCCTGAATGGATTCATCATCATTACGCATTTTGCATAATTTGACAAAAACACTTAGCGCCAGATGCTCTTCCTGCCGCAACCCTCCTCATTTATCCGGGCTTGGGACTGGCATCAGGAAATACTGGAAAGTACCCCCGATGGCGGGGTTAAAATAAAAATCTGCTAAATAATTTTTAAAAATTAAATGATACACTGTAAAATAAATTTTAAGCAATCCAAACAAAAGTTGTATAAGCTGTAAAGAGTATAAGAAAGTGAATAAAAGCCGAAAAAACTAACAATGTCCTTTCATTTCTGATTTGTAAGCAATCTTCTGATAACATTTTTTTGAGTTTTGCATCTCATTTTTTGCACAGTTTAATACAAAACCTAAAAGTAATTAAAATTTTATAAATTATTTTAACTGCATCTATTAGCACAATAAAAAATAAAAAAGTGTTAAAACTATTAAAAAGCATACTGTTTAACCCTTATTGGCAGTGGCAGCTCGTCTATAGGAGCTGCAGAACTGCAGCACCCCAATATCTGTGCAGCAGCTTTAAATATTATCAGCAACGCTTAAAATATTAAGAATTTTGATAATTTTTACTTTTCTTTAATTTTTTTCATTAAATTAAATTTTTTTTTAATGGAATTGGCAACTTCTTGAGCTGTTTTAAATTCAGCTCAAAAATGACACATTTCATTGACACTTCATATAAAACAATGAATGCATGTTTGAGCTACAATAAACGCAGCTCACTCGATCTAATCATAGGTGTAATAAGTACAACAATTCGCTTTCTTTGGCATAAAGCTTTTTAGTTAAAATGCTTAATAATAAGCTAAATGTTTTTCAAATTACTGTAACACAATTTGTTTTTACAGATGGCACATTTCGGAGCAACAAAAGTGGGGTAATTGCTTTTGAAATTCGTAAGATAAAAGCATTGCGTTAAATTCGTTTTTAAAATTATATAATTTTGAACAAAATGTAATCAACAAATTTGGAAAATATTGATTTAAACAAAGGTTAACCACAATTTTTTTTGAAAAGAGCCACCAAATATAATAGTGATTTAGCGAGAGAAGCAAAATTTAAAAAAAAGATACTTTTTGTTAAAAAGATACTCCTAACAAGCGTAATCAGTAAATTGGAAAAAATTTTTCTCTAGAAAATTGGTGAAGACCAAAAAAAGATGTTTATTGGAGTTTGAACTGAAGGTGTAAATCTTTGTAGTGCAAAATAAAGGCCGACAAATAGAAAAAGTCTTTATTTTCAAAAGAGACTTTCGCTTATTTGAGTAAATCAAATATATTTACCGGTAAAGTAAATGAAATGTCTTGGCCAAAAAGTGAAGACCTCTATTTATTAACTATTGATCTTTACTAAGTTTTTCAATAAAAATTTTCTCCATTATACTTATGTTTGAAATATGCGTTTGTTAAGAATCTCTTTCCACCAAAAAAGTGCCCTTTTTAAAATTTTGCCCAGCCCGCGAAAAAATTTTCCGGCGCTTCTGGTTGGAGTTCCGTTTTGTTTTTTTACTTGCCAGCCGCTGCTGCTTATCGGTATAACTGTATACATTTTGTAAAGACATGAAATTGCTTTCAGTGTAATTTTCATTATGTGTCGTTTTGAAAGCACCCATAAAGAATAATGGATTAGATTATTGAGTTTAAAAGAAATATAATTTTGGCTTCAATTTTTTATTTTATTTAAAAAAGTTAAGTTAACGTATTTCTGTTTAAACTTTGTAAACAGCCTCTTTTGCTATATTGGCCTTAGATTATAGGGCTGAATCGTTGATGCGTAATAACAAGAAATACGCAAAACTCTAAATGGATTGAATCTTTTTATAATTTTTTCCATAGATTAGTTGAGAGCAGGATTAGCAACAATTTTATTAGGAATAACTATACAGAGCTTGCTAACTTATGGCAACCGAAAAATAGTAAGCCATTGTATCGAGTTGTTATGTCCTTAGTCCATTTCAAATTTTTCTTTAGTTGCCTCCGCTTTGACACTTCGCATAATCGAAACGAAAGAAAAGTCTACAATAAATTTGCTGCAGTAGCAAAAGTGTGAGTGATTTTTTTTATCTATTTGAGGCGTTTAGCTCATAGCCTATTCCAGACGACTGTATAATAGTCATAAACAGCTGTTGAAATATTGTGCTAAGCTTTCAGGCCGAAACTATATATTATTAAAGTCACCAAAATATGGACAAGCCTTTTTAAGGCCTATAAGTTCAGTTTTTGCTATCCACTAAATGTCACTCAGTGGTGGCAAAAAGGTAACCAAGTTTATTGCAATTTCGCACTTACTGTTATTATGCAATTTCTAAAAATTTATTTTGGAATGAACAAGGATGTATGCTCCGACAACTTTTTATAAGTAGCTACTACCTGGAAGGCACAACTACTTTTAAATCTGACTTTATTAAAAATCTTTGTCGTCGTTGTCGTCGTTTGAAGGGCATCCACTCCAGGTCAGACAAAAACAGGACTGGGGCTGAGGGTTTATCCGTTTACCACCCCAGGATGCTGCACTCCCTGAATCAGATGCTGGCAGTGGTGTTATTAAGCCAGCATCAATGTGGTACCCGATGTATAGGGCACGCTGTTAGAACATGGTCTGCGGTTTGCTTAGAGGCGCCACACTCGCAATTCGGTGAAGGAGAGAGTCCCCATTTGTGCATGGACGAATGGAATCGCCCAACACCAGTCCGCAGGCGGTTGAGCTTAACCTAAGCTGCTCGGGGTAAGCCCATCTCAACAGGCCTGGCACCGGTCCTGGCCACAAAGGCACGGAACCTGGAAGCATTTTCACAATACTCCGTTTTCCTTTTGTGGTTTGTCCATTCAGAAGCGCGGATGCCAAGTCTGGCAAGGTTATTCAAAAGATTTCGCGCAGCTGGCACAAACGGGCGTCTGGATCTTAGTCTCACTTGTCGAGTATCTAAGGACCCACTTAAAAAACCATACAAGATATGATCGGGGTCCAGAGATCCACGGTGAGCCAAGAAAGGTGTCTCTCCCAGTCGGCGAAGCTCAACTGACTGGATGCCTGAGAGTACAGGTAGGTGGTCCGTTGGAGTGGGACGCAGGCATCCAGTGGCGTCGTTCAAAACACTGTCGATGAGGCGAGTGTGAGCACTGCGATACCAGATTGGCACACAGTACTCAGCTGTTGAGCAGACTAGAGATAAGCTGGCTGTGCGTTGTGTTTTAGCACCAGCAACCCATCCAGAGTTGCCTCAGCACTCAGCAGTGTGACACGCGAGGATAGTTTTTTGCGCAATGCCACTAAATAGTGACGAAACGTGAGCAATCTGTCCAGTTTTACTCCAAGATAAGTAAGAGTTGGACACAACGGTGAAAGTCTACCATTGTTGTAGACCAGTGTTCTCCAACCTTTACAAAAAGCGACCCAAGTTAAAGAATTTATTAACAATACCAATACACGCGACCCCAAAGCAAATACAAAATGGTTCAACTACAAATTTAAAATGTTAATAGCTATAGATCAGCGGTTTCCAAACTTTTTTTTCACGGCGCCCTTTGAAAACTTAACAATACTCGCGGCGCCGTAATGAAAAAAAGGTATTCAGTTCAATTACTTCTTTGAACAATATTTTTTTCTCCGAAACTTATAGTGTTCTCTAAAAAAAAAAAAAATGTCTTCACTTCGATTTCATCTCTGATTTCCCTATTTTTCTCCAAAAATCAGGGTATTCTCTACACATTTTAGCTCAGGAATTTCAAGTGCAGAATTCCAGTAATAAAGCAACCCCACAAAATATTCAGGCGACCCCATTTGGGGTCGCGACCCACAATTTGACGAACACTGTTGTAGACCTTTAACTCACGTTTGGCCTCTCGGTTATTTAAGTGAAACGCTGCCGTCACCGTCTTAGTGTGACTGAGCTTCAACCTCCAAGTCTGGAGATACGCTGACAGTGTGGACATGTCTTGGCTTAAAGTCCCCTCCAAGTCCTTCCAGTTTCCAGAAGAGTGCAACAATGCTAAATCATCAGCATAAGTAAAGTTTCTGAAAATCATGGAAGGAAGATTGTACGTATAGATGTTAAATAGGAGGAAAGCCAAGGCCGATTTCTGAGGAACGTCGTTTTTAAGACGGCGTAGCCTGCTTTGCTTGCTGTCACCGGTGGTAAGGGTAAAACGTTGATTTCGGACAAGCTCCATAATCATTCTGACCATGTGCTTGTCCGGAAGTAGTCTCAGTAGCTTGCAGGTACGGCCACGGTGCCAGACAGTGTCATAAGCAGCTGTCAGATTGATAAATACGGCACCGGCCTTCTTTTTAGCCTCAAAAGAATCCTCGATGTTCTGGGTTAGCAGAAAAACTTGATCTACGCTTGACTTCCCGCGTCGGGATCCAGGCTGCTCTTTAGGGAGCATTGGATTGATTAATGGTTCAACGCGGGCGTAGATAAGCCTCTCAAGGATCTTTTAGAGGAGACAGAGCAGAGATATTGGTCGATAACTCTTTGGGTTTCCCACGGGCTTTGCTGGTTTTGGGATCGCGACCACAAGCGCTCTTCTCCAGATCTTGGGAATTTTGAGTCGGCGCAAACGGGAAGAAATGAAGTCACGTAACCAGGAATTCAAAGCAGCTCCAGCATGGAGTATAAGCTCGGGGCAGATGGAATCAGGTCCCAGAGCTTTACTTGGTTTTAAATGTTGGAGGGCAGCAGTAAATTCTCTCTGTGAAAAATTGTCAGAGATATTTACTGCGTCTAGTGTTGTGGCCCTCCAAAGGTCAGACACTTCTTGAGAGACAAGTCGAGATGACTTGCGGTCAACAGCCTCGTATTTCCCATTTATCACCAGCTGAGATGCAATAGCATCGGTTGAAACGGGACAATGACGAGGAGAGTGTCGTGACCTACCAGTAAGGTTGTTCAAAATACTCCACGCTTTTCAACTAGAGTGTGAAAAGTCGATGCTCCGAACTGCCTGGGACCATCGATCCCTCCTCTTCCTGTCAAGCTTGGCAATCAGAGCTGTAGCAGCCAAACTTGAGTCGTCTCCCTGAGGAAACTGCAGGAAGGTTTTATACAGGGATTCACACTCTACATCCCAACATGGAATATAGTTATTTCGATACCCGCGTGGGATAGTTTTTTTGGCTGCTTTCTTAATGGTGTTACAGAAGTCCTGGTAAGCCGCATCAAGTGAATCAGGCGGCAACAAAGTCTTTGCGAATTTATTCGTCAAAGCAATGTAGTGACTCCATTTGGTCTTGCGGAAGTTCCATCGCTTAACAAGCATGCTTGGCACTGCCATAGCAAACCTTGGTGGTGTAATAAGCGAAGGTCGATGTTGTGACCTGGAAAACTTGTCGAGGACACGTCTATCCGGTAAGCGACTGTTTGGACCTACGCTAGATCTGGATTGGTGCCAGTGTTCCAGCGGCTGAAATAAAAACTGGCAGCGTCCTTGGCATTATATAGGAGGGCAAGACAATTAATACTTGCCCAGTCAGCCAAGTAATCACCGTCCGTGCTGTTGTCATCGTAACCCCAATGAATATGACGACAGTTAAAATCGCCAGCGTAAAAACAGGGGTGAGGTGAGGAAACACTGGGAGATTCAGGGTTTGCAATCGCGTTGGCGGTGGTTTGTAGACGTTGACTATTTTATAGCCATCAACGTCCACACACAGCCATTTGATCTCCGATGTCAGAGGAGATTGGTCCAAAAGCGTATATCTCAGTCGCTCGTGCGCAAAAGTGGCAAGGCCATGCTTCCTGCTTAAAGAAGACCCAGCTAGTTGGTAGTTTGGAAGTATCAACTTCTCTGATTCAGTGTAGTGGGTCTCCTGTAGTAGGATGACGAGTGCCTCAGACTGCATAGCGAGACAATGAAGAACGTTCATCTTGCTTGCAGTGAGGCCTTCGATGTTCAGCTGAAGAATAGTGGGATTTCTGAACTTGTTGGCAATGTTTCCTGAAAAGAGCAGTTTTATCCTGGCATTGCCCTATCCTGAAACGGACGTTTGCCGATTAGCAGACCCACACTGAACATCGGAATGGGTGGATACCCTTCCATTTTGGTAGGTTTGGTTTCTGTCTGCCTTTTTTTAACACCAATGAACAGACTTTCTCACAGCCCAGCCTGCGAGAAAGGACCTACCATCTGAGCCAAGTAGCTACTACCTAGATGGCACAACTACTTTTATAAAAAAAATATGACTTTATTCGGAATGACAATGCTATTGTCAAAAAATTTCCAAATCATTCAGCAAAAGATGGACATTTATTCTAGCAATTCTTATTCAACTATATTAATGGAATATACCTTATCATTCATTAAGGAAAAAAAATTTGCCTTTCTCTAATGTTACTTAAGTTACTCTAGTTGCAGACAACTTAGTGGCTGCTACTAGATCCAAAAAATCAGTAATGGTCCTGAACTATAGCAAAAAAATTCAAGAACTAGCTTGATGAAAATTTGGTAGAGCTTTCATGCCAAAGATCGCATACCAAAGTATTAATAAATGCGTGACATGCAGATGACATTTTCAGTAGATCGCATACCAAAGTATTAATAAATGCGTGACATGCAGATAGCTAATCAGTATAAATATCATACCAAAGCAGATTCGTGACATGTACATAATAACAAGCCAAAGTAGCATCAAAGGGCTGCTGTTCTAGTGGGATTTTCTGTTATAGTAGCCTATTGCTCTTGTAGAGCCATGAATGATTGTCAAAAAAAGCTATATAATGCGATGTATAGCGTGCAAAAAACTTACCCGCTAACGGTACAATGGTTGTGGTAGAAAAGTACGTTAAGCACATAAGCAGTTAGTCAAAATTTTCAATTGTGAACGTTGTGCTTCTTTCATGTGAATGTTAGTTTGGTGTGGCTTTTTATTAAAGTACTCAATGTTTTACATTAATAGTGTGCTATGTAAAAAATGTAAACTTTTTGTGTGAGATTATTTACAAAATGTAAACAGAAATACTTTAACAAATTCTAAACCAGCATAATGTATTTGATGAAAAATAATATAATTTACCAGTAAAAAAGGAACAAAATAAAATCGTAAAAATTCTAAAGCTTTCCTTTTATAATATTTAAAAAAACTCGTTTTACGCACGACTGGTTACAAGCATTGCTAATGAGACAGTGTGACCAATTGCTTTGTAAGAGTTGGTAAGACCAAAAACGTTTTTCGCAAGTATATTTTTAGGCTCATAAAAACATGGTTGTAGAAAAGGCATTTACAATTGAAAGCAGCACTAATAAGCTAACAAAAAAATGCTATTGTTATGAAACAATTGTCGGCAGCGTGATCGAATGGTTTAAGCGCCGTGCTCATGATTAGCATGGTCTCGGTTCAAAACGCGCCATTCTGTTGTGTCCTTGGGAAAAACACTTTACGGCACTTTCCCCTGCTTGGTGGTGTTGGCAAGCAGTTCTAAATTTCAATCATATGTCTATTAAATTACAAGCGGACAGCAATATCTTGGTATCTTCGGAAGCAGGTCGGGGTAATTGCCTACCCTATTTATTAGCGCCTCCGTTGCTTTCCTGCGAGTCAGGAGGATAAATATAGAAATAAAACATAAAAAAAACAAACTACTTGTATAATCATGCATTTACAGTGAAACGGTGCTGTTGTGGTAAACAAATTGAGTTAACGTAAACGTGAAACAAACAAGATGGTTACATGAAATTGGACCTGACTAATTATGTTCTTAAATTTTTTGATAATAGCTTATCAAATCTTTTCTTGTACCACTTATAAAGTGTATTGCCAGTAGCCTAATCTTCAAATGACACTAAAAAATAGATTTTTAAATTAAAACTTAGCATAAAAATCATTTTTTTCTTGCTGAGAGATATATTTACGACAAAGAAACTTTTTTTGTTTTCTGAAATGTTAGACAAAACCGAACAAGTCCTTGTCATTCGCTTTCATACAATTTCGCAAACTTGTATGCTTTTGAATTTTTTACCTTACTGGTCAAATTTAAGAGGCACAAAAAACGGAATTCCGGAACAATGCAATGTTTCAAGTTTTTTTTATCTTATATAAACGCAATAAGACAAAACTAAAAAACTTACGTATATTCATTTATCCCGAATATACAGTATAATAGTTTGAATTTTGATGCATTAAAGTACAAAAAATTTCTTTAAGTTCATTATATTGATTTCAAACTAAATAAATTTTTCATTTCACAAATAACATTTTCCACTTAAAAACTTATTTTAATATTTTTGAAATTTGTTAGTTTTCAGGCAATGACTGACAGAATGGACAAGTTGTAAAGAGTAAATTATTTCTAAAGAAAAAAATGCAATAAAAGCAAAACTAATTATTGAACAATCTTATTTAAAATACTCGTTTTTTTTTAAAAAAAAAGAAATTGAAATATAAACATATGCGCAACAATTGTTTTATATTTCGATTAAACCAGATATTGAAAACTGAGCAAATTTGTGTTGTTAGTTTTGTTTATTATCAATTAAGCTTATTACAACTAGTTATTATCAATTAAACTTATTTGATATAAAACACGCTTTTTCTAGTAATGTGAAAACAAAGTTTAAATTTTGTTTTCCAAAAGACACAAGTATATTCCTTTTGAAGCTTAATTCCTTTGAATTTTTGATGCAATTTCTATTTAGTAACTATAAGTTGACAAAAATATCTATTTGAATAGTTTGATATCTTGTAAAACTTAAACAGTTTTGTAACGGTTTTATTTAGCAAAGGTTATCTTTAACTTTTTTTAACTTTGGAGTAGTATCCTCGTAATTTAAAAATGCGTTTTACTTTGGGCTTACTAATACGCAAGGAAATTTTATTTGCTGCAGGTAAGTTTTTTTCTTTTTTTTAAATCGTTATGCCCGAAATAGTGAAAACTAAAAGCTTTATCTCAATGAGGTAGTGAACAATCTTAAAAGTTATAAACTATAATTTAATCATTTACAAACTTTTAGAAAGCGAAATTAAATATGATTAAAATTTTAAATTTTGCTTTTTAGTGATTTTCCTTTTATTTTGCGGTTACTGCCAAGGACAAATAAGTGAGTAAATACGTAAATTTTGATAGTTGTAAGAAAAAAAGCTGATTATTTTTATTGCTGTAAAATTATAATTGAATTAATTTTTACTATTTTTCAAAGGATATATTGATTAAAAAAGTCTTTCTTCAAGGTCCACTCTATAATATTATTTTCTACTATGAAGCGTATCCACTTATTCTAAATAATTAATAGTAAAATTATGTAAAATAAATGATAAAATTTAAAGCAATTTCGAAAGATCATTATTGTGTCTTAAATCTAGATATACTCTGCTTTAAATAAAAACAAAGCGAAATAAATTGAAGTTTCAGCATTTAAAAGGCAAAGCAAGATTTTAAATAAAATTTTGAAATATTTTTGTGGGAGACTACAAAGCATCCAGTTTTAAATAAAGTACTTTTTGCCGCCTTTTGTTTCACTTTTAAATGTTTTTAAAACCCTTTTTTTTCTTAACCTTGTTTCTGAATATTAAATCCAGTAAAAGTAGCTGTTTGCATTTGATATCTAAAGATATTTGAATATGCCAGGGATGTGTAAATTAACAAATAGTTCAAAATTGTTTTGTTTTCTACATTTTTTTTGGTGAGCCTATTTAAATATTCAAGTATTTTTTATGCTAATTATTGATACCAACAAAGTCAATCCATTTTGGACCGTTGGTTTTGAAGAGAAATATTTTGTTTAAAAATTTGAAAAACTCTTGAGTTGCTTAAAAATTGTTTATTTTTGGTCAGGATTTTGTCGTATTAACTTCCTTTCATATGCTCATAATAAAAAGTTTTTTTTCAAATCAAAATGACTTTGATTAACTCAGCATAAAAAGTTGAATCAGCACAAAAGTGTAAAAATCTTTGACCATAAACCTTTTATTAGTACACTGAAAACTAGTTCAAAAAAAAACGTCAAGATAATAAAAGAAACAATACTGTTTTCCTTGCTCTCGCAAATGGAGCACAAAGGGTAGCATTCTTACTTGTAGTGTATAATTTGGCTAAAAATTCACCGCTGTGGTGACATAAAGTTAATTATTTTGTATTGCTATAAGTTTTAGAATGTCAAGAGTCATTCGCCATGATAAAAAAGCAGAATAATTTGGATATATGCGCTTTTCGTGAAATTGAATACTTCAAAAGAAAATTTGATGATATTTTTTAAAATGTAACAGAGTTAGGTGCAATTTTGATTGGTTGATTTCATTTTAGCAAACTGTATTCCTTTAATTATAAACAATAAACTTAATTGCTACTGTACAATTTTTGATCATAACCACTAAAGATTTTGCTCATCCTTGGTGCACACGTGGAAAAACTCAGTGAAACGCGGGAAGCTGCACGGTAGCTGTGCGTCTCAGCATCTTACCATTCGCAGCGCCATCTACCGGCGGCTTTTACGTCAAACCCTGGCTCGCAAGACATAGCAAAAATTGCCCGAGCCGCGGGTCGTATCTCGGAAAATTTATACGTAAAGTTACTTGTATGTCAAGGTACCGCTGTAGATTAAAAGCTCACGAGTTCGAAACGATTTTCAAGAATAACTAGAGACTCTAAATCCGTTTTGTAAAGGTTAAGATTTACTGTGTAAGCCTTTGTAAATATAACGCAACACAAGCCTATACACAAGCGCATACGTAACAAACAAAATTTTTAGGATTTAACTCGATAAAAACTGATATTAACACCATTATGAGAGTTAATACAATATTTTTCAACAACTTTTCAACTACTTTTTAAATGCGCATTAATACGCTAAATTATTCAATTTTAATTTTTTGCATATCAAGAAAAATTAAAAAAAATAATCTTCATAAGCCAACCAATAAATTCGTTTTCGAAATTTAAAATTCCACTTCAGCGTTTTGTTTGTATGATAATACACTACAATCGTAATTAAATGAGCCTTTCAAACCTCTTCTCGTCAACCTTTTTCGCTCCTCAACGTGGGCTTCAGAAGCCCATCAAAGTTTAACAATTTATAACTCAAAAACTACTTAAGCTAAAATTTTAACAGAGCAAAACTTATTTATTTAACTATTGGTAGGGAAAAAAGTTTTTAAAATTTTTTGGAAGAAGTATATAAAATCGATTTTAGAATAAAAAGTAAAGCCAATATATTTTGAAACATAATTTTATTTAGGACGTTTCGGATCATCATCCTCTTCGTTAAACTCATCAACTGAGTTATAATTCTAAAAGGTCCTTGATAAAACTATGTTCAAAAGATATTCACTTTACTTTTTTTCTGAAATTTGTTAAGCGTTCTATATAAAGTTAGACTTTAGCAATGTTTCTTGAATTTTTACGTTTAGACATTCTTTTAACAGGAGCAAAATGCGATTGTAACGGATTCGCTGTGGAAACAGTCGTAAACTTAATTTAAATTTCGACGTAAAGACTGACGTCAACGCACACGGCAATTACAAAAAATAAAGAAGCCAAGGGAAGCTTGCTTTATTGCCTGCTTGATCAAAATATTAAAAATAAAGTTTCAAATAATAGCAATCAGAAGCCAACATTTTATCGTTTAGTTTGCAAAGTTTTATTTAAAACAAAAAAATTGAACGTTTGTGACTTTCATAAGTTCTTATCAAAGGTTTTAAAATTAGCATAATTTAACAATTACATACAATTAAACTAAAATACAAAAGTTTTCTTAAGTTTATGTTCACACAGGTACTACTAATTTAGTTCAAAAGTAATGACAATTTAGTAATTATTACAACAACAGCTGTTTTGTTCTTAAATGAAACTTTGCAAACTAAATGATAAAATGCTGGCTTCTGATTGTTATTATTTACAAATGGATTTTAAAAATTACCTCTTTCTAAAAGGTCTGCGTTCGGGCTTTAGGCAGAGGGACCCGTTCAAAAAGTAAGCTATATTCTTCCCCACAAGCTGACCGTAACTAAAAACCCATCAATACATTTGCTACGCGTTTGGGAAGGCAAATGTGGGCAGCGCACAGTATCTGTACTCGAGTTGATCCCAAACATCGGGATCTTTGCATGGGTAACTGGAACGTCACTTTACTCAATGGAAAAGAACAGGAACTGACTTGGAAAGCAAAGCAGTATCATCTTGATATTGCAGGAGTTTCCTCTACCAAGTGTCGAGGATCTGATATTGTTGAGTTGATTGAAGGCTGGAAGCTTATTTTTACTCAGGTGTAGATGTAACCATGTCTGCGCAGGCAGGGGTAAGCATTTTTGTAGGCCCTTGCTTGGCCCACTGTGTCATGATTGGATTCCACTTGGAGGAAGGATTTTTCTCCTTAAGCTTAGGTTACAAAAGCGGTCACTGTGCATTTTGCAGGTGTACGCACCAAATGCTGAAGCTCAGTACCAGCCTTTCCTAGATGAAGTAGGTGTTGCTTTAACGAAGTAACATCTGCAGAATCAATTGTCCTCCTGATTGATTTCAATGCACATGTGGGTACTGACGACAAGACATGGAAGGGTGTTATCGAAAGACAAGATAACTCTGACATGGTGTCCATTTAAAAGAGCTAGTTACAAAATAGCTAGCCACAAAAGAGCCAGTTACAAAACAGCTAGTTACAAAAGAGCTAGTACCAAAACACAGCTAAAATACTAAAACGTAGAATAAGGTTAGGGTTAGGGTTAGGGTTTGGGTTAGGGTTAGAGTTAGGGTTAGAGTTAGAGTTAGAGTTAGGGTTAGGTTTAGGATTATTCTAAAAATTTAAAGATAGTTATTGCAGCTCTTTCAACGCATAGCTATTTTTTAGCCAGTTATTTTATGGCACTAACTCTTTTTTGGTACTAGCTATTTTATTTCTAGTCCTTTTATGGCTAGCTATTTTATAGCCCTAGCTCTTTTGTGGCACTATCTCTTTTGTACCAGCTCTTTTGTGGCTAGCTGTTTTGTAACTAGCTCTTTTGTGGTATAATCCTCTGACATTAACAGAAACGGAAGATGTTTGCTACAGTTCTGTGCCACCAACGGACTGTGCATAATCAATAACTTTTTTCGGCATAAGAGGATTCACAAGTACACTTAGTAAAGAGATTTGGTGGGGCAGCGTTCTATCATTGATTTCTGTATTGTCTTAGCGGACTTGTTTTCTTTTGTGGTCGATGTTCGTGTTGAAAGAGAAGCTGAACTGTCTAACGACCATCACCTAGTCGTCTGCATTCTAACAGGCCTGAACCATCCGTAACAAGGAAACGATTCATAGATCGGAGAGCATACAGAATAAAGTGGGAGTTAATAACCGACAAAAAGGTAAGACATACTTTTGCAAGCAAATTTTTTTTCCTATCCAGAGAAATCCTTGACTTTACTGAAGACGTTGAGACTGAGTGGGATTTATTTAAATCAGAATTTATTGCACCTGCAGCTGCTAGTTGCGGTTGCAAACGTGAGGGGAGGTCAAAAGGGTAGTGGGAAAAAAACTGCTTGGTGGAACCAAGAAGTTAAAAAAGCTATCCGTGCAAAGAAATCTACGTTTAGAGCTTGGTCAACAAACAAGTCATCTGAGCAGCTTCGATTGCGGCACTTCGCAGAACATAAGACTGCCGCCACTATTGTCAAACAATCTAATGAAAAATTATGCGAAGAATTTGGACAAAAGTTGGATACAGACTACAGATCGGCAAACACAGTATTTTTTAAACCATACGCCGGTTGCGCAGCGAATGAACACCAGTTGCCACCTTCATCGAGGATGCCAATAACGTATTTCTGAAGCATCAAAAGGGAATTATAAATTGTCGGAGAGAATACTTTTATGCGCTCTTAAATCCAGTAACAGTCCAACATTTGGAAACATTCGACAAACAAATTGGTGAAGAAATTTATCTAACCGAAGCAGAGGTGGCCACAACAATTCAAATCTTTGAAAGCTGGTAAGGCCCCTGGTGAAGATGATATTCGACCCGAAAGGAAAAAGTCCATGAATGGCTGACTCGTGTGTTCCAAGTAACTTGGATAGACAGACAGACAGACAGACCAATTTATTTACGAGGATTGTGGAAACAAAAAACGTAAAAAGAAACACAGTTAATATACTTATTCGATAAAACAACAGTGTACGACAATTGGTAACATAATTATAAATACGATAAAATAAGAATGGAAAAAAATAAATAAATAAAATAACAATAATAACAATAATAATAATAATAAGATAAATAAATGAAGATAAATAAATAGAATAAATAATAATGAAAAAATGACAATCTCGACGGAGATTGCGAAGGGACCGGTTAAGGTCATCAAGTCAAGCAGTCACCGAAAAAACTAATGGGCTATTAGTGCACAGCAATTATTTGCAAGGATTGTAGGTTAGTAGGTTGTCAACAGTATGATTGTAATAAAAAGAATTTAAAATTAATGAAAAACTATTAATTAATGAATAATTATTAAGGAAAACTGGTGAGGTACCGAAGCAATGGAAGACCAGTGTGTTGACACCTATTCACAAAAATTGAGATAAGAAAAAGTGCACTAACTACAGGGACATTTCTTTGTCAAGTTTTCTTGAACAGGTCTATGCAAAGTGCCTCGAAAAGAGATGCCGTAAAATAGTGGAACCTCAACTTCAGGATGCACAGTGCGAATTTTGTCCTGGAAGATCTGCTATGGACCAGAGTTTTGCCCTTTAGCAAGTTTTTGAGAAATTGTGCGAATATGCAATAGAGGTGTATAAATGCTTTGTAGACCTTGAAAAAGCACATGACCGTGTACCAAGAGATAAGCTGTGGGCAGTACTGCTGGAGTATGACGTCAGAAGTCATCTATTAGCTGCTATCAAATGGTTGTACGAACAGTCAGAAGTCTGTGTTTATGTCAATAGCATGAAAACAAAGCCTTTTAGTTTCAGTGTTGGGTTACGACAGGGCTGTGTTCTTTTTCTTCTGTTCATTATATACATGGACAAGATAGAAAGAGACAGTTTCTCCAGTAGTGATGTCACATTTGGGGAGTGTAATGTTCGGCGCCTGTTGTTTGCAGATGACCTTGCATTGTTAAGCTCCAACAAAACTGATCTCCAATATGCACTTGATCGGTTTTCTGATGCATGCTTGGATGCCGAGATGAAAATTAGCACGGCTAGAACTGCGATTATATGCATGTCAAGGCACCCTGTTTAGGGCTCTTTCCAAACTAATGGAGTAACACTTCAGCAGACGGAAAATTTTAAGTATCTTGTAGTCACATTCTCGAGTAATGGTAGACAAGACAACGAACTGGACAAACGTATTAGAAAAGCAAGTGCAGTAATGCGCCAGTTTTACCGATCAGTTGTATTGAAACGAGAGCTGTGTACAAACGCAAAGCTTTCTGTTTTCATATCAGTTTTTGTTCCTATCCTCACTTATGGTCATGGGTGTTGGGTAATGATTGAAAGAGTGAGATGCCGAGTACAGGTGGCCGAAATATAGTTTTCTTGAAAAATGTTAAAAGTTATCCCTACTTGAAAGGGTTAAAAGCAATGACATTTGTCAATCTCTCAACATCGAACAGCCACTACTCCGCATAGAACGATCACAACTGCGCTGGTATGGCCATGTGACACGAATGTCCCACGAACAAACAGCAAAGCAACTAATGGATGTTCTTCTAAGTGGCAAAAGGCCTAGAGGGCGACCCAGAAGTTGCTGACAGAATCCTGGTCGCGCTTGGAATTTCATCGGCGGAATTGCCACGAGTTGCAGGAGATCGGGATGCTTAGAAATCCCAACTCGAGCTACTGCCCCCGCAACCCCAAAAGGACAAGCGGGCAAAAGAAAATACACTGAGTTAATTCAATATTTTCCCCGAAAATGATGATGATGACCTCTTCCTAAACTATTGAAAATAATTTAGACGAGTTTTAATTAGGTTACTTGGTGCACAACTATTGTTTCTGTCCGGCGTAGAATGAGCCGACTTCGGGACACAGAAAACCTGGCGCGGTGTTAAACTCAAAAATCTTTTCACAAATTCAATCAAATTAATCAATCTATCAAGCTTTACTTTTATTCAACAGTTCAACTTATTCAAATAGAATGAAAAAAATAAAAAAACATAACACATATTGATTAGGCAATTTAAACAAAGGCTTGTCTAACTAAAATCTCTTTAAAAAATGCTTGTAGGCAATAATTATAAATCTAGCACAATTAAACAATATTAAGCTTCTCAAAATAAGATTACTGTTAATTTTGCCTGCACGTAAAAAATATGAAAAAGATTATAGTGACGTAATAGATAATTAGGAGTAGCCTAAGCAAAAACGTAGTAAGGCGGAAAGAAAGATAGTAAACAATAAAAGAAAGAAAATAAAGTTAAAAAAGTTAGAAAAGTTAAAACAATAAAGAGAGGGGCTTAACAACAAAATTGTTTGCAATTAATTGTGATAACGAAGCGGCAGTTTAATAAGGCGACCGCGCCTGGACAATCGAACAGGTCCGTCTACCGCTGGAACAACTATTTTTGTAATTTTTTTAAATGACATAAAAAATCGGAGTGCATGTTTTGCAAAAAAAGGTAAAAGCATTTGAAAAAAATTTTTACGTTGATATTCACCCGTGTTACAAACGTTATTACAGACTTAATATATCTACTTGCTTATGCTGCAAAATCGAAATACCTTTACCCTTTTTACACATCGTTTCTTTATTTTTATTTACATGTATTTCACAATGTGCTTTAGCTAAGTACTTTTTGCCTACTGTATATAAATAAAACGCCATTTAACTCCAAACTTAGGGAAAACCAAACTTTTGAAAAACAAGTTATTATGATGTTATGTCATGGAAACATATTTCTAAGTATTGTTCAAAGAAAATTACATAAACTTGAAGAAAGTGCTACAAATATTTTGTTTGAACCGCTTGTTTATCATTAATTTTGTGGTTTGCTTTTGCAATTTTTGGCTCTGATTAACTTTAATTTTAGAGCATAGATGATAGAGCTTCCTCAAGTTAGACTTTGCAGCTTAATTTTCCAGTATAAACGTTTAAGCATTATAATAAAAGAAAAAGTCCTTTTCATCTTTATTTACCTATGATATTTTTATCTGTTGACTACCTCAGGGGGTCCTCGGATGACTCTAAGTTCACATCTCCAATACTCTTAACAGAAAATAGCTGCGCAGTTGATTTTTTGATATATTGGAAAAAATTTGTTCTAATTTAGTCAAATATCTTTAGTTTTAATATATTTGCTATTAGTCTCTGCTTATCTTGCATAAAGTTGAAGGTCTTCAAATTTTCGTTGATTATTCTGTTTTGCGACATAATCGGATTAGTCACGGTTTGCTGCAAAAACAAATAACTACTACTTGACGAAGTAATCTTGACAAACACAGAAAGACATTCAAAACGTTTTTTGACTTATCTCTTTTAGACTTTTTGACTCGGTCAGAAACCGACTTTTTGACTCGGTTTCTGACTTACCTGGTAAGCCAAAAAAATAGCCTGCTACACCAAAACTACCCATCGGATTTGCTCAAGTAAAATATAAAAATATTCAAAAATAAATTTTAGAAAAAGTCATAAAATTTTAGATTTTTATCATCCGAACTTTACGATTTATAACGTTTTTATACAGGGGAGTCTTTTGAGGACCCCCCTTAGGTAAATTAGGGTTAAGAGATATTTAATTTTTGTCACAATAATAAGTCATAACGGCTTTCTTTTAACATTAGGTCATACGGAGCAATTTTATGCCAAAATTGTTGTAGTATGTAAAGTTATCCATTCCAAAAAAACACATACGTAGCACTGGCCTCCTTGGCTTAGTTTTTTACTATTTCAAATTGCTATGTATTGCGTGAACCAGATATGCATTGCCCGGATCAGATGCTGTTAGCAATGTACCAAGCCAACAACGTTTTTTTCATCTAACTTTTTTCGACCTCGTGCTCCATAAAATTCCCAATGCATGTGACACTGCAATGCAACATAATCTCGGGTTTGTGGAATGCTGCCGAATTAACAATGGGAGAAAGGAACAACACCCCATTTGCCCATGCACGTTTAAGCATAACCCAAACTGTTCAGAGCACACTGTTTCGAACCAGCCGGATACAGGCAAGGCGCTGATAATAAAAGCACGGATCCGGGATGCAATTTCACAGTACTCCGCGTTCGATCTATGACTCATGTACTGGGCAGCAAGGATGTTTAACTCAACAAGATTGTTCAGAAGGTTTTGTACAGCTGGCACAAACAAACGTTTAGACTTTAGAATGTTTTCGGAAGGCACTTGATACCCGATGAAAAAACCACAATAAGGATCTAGAGCTGTGGTTTGCCACTTGTGTGCCGCGGAAAACTATAGAAATATTCTTTAAAATAGAAAAAAAGTTATGTTTATTTCAAGTAGCAACCAATAAACTTGAAAAATTCATTGTATATCTTTTTGTGTAATGTCAAGACATTTTATAGTCTTTACTAAGTTTTGAACGCTTTTCTTCAAACGAAGTTATATTTAGTGGACAAAAAAATTTCAATCTAAACTCTCTACGAATAAATTGATGACTTTTTTTGAACAGCTGTCTTCCTGGCTTGATTGATACACAATATGCACAAATTGGTAACTTCAGATAAAAGAAAAAAGTAATCACTTTATTTTTAGGATTTATATTGAAATTTTTAGGCTTTTTATGAAAACCAAATGAAACTTCAGGTAAAGCAAGCGTTAGTAATTTAGCTCTTTACTCTGGTCCAAATGGGCCGCCGGTGCAAAAAGTTAGCGTAGTACTGGTATAGAGTAGCCAACCAGTTTTAGCCAAAAAGAGTGTCGCTCCTAGTTGTCATAGCTCAGATGGATGGATGTTTGTAAAAACTGGTAAGTGTGCTTTTGAAGAGAAACAGAAGTATCTAGTGACTTCGCCAAAGCGTCATTTAAGAAATTATTAAGAAAATATGAGCATATAAATATGAACATTTGTAAAGAAATTATGAGCACTGCGACAACAAACGGGATCCAGTAATCAGCTGTCGATTAGACCACAAATAGGACAGCTGTATACGGTGTTTTGGTACTAGCACCGCCTGAGCCGCAAGTCGCCTCAACAGCGGAACACGCAAAGAATTTTTTTGCACAATAGTAGTGATGGAACGTAAGTGATCTGTCTAGTTTTACCCCAAGATATATTGGCAATGGACAGAATGGTAAAAGTTGATTGTTGTAAATATTTAGCTCACAGTTTTTTTATAATCTGGAGATGGTAGAAAGTAGATTATACGTATAGATTTTAAAAAGGATACAGTCTTGATTGATTTCGGAGTAACACCGTTTCTCTGAGACCCGAGACTGTTTTGCTCGGTCTAGGACAACTGGCCCCAACCCAACTAGCCCCGTTCGACTACCCGCAGTCTAACTGGCCTTACAGTTATCCATGAATAGATAAGAAAGAGAAAAGAAAAAAAACTATTGTCTTGTAATAAAGATGTTATGATAAATTTAACTTTTTTCAATAATTCATCTTTTAATAATTTTTGCCTTTTATATATTTTAACTGATCTTCATTATAATTTTTTTAAGTAAAGCAGAGGTTCTCTACTTATGGGCTACAGCGACATTTTTAGGTGGGCCACACAAAGATGGCTGGAAGAAGTGTTGAAATCACATCTTCGTAGGCAGGTTTTTGTTGTGAAGAAACGATTTGGTAAAATTGGATGCAGAATAAAAATGAAGACTTTTTTATCTTCACCTGAAATTTGGGACAAAAACAGAAATTTTAGACACTGATTAAAAATGATGACCCTTTCTTTAGTTCTTTTTAAGTCATCACTGGATTCATGCGCAGAAAACGGTTGTGATACGAAATAGCAACTCTAGTCAAACAACTCTGTAATAGCTTTTTTGCGTTAAACCTTTGAATTTTGCCCCCTGAGGAAATGTATTTTCGGCGCTCCTGCTGAAAACTAGACACATTGAACCACCAGAAATCCGTTTCTAGCTTTCTGGGCCATGGTGTTAAAAAGGTTGAGAACTTTTGAAGTAAAATATTTCATGTTTACGAATAACATATTTTTGTAAGTAAACTAATCATATACGTTATAAACCTTAATTTTTACGTAATAACCACAAGTAGCGCTACCAAAATATTTCAGTATGAAGCTATCCTTTGTAACACTTTTCCTTGTCCTACAGGTAGTTTAATAGGCTCATTACACATTTATTCACGAAGCGAAATATTTGTAAAAGAAACTTTATATGGCAAAATTGCTACTCTAAGCTTCTCGTGATTACTTTGTAAGTTTTTAAAAATGCTTCAATGATGCAACTAAATTGACTTTCTTTCTACAATGTTTACATTAAAGTATTTTAAGAATCAATTTGAACCCAGAAATTTGTTCATTTAAAAACTAAATTAAAATAAGTATACTAACAATCGTTTATTTCAGTTTTATAACACTGCTAAAACATGATACGTTTGTAAACATATAACGTTCCCTAGATATAGCTCCTTCATTGAGTAATTGGAGCGGATGGACGGAGTGCAGCGCATCATGTAGACATGGAGTCAGGTCTAGAACAAGAAATTGCTCAACTGGACAACTTAAAGATTGTGGCGGATCAATCACTGAAACTATCCTTTGTAACACATTTCCTTGTCCTACAGGTAGTTTAATAGGCTCATTACACATTTATTCACGAAGCGAAATATTTGTAAAAGAAACTTTATATGGCAAAATTGCTTCTCTAAGCTTCTCGTGATTACTTTGTAAGTTTTTAAAAATGCTGCAATGATGCAACTAAATTGACTTTCTTTCTACAATGTTTACATTAAAGTATTTTAAGAATCAATTTGAACCCAGAAATTTGTTCATTTAAAAACTAAATTAAAATAAGTATACTAACAATCGTTTATTTCAGTTTTATAACGCTGCTAAAACATGATACGTTTGTAAACATATAACGTTCCCTAGATACAGCTCCTTCATTGAGTAATTGGAGCGGATGGACGGAGTGCAGCGCATCATGTAGACATGGAGTCAGGTCTAGAACAAGAAATTGCTCAACTGGACAACTTAAAGATTGTGGCGGATCAATCACTGAAACTATCCTTTGTAACACATTTCCTTGTCCTACAGGTAGTTTAATAGGCTCATTACACATTTATTCACGAAGCGAAATATTTGTAAAAGCAAACTTTATTTGGCAAAATTGCTTCTCTAAGCTTCTCGTGATTACTTTGTAAGTTTTTAAAAATGCTGCAATGATGCAACTAAATTGACTTTCTTTCTACAATGTTTACATTAAAGTATTTTAAGAATCAATTTGAACCCAGAAATTTGTTCATTTAAAAACTAAATTAAAATAAGTATACTAACAATCGTTTATTTCAGTTTTATAACGCTGCTAAAACATGATACGTTTGTAAACATATAACGTTCCCTAGATACAGCTCCTTCATTGAGTAATTGGAGCGGATGGACGGAGTGCAGCGCATCATGTAGACATGGAGTCAGGACTAGAACAAGAAATTGCTCAACTGGACAACTTAAAGATTGTGGCGGATCAATCACTCAAGCTATCCCTTGTAACACTTTTCCTTGTCCTACAGGTAGTTTAATAGGCTCATTACACATTTATTCACGAAGCGAAATATTTGTAAAAGAAACTTTATATGGCAAAATTGCTACTCTAAGCATCCCGTGATTACTTTTGTAAGTTTTTAAAAATGCTTCAATGATGCAACTAAATTGACTTTCTTTCTACAATGTTTACATTAAAGTATTTTAAGAATCAATTTGAACCCAGAAATTTGTTCATTTAGAACTAGATTAAAATAGGTATACTAACAATCGTTTATTTCAGTTTTATAACACTGCTAAAACATGATACGTTTGTAAACATATAACGTTCCCTAGATACAGCTCCTTCATGGAGTAATTGGAGCGGGTGGACGGAGTGCAGCGCATCATATGGACATGGAGTCAGGACTAGAACAAGAAATTGCTCAACTGGACAACTTAAAGATTGTGGAGGATCTTACCATGAAACTATCCTTTGTAACACTTTTCCCCAGTAAACATTGGTGTATCGTGACGATATGGTTTGATTACCGAAATGTATCGTGTGTATCAGTATCATTATTATAATATCGTAACGATACAGTAATTGTATCAAAATATAAGTAACTTTTTTCCGATATATTTAATGTATAATGTTAATACAGTTAATAAAATTTGATTTTAAAACTTTTTTTTTCTATTTTAATAATTGTCATACTTAAATTCTCACACCCTTTCTAAACAAAATGATTGACATCAATTTGACTGTAGGTTAAACCTGCACCCCTCCCGAAAAAATGTTCTTTTAAACATTCCTGCTTCCAGATAACAAATGAAAAATTTTTTGCTGTAGCAAAAATAAATATCTAGGTTTGGTATCTTTTCAGAATCTTATCTTGCGGTTTAGTTAATTATATTTTACATTGCACTGAATTATACCAACTTAATTTTAAGTATGATCAACGCTGAAATTTTGAGCTATTGAAATTTTTTTATTTTTTATCCTAATTTTTCTCATTGAACGTAAATTTGAACTTCACCATTGTTTAATTTGTAAACCCCCGACCGAATAAGTTTCTTTTCAACTTAAAAAAAACGGTTAGGTTTAATTCAATCATGCACGTGAGATGTCATACTTTATTATTACGTCAGAGACGTCATCATAGCAGCATGTGTCTGCTTGCCAAGTACCATAATGGAAACTGGAAATTAGTCCATGTTGAACTGTAAAGATTTGTAAGTCTTTGTAAACTATTTCAAAGCAATCAGAATAGTATTAACAACAGAAAATATCTGCTTATTATTCTGCTTGCTGTAAAATAGATATTATTTGTTACGAAAAAGATTGTCAGAAGAAAACAAATAATGATAGTCTTATAATAGAAATTAAACTGTTAAAGGTAAAAAATCGGATCTTATCGAAGTCTAAGTATTTGAGAAAATTTATGGCATTATGTAAAGTCTAAGTATTTGCGAAAATTTATGCCATAATGTGAGGTAGCGACAAATAAAAAAAGTTTGTAAATAAAACAGGTAAATAGTGAGGTAACATTTGAAATTTTTGTTAAATTTGTGGCATATTGTAAAATTGTTATTCTTGTAAAAAATTTGGGACAGGTATGGTATAAGCCATCCTTATCTATTTTTTTGTCAAACCAAGGGTCACCAAACTATAACCTGTGGGCTGGATTTGGGCCTCAAGGTTTTTGGAGTTTTTTCAAGAAGTCACTATAAGCGATTTTTTTTGGTAAAACTAACCCAAATTCCCCCTATAGCATCAGAATGGAATAAAAAAGAAATCAAAAGGAAAAGTATTTTTTTAAGAAACAATAGTAATTACAGGGGATCTGGGTTAGTTTCATGAACAAAAATTGCTTACAGTGACTTATTGAAAAGATCTGGTTTTTGATACAGTCTGTTGAGCACTCTTTCAAAGTTATAAAGCAAATATCAAAAAACATAACTGTAACAAAATTATACAAAAATCTTGCTGAACGCTAGAAAGTAAACAGGCTACATTTCCGGATGAAGATTATTTTTAGAGATCGCATAAAAAAATGAAGTTATATAACTTACAATTTTGGCATATGAAGCTTTTTAAAATTCACTACTGGGGCCTTCTAAAAAAGTTAGGTGACCCCTGGTCTAAACTAATCCAGCACCCATTGTAACACTCATGTTAAACTAACTTATGCAGGTTGAGTTTTATGTATATTGTATATTATATTAATTTTCAACATTTTCTTTAATGTGCTCCAGTGTGGTTACCAGAATTAATCAGGTCTTTTCAATAAGCAACCTTGAGAGATTTTTGTTGGTGAAACTAAACTGGAATCCTTTTTCCCCTGTTTTTTATTGCCTCCTAATGCTATAGGGCCATTCTGGGTCAGTTTCACTGACAATCAACACTGACAGTGTCTTTTTGAAGAGACTCAATTACTCAACAATCTTTTTCTTTCTCAAGGTATCATTATCTAAATTTTTATTTGAACTATGTCTTATTGAACCAAACGGCGTAAAGTTGCAAAAACACTTAAGAAAATGACAGAAAAATGCAATGATAATTCTTATATAGATTATCAAACAGCCAAGTCAACTAATGCACCCTCTGTAGAATCTGCTTGTAAAAGTTGTTTCTGTAATACTGATAATCCATTAAATGAGAACTTTGATAAAAAATTTTTTACAATTTGGAAAAAGATTTTTCATGCCACTCTGATAGCAATGTATCATCAAGTGACACAGTTTCATTATTGAACCAAAATCAATGTAGTGTCCATAAAAATAATTCATTTTCTGAAGCAAATCTTTCATTGTTGTTGCAAGTTTGGGCCATAGAAAATAAAATCACTATCAGTGCATTAGAAAAGTTGTTAGTAATATTACAAAATTATCATCCATCATTACCAAAAGATGCAAGAACATTGCTTTCTATATCAAAATCATTTGATATCCAAGAATTGGCTGGTGGAAGCTATTATCACTTTGGAATTAGACACAGTTTAGAACAACAAATGAAAATTAATTTTTCACTGAGTTCTTGTAGTGAATTATATTTGCAAATAAACATTGATGGATTGCCTTTATTTAAAAGTAGTCAAACTCGACTTTATACTTGCAACAATTGAAAAGATAAGTGGAAATGATCCAAATCCACAGCCATTTGCAATTGGTGTCTATTTAGGAAGTCACAAACCAAACAACGCACAAGAATTTTTAAAACCGTTTGTGAATGAAATGGAAAGCCTTCTTGCAGATGGATTTTCGTTTAATGGCAAAAATGTTGCTGTAAAGATAAGAAATATAATTTGTGATGCACAAGCTCGTGTTTTCATTAAACAAGTAAAATGTAGTGCTGGCTATTCTGGGTGTGATAAATGCACACAATCTGGGGTGCATACTGGTGTTAAAATGGTATTTCCAGAAACAGATGCTCCTTTGCATACAGATTCGTCATTTGATAATATGACAGATGAACAACACCACAAGGCTGAAAACCCATTTAAACCACTACCATTGAAAATGGTTAGTCAATTCCCTATTGATTATATGCATCTTGTATGTTTAGGTGTTACAAAGTTACTTCTGCTTATCTGGCTGTCCAGCCCATTAAAAGTTAGAATAGGAACTAAAGCTCGAAATCTTATTTCAGAAACTTTGGTAAAATTTCAGTCATCATTTCCTCTGGAATTTGCTCATAAAACAAGATCATTAATTGAATTACCTCGCTGGAAAGCTACTGAATTTTGACAATTTCTTTACAATGGAATTGTAGCTTTAAAAGGTAAAATTGATGACACACTTTACAAAAACTTCTTGCTGCTTTCCATAGCAATACGCATATTATGTGATCCCAAACTGTGCTTTGATCAATGCAGTTATGCACATACCTTGTTAGTTACATTTGTAAAGCAGTATTGTAAACTATTTGGTAGGAATGATGTTGTGTACAATGTTCATGCACTTATACATTTAGCAAATGATGTGCAACTGTATGGTCCATTGGATAATTTTGCATCATTTCCATATGAAAGTTTTCTCTATCAGATAAAAAGATGTGTACGAAAACCTTCATGTGTTCTTTAACAAGTTATTTCAAGGTTTCAAGAACTTCAAAATACTAAACTACTTCATTCAAGCATAAGTTCAAATTCAAATAGTTTTGAGGTTTTTCCTTTGTTAAAAAATCAACACTTTTCTGGACCAATACCAACTTCTTGTAATTTCTATCAACTGTTCAATAAAATAGTTTCTAAAAAGTTTACACTAACAACTGCAAAACCAAACACTGCTTTATGAAAGGTTCTGACATATGTCTGGTGTCCAATATTTTCAAGAGTTTGAAGTTCTGGTTATGTACAAAAAATTTATGATTGTTAGACCATTTTTTGATTATCCTTGTGATTCGACAGATTTCAATATTTGCAAAGTGTCAAATCTGAGTGCACATTCTGTTTGTAGTTTTGATGCAATACAATACAAAGCTGTTCATTACCATTACAAAATGATGCTTTTGTTGCAATACCACTAATTCATATGTGCTAAGTAGCCTATTAGCAATATTGAATTATTTATTATTATTATTTTATCTCTATATTTATCCTCCTGACTCGCAGGAAAGCAACAGAGGTGCTAATACATAGGGTAGGCAATTACCCCGACCTGCTTCTGGAGATGCGAAGATATTGCTGTTCGCTTGTAATTTAATAAAGATATGACTGTTAGAACTGCTTGCGAGGACCACCAAGCAGGGAAATGTGCTGTAAAGTGTCTTTCCCAAGGACGCAACAGAGTGGTGTGAGTGGGTTTTGAACCAAGACCGTGTTGGTCACGAGCCTGGCTTTTAACCATTCAACCACGCTGCTGATAGAATTCTTGAAAACTAGTAGTATATTGATAAAGAAACAAAAGGTTTTGTAGGTACATGACATCTTGGCATTTCCAACTAGGAGATTCCAACTAGACATACTGTATATTATTGATAGGCGCATGGGAAACTAGATGACTATCGGATCCCAGGATTAAAAAGTAAAAATTTAGAGCGTAGTAAATAAAATCATGAAAGCAAACAAAATGTTTTTTACTTGCTAATTGAAAAACTATTATTGGTAAAGTTTTTGACCTGTCAACAAAGAAATTTCTTCATTTTGAATAGTCTTGGATTGTTTAACTTGTGTTTGTTTTTAATTTTTCCATGTTTGAAAGTCCATTTATTGTACCATGTTGTCTTATGTTTCTTTGTAGACATCAACAATTATTCTGATTACTTTTGACATCTTTTCCATGCTTATAGGTGAAATTTTAATTGCAACTGATACTTCACATTGTTATATTACCTTTTGTAATGTACAATAAATAAGTATTAAATTACTATTAAAAGAGTACTGTAAATACAGAAATATATCATATTGATATATAAAGGTTATTAGAAACTTTTTGAAATTGATAACATGTTTTCTTACACTTCTACCCAACCATAATAAAAAGCTATTTATTTTAAAATTCATTGTTCTTCTGGTAAAATCAGAGGCAAGTAAAACTTCAACAAATACAAAAGGCGTAATATTTATTAAACCAGAACTCAACGACGTTTCGTCCGTTGCATCGGGCGGACTTCTTCAGGTAAAAGCAGAACACAACGCGCACCGTATTTAAAAACCAAGAAGTTAAAAACACAAACCAACAAACACAAGGTGAGAAGCGAACATACATAACGATTTCATAATTACTTAGTGCAAAAGAAACAAATTTAACAGGTTGAAAATCCACATTAGTTGAGATTTTTTATATTGCTATATATTTTTGGAAAAACATTACGATCTTTATCATTTATTGAATTTTTTGTATTATTAATATATAATGATTCTAAAAATTTGCGTTTATCATAGTCAATGTTATAATCCAATATTTCAAAATTATTAAAATCAATCCTATGTTCACAATTAAAACAATGCTTAACCAATGCAGTTTTTTTATTCAAATCGTCTTCTTTTAGTTTAGCCAAATTAATCGGTTTCAAATCACGTTTATGTTCCGATAAGCGAGTATTGAAACATCTGCCCGTTTCACCAACATATACATTTGAACAATCTTTACACGGAATTTTATAAATTGCACCACGCTTATATATATCATCAACAGAGTCTTTTATTTTTGGTAAAATATTTCCAATTGTTTTATAAGGGTAAGTATACACATTAATATTAAATTTCCTCAAAATTCTAGACAATTCATCACTCAAACCTTTAATGTATGGTAAACCGACATAGTTAGATATTTTTTCACTCATGCAAACAATTTTATTAACTTTTTTATGTTTAATTTCTTTTTTAATTTTATTTAATAACCAATCTGGATAATCATTATCACGTAAAGCATTACAAACAAATTTAACTTCATTAATTTTATCTCGATAATTTGTAATTAATTTAGATTTAGCGCGAAACAATAACGTTTTAACCAAACCAACTTTTTGAGAAAAATTATGACATGAATTAAAATTTAAGTACCTAGTTGTATGTGTAGGTTTTCTATAGGCTTTTGTAGTTAATTGACCATTGTTACGAATTATTAAAACATCTAAAAACGAAATAGCATTATCAACTTCTTGTTCGACCGTAAATTTAATACTTTCTTCAATATTATTTATAAATTCATAGAAAGATATCACCTCGGTTTTCTTTAGCACAACAAAAGTATCATCAATATAACGTAACTCAACGGATGAAACGTCGTTGAGTTCTGCTTTAATAAATATTACGCCTTTTGTATTTGTTGAAGTTTTACTTGCCTCTGATTTTACCAGAAGAACAATGAATTTTAAAATAAGTAATATCCCTGGTAACAGTGTTTATATTAATTACAAAGCCATCAAAGACCGCCATGGTTCTGGTGTATTGAAGTTGATTAGAAGCTTAATATCCCAAGGAAAAAGGATTACAAGGCATAGGGCGCATCTGTTTTTTAATCATTCTTGTTTGAGAGAAAATATTTTAACAAAAAGCTTAATGATAAAATCTCCTATAAACACTAGGGCAGGAAGAAAATTAGCGGAAAAATTTGGTTTCAATTGTCTTAAATTACGCATTAATGAATCACACTTTTGGATAAGAAAAAGTCTACAGTTTATGGATAACATTAGAGAAGAATTACTAAAGAATTCCGTAATTAACTTTGAATCGATTTTAAAACATGTAGAGTTTACTGCTAATAAACTCTATAACACACTAATAAAGCATTATAAAGAGAAAATTGCAAAATTGAAGCAAGATTTTAAACAGAAGTACGACGAGATGAAAATTTCAAATAAAAAAATTATCAATGGTAACATGAGAAACAAAGATAATTGGGTTGTTAATCTTTCTAATAAAAATTTATCAGAAGATGAAAGAAAAGTGTTATCATTAGGTTTAAATTTTGCGGTCTCACAGGATTATATTCCAAAAACTGAAATATTGGCTAATATTGAAAAAGGTATAAAGAACTTATCTGATAATACATCTTCTATAATAAGAAGCAAAGTTGTGGATATATTAAACAAGAAAAACAAGAGTATTCCAAATTTATCTATTAAAGAAAGAAAGGCATTAAAAAACTTACGAAATGATACAAATATTGTGATTACAAAAGCAGATAAAGGTAATTGTACAGTTATTATTGATAAAGATAAATACGAAGAAAAAATTTTTAAATTGTTAAATGATAAAGATACGTATGTTTTAATAAAAAATGATTTAACGAAAAGTATTGAACGAAAACTAAATAAATTTATTTTTGACTTATACAAAATCGATCGTTTATCTCAAAAAGAATATTTTTATTTGCGAAGTACGGATGCTATTGCGCCACGCATTTATGGATTACCAAAGATTCATAAACCAGACTGGCCTCTTCGACCGATTGTTTCTTTTATTAATTCACCTCTATATAATCTTTCTAAATTTATGGCGAAAATATTAACACCTTTAAAGATCAAATCTAGATAATGTAAGGACAAAAAGCATAAAAAACACAAAATCATACAGATTATCGTATATTTTTTCTATTAAAATTATATAAAACACACCTTAAGTTACTCTGTCATGAATTAAAGTCATGTATAAACAGTAAGCCTGGAGAAACAAAAGAAACATGTCTAAGGCAAACAATATAGTTATTCTAGAAACAAGAGAATTAAAAAAACATACTGTACTATAATACAATATAAATAACATAACATGCTTATTTTTTAGCAGATTGTTTTTCTTTTCTCCTCAAGCAGCCAAGTTTTCTTTCTTTATCACTGTTGTCTAGCACAAATGCTTTCAAAAAAATGTTTGACAGTGTAAGGCATGCTCCTTGAATTGCAACCACTGGATTATCAATACAATATAAAGCTTGGCTGAGATAAGCTCGGCAGCAATGCAGGTTGCACTTATCAAACAGTTTATAAGCTGAGTGTACAAAATGAACTGTTGAGAGTAGAGGTACAGTTAGTCCACCTCTATTTATGTTTGTGACAAAATCTGAATTAATATGATGGTCGTCGATATCTTCAGTCTCCACATTCTTATCTCGAAATTTGTGTTCCAGATATTCAGCTAAAAAAATAATTTTATGTTTGATACTGTCATTAAATTGAACTAGGTCTTCAGTGTCAGCAATAAAGTGATGTCAAAGTGATAATCATCAATGCGAATGTTAGCTACACAGAGTGATGTCAAAGTGACAATGCGAATGTTAGCTACACAAAGTGATGTCAAAGTGATAATCATCAATGCGAATGTTAGAGGTACAAGGCACATTATTAGACTTGTACGGCATACGTAGACTCATATTTCAAAAGTGCATGGAGATTCTTGGTTTTTGAAGCTGCCTTGATATGTAAAATTTCAAGGCAGAAATTACCCCCATTGCTTTATCTGGCTTGGCCAAAAAACTTTTCAAGGGCCTCATCAGCAAACACACCCGGTAGCAGATAGGTGAAGTTGTTCTGAGCCAATACCACACTGCAGCCTTAATGTTGGCTCGTGTAGAGAGCACCAATGCCTCTGCAGTTTGTTTTGTGAGCTTTTACGTCCGACCTCGACCTCCTGACCATGCACAGGAGGATATAACATTACAAGTTTCAGCAAGTTTCTTAAAAGTAGTGCAATTTTTGGTCCATGTTTGACCACACTCATTACGCATGTTAATACCGGAATACCGATCTTTCACATTCATCATGTGGAACCAATCAATGATCAGCTTAACAAAAATGATGGTGCCCTCACTGAGGTCAAGTTTATCCTTTACAGTTGAAAAAGCAGCAACAGTTTTGTCATGGAAGATTTGACAAACAAAGCTTTGTTTCTGCAAGGGCTTTGGGTACACAGCTGTATATGTAATCTTGGTTAGACGGATGTGGTTTCTTCTGCCTTCCTCGTATAATGCTTCTATGTCCTTCTATCGTGCAACATATATTTTTCCCTCTTTTATGAAAGAAAGTTTCTTATCAGGAACAGTTATCCAGTTATTTCTTACAGTTTTGAAAGAATGAACATAGTCAAAAACAAGGAAAATATGAGAATTTATAGCATTTATGAAGGCTTTACCAGGACCGCCTAATTTACCATAAACTGCAACATTTGTTTTGCAATTATTACCTACACAAGAAATTATTGAACCACCAGCATTGGTAACCACTACTAAATCTTCTAGCAGAACTTCTTTAAGTTGATCTGAATCAAGTTTTGCAACAGAGTAAATGCGTAGTATATATATAGGGCTGTTACAGTAAGTTCTTCGCGGTCTTAAACTCCGTGTGGCTGTCTCCGGAAATGTACGCGTCCTTGATTTGATTTGAATTAAATTTGTATTAAGATATAAAAACAATGCGAAATAAGACGAACTAAATTGGACGTTAAATGGAAGATTGGACGATCGGAGGAAATAATAGAGTCGGACGAAATAGTACGGACGAACGATTTAGATGATTGGACGAAATAATACAGTCGGACGAAATAATCTGGTCGGACGGTTTTCTATAAATAAACGTAAACATAAATAACTAATGCAAAAGAAAGACTTATAAACACTCACCAACTGTAGACTGACACGGAGCAGACCGACAAAACTAACAATATCAAACAGTATCTTCAACAGTATTATAAACAGCTCAAAAGCCTCAACAGCACTCCCAACGGCGTCTAACAGTATTTCAAACAGTAAATCTACGACCGCTCCACAAAGGCTGAAGTAGCAAAACTAAGCGTTTCTACACAAATTACACCCAACTTATGGAAAAAAGAAGTCAGCTCGAGGTAACAATCAATTAGCATTCGAGCGCGCTGAGATAATGGAAAATGTCGGCTCAAAGCAACAATCAATTAGTAGTGAGATAATGGAAAATGTCGGCTCAAAGCAACAATCAATTAGCAAGCGAGCGCCGTGAAAAAATGAAGTGAATCAAATTAAATGTCAAAAACAAAAATTAAGTAAATTACAGCCAGAAAATAAACCCGGGTTCGAAACTCGAGTACTTGCCGTAACAGGGCCACCAAAATGGCAGACAACTACAATTACTAAAGCATGTGTCGCAAGAACTTCGCTATCATAAGAACCATTTTGAGCGTAACCAACAACACAACTATCCGAGTACCTAATTGTTTCTGTGAGCTTTACTTCATCAAAAATGCTGAGGTTTAAATTTTTGAAAAAATTGCTCCAAGTTTTTATCATGTAGACTGCAGGAGAGAAGTTTTTTCAACAGTTCCACTCTAGGTGACTTTTGTAGCATTCTATATGCAGCTGGTGAAATGTTATGAAGTTCAGCAGCCAGAACATAAAGATTTCTGTCAAAGCGACGACCTTCTGGATGAGTGAGCAATAACTGTAACTGAGAATAACGAAACTGAAAATGAAGCAAATCAGAACAACTCATCTGGCTCAATTCCTGTAAGGCACTTTTTAGACAATCTGCATCTTTGAATTCGTACACTGTTATGTATGACATAATTTTATCGAATTGGGACCATTTACTAAAAAGGCTATTCTTTTGCAGACAACAAGCTTTAAAAAAATATGTCTTAGGTACTTCCTTTCCATTTTTCTCAGTGCATTTAAGATACAAAAACCCAAATGACGATTTCACAAATTGCAATTGGAGAAATTGGATTACGGAACGTGCCTTTGCATCAATTTTAGAAATGTAAATATCATTAGTATCACAAACAATACGATAATCCGTTGGTATATTCTTCTGGAGTCGATACAAAAGAAGAAAAGTCGGCTATCTTATCCACAACTTCAGTTCAGAGTCTTTCGTTTTCAGCTCGGGTCTCTGCTAAAGCACTAGTAATTCTGGGTGCTGAGGAGACCTGCTTCAACCATGACTTTGAAACGCCAGGGAAAATGGATGGTGGATGACTTGGTCTTTTCTCCCTTTAACTGTAATCTATTCACAGTCGAAATGACGAACACAAGCATAGATCTGTTTCAGCTGTAGTAAACTGGAACGCTCATTTGGCATAGCTTCAATCCAACGGCTTGTAACTCAGATATTGTAACTCAGATAGCGTATTTAATTCCGCACTTAACCGGTTAAGTCGTGAAAATCTCAAGCTTAAATGAAAAGCTTCATACAAGTATTAGTTATTGATTTTATGAATATATATACGAAATATTTATATACCTTAAAAAAAGGCCTAGTTTAAAACAAAATAAAAACTTTTTTCACTTCACTTTTTTTTGTTGTTTTTTTCGAGTAGGGTGGACAGAGATGAATGTTCAAAATTATAGGTGTCACACTTTATTCATAATTATAATATTGACCTAATAACTCTATAGTTGATTTTCAGTCTTTTACAGTAATTTTTAAGATTTTGATTATTTTAAGATTTTGATCATGATAAGCACATGATCACATGAAGGATCATGTGCTTATCCGGCAGACGTAATGATTGCGTAATCGATAAACTCCCCTTACTTAATTTATTTTGTCGGTGAGTTGTTTTTACAATTGTATTATAAAGATTTCTTTTACCCTTTTTATTCAAGCGTATTGATTGACTGAAGTTAAGGCATGGTTATGTTGTAGTAGTATTACGTTTTTTTGTCTTGAGCATTAAAAAACGATTGATATCGTTTGTTTTTATCTAAAGCTCTGGCAAAAGCTGTCTTTGTTCGAAAGTAAAGGCAATTGCCGATTTTTATCGGGATAAAGTAAACTGTTTGGTGTGAGATTTAGGTAAAATGAAAACCTTCAAAGTGAGCTTTACAGACCAACGAACCATCAAAAAATTTCTGTAATGATCAACATTTCCAATTCTTTTAACTCTTTCAAGTCTGGTGTTACATATTTTGTACCACTTTGAAGGCCATGTTTAATGCTCAGTGGTTCAGAAAATATACCACTTATTCAAATCGAGTTTTTGTCCTGCTCAGCAGTTTAAAATTTGTACCACCTACATTGATGCAAGAGTATATCCATAAACAGTCTAGTTGTTAAACTATAAGAGCTGTTTGGATTACGCCTGTGTTGCAGTAGCAGTTTCAAAAATTGTACCACCTAAATAAAAGGTCTAAAACCATTGTGTTTATCAAAATTTTTATTTACATGAGTTTTATAAAGCATAAGTAGTACTTTGTGCAAGTCGTCGTCATCGTTTAAAGGGCATCCACTCCAGGTCAGACACAAGCAGGACTGGGGCCGAGGGTTTATCCTTTTACTACCCCGGAGTGTTGCTCTTCCTGAATCAGATGCTGGCTGTGGTGTTATTAAGCCAGCATCGAGTTTCGTCATCCAAAACCGTCAGACCTCGTACTCCATGTGCTGCTCGATGTGTTGGAACATGGTCTGCGGTTTGCTCAGAGGCGCCACACTCGCAATTCGGTGTAGAAGCGAGATACCATTTGTGCATGGACAAATGGAATTGCCCAACACCAGTCCGCAGGCGGTTGAGCTTAATCAAGCTGCTCGGGGTAAGCCCATCCCAACAGGCCTGGCACCATCCGCGGCACAAAAGCATGGAGCCTGGAAGCATTTTCACAGTATTCGGCGTTCCATTTGTGATTTGTCCATTCAGAAGCGCAGATTCCAAGACTGGCAAGGTTTTCCAAAAGATTCTGCGCAGCTGGAACAAACGGGCGTCGGGATCTTAGCCTCACTTGGCGAGTATCTGAGGACCCACTTAAGAAATTATACAAGATATGATTGGAATGGTCCAAAACGCGATAACCAACTAATATTTTGCAAAAACATTTGAACATTCTTTAACAGGAACAATGGTCCAAAACGCGATAACCAACTAATATTTTGCAAAAACATTTCAACCCTTTACTTTGGCTGAAACACTTTGTTTGTAAAAAAGAACAAGTAATATTAAAAAGTGACGAAAATATCCGTAAAAACCCCGATTTTATAACTTATGGTAATCAAGAATTTTATTATGTCGCAGCGTGGTCAAGTGGTTAAAAGCGCCGTGACTGTAATCAACACAATCTCCGCTTAGGACCTTATTGTGCTATTCTTTTGCGTTCCGTGCAAAAGACCCTTTACGGCTTTTTCCCAACTTGGCAGTCTTGATAAGCAGCTAAATTTTAATCATATCGCAATAAAACTGAAAAACGAAAATTAAACATTTCAACTTGACAGCAATATTTTGGTATCCCCGAAAGCAGGTCCATGTAAATTTTTGACAGTTGCCCTTACTAAAGCGCCTCCATACCTGCTACAAGTCTGGAGGAAAAATAAAGTGATAAAAATAAAAAAAGAGAAAGCACATAAGGTCCTAGCGAACACCATATTTTACCATTTTTAATATTATTTTTGCAGTTTGCGCAACGTTTGTTGAGTTCACAGCGTTGGGTAGACCAACACAATTTATGATTTGCTGTCCATTAGAGCCGAGTGTCCCAAACTGGGGTCAGCGGACCCCTGAGGGTTCGTGATGACTGCTCAAAGGTCCACGACGATATAACAAAATTTGTCAAACATATACACTTGGTAAAGTAATCCATACCATGAAATCCGAGCAGATTTAAAATGAAGACCTTTTTATCTAGCCCTTCGTACACCCCCCTTGAAGGAATAGAGAAAAAACTATTTTTTTGTTTTTATGAAAAGGGTATGGTCACCGATACATAAAACAATTACTTTTTTGGATGTGACGTCATTCATATGCAAATTAATTGATGTGTACAATTGTACACAAATTTGTACGAACCCATGTATTTGATGCAATTTTTTGCATTTTGAACAACATTTTCATTGGTTGATGCACCATGTGTACAAATGATGACGCTTAAACTTAAATAATTATTGCCACTTGTAAAACACTTTTTCATCCAACAGGGAGCTTCCAAATAAAAATATTGCTCCTTTTGGACATATTTTCGACAAGCTATCTGACTTTTTCAACTTTTTCTAGGGTGTATTAGAGATATAAAATGCACCCCTATTTTACTACAAAATGTAAGCCCAAACAGATCCTTGAAAATCAAACTTTTAAAGAACAAATTAATAAATTTTTAATTTAGTAAGAGTGCTGATAAACTTAACAACATGAACAAATGTTTACATGCTCTACTAAGCCAATAATTGCTTTGCTGAGTTAAATAAAACCCAACTAGGTTTCATGTGTACAATTGAACACAATGTGTACGAAGGGGCTAGAAAACACATTTTTTTAGGAACGAATTTTTTTCTATTAAAGAGCATCCCGGTTTGGCCCTTCGGAAATATGGTATGCCTGTTTATGACAATTTTTTAGCGGATTTTGTGTAATTTATTTTTGCGTTTGTATTATCTTTCTTCATTGGTTGGGCAGAAAATTTATGTCACATAAGATTGGGGTCTGTGAAAAAAAAGATTTGGAAATAGGGGTCCATGGCCAAAAAAGTTTGGGAAACTCCGCATAAGAGCATCAGCATGTAAAAGAGGGTGGGCAAACCTTTTAGCTCGAGAACCACATTTGGAAATTGAATTGGTTTACAAGCTGGACTAATCACGTGATGTCAAAAAAGTCCTTACTTTGGATCTGTCTCGGAATTCCTGATTTTCACACCTAAAAATCAGTAATTCCTTAAAGCAATGATCAAGAATTTGATAAAAACAAAAATCAAATTAATAATTTTTTAAAATATTTGTTGGAAGCCTTTGCAGGCCGCACAGAACGTTATTGCGGGCCGTATTTTTTTCACCCCTGATGTAGAACCTGTATTTCTCGACCAGCTACGTACAACTGTTCAAAAATTTAAACGCGGCAAAGCTTAAACGCAAAAACAAAGCCTTCATCAGCCACTGTCACAATTTCATTTAGTTATTAAACATCCCTCAATATCACTTTGTTGCTTGCGTAATCGAACTGTATTATAGTTTATAAAAACTTTTAAAAAGATTAACGCCTTCCATGCCTTGATGGCATCGCATTGCAAGACCAGAATGCTTGAATAGAATTGTTCCTTGCGACACTAGACTGATGTGCAGTACTCAGCGCTTGTGCCAAAACACAGTTCTGCGCAGTGTTTTGGCACAAGCAATCCATCCTGAGCCTACAAATCGCCTCAGCAGTGTGCCACGCGAAGGTAGTTTTTTGAGCAATCCAACGAGATGGTGACGGAACGTGAGCAATTTGTCCAGTTTTACCCCAAGATAAGCAGTGGTTGAACAAAATGTTAAACGTCTATAGTTGTTGTAGACTTTTATATCACGTTTGGTCTCTCGATTATTTAAATGAAAGGCTGTCGTCATCGTCTTAGCGTGATCACGGTGCCAGACAGTGTCATATGCCGCTAATCGACAAATACGGCACCGGCTTTCTTTTTCGCCTCGAAAAAATCTTCGCTGTTTTGTGTCAACAGAACGACTTGATTCAGGCAGTGGTGGATATTCAAAGTTAGGGGCCCAAGGAAAGGATTTCCAAAACTTGATGTTGTCTAAAAAAAAATATGGCCTTGATCTCGTATTTTTCTTTTTTCTTCCAAAATGATGGTGATCTTTAAATAAAAAAAAGGTTTTCACTTAGATTTGATCTCACTTTTCGCTATTTTTCTCCCAAAATCATGGTAATCTCTAAAAAAAAGGTCTTCACTTCGAATCGATCTCATTTTCCAACTTTTCGTCCCGACTTCATAATGATTCCTAAAATAATATACTCGTATACAGCAAAATGAGACTATATGAGGTATTTTTGAGGGGGGCCCTAGGCAACTACCTCACTCGCCTCACCCAATATCCACCGCTGGATCCAGGGTTGACTTTCTGCGTCGAAACCCTGAGTGCTCTTTAGGGAGCAAATGATCAATAATTAGCTCGACACGTGCGTAGATAAACCTTTCTTATGTAATTGAAACTTTTAATTTGCAATAAATTTAAAATGTTACTTTAAAAGTTTCTGTATGTCTTCGACAATGGCCTGAACAAAATTGTTATAGGTAATCAAAAGCTTTGATAAATTAGTCTTATTTTTAATAAAAGCTTTCTGTAAAATTATAATTGAATTTTCAGACAAGAAAAGGAAACTGGTTTATTCACAATTTTTAAATACAAAGATACAGATGCTAATGTAGATGTAGATGCTAATATATCGAATACACATGATAATAAATTCAAAACATGCGTAACTATGCTATGGTAAAAACTGAACACTGTTTTGAAAAAGAAAAAGTACAACAATTTTTCTAAAAATCATAGTTTTTCTTAACTTATTTAAAGTTAGAAAAATATTTTTATTATTATGATAAATATGTGAAGTTATTAGTTCAGGGATACTATAAAATTTAAATGCAAAAGATTTTTTTTCTTAAATATAAAAGTTTACACAAATTTAGAAAAAAATTTTTACTATCTATATTAACAATTTATATTTCTTTTATAAATATACAAGTTAAATTTTTTGGAAATTACAATCTGCAAACTAAAATTAGTATCTTTCTTAAAAATTAGTAGGCTATTTATAGAAAAGAGAAAGGCCAAAAGTGAAACACAAAAACCAGGCTAAAGTGTAGATAAAACTTAAAGATTTGTTGAAAGATGGTTGTCATGGAATTCACGTGAACTTAATTTCGATTACACATTTTTCTTTTTTTATGATATGCGAAAAGAATCAATGCCATGATGACAGCAACTGCAACTATAGCAATAATTATCCCAGCAAGATGAGATGATAATAATGTTGTCAAAGCTTGAAGTTCTGCAAAAGTAAGAATTACATGTACAATTATACAGAAGTTTTCTGTCTTTAAAAAATTGCATAGTACCAAAAAATCAATGAGCAATTAAAAACTTAAACTTGGGTTGCTGTTCATTCATTCCATAAATTATGCTACAAATTTTATGCATATCTGGTTATAAAGAAATTTGCAAAATAAAAACACATTAAACTATATCATTATTCCTCAAACAATCCCAAAAAATTTTAATGAACTTTGGAATGCTAATTAGTAAATGAAACTGATAATATCTAACACTTTCAATTTATTTTCCAAAACCGTTTTTTAATAAACTTTCGTTTAATAAATTGCTCGATCACCGCTTTTTATGCGCATTTCATGTACCAAAAAGACATTTCTAAATCTCAAGTTTAGCGTTAAAATAATTAGCGTTCTTTTGTATTGACTTATTTTTTGATCCTTGATCAAACAAAATATAGGTTACAATAATAGTAGAAATGGTGATCGTAGAGGTGGTCGTCATAGAAATTTTCAGCTACAGTATGTCTACCGTCAAGTAGTAATTGTTATATTAAACTTATTGCTCTTGATAAAATATATTATTGATTGAGAAAGTTTAAAGAACTTAAAACAGGAAAAATTGGTCAAGATTTACGGAAGAAATGGGTTAGCCAATTGTTGTTTGGTATCGCAAATCAGTTCATTTTCTTAAGAATAAAATATAAAACAAAAATCGAAAAAAAATTTTAGCACTAAAGAATTAATTTCTATCAATATATTTCAAAACGGGGTGGGCAAACTTTTTAGCTCGGAGCCGCATTTAAAAATTGAACTTCTTTGTAGGTCGCATAAAAGTGATCACCCTAAAAAAAAAGATTTTCACTTTGAATCTGTCTCGGATTTCTTAATTTTTTAACCCAAAGTGAAGTGATCTCTAAAAAAAAGGTCTTCCCTTTGAATCTGTCTCGTATTTCTTAATTTTTGTTCCTAAAAGTCAGTGATGGCTAAAAGCAATGACTACGAATTTGTTGAAGACAAAAAACGATTAATAATTGTTTTGATTATGGGTTGTAAGATGTTCGCGGGCAGCATAGAAGATCGTCGCAAGCTGTAGTTTGCCTACCTCTGTTGTAAACCATTTCCATAACAGTAAATTCGTTTTTACAAACGCCAGTAAAGTTTCCCAAAATATATATATACAGTATGTTTGTGACATATGACAATTATGTCAAAAAATGTAAATTGTACAAATATTTTGAGAAACAATGATAAATTTTGCATTTTATTGTTTGAAATTAAAATATGGTTTCCATACCATAACACCTTCTTCCGTCTCCAGAAAAACCTCGGGCACATGAGCAAAAGTAGCTTCCAACAGAGTTGATGCAGTTGGCGCTCAAATGGCAGTCGTGTGTGTTATTATTGCATTCTTCAATATCTTTTGAAAAGAAATATCAATCACTAAATGTAGCATGTAAAATTAAAACTAGATTTATCCTTTACTAAATAGTTAAAGAAGATGTTTTATAATTTTAAAGAAATTCTAGGGAATACGTTGTGATTTGTGATGCAATTTTTTTGTATTTAACTGTTGCTTGATGTCACTGTACCAGAGATATATATCTCGAGACATGTCTTGAGAAATCTTGATGTCGGTCGCGTTTTTCGAAGTCTCGGTATCGTGACCCCAAAGTCTCGTCTCCGTCTCGGTCTCGGACCACTGTGTCTCGAATCCAGGTCGAGACATTGCAGCGATGGGGCAAAGCTCACAGGTGTTGTTAATATGTAATGATTTTTCATTAAAAATCGATTATTTGTACGTTTTTAGCCATTCGGACGTCATAGTCCTTTTTAAATTTTCATTAGTCACTGTAGATTAAACTATGGCAATTTTTATCAGGGTCGCGGAGTCGAAAGATTTAAGATCCGATTTTGACTCCTAGAACTTGTAGGATGCCGACTCCCAGTATGACTCTAGCTTCCAGAATTTCTAGGATTCCGATTTCAACTACGACTCCCGACTCCGATTCACCAATAAGAGCAATAGCATTATGCAAAATACGATTTGCTTAAATTTAGGAAACCATAGTTTTGAAGTCATGAATCGGAACGTTCGTTAACAGAAAAAAATTCGTCCCTAATTGGAATCTCTCCAGAATTTCATGATTTTTGTCCTTAAAAAATAGTGTTCTTTAATAAAAATAGTTTTTTTGGCTGCTTTCTGATAGCGTTAAAAAAGTTCTAGTAAGTCGCTTCCACATCAGGTGAATTCAGCAGCACAAAAGTCTTTTCGATTTTTGTTCCTTAAAGTGATGTAATCACTCCACTTACACTTCAAAAATTCTCTTGTTTAGTCGGCATGCCCAGCACTGGCATGCAAGCAAAACTTGGTACTAGAAGTCTAATAGGCGAGGGTCAATGTTTAAATTGGAAAACTTTCTTGTGATTTATGGTGAAGATTTTTGACTGCTTGTATTTTGACTAAATTTTCAATTGCTTGTTTGAAGACTGCTTGCCAAGATCGTCAAGCAGGAGAAGTGCCATTAAAGTGTCTTTTCTAAAGACACAACAGAATGGTTCAAGTAGGTTTTTATGTTGATCACAATCACGTCGCTTTAACGCATTTTAAGCACTTGACAATTAGGCCTCCATGGTTGTAAAATCGGAATCGCTGGAGTCCCACGTTTAAGGATGAAGTTGGAGTCGTTTTTTCAGATTTCCAGAGTCAAAATTTGAATCGTAAAATTTTAAAGAGCTGGAGTCGGAGTCGGAGTCGAAACAAATTTTTTTCTATATACGGAAAACAGAAGAAATTTTTTTGACTCCACGACTCTGGTTATAAGGCACACTTTGCAACTAGGGAGGATCCAGCAAATAAGAAATGACAGGGCAGATGCTTTCTAATGGGCGGATCAAAAGTATTGAAAATCTATATTTGATGCCCCGCATGCAGATCACAATCAAAACAAACGAATGAGTGATGACTTAATGCAATGTTCAACTAGAAAAACCAACATTCTTTTCAGGATGCGGCAATGCAAATAAAAAAATGTTTTATGGGGTATATTGCCAAAATCATGAAAGACTACCTTTTCTCTCTGAATTTTAAAGGTCTAACGAAAACCGAGATCAACAATTTTAACCCTAAGGCACTCATGACACCACTGCTGACCCAATGAACCACAGCAAAGCTAGCTGGTATTAGCAAGTTTTAATTTATCTTGAAGCAGAATCTTTCTGAGTTTCATGTCAATATCGGTATGCTTGCAATCTCAACTGTTAGCATTTTAACTGAACCTCCGCTATCGATAAAGCGAATAGATATTTTTGTTTAAATAGCCAAGTATTACTAGTCTCGCAACCCTGTACAATCCTAAGCGTGCCAATTTTATTCTTGCCGTTCAAACACTGCACTAAACAGGATCTAGCTCTTGCAAATATTTAGCACTTGTCAGACGTGCTTGCACAAGTTACATCAGTTCTCTATATCAATTTTCGCTTATCAGTCCAACGAAAGCTTGCTCTGCCGGTAGCAAGCTTGCCTGAAAGTCGATAAGACTTGCGCAACGCAAAATGAAGCTTTCACATTTCCTAAAGTTCGGACAAAATTTCCAGATTCAAGGTCAAAATTTATCGGGAGTTACTGTGATTCACTTAAATTTTATAGTTTCTTAAATGCTCAACAAAAACTAATAAATCGATAAAAATTTTTTTAATTTTTTAAAAAAGAGCAAAAAATTTAAAAAATATATGTAATAACTTATTTATTTATTACAAAAATATATAATTACCTAAGCAAGATTTTCCATTGCCAGTAAATCCAGATCTACAAGAACATGAAAAATTTCCTAGCAGATTAGAGCAAATAGCATTTTCATGGCAATCATGGGTTCCACTGGTGCATTCATCAATATCTGATAAAATAAATTCATTGAAAATATTTTAAACAGTTTTGTAAATCAAGATATGTACCTGCACAATTTTGTCCATTTCCGGTAAAACCGCTATTACAGGCACATCTATAACTTCCGAGTGTGCCTATACAAATTGCATTTGAATGGCATTGACTTACATTTTCGTTGCATTCATTTATATCTGAAACAAACAAAATTTATTTAACAATTTTAAGTTGGGAAAAATTACGCAATATTATGATTACTGCATTGCAGGTTTAACTCATATTAATTCATATTCATATTTTAAATTTTTCAACTGATGCCAAAAAATGTAAAACCCATTCAGACAAAAGTACAAAAATATTCTAACTTTGATGTTTATTAATCAATGGTGCCCTAATCTCATTATTTCAAGCTTATTTTTTATATTTTATTATAAGTTTAACAAAATATTTCTAAAACGAACAAAAGTTACAACTTTGGTTCTACGTTGTCATTTGCAAATAAAATAATTTTGCAATGGTTTGGTAATACAGCACTTGCAACTTTCGTGATTCGGAAGAATCTAATAAATGCTATTTTCAAAAAAATGGAGTTATAGTTATTTTGGAAGTTTTTTGAAAAAAATTTTATTTTCACGTAAAGAATTGTTTCTCAACCCCTGGGTCGCCGTTTAATTTGATGGGGCCCTGACGACGGTAGGTGTGTAAAAATTAAATCATTTTTGATGTGATTCTATAATGGTTTGACTGATTTCTTTATTGGGTCATAGTTTCGTGCATTCTTGTGTAGCAGTTTGGTGATGAGTTTTATGACTTTGTTTAGGTCAGTGTTTCTCAAATTGAGCCACTTGGCTCTCTAAGGAGGAGTTTGAAACCATAAGGTGGAAAAAATCACGACATCCGAGACAGATTCAAAGTAAAGATCTCCTTGTTTTTAGAGATGGCTACTTTTTAGGGACAAAAATCAAGAAATTCAAGATTAATGCAAATTTTAATGTTAATTTTTTAACTTTCGAAGATAACCTATATCATATTAGTTAATAATATATTCTATTTTAGTACTTTACGTTTGTAGTAGTAGCTTTGTTTTAAAATAAAAAATTTTGATAGTCTAATGATATCTGTATTGAAAAAGATAGGACAAAGAAAAATGGCCACCTTAATAAACAAACCAACAATGATGGCAACTTGTAAAATATATTAATAAATTTAGCTTAATCATATATTTGTAATGTAAATCAAATTTTTGATTAATATAGTTCTAAATAGCAATATGAAATATTAATTCAATATGAAAAATATCATTTTTTTTGAGAACTTTTTTTCAGTTTTCCGAGAGTGTGAGAATAAACTTTGTGTGCCCCAATTTCCTTATTGAATAAGTAGTTGCAATCGCAAACCATAATATATTGTTTAATTTAAGAGAATTATTTTTTCATTATAAATTTCCGACCAGAATGTTCTGTAACGCAAGTTAAGCTTTTAATATGTTACTTAAAATTTTGATTGGGCATTTACCTTTACACGTTCTCCTGTTTCCCGAATATCCACTCTTACATATACATTGATAACTTCCAGCCTTGTTGATGCAAGTGGCATTAGATTCGCAAATATTAGAACCACTGCTGCATTCATCAATATCTAAAGGAAGAATATCTTATGATTGCTATCAGTTTGTAACAAACACTAAGTAAACAAACTTTGTTTGGTTTATCTTTAACTGGTTTAGGCGTTTGGGTCGCATTGATATTCCGGTTGAATTCAGGCTTAAATTTCAATCGTTGTACTACGTAAAAACGTTGTACCAAATGACCAAAAATTTTATGTTTGTTGTATATTTTTAGAATTAAAATGGAAATACATTATTTAAAAAATAATTGTTTTTTATTTGAAAAAAGGGAATTTTTTTGTTTTAAATAGAACATGCAAGCAATGAGTTTCAGGAAAACTATCTTGCACTTGAATTATATATTGGCATAATATATTTTAGGAAAAGTTGCCAAAAAAGATGTTTTAAATTTATTAATGTTTTTTGTATAAGCATAATGTTCCATTTCTGCGAAGTTATTTTTACAAAAACAAGGGTAATTTCTATTTTTGTTAATGCATGTTGCATTTGCGTGGCATTTATGCAAACTGCAACCAGATTTATCAATAGCTGAAGAATAGATAATTAATTTTATATATAGCAAAATGACCGGTAAACTCTTTTTGCCATTCTACTTGCTCAAAATACTTTTTTTAATTGAATTTATAAGCGTGCACAGAGTTTGCTTTACCTGTGCAATTAAATCCACTTCCAGTAAAACCATTTCTGCAGTGGCAAGAGTAATTATTAACAGTGTTTGTGCAAAGTGCATTCAAATCACAAGTATGATATCCATTTTCACACTCATTGTTATCTACAAATTAAAAATCAATTCTATTTGAAAATCAAAAAAAAATTGATTCACAGTCATTAAAGAACATCTTAACCAAATCGTTATCTCAAGATTTAAAATTAGAAATTAAGAGAGTCAATTATATAAAAAAATTTATCAAAAAATTCAAAAGTAAAAAATAATTTCTTAGTAAACCACGGCGTAAATTTTACAACTACTTAAAAAAGTACGAAATATTTTAGTTGTAAAAGTTTTACTAAAAAATACAGCATTATAAACATCTTTATATGCACTTTCTTTTTGAACCATATATAAATAGAAAAAAGATTAAAAAAATGTTCAGCGAAATATTTTTTTATGTGGTTTTAAAAGTTATTTGTTATTATACTTGTATCAAGCTTCAGAAATATTACTCGTTTCATTGACCGAAAAAGCTCCAGTCGCACAACTCGTAGCACTGCTCGAGGGCAAAAACTCAGCCACTTTGGTCTAATTTTTTACAACAATAATGACCGTGGCAAAGATCGCTGGCCTGCGTTTTTCTAGCGTCGAAATTAAAATTACAAAAATTACTTTCTACTTTTTGGATGAAATTGTCAGGGCGTCATAAAAATCTAACTATTATTCTCATAAAAAGATTTGCATTCTTTTATGTTTAATAAAGTTTCTGGTCACTCACCAACATATTTAACGGACTGTAAGCTGGTAACTAATGCTAAAAGAGCTTTTCTGACATTTGTTTCATTTATTAGTGAAGATGATTGCCTAAAAATTTTAAGGATAATTTCAGTTAAAAAAGTTAAATATTTTTGACAAAGTTTATTTAAAACTAAAAGTTTTTTGTATTTAAAAAAAATCTATATCTTTTTATTGGGGTTGTAAAATATATCTGTAAATTTGTTTTCTTTAGATTTAAACAGACACTTAAACATTTAAACAGAGAGGCCAAAATTAATGATAAAAATATTTTAAAAGATGCAAATCAAGCAAGCCAACCAATACCTTCCTCTGCTTTGCAGTCTTAGCAACAAGCAGTTTTAAATTTCCGTAATTTCTGTAAATAAAAAACTGAAAACAAAATAAAATTTTAACTGCGTAACAATACCTTGGCATCTCAGAAAGCAGACCAAGGTAATCGCTTAAGGGTTGCCCTAAGTAAAACATCTTCCACGTTTTCTTGTGAGTCAGGAAAATAAATAGAGATTAAAAAAATTATATATACTACAGTATATTATTTCTCGGGGCTTAAAAGTGTGTTTAAGACCGTTATACTAAAAATGCTTTGTTAAGGTTATAAAATAGTTTGTTCATTTTTTGATTATAAATAAAGTGATTATTTTTCAAACAATTAAATTTTTCGCTTAAAACTTACTGTGATAGAAGCATGTATCCTAAAAGAACACGCTGAGGAGTTCCAGAAAGAGTAATTTCGTTGTCCATTGCATCAGTATTTGAACTACTGGTTCGTAACGTAAATGATTGTGCTGGAACCGAACTCCAAAACTTTCAAAAATTATTGAACAATTTAAGCACAAGATATTATAAAGTAACTTAAACATAGAAAAACAAAATCTTTGTTTATACTGTAGTTTCTAAATCAATATTTTTTTATCAATTTCCTTTTTTTATTATATCATTTCGTATAGTGGTTAGACCAGGCAAAAGATTAAAAGTATTGTAAACGAGCTTACTGTTAAAGTTTATGCGTTACTTTTCTATCCTTTTTTCCGCTTAAATTCATATGAAAAGTGTTTTTAGAAAAATTGATAGACTATTATTTAGTGGATATTTGTTTTCATAAAAAATTTATTTTATTTTTGTAAAATAACGGTTTAAAAAACGTACCTCAGCTGATTGAATGTAGAAGTAGACTTCGCATATAGTCGGGTCACCAGAAGCGTATATTTGCCTTATAGTAAAGGTAATATTGAAACCGAGATATTCAAATGTCCTTCTCCGCACAATACTTAAATTTCCAGAAAAGTCTGTTCTCGCGTTTCCTAAAACCTTTATTAAAAAGTCGACGAGCTAGGTTATATTATCTATGTAACAATTTTTTATTGTAATATCTAGTTTTAAAATAGATTGGTTTCACTTTTTTATTCTACTAAAAAGCATATTTTTATTAAAGGAAAAACCAATAAAATGTTAACAACACTGTACAAAAATCTGCAGCGAAATCAAAGAAAATTTTTTTTAAAATTGCAAAATAAAAAAATGCTAACTAAAAATGTCAAAGAAGCCAATGCAACTTTTTTAAAATGCAGCCGGGAAATATTTCGATAAAAATCAATGATTTTTAACAAATTTAATGAGCTTAAAATGCTCTCGAAATTTGTAAAACTCATATTCCTGATTTAATTTACGTAAACAAAGTTTGAAAAACACATGATAACTTTTTATGAAAGTAAATTTTTATATATATATATTTTTTTGTTTCATATTTGTTTGATCTTGTAACTCAATCAAATGAGAACAGTTTATGTTGTTCATTAAATCAAAAGACAATTGACGTTGTGGATTAGTACAGAGCGGCATTTGTGTTTCATAGTTTCATAGTACATTTCTGTAAACTTATATAACTTGTTAAAATTTTTTTAGGTTATGTTATTAAAGAAATTTTTGAGGTACTTTACTTTTAACTTAGTTGTGATGGTGTTGCTGTATTATAAAAGCGCAGCGTTATATATTTGAGACAGAATTAGATTTCAAGTGATTATGTCACTTAGAAAGTTATAACAAGCACTCTTTTCCCATTAATAAATAGTTTATTTTTTAAAAGATGTCATCACAGATAGAAACTCCATTATTCTAATTAAAGTTTTTGTGTATTCTATTGATAAAGTTCTCTCAAAGTTGTTGTTCATTAAAATTTTTAGTTTGGTTGTAAAAAAAACAAATTTAACCGTAAAAAAATAATAATTTTGGTGGAGCAAGCTATGCTCAAACAAAAAACGGAACAAAAAACAAACTGTGCTTTGAGAATGACGCGCACAATAGCAGCACAGTAACAAAAGTCTTTTAAGAAAAGTATCAACAAAAAAGTGTTTAGTTTAGTTTGCATGTAAATTGTTGTGGTGACAAAGTTTTAACTTAAAAGATTTGATGCATAACATATTTGCAAAAGTGTAAGATTTTAAATCAGTAATTTGTCAATATTTTTTTGAAACTGGTTATCATCTTACCCTGCTTGACGTAAATAACGTAATTCGGTGTGCTAGCTAGTCTTAACTAAGCGCAGTCGATTTGAATGATTATTATAATGGCTTTTGGAAAAAAACTTTGTAACATCTACAATGGTAACATTGATTAAGGGTGCAAAAATACAAAAAAAAATTTTGGGCGCAATTTTTTTTTCCAAGTGATAAATAAATTCATCCGAATTGGGAAAATGTTTTTGTTTCAATAATACGGTCCTTATTTTTTTGACAATTTTTTGTTTTTGTATGAGTGCTATAATTTTTTGAAGAAATTTTGACAATGATTGCTGAATAATCTGCAAGAAAAATTGGTGAAAGCTGTTATATTCAAAAAAATTTTTGTTTCTTAAAAAAAACAAAAAATATTGCACAAGTTATGTTGTAACTTGCAACTTGAATACAAAAATTTTTTATTTGAAATAAATGGTTAACTACATACTCAGTTCTACCAAATGTAATATTTCAATTGCAATATTAGTAAGTTTTTTTCAATGATATTGTCTTTTTGATTCTTTTTTAGAACAAGCATTAGTTCAGTAATACTTCATTGAAAAAAACTGTTTCTATCAGAATTATGTATTCTTGGATTTCGTGCGTAAAGTTTTTATAACATATCATGACGCCTTCAATATTATAACATTTTATAATGATTTCAAGTACTGAGTAAAGACGAAAATTTGTCGATAAAAACAACCAAAGCTTGAGAATACAACAATTTTCAATCTAGTTTGGATTATACCTGGACAATTTTACGATTTTTTGATTACTATACGGAATAAATGCTTGCTTAAACTTAATTGATGTTTTACTTTAACTTTTAGTCAAGTTAACTGTGTTTTTTTTGCTTTATTATCAATGCAAATTTTAAAACTTAATTTTCTCAAAATTATTCTGATTACGCTGCCGATTCCAAAAAAATTCCAATACCAATTTTGATTCCGATTCTCGTTATTTAAAATTCACTTTGTTTTTATTATAGACAAACAAAATGTTTTTGAGGCATTTTGTTTTATCAGTTGGATAATTAATAAACTGTACAGTGCCTGTACCCTAATTATGTTAAATTGTTCCCCATTAGCTATTGTAAATTAAAGATTATATAAAGTAAAAAAGTGAATTGCTCTTTCTCCTTGCAGAATGCTCAATGAATGGTCAGAGCAATTTTTTTACAAAATTTATTTAATCACTGTTTAAAAAGCAAAAACATCTGTTGCATCTTTATTCAAATACTAGAATCTTAATCTTTATTCAAGTAGAAAAATTTCGTTTTAAAAAATATACTTAAATATCGCATAATACTAAATTTTTTTAGTACTTCTTAAAAAACTACAATAGTCTGTTTATCCAATAGAATCGTCAGGTGGTTACCGGAAAATAAAAAATATAATCACTAATAATGAAAATACATTATGTTAAGCTAATCATACTTTGATAAATAATATGTAGCTCTGCGAAGCATAGTTTATTGGAGGACGTTTCAAAAATTTAAATCATTGTTACACCATGTGTAGTCTTACTGTTTGCAACGCTTTCGAGCTTACTCGAGGTAGTTAATAATCAAATTTTTATATTCTAAAGATCCAGATACCGAGGAGTTTAATTGGTTTGGATTAGTTTGCCAGTTGTATTAGTTTAATATTAATTTACCGGTTTTTTTTTATTTGGCAGTGGTCACCTAATAAGTGCCTCAACGACGAAACATACTGTTGTGATTTTAACCATTAAGTTTAGTGATTTTAAATAAATATATACGAGGGCTGTTTGAAAAGTAACGGGACTGTGTAAATAATTATTTTATTTGAAATGCCACGTAAAAATTACAACTTGTCCCCTTCAAAGTAATCTCCTTGAGCTCGAATGCACTTTTCTAATCTCTGTTGCCATGCTTCTATGCACTTCTGAAAAGATTCCATTGGGATCGCTCGTAGTTCCTTCGTTACGGCTGTTGTTATGGCTTTTGAGTCTTGAAAACGGGTTCCTTTAATGACTCCCTTGAGCTTAGGAAACAAGAAAAAATCACAGGGAGCCAGATCTGGCGAGTAGGGTGGTTGCTCCAGCACGGCAATGTTATTTTCTGCAAGAAATTGTTGTATGCTTACGGCATTGTGAGCAGGAGCATTGTCATGATGAAGCAGCCATGACTTTGTCTCCCACAATTCTCTTCTTTTCTCCCTTACCGAACGCATCAAACGTCGCAAGATGTCTTTGTAAACATTTTGGTTAATGGTTTGGCCCTGTGGCAAGAATTCTAGATGAACAATTCCATGAACATCAAAGAAAACAATCAGCATCACCTTAATTTTGGACTTGAACAGCCTTGCTTTCTTGGGTCTTGGTGAGGATGCACTCTTCCATTCAAGGCTCTGCCGTTTGGTGAGTGGATCGTAATCGAAGATCCACGACTCATCACCGGTAACAACTCTACTCAGCAGATCTGGTGTAATTTCAAGTTGTTTCAGGATGTCGTGACACACTTGCAAACGATTTTCCTTTTGCCCATCATTCAGCAACCTTGGTACCATTTTCGCACAAACCTTTCTCATCCCCAGATCTTCTGTAATGATCCTCCACACCCTCTCACTATTCATGCTCAACTCATCTGCTATCATTCTAACAGTAAGGCGGCGGTCACTGCGCACTTTTTCTCTCACACGCTCAACATTTTCGTTTGTTCTGCTTGTTGTTGGCCTTCCACTCTTAGGATCATCTTCCACATCCTCTCTTCCCTCTCTGAACCTCTTGTGCCACTCAAAAATCCGAGTTCTTGACATCGTAGCATCTCCGTAAACTTCTTGGAGCAAATTGAATGTTTCAGTTGGAGTTTTTCCAAGTCGAACGAGAAACTTCAAGTTGATTCTTTGTTCAATGCTCATTATTTGTTAACAAAAGAAGAAAAAAAAAGAAAAGTATTTACTAAATAAATTATCTCAAAACGAACTACAGTAAAGCGCCTTTCAAGAAAAGCCTGTAAAAAAGCATATGGTTGTCACAGAATGCTGAAACTACATTTTTACAACCACAAGACATTGCGCCATCTTAAAAAACAAAGCTTTTATCACTGTTGCAAGTGTTGTTTGTGCAAAGCATACAGTCCCGATACTTTTCAAACACACCTCGTATATTTATATACAAAGATAATTGTCTTTAATATAGTTGTGACAGTGCTTAATGATGAAAATCAGACAAAAAATTATTTATAATTCAAACAATAAACATGAAAAAATTTTTAAAAACCACATCAAACCAAAATAGAATTCTACTTGAATAAGATTTCTAACTAACCTCTGACGAGCACGGGCAGGCGAAACCGTTTGTTGGGGCAAATAAAATTGATGTTAAGTTAAGAAAATTTTGGGTCTGAAATTTAATTATTATGTAGTTCTAACGCACAAAATGTCTTTTTTCATATATATGTGCCTGCTCAATGATGGTTAAAAATATAAAAAAGCCAAATACATGAATAAATAGGAATCGTTTTGAAGAATCGAAAATTTTGTAAAAAATTTTTCGATTCCAATTCTAATGCCAAATCCTATATATTTATTGATCCTTTCGATTTCCGATTCTGATTCTAATTTAAATCATCCAATCACTAATTTTAATACAAAATTTATTTAATCACTGTTTAAAAATTCACAAACATTTTTTGCATCTTTATTTAAATACAGGTAGAATTTTGATCCATATTTAAGGAGAAAAATTATATTTGGAAAAGGATATTTGATTATATAATACTAAATTTTTTTAAGTACTTTTAAAAACCATAAGAGCATGCTTCATCCTATAGAATTGTCAGGTTTTTAATGGAAAAATAAAAATATAATCATTGGTAATGAAAACATAATATGTTAAATTAGTCATACATAGTTCTACAAAACATAGTTTATAACAGGACGTTTCAAAATTATAAATCATTTCTAAAACTTATTTAATTAGGATATTATTTAAGCTTTTCAATCTTTATGCTTGGAAATATGTAGTTTGTTAAATTGATCAAGCCAATAATGCAATTCTTGTGATGTCATATAAGAAAATAATAACTCAAAATATTGTAAATTTAAGTACAGAGGATGTGCATTTAAATTAAGGTGGCCTGACTCCCCTTCTCTTACCCTAATATGAATGAAACAGACTAATTTTATTGGATAAAACAGACTGTTGTAGTTTTATAATAGTGATTAAATAATTTTGTATGAAATTGTTGCGATTTTTTCATTAAGCACTCTGAAATGAAGATCGATTTACTCATGCTATATATTATATACAATATATATTGCAACTTTATATGAGACTCTTGCAATATATATGTAAATTAGGAAAAAATTAATTGACATGTTTCTGTAGAGTGCTTAATCAAATTCAGAACTTATATATGGATTTTCAATTAATAAGAAAAAAGAACAGCCCTATAGCCTATTTCATCCGTTCTTTAATTTCTTAATCAAATTTTTTTGCGCAAATTTGGTTATTCTTGCATTTTGAGTAGATTTACATTGACGTTATCCGAAATAGATACAATTTGGATTCCGCTATTGATCAATAGCGGAATCCAAATTGTATCTATTATAAAGCCACTTTTATAAAGTCTTTTGAACCCTCCTTTTGTTGCCAGAAAGAGTTTGTCTATGAACCGAAGCTTTCTCGCTTGCGGCGCAATCGTGCGCGCAACCAATCGCGTGTTCTCTTTCTCCAACCAATCAGAGACGCCGTTTATTTGATGCCTTTTAATCCTATGTAAACCAAGTTTTTTTTGCAGTTTTTTATGTGCCAATGATTTCTTCCGATAAGAGTTGGCCGAAAGAATTTTCAAGAAAACAGTCCTTTTAAAGACTAACAAAAATTGAAATATTTGATAATTCCGTTAATACCATTGGTTTGAATCTTGTCATTCACTGCGGGCACTTGCTTGATGATTGACTTGACCATTCTTACTATATGTTTGTAATGGGAACTGCAGGGTTTTGCTTGTCTTAACCCGTATCCGTGTTAGCTAACTCGATGTGGTTAGCATATCGGAACCGCCGCCAGTATGCCCTTGCGGCTTAGCGGTGTCTTTTGCAGTTGCGCTGGTGGAACATTGTTTTCATTGTAATACCATTGGTTATTTTTAAATTCTGTACAACCAAAAATTCATTCAGAAAAAGTTTTTAAAAAACTGTTTTTAAATTTTGCTTTTTTGACTGCGTTAACTTACCAAAATTTGTTGGCTTTACATAAAAACATTGCTATTTATGATATTTATGTATTTACCTTTATCTTATATTGTTGTGAAAAATTACTTGTACTGTTTATCCACATAAGACCAACAAACGGACGGATAGATCTGGTTGCAAACTCGAATCCCTTGTAACTATAAACATTTAAAAATTTTGTGTCAGATTTTTAAAGCGAAAAATTTTTCGTTTTTTAGAATATAATTGCATATATTGTATGGTAAAGCAAAATTGTCCTGGGTATGACTTAAAAACTACATCCGGTTACAAGACTCCAGTTTGGCAGTCCTGCAGTTCTGGAAAAAGCGCAATTACACCAAAATGTCTATCAATTTCATGTCCACTTTGATCCGAATTGGTAGTTCTGTTAGGGTCCCGATTATGGATTAATCAATATAGAGGGGCGAAAGTCGTTTAAAACGCAAAGGTACCCAAACTGTCTTTGGCGGAAGTTCATCTTGCTTCTGAACAGCATGTTTGGTTGGTGCCAAGAAGGGCAATTGTTTGCTACTAAATCGTGATATGCAGCCACAACACTATATCTAATGCAATAATTTCCAAATTTGCCCCCCACCGGGACAGTTGGAGCTAACAATGCTATGGGGGGGTTGTTTGCAATGGTTAGTGAGAATTAATAATGGATCCTGAAAAACATCCTAGGGAGAACAGGAGTCCCGACGCAATTCTTCAAAATCTTATGCAGACCCTTAAGTTTGCGTCAACTAATGTGGGGTCATTGATTGGAAGGAGTGCGGAAGTAGTGGACATGTTGTCCAGAAGAAAGGTTGGTGTTGCACGAGTACAGGAAGTAAGTACAAAACCGTGGCACAAGAACCGTAAAAGAAGGTGAAGAAAGCTACAAAATTTTTTGGAGAGATAATTTCACGGCACAAAGAGGTGTTGGGATGATCTCTGGTTCAGATTTGGTAAATTAATGTAATTGAAGTCAAGCGTATCAAATACAAAAGTGATAGTGGTTAAAATGACAATTGAAAATTCGATAGCTACCCTTTTCTCTGCTAATGCTCCCCAATGTGGTTGTGATACGGAAGAAAAGGATAAATACGTTCTACAATGATTTGAGTATAGAAATGCTAATAGCATAGAGAAAACGTGTGGTTTTGGTAGGCAAAGATAAAGATAGATATAAAAATGTACATGGAGAGTTCAGCTGTGGTCTCAGAAATGCTAATGATGAAAGAGTGCTAGAGTTTGCCGGTAACTTTGGTCTACAAATTTCCAAAACGTGATTCAAAAACGACATAAACAAGTTGGTGAAATATGAATCTGGTGGACACAGGACAATGATTGATTATATACTGGTCAGAAAGGCGAGAAGATGAAAAATATAAAGCAAATACCAGAAGAAGAGGCAATGCTCAACATCGCTTAATAGTAATGGATGTTTGTTTAAGAAAAGCTGCTGTCGGCGAAAGATGAAAGTATGCAGAATCAAGACATAAAGTTTAAAAAAGACAAGCATTCAAAAAGTATTGAGAGATAAGGTAAAAAAATCTGTTGAAAAGTTGGAATGAAATGAAATGAATACCAAAGTTGCGAAGATTGTAAAAAAAGTATGTGAAGTACCAAGGTAATAATCGAAAAGACACTTGATGGTGAAACGATAATGCTGTAAAAAGATTCTGAAAGAAAAAGTAGAAGTACAAAAAATGGCAAAGTGAAATGACATAAAAAGCAAAAGCAGTGTATGTGGATTGTTGAAATAAGGCTAAAAGAGTGATTTCAAAAGCAATGAATGAAAAAACAAGAAAAGAGATACAAAGGATTGAGTTAATGAGAATGGAAGAATAAAATAAATTTATCGTATGGCAATACAAAGACAACGGTGATATGATTGGGAAAGATGACAGCGATGTAGAACGGTGACATCAAGAATACGTGCCGGATGGAGAAAAATTTAAAGGACTTTTAGATACATTTTTTGGTAATATGCATTCTAGTAGACTGAAAGGAAGATTATGTGAAGCATGCAAAGAAGTGTGATATGCTACGGAGCTGAAGGTTGGGCAATGAATAAGATTGACACCAGGCAAATACAAACAAAAAAATGAGAATAATTCCAATGATGTGCGACAAAACTCTCCTGAATCAGATCTCAAGCAGTATGCGAAGAGGGTCGACAGATGTTAAGGATATTGAAAAACATTTAAGAGGGCATTATTTGAGATGGTTGGGACATCTCCGGAGAATAGATCTGGAAAGCTTGATAAGAAGAGTTTACAAAAACAAAATAGTGGTAATATGAGAAGAGGAAAACCTTGGAGGAGATGGTGAAGCATGTTATAAGAAAAAAAAACTTGTTTATTGAAGATGTTCAAGATTGAGAAAAGTAAAGGGGTTGCTGGAGACAACTGGACGAAACTGATATTTTGGGAAAAGTCCAGGTCTTAACGGACAAAAGAAGAAAACGAATGTTTCTTATTTAAAGTTTTAACTTATATGCAGTAAAAAATTTATTTCTGACTTACTAATTAAATGAAAACCAACTAAGAAAAACAAAACAAAAAATAATTTATATTTTAATTGCAAAAAAGCTTTTTTAACAATTTTTTTCTCGTAACAAAAAGACAGCAAAAGTCAAATATCTTTAGTTTATTACATTAAATGTTAAGAAGTTTACCTATAAGTCTGGTTATATTCGGCAGTTTGAAGCGTTTGTGAATTAATTCCAAACAGCACCTATTTATTAAAAAATTATTTTAAAAACTTTTGTTAATCAAAAATTTAAAAAAGATAAAAAAGGTGGTCCAAAAGTAGGTGGACAGTAATTGATAACATTTATTTTGAAATTACATACATACAATTATATTTACTAACACAATTATTACAATGACAATTAAATTTTATTGTAAATAACAACACAAAAGTCTTTAAATTTTTATCAACGCAGGTGTTTTCCATCATTTTACACCTTTTGTAAAACACCACTGCGTGTTACTATTTACACCACCCTGTAGTTGTTTGTTTTTTTAAATATTTCGAATGTGGTCCAAAGATACAAATTTTGAATGTGATACCCTTTAAGCCTAGATATAAAATTTAGTACAAATATTAACTCAGAATTGTTTTAGAAATGACTTAAATCATAAACAACTTACACGTTTTTCTCTATCGAACATATCTTGTCCCCCGTTTTGTGTATAATTTCCAATGCCATCATATTGGTAACTGTACCAGTTTGAAACAGTCTTTATGATATGATTAGAAACAGCTTCAATATTATTTAAAAGCTGAGAGGTTGAAATTTCTAGCAAGCGTATATAAGCGGTATTGATAAACAAGCACTTTTTAGTAATTTTCGTGTAATTTACCTGAACAATTAATCGGACCACCCGGTTGGCCATTGTAGCAAACACAAGTGTAACTTCCAGGTAAATTTGTACATTCACTAGGGATTTGACAGAAATTAGTTCCAGATGTACATTCATCAATATCTGAAGTTGTTTTATGTTATTAAAACTAAACAAGAAGACAGCTGATATTTTTATTTGCGATACCTTCACAAAAAGTACCATTTCCACTATATCCACTTTGACATGCACAAGTGTAATTGCCATAGTTGTTTATACAAATTGATTCTGAAGGACATTGATGGGTTCCAGCAGTGCATTCATCAATATCTATCAGCGTAAGTGGTATTTAGTATATTAACAAAAAAAATGAATTCAATAACGACTTTAGATTTAGCAGTTTTAAAATGTGGATACGTATATTAATTTATTGGTTTTGCTTTAAAGCATATCTAGAGAGAAATGTAGATTTTTGATGGATTTTAAATTAAAATTTTATTCTTATGTTATTAAGTTTAAATTAAAATAGGTTTAGTGATTAGAGATATCCCATTTAAAAAAATTTTTGTGTAAAGTAACCCTAAGGATGCACTAAGGATTATTCATGGTTGAAGTAGTATGTCAAAATTAATTTTATATAAAATTTTGATTTTATTCTTTCGATTCAAAATGTGTAACTCTAACTTTGTTATCGAGTACTTTTTAAAGGACTATTATTAATATCATCTCATTTTCAATATAAATAAATCATATATGGCTTGTAAATATAAAAGTTTACATATAAGTTCAAAGCGCTAAAAACATCAAATAATTTTTGCTTTTTTCATACATTTAAACAACTTTTCCTTGACGTAGAGTATTGAAACAATTTGTCATCAAATTGATACGCATGTATTTTATTGCCAACCAAAACAAGGTGGAAAGATCAGTTTCTGCCGCGCATTCGTTTATATTTGTGTCATAACAACAAAGAAATAAAAATAATCTACAAACAATTATTAGAATTTTTTCGGTGATTGCTATTTAAACAATGAAAAGGAAATGTACGAGTAAAAACAGCAAAAGATTTACTATTACGCAGCAAAATGTTTAACAATGCTTTTAAATGGATAACTCTTTCAAATGATTCATCTTTCTTTCATCGATTAGAGTGACTAAAAGCTAATTTTAAACTTTTTCCAATTTTACATTCGTGTTTTTCAGTATTAAAATGCAAAAACTTGATTATCAAAATTTTGATAATATTTTCGTTGAATTTTTAAGTCCGACCCGAAACATCTGGGTTTAATTTTCCAGCAGCCAAATCTTACAAAGTTGTGATTAATGATGTGGCATACATGAAAGGTTACTACTTGGCTTTGCTGTCTTTCATCAATAATTCGGATAAAAGCACCGCAAACACATGACACGACTTGGCGTACAAAACATTTTCCAAAATCCAAATAAACCAAATTTCATCTTATTTTTTTTGTTTTTTGCAATTAAATTGCGATGGGAATAGCTGGCTAATTATTGATCGTTTTCTTTTTTTCTATTTTTTTTTTTATGCAATTTGATTTTAATAATACAAAATTTTATTTAAGCTTTGTATGATATTAGTATATTGCTTACTTATTCTTATAAAGTATTAATATATTTGCTGTATTAAAGCTTTTAATGTTAAAATAAAAAAACTATTTTATTCTAAAAAAAAATTACCATAGTTTAGATATGATTTCTAAAACATTGAACAAAGTTCTATAAAAAGCATTTAAAATATTATACGAGTATATTAACTTTGTTCTGGTAATAGCAGCAAAAAAGTATTTGCGTTTAAAAATAGAGTAAAAAATAAGTAGAAGTTATAGATTAAAATATAAACTTGTGGCCGCTTATTTCATTGAAAAAACAAAATATCAAGTCTAATAAAATAGAGCAGTTTTACCCGTGCAGTTAGAACCATCACTTGTGAAACCGGCGTCACACAAACATGAGTAGTTGAATGGTAAGTTGATGCAGCGAGAATTAGGGCCGCAAGTATGATTTCCGACAACGCATTCATTAACATCTAAAAGATGTACATTGTAGTGTCTCTTGCTGCGTAGAAGCAACTTCTTGTAAGAGTCTTAAATATTATCATAAGCTTTGCAACAAATAGACGGCAAAAAATAGTTTGCTGTTCGTGTCATTTTTTTTCTCTTTAAATTGATATTACATAGTAGAAAGTCGCTATAAGAAAAGCTAGTCACTGTTAGAACTTCTATTGTAATACTTTAGAGATAGGTTTAAGAACAGTGGCTTAGGTAAAAAGCATTATTTATTAGTTTTTTAATAGGACTTTTTAATTAGTAATTTAATTATTTAATTATGTATTATATATATATTAAAAAGGACTCGTCGTCGTCGTCGTCGTCGTCGTCGTCGTCGTCGTCGTCGTTTGAAGGGCATCCACTCCAGGCCAGACACAAACAGAACTGGGGCCGAGGGTTTATCCTTTTACTACCCCAGACTGCTGCACTGCCTGGATCAGATGCTGGCAGTGATGTTATTAAGCCAGCATCGAGTTTCGTCATCCAAAACCGTCAGACTGCGTGCTCCATGTGGTGCCCGATGTATGGGGCACATTGTTAGTATATGGTCTGCGGTTTGCTCTGAGGCGCCACACTCGCAATTCGGTGAAGGAGCGAGACCCCAGTTTGTGCATGGACGAATGGAATCGCCCAACACCAGTCCGCAGGCGGTTGAGCTTAACCCAAGCTGCTCGGGGTAAGCCCATCCCAACAGGCCTGACACTGGTCCCGGGCACAAAAGCACGGAGCCTGGAAGCACTTTCACAGTACTCCGCGTTCCATTTGTGATTCGTCCATTCAGAAGCGCGGATGCCAAGTCTGGCATGATGGTAGGTGCTTTCACGCAGCCTGGGCCGTGAGTAAGTCTGCTCATTGATTTTAAAATGACAGACCGAAACCGAACCTACCAAAACGGAAGGGTATCCACCCATTCCGATGTTCAGTGTGGGTCTGCTAATCGGCAATGTCAGGATAAAAATGCCCTTTTCAGGGCACATTGCCAACAAGTTCCGAAGACCCACTATTCTTCAGCTGAACATCGAAGACCTCACTGCAAGCAAGATGAATGTTCTTCATCACCTCGCTATGCAATCTGAGGCACTCGTCATCCTACTACAGGAGACCCACTGCACTGATGCAGAGAAGTTGGTGCTACCACACTACCAACTAGCTGGGTCTTCTTTAAGCAGGAAGCATGGCCTTGCCACGTTTGTCCACGAGCGACTGAGATACACGCTTTTGGACCAATCTCCACCGACATCGGAGATCGAGTGGCTGTGTGTGGACGTTGATGGCTATAAAATAGTCAACGTCTACAAACCACCGCCAACGCGATTGCGAACCCTAGATCTCCCAGTGTTTCCTCACCCCTGTCTGTACGCTGGCGATTTTAACTGTCGTCATGCTGACTGGGGTTATGATGACAACAGTCCGGACGGTGAGTGCTTGGCTGGATGGGCAAGTATTAATTGTCTTGCCCTGCTATATAATGCCAAGGACGCTGCCACTTTTTATTCCGGCCGCTGGAACACTGGCACCAATCCAGATCTAGCTTTCGCTAGCGTAGGTCCAAACAGTCGCTTACCGGATAGACGTGTCCTTGACAAGTTTCCCAGGTCACAACATCGACCTTCGCTTATTACACCACCAAGTTTTGCTATGGCAGTGCCAAGCATGCCTGTTAAGCGATGGAACTTCCGCAAGGCCAAATGGAGTCACTACATTGCTTTGACGAATAAATTCGCAAAGACTTTGTTGCCGCCTGATTCACTTGATGTGGATGCGGCTTACCAGGATTTCTGTAACACCATTAAGAAAGCAGCCAAAAAGACTATCCCACGCGGTTATCGAAATAACTATATTCCGTGTTGGGATGCAGAGTGTGAATCCCTCTATAAAACCTTTCTGCAGTCTCCTCAGGGAGACGACTCAAGTTTGGCTACTACAGCTCTGCTTGCCAAGCTTGACAGAAAGCGGAGGGATCGATGGTCCGAAGCAGTTTGGAGCATTGACTTCTCACACTCTAGTCGTAAAGCGTGGGGTATTTTGAACAACCTTACTGGTAGGTCACAACACTCTCCTCGTCACTGTCCCGTTTCAGCCGATGCTATTGCATCTCAGCTGGTTAGAAATGGGAAATACGAGGATGTTGATCGCAAGTCATCTCGACTTGTCTTTCAAGAAGTGTCTGACCTTTGGAGGGCCACAACACCAGACGCAGTAAATATCTCTGACAATTTCTCACAGAGAGAATTTGCTGCTGTCCTTCAACATTTAAAACCAGGCAAAGCTCCGGGACCTGATTCCATCTGCCCCGAGCTTATACTCCATGCTGGAGCTGCTTTGAAGTCCTGGTTACGTGACTTCCTTTCTTCCTGTTTACGCCGACTCAAAATTCCCAAGATCTGGAGAAGAGCGCTTGTGGTCGCGATCCCAAAACCCGGAAAGTCCGTGGGGGATCCAAAGAGTTATCGACCGATATCTCTGCTCTGTGTCCCCTACAAGATCCTTGAGAGGCTTATCTACGCCCGCGTTGAACCATTAATCGATCCACTGCTCCCTAAAGAGCAGGCTGGGTCCCGACGCGGGAAGTCAACCGTAGATCAAGTTGTTCTGCTAACCCAGAACATCGAGGATTCTTTTGAGGCTAAAAAGAAGGCCGGTGCCGTATTTATTGATCTGACAGCTGCTTATGACACTGTCTGGCACCGTGGCCTTACCTGCAAGCTACTGAGACTACTTCCGGATAAGCACATGGTCAAAATGATCATGGAGCTTGTCCGAAATCGAAGTTTCACCCTTACCACCGGTGACAGCAAGCAAAGCAGGCTACGCCGTCTTAAAAACGGCGTTCCTCAGGGATCGGTCTTGGCTCCCCTCCTATTTAACATCTATACGTACGATCTTCCTTCCATGATTTCCAGAAAGTTTGCTTGTGCTGATGATTTAGCATTGTTGCACTCTTCTGGAAACTGGAAGGACTTGGAAGGGACCTTAAGCCAAGACATGTCCACACTGTCAGCGTATCTCCAGACTTGGAGGTTGAAGCTCAGTCACATTAAGACGGTGACGACAGCCTTTCATTTAAATAACCGAGAGGCCAAACGTGAGCTAAAGGTTTACAACAATAGTAGACTTTTACCGTTCTGTCCAACCCCTACTTACCTTGGGGTAAAACTGGACAGATCGCTCACGTTTCGTCACCATTTAGTGGCATTGCGCAAAAAACTATCCTCGCGCGTCACACTGTTGAGGCGACTCGTGGGCTCGGGATGGGGTGCTGGTGCTAAAACACTACGCATAGCCACCTTGTCTCTAGTCTACTCAACAGCTGAGTACTGTGCTCCAGTCTGGTGTCGCAGTGCTCACACTCGCCTCATTGACAGTGTCTTGAACGACGCCTTGCGCATAGTTACTGGATGCCTGCGTCCCACTCCAACGGACCACCTACCTGTACTTTCAGGCATCCAGCCAGCTGAGCTTCGCCGACTGGGAGCGACACTCTCCTTGGCTTACCGTGGATCTCTGGACCCCGATCATATCTTGCATGGTCTGTTAAGTGGGTCCTCAGATACTGGCCAAGTGAGACTAAGATCCAGACGCCCGTTTGTGCCAGCTGCGCGGAATCTCTTAAAAAGGACTAACATACAGAAACAAATTAAAAATTTAAATTATGTTTCCGAACCTACGAAACGAACAAACTGTAGACCCCTGACTAATGACGAAAGTACTTCAACAATATCTTGGTCGCTGACAGGATTTGAAAACGTTCTTGCTGTGTATCTAAATTTAAGAAAGATTTAGATTTAGTTCTATTCTAACTTACTGTTTTAAAGAAAAATTATAAAAAGTTATGAAAATAAAAAGGAAAATCAGCTTTATAATTGTTAGTTAACTTTATGATTAAGCAAAAAAAAGGCTAATAAATTAAAGAAATTCGGGGCTCGTTTCCATTTACAGCGTTTGCGAGATTATTTTTTGTTTACTCATTGACTTTCTACTTTTTCCGCCCTTAAGTGCTAAGATAAATCATAAAACAAAAAATACTTCCGGCCACGCTTGTAGTGGAAACGGGCCTTTAACATTCTTAAGTACGTAATAATACCGGGACAAAAGCATGTATCCCAATACAACTCGGGCAGGTCTACCAGATAAAAGAACATCCGTATTAATATCATCAGTAGTGGAACTCAGTGATCTAAGTCGAAATCTTTGAGCGGGAACAGAATTCCATAACTAAAGATTAGATTACAACTTTTGCTGTTTAAATAAATTTAATTCCAATTTCATACCTGATAAGAAATTAATGTTTTTGCGAATCATTATAAATTTTTAACAAAGTAAAATAAAAGCAAAATTAAACATTCTTGTGTGTAAGGGCTCGTTATCACTATGAGCGTGAAATGGAGCATTCCTTGTTTGTTTTGTTTATTTGTTTACTTCTTTCCGCGCTTAAGCGCTAAACGAAGCAAAAAAAATCAATAAAAGAAACAAAGAATACTTCATTCCACGCTTACAGTGGTAACGAGCCTAAATGCTTGGAATAGTGGAAAAAATTGAACAAAATAAGAAAAAAGTTACAAAAATCCTTTGCTTGAAATTTTCCTTGAAATTCAAAATAACCAATTATAGTTTAAATAAAACTTTTTATATGCTTAAAGTTGCATGTAAATTTTAATTACTTTAATGTAATATCGAATTGGTTCGTTTTGTTTTACATTGTATCCGGTCAAAATATCAACTACCAAATATCAACAACCAAAATATTAATTTTCGAAATCCAAGACCCCCATATGGTGGGATGATGGGAGATAAGTTGGAACTTAATGTTTCTGCGCTACTCTTTGACGGAGTAGTGTCTGCATGATTTAATTTTGGTCAATTGATATTTTGATCAGTTGATACTTTGGTCGTTGATATTTTGACACTAATCCTTTTTATATAACACGTAAGCAGCAAATAAAAAGTACAAAAGAAGAAGACTTAAAAATTTTTTTTGTGGAATTAAATTTACAATTTTGGGATTAATAGTGTTTTTAAAAAAAAAAAACTGATAAATTAAAAGATTCCAAATAATAAAAAAATTGGTACATTTTTGACCAAAAGCCATTAAAAAAAGGAATCAAGAAATTCCATTTTTTTAAATAAATTTAGTATGACAAAAAAAGTATCAATAGGCAAATCTGGTCAAACCGCTAGTACTTTTTCTTGTATTTGTACAATGGCATTTATTAGACTTTTAAATTTAGGTTTCAAATAAAACTTTACAGTTTCAGAAATATTGCTTCATTAAATTTACCATAAGTGACCAATTAATCTTAGTAAATATTAATTTATGCTATTCATCTGTTACTATAACATGTACAATTAAATAAAATCTTAGAAAACAAAAAAATATATTTAAAAGAGATAAAACACACTAAATAATGCAAGTCTTTTGTAATCTAATTATTCTAGAATACACACCGTGCACTTCCACCTTTGAAGTTTTTTAAATAGGTGTAGTAATAGGAGTATCGAACCCGAGCATCATTTTTATTGTTCAATGTGATCGACCGATCATCGTTGCAATAATAATCAAAAGTAATAAAAACTCTTTGTGATCGTCTAACGTGAGTGTTGCATTCTACAGCACTCGTAATGTTAACTTGATTGTAATTTTATGTGGTATACTTATGTTTGTTCTGTTTTGGTTTAAAATGGTTTCTTTCAATTTATTAGAGCCTTGTTTTGGGCATTATGAAATAAATCTTACTACGATAGGTAATTTCGTAAAGAGGAAATTGCACTTGTTCACTGCAAGCAGCACATAGTGCGTTGGCTTACATTTAATAACAAACTTACATTTCCGGGAAGAAAAATAATTATGTTTTAAATAAAATTTAACAAATTTTCGGTTTCAAAATTCTTTCGTCCCTAGCCTTTACCTCTGCTGATTGTAAATAGAAGAACAATTCACAAATAGTAGGATCAACTGTTCCGTAAATTTGAAATACACTATACGTCACATTGAATTGGCCAATTATAATGCTTCTTGCTTTATTAACCGCAATCGAACCTTCTCCGTCTGCTCCAGTATTTCCACTCACCTTTTTTTAAACAAAATTGGTTAGAAAATATCCAGAGTGTAACCTTGAATATCGACAAACCTTTATAACATAAAAGTCATAATTTCCTTTTCCATCAATCCACATTATCGAAGTGAACGGATAAAACATTTTGCTATAAAATTTATATCCGGTTCGTCTAAAATATATGAGAAAAAGGTAAGAAACTGTATTAAAGTGTCACATTTTTACTTTTAAACGCTATTAAAAAAAACAATTCAAACATTAATTTTCTTTTAAAAAATAAAAACTTTCAATTAAAGGGTGTCAACTACAGACAGATGAAATTTTTAAGTATAACTTTTGTATTTCAACCTCCGATCGTCCAGTAATTTTTTCATCTTTAGTTTTAACTCTTCAGCTGCGGCACATACAAATGATTAAAGTTTTTGCTTTATTTGCAGATATTTTGCTTTTTTGTCTAATTGAAATTCTGATAAATAAAAAAATTTAAGTTTCGTTTTTAACTGCAAAATTCAAAACCATTGGAGCAACGCAACTTGCAGGGTTAAAGCTTTTAGAAAGATTATTTCATTTCGTCTGCATTCAGTAGTTTGCCCAAGTAAAACATCTTCGTCGTCGTTTGGAAGGACATCCACTCCGGGTTAGTCACAAACAGGACTGTGGCCGAGGGTTTATTCTTTTACTACCCCAGACTGCTGTACTGCCCAGATCAAAGGCTTGCAATGATATTTTTAAGCCAGCATTGGGTTTCGTCATCCAAAACCATCAGACTTCGTGCTCCATGTAGTGCCTGATGTATGGGACATGCTGTTAAAACGTGGTCTGCAGTGTGTTTTGGGGCGTCGCACTCGCACTTTGGTAAGAAAGCGAGACCCCATTTGTCCATAGACGAGTGGAATTGGCCAATACCAATCCGTCGGCGATTGAGCTTAACCCAAGCTGTTTGGAGCAAGCTTAATCCAATAGGCTTTGCGCTGTTCCTGGGTATGAAAGCACGGAGCATGGATGTACTCTCACAGTATTCTGTGTTTCATCTATAACTCGTTCACTGAGAAGCGCATATATCAACCCAGCAAGGTTATTTAATAAATTCCAAAGAGTTGACACAAATGGGCGTCTAGATCTTAGTCTCTCTTGGCTAGCATCTGAGGACCCACTTAAAAGACCATGCAGCATTTGGTTAGGGTCAAGAAATCTACTGTAAGCCAAGGAGAGTGTCGCTCCTAGTTAGCGCAGCTCATCTGCCTGAATGCCTGAAAGTATGGATAAGTGGTCCGTTGCAGTGGAGCGCAGGCATCTAGTAAGTATGCGCAAAGCGTCATTCAGTATACTGTCTTTGAGGCGAGTTTGAGCGCTACGACACCAGAATGGTGCCCACTACTCAGCAATTGAGTAGACCAGAGATAGGCTGCTGTGCGCAGTGTTTTGGAACCAGCAGCCAATGCTGATCCTTCAAGTCGCCTTAGCAGTGTGACACGCGAAAATAGTGTTTTTGTACAGTGCCACTAAATGGTGACGGAATGTGAGCGATCTGTCCAGTTTTACTCCAAGATAAGTAGTGGTTGGACAGAACGATAAAAGTCTATTGTTTTCGTAGACTTTTAGATCACGTTTGGCTTCTCGGTTACTTAAATAAAGGTTGCCGTCACCGTCTTAGTGTGACTGAACTTCAATATCCAAGTCTGGAGATACGCTAAAAGTGTGGTCATGTCTTGACTTAAAGTTCCCTCCAATTCCTTCCAGTTTCCAGAAAGGTGAAGCAGTGCTAGATCGTCTGCATAAACAACTTTCTGGAAATGGTGAAAAGTAGGTTGTACGTATAAATGTTGAAATGTAGGGGAGCCAAGACCGATCTCTGAGGAACGCCGTTTTTCGGACGGCGTAGTCTGCTTTGCTTGCTGTCACCGGTAGTAAGGATGAAACTTCGATTTCGGCAACCTCCATGATCATTCTGACCATGAGCTTATCCGATAGAATCCTCAGCAGCTTGCAGGTAACTCAACGGTGCCAGAAAGTGTCATATGCCGTTGTCAGATTGACAAATACGGCACCGGTCTTTTTCTTATTCTTAAAAGAATTCTTGATGTTCTGGGGCAACAAAACGACTTGATCCACGGTTAACGTCCTGCGTCAAAACCCACCATGCTCTTTAGAGAGCATTGGATCAATAATTGGTTCGACACGAGTGTAGATAAGCCTCTCAAGGATTTTGTAAGGGACACAGAGCAGAAATATTGGTTGATAACTTTTAGGGTCCCCCACAGGCTTCGTTGGTTTTGGGATCGCGACTACAAGTGCTCTTCTCCAGATCTTGGAAATTTTGATTTGGCGTAAGAAAGAAGTCACGTAGCCAGGACTTTAAAGCAGCTCCAATATGGATTATAATCTCTGGGAAGTTGGAATCAGAGCCCGGAGCTTTACCTGGTTTTAAATGTTGGAAAGCAGTAAGTGAATTCTCTCTGTGAGAAATTCTCAAAGATATTCACTTGCTCCAAACTGTTTCGAACCATCGATCCCTCCGCTTCTCGTCAAATTTTACAAGTAAAGCCGTAGCAGCCAAACTTGAGTCGTCTCCCTGAGGAGACTAGAAGAACGTTGTGTAGAAGGGATTCTTACTACGCATTCCAACACGGAATATAGTTGTTTTAATGACCCTGTGGGCTGGTCTTTTTGGCTGCTTTGATGATGATGTTACAAAAAGTCCTGGAAAGCCGCATCCGCATCAAGTAAATCAGACAAAGTCTTTGCGAATTTGTTTGTCAAAGCAATGTAGTGATTCCATTTGTCTCGCGGAAGTTCCACCACTTAATAAGCGAAAGTCGATGTTGTGACCTGGGAAACTTTTTAAAAAATATCTATCCGGTAAGCAACTGTAAGGAGCTACGTTAAAGAAAGCTAAATCTGGATTAATGCCAGTGTTCCAGCAGCTAGAAAAAAACTGGTGTGTTCTTGGCATTGCATAAGAGGGCAATACTTATTATATTTTTTCATCCAGTCAAGCATTCACCCTCCGGACTGTTATTATTGTAACCCCAATCAACTGGACGACAGTTAAAATCGCCTGCATAAAGACAGACATTCGTGGACAAACGGGGCAAGGTTGCATGCTTCTTGTTTAAGGAAGACCCAGCTAGTTGGAAGCTGGAAATACTAGTTTTTCTGCATTAGTGCAATGGGTCTTTTGAAGTAGGATGACAAGCACCTCAAACCGTAAGCATTATTTTTAAGTGTTCCCATGAACACTTGTAATAAGAAATTCTAATGAGCAATCTATTTACTGATTCAATTGTATTTGCTAAGCTTTCGTGTTTGATGTACGAGTAAAACAAAATCATCAAACATTAAAGCATAATAATTGCACTAACAAGAAATTCTAATAAACAATCTGTGCATTGATTCAATTGCATTTGTAAAGCTTTCATGTTTGATGTAAAATATGCTGATTAAAACATAAAAGCATGACAAATGCAATTGAATATATGTACAGATTGCGCCTTAGAATTTTTTACTAGAAGTGTTTGCCAGCCAGTAGGTTTGAAACTAAGCATTGTATTGTGATTATTGGTAAAAAGTTATTTTTTTATGTGTAGTAAACTTCTGCGCAATGTTGATGGAGTGAGACTTAGTGACTGACAGTGAAAGTGAAATTGACTATAGCGCTGCCAAGAGCAACGATAATTTTTGCAAGAAATTTTGTGGTATTCAGTTGACAGAAGGAATCTTCTACAGACTTTTATATTACTTACTATTGTTCTAACGGGCATAGAGGTTACATTTCTCTATAAGTAATCAAATTAACTAGCTATAAAAAAAAAGTTCAAATATTTTTGTGGAAACGAAGCAAAAATTTGCTTAATATGATTGCATTATTCTTTTGTTCGATTTATTGGACAAGCACAAGTAATTTGTTCAATTTCGAAAGGAATGTAGTTGTCTCGATTTTGTTTGATTATTAGACAAGATCACAATTTGTCCAATTTCGAAAAGAATATTGTTGTCGTTTTTTTAAAAGGTTATAAAAAATTAAAGTTTGGGCCGATGCATTCTTATGAAAATGTAGCTCAATTTAGCCTGGAGCTTCGGAATGAACTTTTCAAAATTGTCCTAAATTGTTTTTTTTATACATCTTTATCACTTACAATAGCTGGATCAAGTGGAGTAATAACAACGTCTACAAAGTCATTCGTTTCATCATCAACTAACTCAGCCATGACCTTTTGCAGTGTCAAAAAAGTTTTGATAAATATCATATGATTTTCTAGCGATTGGTTAGCCTATGTGGTATAAATAAACTAAGCTAGAGACTATCTTACATTTTACTGACTTTGACAAAAAAAACTGTGCTGAATTATATAGATATATGGAATAAAAGAGAAAAAACTCTTAGCGACTGCTAGCATTTAAACACACATAAAAATCTCTCTCAAAATATAAATTTCGAAAAAATCTGTTTACTTATAACGTTAAGGTTTTTTTTTTGCTTATTCCTAACTGAACAGTGTGATAAAATTATAATACCGTAATGAAAATTTTATAGATAATCATAAGAACACAATATTCTTGTTTAGCCATTTTTTTAATCATATCGGCGAAGACAATAATCATTGTTCAAAAGTAAATTTTTCATTCGTTCTAAATCAATTTATTGCAGTGCTGTGCTGCGGTAGGTAAAATAATTTTTTAATCCTTAAAACTACTGTACGTCTATAAATAGAGAAAAAGAGAATAAAGGGCGAAAAAACATTTTTAGTAAATGTGAAATTGTTACCGAAAATCAAAATTAAATGCGTCCACATAAAGTCATGACGTCTAAAATTTATTGATTTCATTAGTCAAAAGCGAACAAATATGCAATAAAGTACCTGAGCTAGGAAGTTTTTGTACAAGAAGGAAGTTTTGTACCAAAACCAGTCATTGAAGAAAAATGGCCTTTTAACAATTAAAATTGCAACTTTAAATGCCAAAAAATGTATTAGATTTGGCCAAGCAAATCTGTAGTAATTGCACTAAAATTTTTCAAAAATCTAATATAAGGTTGAAAATTCGACTGCATCTTTGTTTAAAAAGTAAAAATAGTTTCATCTTTGTGTCGGACTTACGTATACGATTGATTGTAGGTGGCTTTTTGAAGACTGCTATAGCGGGTTCCAAACTTTACCTAGAACATCACAAAAATATGGATTTCAGCCGTAGTTTAACGCCCAACAAAATTATTTTTTTCTTCATTTGAATTTCAAACTCAACACATGTTATCAATATTTTTAAAATGCAGTTTGAAAAGTATAACTACTACATTGCGCATATTGCCTGTAATTCTGGTTTCACTATTGATATCGTAAGATCCGGTTTGTAGTGTAGTTTTTGTTTATGCAGACGGCGTGAAAAACCTAGATATGACCAAAATTTCGGTTTGATTTATTATTTATGGGTAGTATAAGCGTTGGCGAGACTGTATTTTTAGGTAGCATCATAAACCAAGTCCAAAACTTTGGTGCCGATGAAAGCGGTGCAGTAACAAGATTGCTTGCTTAATAAAATTTTTTCAAATATAAAACAGAAATTAATCGAATATCATCACATTCCACTTACTATGTTTCCCCTGTCAAACATATCATTGCCTCCATCTGTGATCCTGTATGGATATCGACTAGTAGGATAGCTATATCTGAACCAATTCGTAACTGATGTTGTAAGATGCAGAGAGATAGCTTCAATATTGTTCACAAGACTGACTGGCGTTATTTCTAAATACATCATTTTAAAAACGAACAACTGAAAAATTTTAGGCTAGAAAGATTTTTACTTATGGTACTTAATTTTTGAACTACATTTGTAGAAGTGAAATGTATGATTAATTTTAAACTTATATTAATACTAACATTGTTTTGATGGGATTACTGTAGTTTTCAAAAATAAAAACATCTTTGTCCAATTTTAAAAAATAATAAAATCAAAATATGGATTTTAAAAAATGTAAATTGGTAAACTAATAAAAAATTAGTAAACTAAAAACGGCTTATATGACCATTGTAATGGCAGTGTTATTTTGCATTGCAACAAGTTGCCTCGAAGTCAGTGCTCCGCAGCAGTGTGCCGCGAGATAAGTGTAATCGGAACATAACCTTTTTTAAAGAAAAAAACTTAAGTTTTTTTAAAATTTAACCTTTGAAACTGCTAGTCAAATAGCTGAATCAAACTCTAGCAAGATTCACAATGTGCATTAACGATTGTTTTATGCATTAACTTGTGGGCAGGAGCAGGGCCGATTGAATTAAAGCGCCGTTTGATGGCGCACTCAATGGACTTTATCGCGGTCTAAAGCTTATATGCGCGTCATTTTTTTGTGTCCTTGGGAAAGACACTTTACGGCAAATTCCTCCGCTTTGCAGTCTTCTCTAAATTTTTGTCATATCTCACAATAAACACTAAAAAAATAAAACCAAAAAATATTAATCTGGGTAATCGCTTAACAGTTCTTTTAGATTAGCCTCCGAGATTTTTCAGCATGCAGGAAGAAAAATACAGATAAAAATAAAAACAATAATGTATTTGTGATGTTGCAAATGAGCCAAAGTTTTCTTCAACTTAATCGCTTTGTTATGTCAAACATTATAAGGCTAACATATAACAATCATACTCAAAAACAAAATGCCACAAAATGCATTTTCTATTTAAAGCAGTGCTCTTCAACCTTTTTGTTCTCGCGGAACCTCTGAAGCACTTTCACGTTTGTCACGGAACCCCCATTAACAAAAAGTTAAAAAAATACGAGTTACATGTAAAAAAAGCAAATATTTTATTATTAGAGACTTTAACAAACAAGCAGTCATTACAGAAGTTGAAAAGCAAGAAATTTAATGACTCGGTTGTTCTTGAATTTCTTTTACAATCTTCGTAAATCGTGGCTGCTCGTTGCCCAGTGCATTCCTCATATACATATCTACACTCTTCAAACAACATCTGTTTTTGTTCTTAATAGTGGTTAAAACAGAAAATGCTGTTTTACACAAATAAGTTTTGGGAAATTGACATAGAAGTTTCAGTGCTTCCTTTGCAATTGCTGTTCCCTCTTTGCACAGAAAAATCCAAAAATATTCCTTTCCATTTTTTTAAAAGATTTTGTCCAAATTTATATCATTACAGATGTCCAGAAGTTCTTCTTGTTCTGACAAAGTGAAAATAAAAGGATTAACTACCCACTTTAGCAAACGAAAAGCTTCAGAGTCTTCTTCAGGAAAATACCGATTAAAATTTTTTTCAATAGCTTCAAATGTTCCAACACCAATTCTTTTATATCAGCTGTATCCTCAACTTTGGAGACCTCGCTCAGAAATTTATTCAAAAACTGAAAAGAAGAAAAATCATTTTTTGACACTTTATTGGCCCAGCAGTAAATTTGTCTTTTAAAGGCATCAATTTTTCCAACTTGGGAAAATATATCTGAACTTTTCCCTTGAAGACTGGTGTTGAGTATGGACAACATATCGAATACTGAAGCCAGATATGCTATTTTGGAGACCCATTTATGGTCAAGAAAATTTTTTGCATATTCATGCTTTTTCTCTGCAAGAAGAACTGGTATTTCCCGTTTCAATTTGAACACACGAGTCAAAACTTTGCCACGAGAGAGCCAGCGCACCTCTATATGTAGTAAAACAGTGACATTCTCAGAATCCATTTCTTCACACAGTTTTTGAAAAACTCTAGCAGATTTGCCTTTACCACCACATTTTATGTAATTCACAGTTTTCTCAACAATATCCAAAACAGTTTCTAGTTCCGTTTTTCTCTGCTTATCAGAACTAAGCGGTTTTACAGCCAGAGCTTCACGATGAATATTGCAATGTTTTAATATACAGTTTGTAGCAACTGCTTGACACGAGCACCAACTACCGAAAAGTGTCCAGTTATCACAGCTGCTCCATCTGTAGCTAGAGAAAAACATTTTTCCCACGATATTTGCTTTTCAGTCATAAATTCGTAGAGTTTACTTGTTCAGCACTTGTGTTCACTTCCAAGTCTAGGCAGCACAAATATTTCTCAATATAGATAAAATAATTGAGAAAAACTTGTGTAAAATTGGCTATTACTGCGGCTATTGCAGTGAGTGGTCATGGCATAGTCAACTTAAAGGCTTTCGCAAGATTCAGCACACCTTAAAATTAAGATTTTGAACTCTAGGTTTATTAAAAATAGTTGACATTGGCCAAAAAATTGATCGAACCAAAATAACAGATTAGCAAAATAAAACCTTTCCAAGATATCGGTCTGTCCTGTGCAAACTGAAATTCTATCATGTCAACTAAAGTTTCAAATTGCAGCATGACTACCAAAATTTGCTTTTGTTGGAAGTGCCCTTTTTTTAAATTTTGCCTCCCCCCTGGCAAAAAAAGATCTGGCGTCCCTGGCTGCAGCTCTACTGTAGCATGTTATTCTATCTCTATTTATTGTCTACTTAACTACTGTAAACGGCAGCATCATGCGTAGCTGTGATGCAACAATAACATTTATTCGTTTTGAATAACGTCCTTGTTAACCTTATAACAATGAACATCAAGTTGCGCCGTTACGCAACAACTATCAATATTTTCGGCTATAAACTGAACTCAACCTCTTATTTAACAAACTGGCCTACTTGGAGTTTGAATGCGGCATGGTGATGGTGATCTAAAGAAACAATTTAATAATGACGCATTAACGTACTGAAGCAAGAAATCATTTTCCTTACAAAACAAGGAACCCTAGCGAAACCCTTAAAACTCACGGAACCCTTTTAAATACTTTGCGGAACCCTAGGGTTCCGCGGAAGAGCACTGATTTAAAGTGAATAGACTTTTAAAATTTTTATTGAAGTGTGCCGCAGAATTTTGGAAGTTTTTTAAGTGTGCCGGAGTGAAAAAGCTCTAACCTTAGCAAGAGGTATGAAGCATTAAAAATGCAATAAAATTATGCTTCTTGCATAAATTTTATCAATTTATTCCAAATGTCTTTCTTGTCACAATACCAAAACAAACTCAACAAGTATTTTTAGTACGACTAACGTTTTATTGGTCAGAATTAAATGGAAATTTTTAAAAATAAACGCCAAATATCTTAGAAGCAATAAAACGAATGGGAAAACAATCTAATTTCAAGGCATATTGTAAATCTGTTTGAGACTACATCTACCTTTGGTGGTAACCTACCTAAGCCATATTGTTTGCGACGCACCAATATCAAAGCATTAAATGCGCCCAAATAAAATATGATAAAATATGCATGTATATTGTTAATACCGTCGAAAAAAATCCTGTATCAACAAATAAGAGGAGAAAGGGATTGTTTGGCAAAACATGAGCAATAAGCAAAGATAAAACAAAGATTTGGCATAAAAGATTTCACCAATTTGGTGTAGAATGGCCGATTACGCAAAGATATAACGAATTGTTTTGCAAAGGAGGGTTTTGTCAAGGACCGAAGATACCTATAACGGTTTTAATAATTTAAAACGCTTTTTGCTCATTACTAAAAATAAAATTGTGCTATATGGCGATTAAGAGTGTCACATGGCTGAAACAAAGAAAAAAGGTAAAAGAAGCAAATAGAGCATGAAAGATAAAGTGAAAAGACAAAGTATGTAACAATACATATAAAAAAACAATATAATTAATATAAACAATACATATACAAAATTTATTTAATCACTGTTTAAAAACCACAACGGTCCGTTTCATCCTAAGATTCGTCAGGTGGTTACTAGAAAAATAAAAAAATAAAAAATATAGTTATTAGTGGTAAGAAAATGCGTATGGAATAAATGATATGTAGTTAAATTAAGCAAACAATACGGTTCCTATGACGTCATACAAGAAAAAACAACTCAAAATATAGTAAATGCAAATATAGAGGTTTGCATTCATTTGAAGGTGAGGGACTTGTCCGTCATTAAATCCGCTTGTGTTTTCCACTGTCGTTCACGCCATTTTTACTCACTTTACTTTTTCATCTTATGCGATTTTTCTCGTTATTTTTTATCCCTTTGTAGATTATTTTTTTTCATTTTATATCTTTCACTGCATACCCAACTCGCCTTCCCTCACCTTCAAATGAATGCAAACCTCTATATTTGCATTTACTATATTTCGAGTTGTTTTTTCTTGTATGACGTCATAGGAACCGTATTGTTTGCTTAATTTAACTACATATCATTTATTCCATACGCATTTTCTTACCACTAATAACTATATTTTTTATTTTTTTATTTTTCTAGTAACCACCTGACGAATCTTAGGATGAAACGGACCGTTGTGGTTTTTAAACAGTGATTAAATAAATTTTGTATTAAATTGCTCTGATTTTTTTTTCATCGAGCACTCTGCGGGGAAGATCGATTCACTCCTGCAATAAACAATACATATATATATTTCACGTGTTCAGCTCACAAAAAAGTTTATGACCAATAATTGCATAATTTATTAATATTCAGTGGATCAGTTAACACAATTGAATAAAGATTTTACGACAATTGCTTGTGAGACGAATCTCAATTCAAATTCTTCATTTTGTTACACGAGAATCAGTCTGCATTTTGTTAAAAATTTTTTCATTAATTTAATTTAAAATCGGTTTCGACTACATATGAGTCATTTTCAGTTAAATCTACAAATTGAAAAATGAAAGTTTTTAAACGAAATAATATTGTAAAACCATAGAAAAAAGTTGGATAAATCGTGTTAAACCTGATAATGCCAAAACCAAAGACAAAAACCCTTAATTCCACAAAATTGTTTGGGCTACTTCTTTTACCAATTGCATTAATCTCAATGACAAAGAAAAACACAATCATCTGTTATTCACTGTTATTAATAAATAACATGCAACACTCCAAATTTTTTTAACAAACTACAAAAATATATCTTGCATACATAAATCATAAAAATGGATCTTCTTCTGCTTGTGATTAATGTGCTCTTTGTGGTAATCATGGAACACATAAAAACATGGTCTGCAACACTAATTTTATAAAACAATAAACGGTAAAATTATTCAACTTAAACAAAAATCTCAATTGCACTAATTTTGGTATTTATGCCGCTTGTTGTAATATATGCTTCGAAATGTATATTGGTCAACAAAAAAACATTTTTCCGTACGTTAGAATACACACCGTCATATTTGGAATAACAGCGCATTGGATTCTGAAAAAGCAGCATTATTCCTACACTGCCACAAGAACTACACTGATTTTCCATATAACAATAAAGCTATTTCCGACTGCTATACAGTTACTTTCCTATAGAAACCTTCAAGCTTTAATTTAGACATTTGTAAATGCAATTGCATCCATCTATTAGTTGCCTCTATAAATTTTTAAACTACTATTCTTCCTATTCAACGTTAAACACTTCTCTTTTTATATCATTTTTATGTATATTTTTTTTTAATTTTCTCCACCCTTTTTTTCTTCATGTGTGCAATTAATTAAAAAAAGATACTTACTTTTTTGTTTCACTTTTTCACTACTTTATGAGGTATTGTCACTACCTTGCACTATTTATTTTACCGTTAAATTATTTCTGTCTTGATTTTACATTTGACATTACTAAAAACTATTCTTTATCAACTTTTGACTCTCCATACACATCACAATCGCCTATGTAAACATAAAATCAACTGTTTTTCATGATGTTTATTATTGTATAAATTTAATTTAATTTGCATGAGCAGTTAAGAGGTTTAGTATTTTTGACAGTTTAAGTTTATTTTAACAAGTAGTTTTTAAAAAAGTTTTTCGATAGGATTCTTTTACTTTAATATTCATATTTTACATTCTATTTTTGCCAAGTGAGTACATTTTATTCTATAATACACTATTAAATTTAAAAATTGCCTTTAATTCATCATCAATTAATAATATAAACTATTCTAAAAAACGTTTTTCTATAGTTTTTGTAATATCACTTTGTTTGAAAACTTTTATTCTTCCAATTTATAGATTTAACTGAAGATGACTTGTATGTAATCGAAATTGATTTTTAATTGAATTAGTAAAAAAATTTTTAACAAGTTGTAGACTGATTCTCGTGTGCCAAAATAAAGAATTTGACCAATAATTGTATGAAAAGCATTCAGGGTTTTTGTTCAGTTTAAAATATTTTTAGTTAAAACAATAGTTTTTACACAATTATTTTATGATAAAAACTTTTTTTTATCCAAATTTTTAACGTTCTATGTGATCATATTGTTTTTGCATTTGTTTTTCTCCACTTACACGTTCGACGTTTGGTGGAAATTCGTTAGTTTTTTTTATTGCAATTAGTTTGCTCTTTGCTTAAAAAACTTTGAAGCGTTTAAGATCAATCAAAAAGTTCTTTACTTTCAGACGCTCGTTGTAGCGCAAAAGGTGATCCAAGCAAGGTTTCAACAGTTGTTAGACTAGACAACTGTATTTTTGAAATGTATGTTGGAACAAAAATTCTCATCCCAGTAGTTCAGACAAAAACATCACGATGATATTGTATTGTAACATAATCGGAAAATCATTTGGAATAATTAGTAAGATATTAAACAGACGTTCTGAAGTAGTCAAAACATGCCTAAATTTTTGTTTGTTTATGAAATACCTGAGCAGTTTATAGGACCTCTTGGCAATCCATGGTAACACAAGCATTCGTGGCTACCATTTAAGTTTCTGCAAAGTAAATTTGAGAAACAGGTATGGTTTCCGGTGGTGCATTCGTCTATGTCTAAAAGTATAAAAAAATGTAAATTTGCATTTAATTTTTTTAAATCTTCAATCTTTTTTTCTAATTCGTTTAGATTCCAAAAAAATTAAATTTTGAAAGGAAATGTGAAAATTTTTACTTAAAAAAAAAACGGAAAACTTTTAGTAAAAGTTTTTGTCGAAACACTCGTTTTTACACTTTTATCAGATATCATCTTTTAAGTATAACAAATACCCTTACTAAACAATAAATATTAAAATAATTATCTTTGGTTAAAAAACAAAAATAATATTAATGTAAAAATATACGTATATAAAACGGAAAATGTTACTTTGTACAATGAAAAATTAATTGCCATTAATACAATTTAGCATACTTATTTTGCAATTTTTTGCCACAACCTATCTAATATCAAACACAATTTGTAAAACCCTTATTTACAGTTAATTTAAAAATTGTCCTTTGGAAGAAGGTTAGAAACCAATAATTTCTTGGATTGGTTAGATTTTCATACTTATAAAATACTACAAAAAACAAATTTGTAAGCCCTAAGATAGCGCTTTTTTAAAAAAATAACTTTTGTAGACCAATGCATGAATATCCGTCTCCTGCATATCCTTTTCTACATGAGCAAGAGTAATCTCCAATGGCGTTCCTACAAGTTGCCTTTGAATCACAACCAGCTGTTTGACGATGGCATTCATTAATGTCTGAGAAAAAAGAGCTTGGTGAAGTAAAAATTATTTTTAAGGCATAATTTAAGCAAAGTAGTACCAACCATAACATTGTTTTCCGTTACCATAGAATCCATTGAAGCAATCACAAATGTAACTACCAACAGTGTTTATACAAGTTGCATTTTTGTGACACAAATCACTACCAGTGGCACATTCATCTTCATCTAAAACAATGAAAGAAAACACCAAAGTAGCAAAAAAATATATATCAGCCTTAGTTATTTTTGGTTTAAAGTCTTGGTTAAAGATATTTTTAGTTTAAAGTCTTAGTTGAAAGATGTGTAATGTGTATGTGTGTGATCCCATGTCAACATTAAGTGTGTAGTAAAAAAGTAAAACATGTTTAATTCATGTAATGCCAATTCACTTATCCTTATGCAAACGAACAACATTGTAAGTAAAAATAAAGTTCTTGTTATTTTTTAAATCACTGTACATAATGTTATGTAGAAAAAATTTTAACAAGAGTTTTGATTTTCGATTTTATTATGTAGAATAATTAAATTGGAAGTGCAAGCAGCTGAAATATACCTTTACTTTCATCCGAAAAAAATATATTTTTCCAAAAAGTATCTCTCCACACTCTCTGAATTTCTTTTCTATCTCTCAATCTTATTTTTGCAATCACTGCGGCTTCGCATCGTTGACTGGCATTCAACCTATTGCCAAGATAGCAAATTCCCTTTACAATTTCCACTTCATCACACATTATCTCCTATTGATTTTCTCCCGCACCATTCGTTGCTTTATCACACTTATTACATATAAAAACTCTTGCCGCAATTGGAGTTACTTTCTTTAGTTTAGAACACCTTCCATGAATTCAATGGTCGCATTTTGTACAAAGCACTGAATTGACAGTCACCCTTTTGCCATATATTCCACATGGGTCTATTCTACTCTGTATCACTTCACCCTCTATCCAACACACCATCATCTTTGTCTTTTCAAGATTCAGCTTCAGTCCCTTGCTCTTCAATGCGCTTCTCTATTTTAGAAACCTTTCCTTCAGACCCTCATCGTTCCACTCATCAGTATCAAATCATCTGCGTATGAAACCTCTTACATTCTCTGTCACAACAGCTAACACAATTACAAACAACAACGGCGACAAAACAGATTCCTGATGTACACCAACCGCTACAGGAAATTCTTCTGAGAATTCAGATCCAACTTTAAACTTCGTCTTTGAGCTCTCATACAGACTCATTACCGCTTTCAACAAGATTTCTGGTAGCTCTTTCTTCTTCAGTGCCCATTCCATTACTCTTCTTAGAACTGTGTCAAAAGCTTTCTTTAAATCCACAAACCACAAGTACAATTTTTTGTCTTTCTCCCTGTATTCCTTTTGCATTCTTCGCACTATAAAAAGAGCATCTGTTGTCCCTCTTCCTGGCATAAAGCCAAATATCATCCTCCTACACCAATGCTCTTATTCTTTTCTCCAATACACTTTTACCGGTGTTTATTCCTTGCTCCAATAATTTCACTCCTCTACATACACCGCAGTTCGTCACATCTTCTTTTCCCTTATAGATTGGAACCATCACACTAGTCTTCCAATCTTCTAGCATTCCTTTTCCGTCAAGTACTCTCTGACAAAATTTCATCATCACATCAATTCCAATTTTTCCACTTGCATTTTTCATTTCCATATTCACTTCTAACCAACACTCAGTGGTAACATCCGCGACTCACGTGCAGAACGACCTGGTTCGATTCTCCGTAACGTCGATTGAGTGACACTCGTTGTGCCCTTCGGAAAGGCACTTTACGAACATTCCGAGAAATGTGGTCAAGCTGCTTACCTTCAATGGTGACCGCGGTTAATTCACAGAAAGCAGCAAATCGGTGTGTGTGGAACACAACGCCATACGAATGTTATATTCACTTCTAAAAGTACAGATCCTTTATTTAATTTTAGTTTCATTTTGTTTGTTATTTCCCCTAAGCAAACCTCTTCCACTGGACCTTCCACTATACCAATCTCAGTCTTTTGATCCTATGCATTCTCTTTATTCATCGTTTTTTCTATATGTTTTTTCCACATTCTTTTTCGATCCTTCTCGCTGAACCCAAATTTGCCATTTGTTCCTCTCAAACATAGTCCACCGTTTAAATCTTGTCCTTCCTTTTTTAAAAACTTGACAAGCTTAAACACATTGCTTGGTTTATCACGTTAATCATTCATCTTTTGCTCAGCCTCTCTCCTCATTGCTTTACTGACAATTTTTCTCGTTCGATTTCTCTCTCTTTCGTAATTATTTTTATTCACTTTTCATCGGATCTTGCACATCTCTCTAAATGCGTTTTTTTTCTTTATTGCTTCTTGCACTTCTTCATTCCACTACTATATGGTTCCTTGCTCCCTCCTTCGTTTTCTCTTTGGTCATCACAACGTCACATTGCTTAACTAAATTAAGGTAAAATTCGAACCGTAAAACTTTCTATTGAATTTTTGAAAACTTGTCAAGCTTAACATGTAATTTTCTCATTTTATGTCGCATCGCATTAAAGCAGCCAAGGTAAGACAAACTTCTACTATGGAACGAGCTTTTCTTTTGGATGAAATTAGTAGAAGTAAGACTAAATTAGAGTCTTTTCGTTTAATCTACTTAAAACTCTGGTCCGAAGTACGACAATTTTTATCTTATTTTGATTGGATTCGCTTTTGCCGGTATCTTGCTAGCATTGAACTAATTAAACAAAAACAAATTTGCACAAAGCATTTTAATATCATTAATTGGCTTCGTCGTCAACGCTTTGGTTCGTCTAATGCTTCTAGTAAAACTATTTGTAATTTATCTAGTTACAATCTTTTAGAAACTGAAAAGTTTGTTTTGGCTTGGTCTAGAGTTTTGCCTTCCGCCAACAAATATTAAACGTGAAGAAGTATTCGCAGAATTTGAAATTTTATTTGCTCAATTATTACATCATAAACCAAAGAGTATTGATGAACTAAGTCTTCTTAAAGCTAAACTTAATGAATTGGAACACAGTTTTTGTGGTTCTACTATTTATGTGAGTAAATTCTCCTTTGATTCTGACTGTCTTCAAGCGATTAAGTCTCTACGTTCTAATAAACACATTTTAATTACTAAGCCTGACAAAGGCTCTGGAGTAGTCATTCTTAATAGATCTGAATATGACAAAAAAATGGTAGCCATTCTTTCTGACATAACTAAATTTGAATGCCTTGAGCCTGTAAATGAATTTGATAATACTGCTCAAAATGAAACCAAACTTCAACGTCGTTTACTTCAATTAGTTAAAAGTGATGATCTCCCGAAAACCGTTTATGAAGTTATTAGACCCACCGGTTCACAACGACCAAGAATATATGGAATTCCAAGAATTCACAAACGGGATGTGCCTTGCCGTCCTATTCTTTCGATGATTGGATCTGCCCAACATGAACTCGCTAAATTTCTCGCCGCCTTATTACAACCCGTATTAGAACTTTACTCAACTAATTGCAAATGATCCTTTTCTTTCGCTGAAATAATGCAACAACTCGAAGCAAATTCTAATGATTCAATTCTCTGTTCATTTGATATTTGTAGCTTATTTACTAACGTACCTTTAGCGGAAACCACTGAAATTTGTACTAAAACAATTTACGACGGTCACCTCCCTACTGCAGTTATTCCTAAACATGTTTTTATTGAACTGATGAAAACTGCAACTACTTCAGTTGAATTTAGCTTTAATAACATTATGTACAGGCAAATTGGTGGAGTTGCTATGGGCAGTCCCCTTGGTCCCGCTCTGGCAAATATATTCTTTGGCTATTACGAATCAAAGCTTTTCAATAAAATTTCAAAACCTACCGTATACTATCGATACGTTGATGACACCTTTTCTCTTTTTCACAAAGAAACTGACTTCCAAAAATTTTTAAATTGTCTTAACTCGCTTCACCCCTCCTTAAAATTTACTAATGAAATTGAAACCAATAATTCTCTGCCTTTTTTGGATGTACAGGGTCCTTCACCCAAGTGTAGACTAATTTTTAGATAGATTTCTAAAGTATTTATAAATTTTTGTCAAATAATAATTTTTGTCGAAGATGTGTAAAAGTCAATCAGCACGTTTACCTGGACATGTTGATGAACAGGGTTCTTCCATGAATAAATTCATTGCCTGGAAATCAAGCGGTGACACTACAGCAGGATGGGGCAACCGCTCACACAGCCAAAATGGTTCAAGCCTGGTGCAAAGACAACAAAAAGTCCTTTTGGTCAAAAGAACTCTGGCCCCCTTCTTCTCTTGATCTTAATCCGATGGACTTTGGGATATGGTCCATCTTGGAGAGAAAGACCTGCGCTGTGTCACATTCAAATGTGGAAAAATTTAAGAAGAAATTGAAAGAATCTTGGGCGAAAATAGAAAGCGAAACTATTTGTGCCACGTGTGACCAAGTTATCTCTCGCCTCCGCCGTGTTATCATTGAAAAGGGCGGATATATTGAATAAACTGAATTCAATATTAAAGATTATACACTTACCTTTAATTTTCTTCAAAAAAAATTTCATTGCCCTTTTCGTTTTTAAATTAATGTAATATATAACAGTCTACACTTCGCTGGAGGACCCTGTACTTGTTACCAAATCTAATAATAAATTCATCACTTCAGTCTATCGAAAGCCCACTTTCACAGGTTAACATATTTATTGGAATTCCTTTGCACCAAAACAACGTAAAACAAATCTCATTGATACTTTAACACATCAAACCTTAAAAATCTGCTCTAAATCTACATTAAAACATGAACTAGACAATATTCGCTCTATTCTTGTACAAAATGGTTATCCAGAATTCCTTATTGATTTGACAATTTCTAAATAACTTTTACGTTTCCAACAAGGCACTAAAGAAGGCCCAAAAAATATCCTGTCTATTTACAGTAAAATTGCCTTGGATTAGCGAAAATTCCCTGAAATTTGAAAGAAAAATAAAATCATCTATTAGTAATTGTTTTGGAGCGGTCCAACCACGAGTGATCTTTTCCACCAGATGAATTTTACCTGCAATACATAAAGACGTTCTTCCCACTTTTTAACAAAGTAATATGTGTATGAATACGTGTGCCACTGCGATAGTTGTTACGTAGGTCGAACGTATCAACGTTTGCAGGACAGAATCCGCCAGTATGTGCCGAAGTCTATTCGGAACAGAACCAGTCAATAACGTAAACAACCAGAACGCCCAGGAAAACCAGCTAATTCAATACCGCATTGTGACTCAGTGATTGGAAACCATTTGTTACATAATCAAAAATGTGCATCTCACTATAAGGACAATTAATTTTTTATTCTTTCTAAAGCACGATCCGATTTCCATTTATCAGTTTTAGAATCAATCTTCATCACTTTTCGAAAACCTAATTTGTGTAGACAGAAAGAGTTTGTTTACAAACATAAATTGTTAGTATAATTGTAAAAATTTTCCTTTTAGTTCCAAATTTTTGCACAAAACTTGTATAATTTTGTTCCTTTTTTTTTCAAAAAAGTTTTTACGTTGACGGAACGTGGTTATTTATTAAATATTATTCAATTACTATGATAACTGTTATTAACCTTAATTTTTAGCCAATCAGAATCAATCTTAAAACTTTTGAAATACTACATTCAGTTCTACAGTTCATTTTAGCGAAACCTTTTAAAGAGAGCTAGACAAAAACGTTCGAGTTTTTCAAAACAGCCTTTTTTAAGGCTGCTCAATTAACAAAAGAGCTTTAAATGAAACATTTACTTTTAAAAACAATTTTCAGTGTTAAAAGTCTGTTGCAGGTATCTGACTTGCACGATATTCTATCAGCTTTTGAAAAAGAAGAAACAAGTGCGATGGCAATGGTGTACATAGAACCTAATGACGGTGGAATTACCGATGAGGATTCTGCTGATGAAGACGATCCAGGACTAGTAGATAACTTATTAAGAAACCAACTCAACGTAGTGGCGGAGGCTATTTAACTTATGGAAGACGTATAAACAACCGCTGTGAAGGAAGTGAAACTGTTACCAGACATTTCGTTGGGTTCGTGATAGATTGTTACCATCTACGAATGAATTTTTTCCAGAATCTAACTATTTGTCAGACAGAAACATAGCAGTAGAGCTGTTCGAAAAGTTCTTTGATAAAGAGGTTCTGGAGCTCATAGTGAGTCAACCAATTTTATACGCCACGTCCAAAGGTGAATTCGATTTTACAGTAACAGTTGAAGAAATCCACGTATTTCTTGGAATTGTGGATTCTGCACACAAAGGCAGGTGGAAAGCTACGCCAAGTTGAATTCAAGAAAGAAATCGTTGGGGTTTATTTGAAGAGTTATAGCGTTCCATCTAAGCGTGTTAGGCCATCCAGTTCATAGTCCACCTAATTTGGAAAAGCACGTGTTCTGGATGTACACTTTGATAGAAAAAAGCATTATTTGGTCAAAACTAAAGATCATAAACGCAAAAGATGCGCTGGTGAAGATTGCAAGAAGACGCCTTTTAGCTAATGCAGCAAATGCAATGTTGCTCTTTGCCTAAATTGCAACCTTTGCTTTCACACAAAATAAACTAAACATTTGTGCAAATACAAGCATTGGTGTTTTTTTCTTTTAATAAAATAAAATAAAAATGCATTCTGGCTGAAAATTATGTAACTAACTTTGAAATGTGTTTTAAATGACGCATCTAATTTTTATTTGACCAGAAATAAAACAATACGGCAGACGCTGCCGCGGGCAAAAAACGTACACGCTTCTGCCCAACGTGACATATATGTCACGGGCCTCTATTCATCAGATAAGCATTGCACAAACAAACAAACCATGAATAATGTATGCCTAGGGTCTACTTACAAGGAATATATGAAAAAAGTCAAAATATTAAAAAAAAATTTCTTTGGGCAGAGATGGGTTAAGTAGGGGTGGTGTACAGCAACGTTCCCTCTAAGAGCTTGCTTAGTGTGCGCGGAACGAAAGGCCGTGTGAGCTCCAAAAAAAAGTTCTGCGCCTTAGAAAATTCGAAAAAATAGAAAAGAACACAAAATTTTAAACGAACACAGAATTGACAAGTAATTATGACGAAATTTCTAGTTAGTGTGTTCGATTGATTACTGGCACAGTGAATCAATCAATCAATCAACATACTTTTATTTGCGGGAAAAAATAATACACATAACGAAAATGAAACACTAAAATAGAATTTTAAAAAATTTAGCCGCTGGGAGACTGCGATTTGACTTTTTGGTCGTCTAGTCAGCAGCCACCCCTGAGAGCAAAACTACAGGTACAACTACGTGTAAAATTTAAGTGTTGGAGAGAAGAGGATTTTTTTATTTTAAATACGAAGGTTTTTTTTTATTTTAAATATAAGGTTTCAATAAGTACTTTTTAAATTCATATTTAAAAACACTGTATCAGTGCACAATTAACTGATTGCAATTACACCTTGATTTTGTAAAACAATATTGTCAAATCTCAAATGTGGAGCTTGTTTCTGATGGATTGAAAACACGTATTTAGCTTGTCTTGTCAATACTTTTGCAGTGCGCGGCAGAACGAAAGTACTGCGCGGGGGTTCTAGGCTAGCTGCGCGGCCGCGCAGCCGCGCAGCTTAGAGGGAACGTTGGTGTACAGTTAACACTATCAATACGTAAAATGGAAAGGATGATGTAATAACCTAAAGCTTAAAAATTACTGCAAACAGCTGAAAAGGTTTATAAATTTAGAATTAGAATTAAAATGAAGTGTGACACTATTTAACCTATGAAATTATCAAAAACATAGCAATCATTGGGAATATTGATATCTGTACGGCGCCAGTGTTAAATTGCTTTCAATAGTCAGTACCTACTTATTGTACGAGAGGTGTACATGAGTAATTCATGTATTAAGTGCGGGGTCCTTTGAGAGGTGCAATTTATTTTACAGATTAGGCAAGGATAAAAAGGTAAGAAACGCTATTTAGATCAAATACAATACTAGGGACCATCAAAAAGTAGTGAGCACAGGTTTCTCTTATTTATATTAATTGGACAATATTGATAAACATCAGGTGCTGGGAATTTTAATGTAGTTTTTCTAGGTAATCTTTGCCTTTTTGAATGCTAACTGTCCATCGATGAGTAAAGGCATGTATGCCAGCTTTGTAACATTCTGTTGGCTGTGCTTTAATTTAGAGCCTGCTTGACTTGTTTATCAGTAGTTAATTGCTGTCCCTAAATTTCTTTGTTTAAAGGTCCAAAAAGATGATAGGCAGATGATTCCTGTAAGTATGGGGCATGAGTTACGGTCATGAGTTACCGTAAAAGAAGTGATCGCTTTACAAGTTCAGAGACTGATGTGAAACCTTACATTATCGTGCTCCAGCAAAACCTTCGAGATTTCCAAGTTAGGTCAAACTATTTTCAGTCTCGCTTTTAATTTGTGTAAAGGTTCAACATAAGCATCCACGTTGATGAAAGATTCTTTAGGCATAAAATCTACCAATAGGCTTATAACTCCATCAACGTTTCAAATTACCGTTGCCATAACTTTGAAAAAGTCAGCATTCATCTGGAAATTTTTTGTTTTTATGGAGCTAGGTTGAAGCCATTCCATGGATGCTCTCTTGACTCAGGCTGATGGTAAAAAAAAACAGATTGCATCTCTTACCGCTTGACGTTTGATGAAAGTTTTATCGCTTGCGTGACAGTCAAGAAATTCCATACAATCTTCCAAATAAGCTTGTTTGTGGTTGTCTGTAAGTTGTTTTGGAACCCACTTGGTATAAAACTTTGCAAAGGCTAGCTCATCCACAATCTTTGCACCACGTCCATTGTAAGATTTTAAGCTAAATGCTTGATATTTTTGTTTTCCCCTTTTCTTTCGTTGCCACGAGGCGACCTAAATTGGTATATTCGAATGCATGTCTCGTGATTAATCTTAACTCTCATTGCCTTGACCTTTTTTTTCTTTTGTCGCCACCAGGCGATCTAAATTCTTATGTTATTAGTCCACTGACAAACGTTCGTAAATTTAGATCAGGAAGTGCTTTCAGCAGCTTGTTCTGTTTTATTTACTAGTAAGGATCTTCAATTTTCTAATAAGACTTTATTTTTATTTTCTTAAATTCTATTTGAATAAGTGAATGACTTGTACTGTAGTACTGTAGAGAATATTTCAATTGAAAATATGGACTTATTTGGACCTGAATATCTATAAACATTAAACTGAGTGCAGCGGTATTGTAACCCAACAAGCCTGGAAAATTTCTTTGCAATCTTATTTATGTGAACCTACAATACCAAGATTTGTGAAACTACCAATGCTTAAATAATTTTTCTGTAATAATTGTGGCAAATTGTTAATTAATTCGATTGATAGATTAAGTACTTTTGTGTTTACAAAAGAACCATACAATATCGGTGTGTCGCTTCGTTGCCGAGTGCTAATACGTTGTACGCGTGCTTCAACAATTAAGAAGGTCAGCTGCAATTTTGTGTTAATCTACTCATCATTTATTCAAATAGACTCTACGGCAGTGTTGTTGGCGCTTGGACCGTGGCTATTAAAATAATTATTTGAAAAAACTACATTCGTAGTTTATTTCAAGTCGTTTAGTAATGTCATCAATAGTAACTCTGCCATCTTCTCTGATCATATCTTTAACCTTAGCAATGTTTACAGGATTAACCGCTGATGATGGCTGTCCACTACTTTGTTTATCCCGAAGGTCACTCAAACTTTAATCGTGTTTACTATTAATTCACGGTACCCTTTTTTTGATAGTGCTGTAGCCTAGTAGATGCAACAGCCCCATAAATCTTTTTTAATATTTTGAAAATGTTTATTGTTGGTTGATTGTGATAACGTATGCTAGGAAAAAAGTGATCATCACAAATTAAAGCAAATTCTAAAGTTGTTTATATCGCTCTATTTAATGAATTACTTTTACCGTTGGTAAGGAATTGCGTGAAGAATAAAACTATTCCTTTTCCAGAAAGCTATTGAGATTATTGTAACAGCATTAAAAACGACAAATAAGCTACATTTATTTTCAGCAAATAGCATTCACATATTTTCGCAGTTTTTATATTGTTTTGCGTTGCAGTTTTTTATAATAACTCGTAATGTTATTTTAATGGCAAAAGGTAAACTTATAAATATATTCTTTGAATATAATTATCAACTTAGAGAAATTATTCGTGCGGTTTTTAAATTGGAGTGTGTTATTCCTCAAACAATTAAAAGCTAAATAAAACTCGTACCGATTTGGCTGCAGGCACTGCAGTGGCCCCTTATGGGCTTACCACACAGCTTTCATGTGGCTTAACTCTTTATTCCCAGTGATTCATTTTTGAAGCATTTAACAAAGTAAACTTATTAGCATCTTTCTCTTTCATATTACAATTCACTTAATATTTTTTGTACTTGTTTCTTAAACACCTTGTTTCAAATATTACTTAAGGCTGGTGTTTGGTGTACTCAGTGGTTGAAACAAGATATTTTAAAAAACAAAACAAGTACAAAAAATATAAAGTTTTCGGGGCCACTGCAGTGCCAGCGGCCAAATCGGTACGAGTCCTGTACTGGCTGCCTTCACTGGACCCTTGCAAGCCCTGTAAGCTGGGTGTTTTTTTGTTCAAAAGATAGTGAAATAGAATCTCTTTTACATTACGTTTGTTTAGAGCAGTGATGCTCAACCTTTTTTTTTGTTGCGGTACACTTTTAACGATTTCAAAATTTGGCGGCACACACATAGAAAAAAATAAGTTTAAAAATTACTTACTTACCTATAACACACTGCGTAAAATAGTTTATTATAATAATTTTAAATATGCGAAATAAAATAATATGCAGTAATGGATATTCAAATTTAGGGACCCGAGGCAAGGATTTCCAAAAATTGATGTCCTCTAAAAAAAGAGCTTTTATCTTGGCTTTTATTTTTTTCTCCAACACTCATGGTGTTCTCCAAAAAAAAAGGTCTTCGCTTCAATTTGATCTCTGATTTCCCTATTTTGGTCCCAAAATCAAGGTGTTCTCTAAAAAAAAAAAAAAGGTCCGATCTTTACATTTCCCACTTTTCGTTGATCATAATCTGTAAAAAACATTTTCAGCAAATTGAAACTGTATGTGCTACTTTCGAAAGGGGTGCCCGAGGCAACTGCCTCATTCGCCTCACCCAATATCCACCACTAATAATATGTACTAAAAAAATAACAGTACGTTTATTACAGGATTAATTACAAGTTAATAATAAGTATACTTTTAATGCGAAATTTGAGCTCGATGTTTTTTGATAATTTCATTTATATTTGGTCACAAAAATGACAATGCGACTCTCATATCGTCCTCATATCTTTTTAAATCATATTATATCGAAAATTTGGCGGCACACTTTTAGAATTTCGCGGCACACAAAAGTGCTTCGGCACAGTGGTTGAGAATCACTGCTCTATTTTCTACAACTAGTAATTTTGTTTATAACGCTTTACACCTGGTCTATAGGTAAAAATGGAAAAATAGCTAAACATATTTTGAATTTTAATAAACACGTTATCGTAATTGACTGGATTAAGCTATTAGAAAAATCTGGTGTGAACAATGATTAAAATATTCTAAATTTTTGACCAATATTTACCGTATTGACCTAATTTTTGGTCGTATAAGATTCAACTTATCAGCTCCCATCCAAGACCCTTGAAACAACTAGCAAAATTAAAAATTGCTCTGCCAACTTTATCAAGTTTGGATTTCTTTAATAAAAAAAAATTCATGATTTTTCATTCGGAGAAACTAATTGAATTTAGGGTCACTTGGTTGAAACTTTCCATTACAGTAATTCATAAATTACTCAGACTTTAATTTAACGTCAGATGTTTCTATTTAGTTATTGCGATATTAACTAAAATCTTTAAATAGAGGAATGATAATTCGGGGTTTATAATATTTTAGTATTTGATGTAAATGAGTTTCAATTCAATTTAGCAATGTGGTTAAAATTTCTATAATGAAACTTACCAGTGCAGTTGAAACCATTTCCAGTCAATCCGTGGTTACAAACACAAATGTAGTTCAATGCTGTGTTCAAGCAAATCGCGTTTGGATTACAGGAATAAGATTCATTAACACATTCATCAACTCCTAATAATAGACATTCAATCATTAACTTCATGCTACAAAAAAAAAAAAGATTTTTTTTTATTTTTTTAAAAAGGATTTTCTCTATATTTATTTTTTAATTATTCAAATTCTTTGGTGTCACTTCGTGTACGATTACTACCTAAAGGCTTGTTTTAAGTTTTAGTTATAACACTTTATATTATTTTGCATTTAATTAAAAATCTAATCAATAATGAAAATAGCTAAGAGCAATCCTGCGCGTGGAATCGAAAGTTAGCACCAATAACTTTCTAGTTTCAACTCAAATCCAAATCATTTAAATAAGCTATCTATTTCATTACTTCGCGTTTAAAACAAACTAAATAAATCCAAGGTTTGAATGATATAACAGCACCGCTAATCAGCTCAAAAAAACCTTATTTATTTACTTGAAACAAAGAATAATTTTAATCTTAATGATTTTTTAAACTAATAAATGTTTTATTTAGCTTTTTAAATACTGGAATGTAGGCTATAAATTTTTGAATTAAAGTGGTTGGTTTGATGTTTAAAATCATATTGAGTATGTACGAGAGTCATGCGGTTTAAACGTTATCTCATGAATAATCTAAAACTCAAGCAAAATAAAATGGGTTTAAAAGACCTCAGGGCTTTTTATATAGTTTTAATTCTTCCCGTCTCTCGGCAGGTTAAAACAGCTGCTTTTGCTTGTTGGCCTACAAATTTTTATTAAAAATTACAAAAATACGTCAAGCTTTCTATAAACAATATTTAAAACTATTTTTAAAATTAACTTACCAGTGAAATTTACTACACTAACAGAATCTGCTATTAAAGAAATCACTTGTTGAATTTCAGCCTGAGAAATTTGCGTTGACTGTCCAATACTCTCATCCCTGCTGATCAACAAATAAGTTTGGTATAAACAAATTTTATTGTTTTTCTGTACGACGTTGTTACCTAAGGCGGGTCAGATCGCCAATCACCTATTTTTCTGTTAACTAAATAGACAAACTGTTTTAAATATTGTTTATTAAAAACGTGGAAAAATTTAAGCGTTATATATTTTAAATAACTTACCTTTTCATAGTGGAGCATTACTCGTGTAAAAAAACACCTTACTTTGAAAAATTATTATTTTTAAACAAAATAAATTTTCGATAGAAACTACAGATACTGATCAACAAAATTTTGAACAGCAAAAAAAAGTTTTAACGCATAAACTTCTATTTTAAATCTCTTGCGGAAGGCAGCCATGATTAGAGCCATCTCTACTAATAAAAAATTTGCATTTTTTTTTGTAAACATAATAGTTTTGAAGATGCACTTACATTAATTTTATATTCTTCCGCTTAAATGATTTTGCGCGTGCTCTTTTTTATTGTTTTGTGCATTTAATTGTTTCCAGGCTTTATTATAAAATACCATCCATAAAATAAAGATATTTTAAAGCTTTATAGTGTTTGCACATATTTATGTGGTAGCTGTATAACTCTTTTTTTTTATTGTCATACATTCATGCAACCTTGCATTTCTTTTGTTAATTTTTTAAGAGGTTTAGTGGACAATTAAAAATTACTAATAATCAGATAATTTGTTTACACAAATCAATACAATTTTACCTGGATAGAAGAACGTAACCTAATAGCATTCGCTGTGGGCTTCCAGAAAGTGTGACAGTTGTGTCATAGAGGTTGGTTGAATCCGACGACAGTAATGTGAAGTTTTGCGCTGGAACCGAATTCCATATCTGCGTTTTTAAAAATTGTGGATACCGAAAGTTCTTTTGTTTTGCAGTATATTATTTTATATAAACTTTTACAGTATATAGGAAATCATTTGTACTTTCAGTTTTTTCCGAGTTAAGCAAAATTCCGCATTAACCGAATCCTGTTTAACCGAGGTCTACTGTATAATAAAAGCCGAATCAAACTTATAGCTTAATATGTTAAAATTATTTAAAATTATTTATCGACATATGATTTATGGTCATATAATAAAACCATCGGACAAAAGTTGTACGTTAAACCAGTTTTGAAAGCAGTTATGAACATTACAATTAAATATCAGTGGCTTTACATCATTGTACAGAAGAGAATAAGCTGAGCATAACTTTTACTGAGCTATGCAAGAAAACAAACGTCAAAAGAGGTAGTAAAAACGTTGACTACGCAGAGCAAAAATAAACTATGAAAAACTATAGCGGAAAGCATCTCCTATGCAGCCTGGAGACCTGTACGAGTACGGATAAGCTGTTCGATCCACGCCTGTCTGCCGGTTGGCGGGCACATGATGACGTATAAACTGTGTCTTTAGAAGGTCATGGTTTAACGGCGAAACCATGACCTTCTAAAGACACGGCCTGATTTGTCGTATTTTGCAGACTGTTATTAATAGTCTGACTTCAAGTATGTTTCTCCTTCAGCTTTGGCGTTCGAAAGCTGTAGTGCAGGGGGGAACCTATGGCTCGCAAGCCAGATGTGGCTCTTTTAATGACCGCATCTGGCTCTTTTGATGACGAACATAAACTAGAGCACATAAAAAAAAGATCTGCGCCCACAAGATTTCAAAACTGATGGCCTTTTTTTAGCATTCACGACGTTTTTAAGACGAAAATTGAGAAATCAGAGACAGATTCAAGGTGAAGACTTTTATTTTTTCTAAGATCAATACGTTTTTGAGAAAAAAACTAAGAAATCAGCTACCTTGGCAAAAAAGACCAAAGTTTGCTCGCGAAAATTTTTTTCTCACACACACACATACATACATACACGGCTAAAAGTTAGAGGAAACCTAGTATGGCTCTCACGGAAATACATTTAAAAATTTGTAGCTCTCATGGCTCTCTTACCCAGAAAGCTACCCGAGCCCTGCTGTAGTCAGTTGTAATTTTGCACAATCAAAAGTCTAATTGATGCTAACAATGAGTTAAACAGTATGCTTTTAAACAGTTAAAAACCTCTTATTATTGTATTAGTGTACAGAGTTAAAATAATGTATAAAAGTTTTATTTGCTTTAAGGTTTTGTACTTAACTGTACAAAAATTTAATCACTAAACAGAAATGAAAATACATGGCTAGCTTTTTTCTTTTTGAATTTTTCACTTTTAACAGCATTTGAAAACTATAATGTTTGGTTGAGTATAGAGAAATTACAAATTTTTTAACAAAAATAAAAATACAGGGTGTGTTAAAAAATTTGACATCATTTGACATGTAAATATTACAGAAACTACATAGTCGAATCAAATGAAATTCAACAGGGTTAATGTTGATCTGAACAACATTTATTCCTGTAAATTTGAATAAGAAATTCAAAGGCACGTGAGTTCCATGAGAGGTTTTACAAATGTTTAATATGCGCACCGCCTGTAACGCGGCACACGTGAAATCGGTACTCTGGCTCCTCCAAAACATGCTACAGCATGTCTTGGGTAATAATCTCCAGTTTAACTTTCGTGCAAGACAGGTGGTTAACAAAGAAATACCACCGCACTGGAGACAAAAAATTTGCAATATTACTAAAATGTTTAATTTAATTTAAATATTTGCTGTAACAGTAAACTTAAAGATTAACTTTTTTAAGTTGTGTACATGGAATCAGATTTCAAATTTTACAATAAATTAGTATTTTACAATTTTGAAGTAAAATGTTTAACTATACTCATTGGACCAAAACAATTTTTCTATAGATACATTAAGCATGTCCACTAGATAGTATTATCAGCATACAAAGCAAATAGCATTAATATGTTCTATAGAGATTAGGCTACTAGAGCTTTACAAAAAAGATTAAAGAAAAAACTTTGTCTGCTATTGTTTAGCCATGGCTTTCTCCATATCCAAAACTTGTAACCGTCCATTTAACTTCTGATGCCTTTTCCATCAGACTGGTTTTTCTGTAATGTTAGAAATACAAACTAGGGCCCAAAATAAAGAAATCGTAGTGCCAGATCTATGGTATGTTCTGAAAATAACAGCAACTAGCATAGAAAAATATTTCCCAAGACGCAGTGATTTTATTGATGTTATTTTGTAGAGTTAAATTTAATTTATAAGTTTCCTTCAACGAAGTGGTTGTTTTTAATCATTTTTTGCTAATGAGCTTTCAAAAATGTATTAGATAGCCTGCCAACGCCTTGATAATTTTTTTTCAAAGAAGGGGTTTGTTAAGTTACCTTGGGTTATAAAAGTGGGTCTACTATTAAAAATGGTTTAAAAAGGTACATATTATTGCAAATCTACCAAATAACAGAATATCAACAACTTTATAGGCATAGCATTTTCTAAACCAGGGATTTTTAAACTTTTTGAGACGCGCCCCCTTTTATTATGCAAAAAAACTCGTCCCCCTTAATGATATAAACAAAACACAAACCCTATCATATTAAAAAATTTAACAGCGTTGAACAGAACAACAATAGCTAAATTTTGTTAATAAGAAGGATGTAACCGTTTTTTGTTAACAAAAAGTTTAATTCGCGATTTCGTACCAGTAAGCCTATTACATTTTAAAATATTTTCGCAAACCATTGAAATAAGCAGTGGAAGATATTGTTTTTTAAGCTAAATTCAAATCAAACTTTCAAATCGAATCTTTAGGTAAACTAAACTTAAATTAGTGAAGATTTTAAAAGAGTAACTCAATTTTTCAATTGTTTTCGAATCTTTATCTTTAAATCCTGTTGCCTGGCTTGGTTCAAGAATAAATATTATTATGATAAAGTTCTTTTTTTTCTTTAAAAATATATTGTTTTTCAGTATTTGTAAAATAAATTAGGCAACTAATTTTTGATTTAGATAATTTTGGATTTTTATTGCGATTTAGGCTTAGAAGGTTTTCAAGCTTGTACTCAGCAAGTGCGATATCTGCTGATAAGTTTTGTTATATGTTTACTGCCGAAGAACCATTCCATAAGCCAAAAAAATTCGAATGACAAAATCGACATTGCCGAAGTATATTTTACGCTTTTTCCCGAGACTGTTTTCCCCAGAGAAAATAGTTTTGGGCATAATTTTGTTAATTCAATTTTTATTTGATGTTTCACTTGTTTTTTCTTTAAATACGTATATGTGTGCACTGCATGTTAAAAATGAAATAATAATTATAATAATACAATTATTTAATCTGTGCTTGTAAGCTCTTAAATTGAGCGGAGAGTAATGCTTTATTTTACGAAATTTTGTGTTTTTGTATGTTAAGGCCTAGCATTGAAGTCGTTTGCTTATTGTTCCGTTCTTAAAAATCGCCCCATTATGTATATTTACAATCTCCTGAACAATCTCTTTAATTTCGCTTTGGTCCGGCTCAAATAGCCGAAGAAATAACGTTTCTATAAGTATTTTAAGTATTTTACATTTATTTACAAGAAAATGGCAACACTGCTTAATTCCGTGATTCTTGGGGAAAAATCCAGAATATTCGCTGGACTTGTTAGCCATTGTGATATGTGTGTCGTAATAATGGTTATTTGTGATTGGCTTGATCTTAGTAAGTTTCAGAACATTTGAGCAACTTATGACCGATTGATATAAATAAGGCTCGCTCAGAAGCGTGATTATTATTCATTTTAGTAATTCAGTATTGGAAATTTGTTATCTGTGTGAATTCATAGTTTTTGAACGCAAGTCTCTTGTTGCTTACGTTATTGTTGAAAAAATTAAGCTAGTGAGCGTAACCTGCTGTTGATTTTATACTATTGTGAGCCCCTAAGTGGATTGGGGCATTTTTTTTTAATAAAGAAGTTATTGTGGTAGTCTGAGCTGTGGTTTAGCTAGACTATATTTTTGCTGCTACTGGTTCCTAGGGCAGGTCCAGTAAGAAGATTAAAAACTTTACCTTGTGGTAGGCAGCCAAGATTGTGTTGTCGGTGAGAGCCTTCTTAAGCAGGCACCGAAAGGTTAGAAGATTAAACAACTTACCGAATTACTGAATTAATTTCTACACTTATAAAATTAAGGTTTTATGTTTCAAAGTTCAGCGTTTTTTGCATCATCGAATATATATTTTAAATTTTGTTAGAAAGTTGCAAGCATTCGGCAGGTATAGTAGTGTCTGAGTAAGAGTAGTGTCTGAAAATCTTTTTTTATATATTGGGTGACTCACTGTTAATAAAGTAGTAGGCGAAAAAATTTATAACGTTTCATTATTAAGTAGCTACAAAAAAACAAATTGGTTTGTTATCAACGTCATAATTGCAGTAATCTTGCAATTTTAAGCTTAACCTTAATTTAAACTCGTAATTCGGTAATAAATATCTTTGAAGAGATTTTTACGTAATGGGCATACTTGCTGTGATTCCAATGTAAAAAATACTTCGCATATTGTTGGGTCTGTTGTACCAAATATTTGAAAATAGTGATAGGTAATGTTAAACCCATAAGCAGTAAAAGAGACGTTTCGAACTACAGTGGTAGATCCTCTCCAATCTGCTCCTGCATCTCCATATACCTATAATGAATAAAAAATCAGTTAAAACAAAAAAGCTCCACATTGTATTGCAACAAATTAACTTTTTCCAAAGTATTGTTTTTTTTAATTAATTATTTTATATCAGTTAATTATGGACACGCGACAAAAATTTTTCAAATGTATTTAACATCGATTTGCGGTTGTCTGGATAACAATAGTGATTAATAATAAAAGTTTTATTAAAAACTTTTTTTATTAATCTTAGATAATTTTTCTTAAAATTCCTTCTACTGGCACAATAAAAGTCCACCTTAAAAACATTGCTTTGCACGACACTTTAAATATAACTGCCAAACCTATGTTTTTAACAATAGTCTTTTAATTTTCATCAGTTTAAGTTGCTTTTTTATATCAAAATTTCCATTTTTTTTTAATTGCCGAATTGAAACAAATTTTAGATGAAAATCTAATGAGGAAAAGAAGCAACTTTACCACGTAAAAGACACCATATGTACAGTAATTGTACTTTCACCAATATTGTATGATTTATTGCTTTTAAATAACAACATAACTTTTTACAAAGAAATATTACAATTACAAAGAAATTTTTTAGATTAGAAAGCACTGTGCTAGTAAATATCGAAAAGATTTCATGAGTTTTTCTTATTTTCACAAATGATGGGTAAAATCTTCTGGCATTGAAGGTTTATGGAAAAAGTTACACGCAATTTAGGCATACAGTACAACTGAACTTTTTGTTGTTTCTACTGTTGCCCTGGGAAAAACGTAGAAAAAATATTAACAAATAAGTGGCCACATAACTATCACCAGTTTTAGATATCTTGCTGTTTTATTTGATTTCTTAAAAAACGTCTTGGCACTATTTTTACTTTACCTTGTGCAAGATCTACAGCGGTATTCAACCGATGGACCATGGCCCAGTGGTTGGCCTTGGCGCTGTCTTCAGTGAGCCACAGAGCATAAATCAAAATGAAAGCAATATGAGAATGGTATAATGATGTCATTGTAATCGAAAAATTGGAAACAAATTCCAAGTGAGGACTTTTTTTATCTTTTCGGGACAAAAATTGAGAAATCGCAGACAAATTCCAAGTGAAAAACTTTTTTTTTAGAGATTACCGCATTTTTGCGACAGAAAATTATATTCTGCTAACCGAAGTGAGTCGTTAAGTTACCTTGAGTTAAAAAGTGGGCCACAGTATGAAAAAAGTTGAAAACCACTGGTCTACTAAATGGCCCAACATGTTTTCTTCAGCCAGGTCACACGGCTCTTGCAGCGGGCTCCATTTGGAGGGTGATGGATGGGACAAGATGTTATTACATGCTCAGCTGTCTGCTGTTCAAACCACACTCACAGGCCGTAGAAGCCATACTCCATTTGTGCGTTTCTGAACGGAATAGACCAACGCCGGTTCCGAAGCGGTTAAGTTTGACCTATGCAGATCTGGGAAAGCTAATTTCCGGTGGGGTTGGGTTAACATTTTTACTAAATGTATGGAGTCGAGAGGTGTTTTGGCTACTCTATGCTCCACCTATATTCCGCCCATCGTGCCATACTGGTGTCTGACTGAGGGGGATCGTTCAGCAGTTCTTCTGCAGCAGGCACAAATGGTGTCTTGATTTAAGTTGCCGCAGCTGTCCACGAGGTATAGGCAGAAATTTTTCATGTAAAAAGTGTTCTGGTTCCTGAGCGCGGCAAGCTAGAGACAGTATGGCTTTTGGAGGCGAAGCTCACTTGGTTATACGCCTGCCAAGATAAAAAGGTTGACCGTTGATGTGGGACGCAGGCATCCGGTCACTAGGCGCAAGGCATTCTTAATGGGGTTGTCGAAAAGGCGAGCATGGGCACTGTAAAACCAAACAGGCGCATAGTGCTCAGTTGCGAAATGGACCAAAGCAAGGGTGACTGAGCAAAGTATTGTAGCATCCGCACCCCATCGCTTTAGAAGTCCTACGCGAGATGTTAGTTTCATGCGCAGTGACTCTAAGTGTCGGCGAAACGTGAGTGCCATATCCAGCTTTATGCCTAGATAAGTGGGTTTAGCACAAAACAGTAGGGCTTGTCCGTTGACTAAGATGTTAAGCTCACGTCGTGCCTTTTTATTGTAAAGATAAAAGGTACCGAAACAGTTTTGTTGTACTGAACTTTAGCTTCCATTTGTAAAGGTTGAAGGATAGGGTTGCCATGTCCTGAGTAAGTGTCCCCTCTAACGCCTACCAGTCGCTTGCATAGTGCAAGATGGCTCGATCGTCAGCATAAGCAAATTTTCTGGAGACTGTCACTGGCACGTCATATGTATAAATATTAAACAAGAGGGAAGCCAAGACTGATCACTGTAGGACGTCATTCTTAAAGCGTCGTAACCTGCTTTACCTTTTGCACCGGTGGCGAGGGTAAAACGTTGATTACAAACAAGTTGCATAATCAACAAGACCATGTGCCTGTCCGGAAGAAGACAAAGTAGCTTGCAGGTGAGGCCGTGTGAGCCTTGTGTCTTGTGGTCAATTGGTTGATAACACAGATCTTATTTGCGCTTAGACCTTCAGCATTCAAATGTACTATTATGGGAACAAAGGGCATGCATCTAACATTTGTTTTTGTTAACTTATAGGGCCTCTTTTGCTTCCGGAGCCGAAATCTATCCTTTTACTATTCTATAAGCACCCCAAATTTATCATCATTTGCTTGGTCATTGCCAGTTTGCCAGGTGGAGGTTGTGATATGAGTTGCCGTTATGTAGAGCTATAATTTAAGATATGCGTGCAACTCTGTTTGAAATGGTTTTTCAATTTTTTTACATCATTCCTTTTTTTATGCGTTATGTGACAACAATTAGGTGGCTAAGCTAGCAACCATATTGTGGTATTTTGGGTAAAATTAGCTATCCATCAAATAGCTATGCCATACCTACAATATACTCAGGGGCGCCGAAAAAGTTTTGGTGGGAGGGGCAAAAGTTAGTAAAAAAGGCACTTTTTTGGTAAAAAAATCACTTTCAACAAATGCAAACTTTGGCTTGGTAAAGAAACTTTTATCTAAAAACCTAGTGAGGATCAAATAAAAGGTCTTTATTTGTGAAATTTGCCGGTGGGGTTTTATTACTTACCTCCAAATACTTTTTGTTTTTTGGCTCGTAACATTGAACGCTCCTGAGGCAAGGCCCTTTTTTTTTGCTATCCACTTTAAACTATACAAAATTTTTATTTTTAAACAAAATTAAAAACCTTGTTTTTGGTCATTACGAAGTTTTTTTAACATTTTCTGCAAGACGTTAAAATTGACTTTTGTCAAGACTATCTTTTCAACAAAACAGTGCGTTTTTCTAAATTTTTTTTTCTTGCCATGACTGTTATTTGTAGTGTGGCTTTTTTCTGAGAAGATTTGGTGACCCTATGTCTAAATAGACATTTTACAAACTTTGTTAGATTTCATTTTAGTATAGATTTTATAATTGTAGAGATAGGTCTAACAAAGTATTCCTTTCTTGCAAACTCAATCCTTATCTGCCTCGCTATGACCCGTGTTACAAAATTATTTCAGGAAAGGTAAGGCAATTTTTCTTTTTTCTCCCCATTTCCCATGAGTTTTGTTAAAAAATGCATTAAAGTAAAATTGCACAAACAAGCTGTCTTTGTTGACACTAAAAAGCACAGAGCAACAACATACAAAAAGTATCGTTACGTACTCTGAGCTGGTAGCTTTGGTTGTTTGATGAACTAGTGTTAATCCACATAATAGCTATAAATGGATGAGTGGTCATTGTTGAAAATTGGTATCCTGATTTTCTATAAATTTTTTAAAACAAAATTTTAGTTTTTTTGAAGATACTATATTCTTAAAATTATATATTAATATAAAAAATACTCATTATCTTCAAGACATCAAGTCCTCCTTTAAAAAACAAACAATAGAATGGATTTAGGACCAACTTTGCTTATCTATTAATGAACGCTAGCAGAAATGCATGTAACTTTCATTTTGTTTTTTAGTATATGATCATTCTTCATTAAATAAAGAAAAATATGCAAACAAATTTTTCCAAAACACTTTTGGCTCGTTAACAAAGCAATCTTCCTCTAGAGCAGTTGCTCTTAACCTTTTTAACCCCTGTGACCCTTATTTCTAATGATATTGGCTTAGAGACCTCTTGTCGGCGCAACCTGCAAAGGAGGTAAGTGTTGAAAGAACAAACACTATTTTTATTGGGAAGATTAATTGTTTACTACTGGATCTTAAATTAATTTCAAAAAACTTTCTTTTTAAAAGCATAACACAAGTGGTTAGTGGAATATCACAATTTACTCGGCAAAACACAGGACAAATAATTAGTCAGTGTGACCTTTGTTCTTGACTCTTTGAAACAAGCTCGGCAATATGGGTTTAAACATTGCTGAGAGCTATTCTCATGTCATTGGCAACTCTAATGCAATTAAGGTACGTAGCTTTGATATTCACTGGAGCAGACGTGACAACTTCACAGAGGTATGTCGTTGAAAATAGAATAAATGCTTCCAAAACTCTCTTTGCCAATTCAGGATATTCTTGCAACATACTGCACCAAAATTTAATCAGTGATGAGGAGCTGAACTTGGTCTTTGCAGCTTGAGAACTCTGAAATTCCAGATGTTGCTCATAAAGGTTAAGGTACTCATTGTCGTATATCTCAGCAATAAAAGGCTGCTGAATCCATGCTGAAAAAGGTTCAGATGCTGGAAAATAATCTTCCATTTTCTTCACGAGGTTGTTTATGTGATCATCAATTAAGGTAGTCAGCTATTCGTTAGTTTCCTGATTACCAATTTTACAGTTCAACAGTAAAAACATAGAAAAATTCTGGTTTCCTACTCTCTCTTTTTGCATAGAAATAACTTTTTTTTAAGGCGGATATTTTCTCTGCAGCCTCTATCTGAGATTTGTTTCTGCCCTGCAGAGAATAACTGAGCTCATTCAAAAGACTAAAAACTTTTCCGCCAACTAAAAGACCTTCAATTGAAATCTATTATCATCAAATATCGTAGCACTTTCCACAGACCTATGTTCACGAAGGAACACGGTTCAGTGACAAGTTCTGCAACAAAGAAGGGTACTTTTCCCCGCGATAACCATCGCACTTCGGTGTGGAAAAGAAGGTATTGATGCTCCTTTCCAAGGTCGTCACAAAATGTTTTGAATAATTAATCGGGAATTCATGGTCCTGCCACGAATAAAATTCACAGCCTTCAATACAGAATCAAAAACACCTTTCAATTCAAAAAGGAGTGTTTTACAAGCCAAGGCGTATTTATGAATAGCAGTGATGGATATGGGTGAGGCGAATGAGGCAGTTGCCTCGGGCCCCCCTTTTTTTTGGGGGCCCCCTCGAAAATAGCTCATGTCGTTTCAGTGAATTGCAGATGTTTTTTAAAGATCATTATAAAGTCGGGACAAAAAGTGGGAGATACAAGATCGATTCGAAGTAAAGACCTTTTTTTTAGAGAGCACCTTGATTTTGAGAACAAAATAGGAAAATCAGAGATGAAATGGAAGTGAAGACCTTTTTTTCTTTTTTTTTTTCAGAGAACACCTTGATTTTGGGAGAAAAAAGTGAAAGACGAGTTTTTAGATACTTTTTTAGAGAACATCAATTTTTGAAAATCCTTACCTCGGGCCCCTGAATTTAAATATCCACCACTGACTGTACTACCACTGTTATTAGTCAAAGTGGTGGTCTTTGTTTTTGGTTATATTTGATGGTTAAAATAATACAGTTTGGCATTCCTTCTGGGGACCCCAAATTTGTCATTGGGGACCCCGTTAAAAACCGCTACTCTAGAGTAGAATTGATCCAATGCGAAAGCGCAACTGTGGAAGAGTGGTAGAGCGCAGAGGAGACAACTTTTTTGTTTTTGGAAGCCGTATTTTAAAATTTTGAAGAAAGACGGCCGTATAAGTTTAAACACCGAAAAAAATTGGGTAATCACTTTCAATCCGTCTAGGTTTTCTTGATTTTCGTCGCCAAAAAGAAGTAATCTCTAAAAAGAGGTCTTCACCTGAAATTTAACTCTTAATTTTTGATTTTCATCCGGAAAGTATTGTTCTCTAGTGATCAGCAATAGACATTGACACACAACTCTATTGTCGTAGGAGCCACACAAAAAGTTTTTGAAAGCCGCAGGTTTCCCACCTCTGGTATAGCGTGTGCGCAACGAACTATTGCGAAAAAAAATAATTATTTAAATTCTAACCACGACGGCATTGACGCTTATGAAACAACTCAATCATTAAAAGTAATATATACTTTTGATAATGGCACAATGAAATCACACTGATTAAAAAATCTACTTACTTGTAAGTTTGATTATAGAAAGCTGAACGCATTGAATTCGTATTGCTGGTAAATTGAACCTTAAAAAAAGTATAAATTTTAAAGATTTTAATAAGATTTTTTGAAAAAACTTTAAAATATGTGTATTTGAACTCAAATCTTACAGGTCGCAAAAACGTTCACAGTCATAATGACTAAAATTAAATACCTATAGAAAGCAATTGAAACCTTGTTTACAGAAGTCTAAATAGCATACCCTATTTCCGCCGTCAAACATATCTTGTCCTCCGTCCCGGATCATAAGTCCATTTGGTCCATCATACTGGTAATTATACCAACTCTTAACAAGACTTGTCAATGAGTTTGAAACGTTTTTAATGTTATTGATCAATTTTTCAGATGTTATTTCTTAAAAAGAAATCCAAAAGTTTGACAGTTACCAATAAACAGTAAAAATATGACAAATTTTACTAATGACTGTTGGACAGCCCAGGAAAAAACTGCTTCCATCTTGCAAGTAAAAGCTTAATGCTTTTTAATTTATCATTGAATTTTTTCTTTGGCTATAGTTTTATTCTTTTTCTGTATTGTTTTCTAAAGAGTTTAGATTTTGTTGTGAGAATTGCAATCCACTCCGCTTTATTGAGACCGTTTGGTCACGGCTGATTTTGTCCAAATTAACCACAGAAACGAGCTTATTTGAATTAACAAGAGATGTCCGGTAAGGATTTAATCGCTTGTCTTTATTATTATACAGGAAAAAGGGTAGTGAGAACCAATAAAGCGTTCAAAAAAGCAACCGTTTCAGGCACAGCAGAAGATCATTACAGTGCATAAAAACATTTTCGTTTTAGTCAAGAATTGAAAAAAAAGGCAATAGTTCAACATTACAGTAATTAAATATGTTCAATATTTATCATAAAATCTAATTATGACTACTGGGTGTTGCCCACAGAATCAAAAAATTCTCTAGAAAAGTTTAAAAACGTTTGAACTACGCATTTTTTTCAACAGCTGCTGACAAAGCATCTTTGTGCAGCCAAATCTCATTGAAGCAGGGATCATCGAATGACATTCTTTAATAAGTTTTCTATGAAACCACTGACTGTATGTAGACTAACAAGCAGAACAAAGAGTGAAGTTGGTGGTTCTCTTGCTCACGATAATACATTAGCATTATCATTTCATTGTTACATAACGATCATTCAAAACTAAATGTGCATCTAATATTAACTTGACAAAGCAATGGCATGCATTGATAGAATTAGGCGAAGATTTGCCCGAATAAACGAAAGAATTATGCTTCTTTATTTTCGATACGTTTCTGTGAATTTTCCCAAAATTATCTTGTTTCCGAATCGCGGAATCGACTCATTTTTTCTATGAAAGTTCTGTTTTTAAACAATTCTTTTTCTTTAATATTTTATCTTTAATAGACAAAATTATAGTAATGAATAGAATAAATTTTACAAAATAATATCAACAAAAACAGAGTAAATATTTTTGTATTTCAAAGCAATTTTCAGCTTTAACTAATGCAGTACTATTTACCTGAACAATTGATCGGGCTACCTTGTGCATTATTATAACATACGCACGTGAAACCGCCGATTAGATTTACACAAGAAGATGAAAGTAAACAAGTATCAGTTCTGCTAGCGCATTCGTCGATATCTAAATAAGTTTAATTTTGAAGCTAAGTTGAAGTTTGCTTTGTACAGTAAGGTGCATTCTCTTGTATTAAAGAAGTAACTTCGTTGATAAATAATACGGAAAACTTATCTCAGAAAAAGAATGACAAATTTTTAGTAATAACACAGTAAATCAAATAAGCAAAAAGATAAAAATTTGTATTAAAATTTTTTTATTTAAATAGCAAGAAAAATACTTTTAGGGAAAGAGAATTTTAAGATTTTGAAGCTAATTTTTAAGTTTCTTTTATGCAGTAAGGTCAGCATGGTGCATTTTTTTGCTGTTAGAGATGTAACTTCGTATAAATTGTTAATAAGTAATATTAAAAAACTAATCTCAGAAAACCGAATAATAAATTTTTAGTAAAAACACAGTAAATTAAATAAATAAAAAGTTAAAAATTTGTTTTCAAAACTTCGTTTAGCCCGAAAGTATAAAAATTGGTCGACCTAAATTTTATTTTGTTGAGGTTTGTTTTACATTTACTGTAAAAAAATTTTAGACAAAAGAAAAAAAATATAAGTACCTTGACATGAAAAACCATCTCCAGTAAATCCATTTTTGCATGCACAAGTATAATTTGAGATTGTATTTTGACACAAGGCAAATGAATTGCAACGATTATTTCCAGTAACGCATTCATTTATATCTTTTTTTAAAAAAAGTTACTTTTTAACCACAAGTGTTCAATGTCTAATATAATTTTTGGGCAGCCGATGCATCGTAATTACTAGTATTATTTAAATTTTTTGTTTGCAATTTTTTAAAATATGTAAAAAAAAATAAAATAATATTTAATAATTTGTAAATAATATAACTGATAAACATGTCATTTATTTTAAGCAATTGATTTTTTTTAAGTTTATGACACAAATCAGTATTTTCTTTAGTTAATCTTTTGTTTTTATGTTTCTACATTTTATTTTTTATCCCTATTGCGTATATTACACCACATAAAACAGAACAAATAAAAGAAGCGCATAGGTTTATAAAAGAAATCATAAAAGATTGTAGCTTTAAAAAAAGCAACTAGGTTTTCGTACTTTTTTGTATCCGCTTATTGTTTAAGGTTTTGTAACTATTATCTCAAAATTGAGACACCACACAACACAACAGCACAAATTCACTAAGATCGGAATTAGCATTTATCAAAAGAAAACACTTATATCTGAAATTTTATGATTAAAAAATCCATTGTTATAATAAACAGTAACCACTGCGCCAATTTGTGATCCATCATTAATTGATTATAATTTTACCTGCACAATTTCTACCATTCCAAGCAAATCCGGCAGAACAGTTGCATATGAAACTTCCTAGAGTATTTATGCACGAACGGCTGCCACATTTGTAGCTTTGATTCAAGCACTCGTCTATATCTATAATATTTAAAATATTTACAGCTACAGTATATTAAAAACGTCTTTTCCTTAACAACAGTGATTGATCGACGTGGAGTCTAGCCCGATCTGTTAAGGCGCTTTTAGTTTCAGTTTGGAGAGAAAAGCTATAAGAAAGCTTACGCAGCTTTTACATTGTTTTCTATTAAATTAATTTCGTAATCTTTTTATTGATGAACATAAAAAATCTTGAATAGCAAGTAAAATACTCTTAGGCAAAAAGGATTTTCGTAGACAGTGTACTTGTAGCACATAACTATACAAAGTGTACAATGTTAATCGAATTACAAATATATGAACAGGACGTACATAGTGCAATATCAAAAAAATTAGTTCAAAAAAATTATATTAAGACCATAGTTGTGTTGTTATCTTTAGCCATTGATAATTTAGTAGGAAACGCAAAATTTAATTTTTATCAAATTTATTTATCAAAAACACTCCATTAAAATTTTTGGACTATGTCTAATTGTGAGTGTCTTAATTATAAATCAAGTTTTAAAAATAGTATGCGTGTAAACCTGTGCAATTAAATCCATTTCCGATAAAACCAGATTTGCAAGCGCAAGTGTAATTTCTGAATGTATCAGTACAGGTTGCATTTGGATGGCAGTTGTGGACGTTATTAACACATTCGTTTTGCGCTGAAAGTAAAATAAGAAATAATAACTAAAAAGATTGCTTATTTATTTTTATTTGATAAAAACAATAAAAAAAATAAAAGTTGTGTAAAACAAAATGAGAATATAATGCAAGTTAAGGGGGGTATTAACACATCTGCTGGACAGAATAAAAATTAATATCACTAGCCGTGATACGCAAATAGTTTATAAGAATTGTTAAGCAGCTTGAAATAAAATTTACATGCCAAAAATTCACTTCTTTCAATATGCATATGCCTATAAATATCAAGTCTGAAAGTAAAAACCAAACGGAGATAAAAAAAACTTTGATTCTCTGCTATACACTTCCAATTTTAGTTCTGCCCAATTGCTAAACTTTTGTTTACTAAAGAAATTAAAGTTATCGTGTCAACTACAATTTGACACGGTCAGTTTTTGGAAAACCAATCTGAATTAGACCAATTGCTTTTTTTGTTATTGCTCAAATTCATTATTAGCAAAAAAAGGTATATTTTTTGCACATCTAATCTTTTCTTGGAAGACGTTGAATTTTAATATTAAGCGCCAGTCAGTTTTTACCAGTTAGATTTTCAAGATATTATTGTGGTGAGTTTGATTTCGCACACAAATAAATTCAAAATTCTTTATTGTAAAAGGGTTGTAGTTTCAATTAAACAGACGAAATAACATTTTAACTTTGAAACACTCAGTCTGACTGGCCGGTCAACTACGGCCCAGCAAGTATATATCGTCAAAGTAATTTTATCGATTTCCTATTATAAAGCCTGCTTTTTTCACAGGCAAAAACCACGCTGTATTAGGTCACTTGGCGAACTACATCCTGTCGATGGGCGGGGTACAAAGATAGTTATACAAAGAGCATTAATGGCCTTGATGGCGCAATCAGCCAACAATTATTTTGGGGTGAACAAAAGAAGGGCAGTAATAAGAAATCACGACATGTCCTTTGCAATAAGAGCGGATAAGGGCTGCAAATTGACTCGGCAGCAAAGCGAAACACAGCGTGCGAAAATACACCTGCGGAAAACTTTGCATAATAAAAGCAAATGTATGCACGAAAGGAGCTTTGCGGAGATAGTTCGATACACTATTATGAATCAAAGCTTTTCAATGAAATTTCAAAACCTACCGTATACTGTCGTTACATTGATGACACCTTTTCTCTTTTTCACAAAGAAATCAAGTCACAAACAAATTTTAAGGAAAGGTGAAGCGAGTTAAGACAATTTAAAAATTTTTGGAAGTCACAAAGAAACTGAATTCCAAAAATTTTTAAATTGTCTTAACTTTAACTTTCACCTTTTCTTAAAATTTACCAATGAAATTGAAACTAATAATTCTCTGCCTTTTTTGGATGTACTTGTTACCAAATCTAATAATAAATTCATCACTTCAGTCTATCGAAAGCCCACTTTCACAGGTCAATATATTCATTGGAATTCGTTTGGACCAAAACAACGTAAAACAAATCTCATTGATACTTTAACACATCGAGCCTTAAAAATCTGCTCTAAATCTACATTAAAACATGAACTAGACAATATTCGCTCTATTCTTGTACAAAATGGTTATCCAGAATTTCTAATTGATTTGAGAATTTCTAAACAACTTTTACGTTTCCAACAAAGCACTAAAGAAGGTCCAAAAAATGTCCTGTCTATTTAAAATTGCGCTGGATTGGCAAAAATTCCCTGAAATTTAAAAGAAAAATAAAATCATTTATTAGTAATTATTTTGGAGCGGCCCAGCCACGAGTGGTCTTTTCCACCAGACGAATTTTACCTGCAATACATAAAGACGTTCTTCCCACTTTTCAACAAAATAACGTCGTATATGAATACGTGGTGCCACTGCGATAGTCGGTACGTGGGTCGAACGTCTCAACGTTTGCAGGACAGAATCCGCCAGCATGTGCCGAAGTCTATTCGGAACAGAACCAGTCAATAACGTAAACAACCAGAACGCCCAGGAAAACCAGCTAATTCAATACCGCATTGTGACTCAGTGATTGGAAACCATTTGTTACATAACCAAAAATGTGCGTCTCACTATAAGGACAACTAATGTTTTATTCTTTCTAAAGCACGATCCGAGTTCCATTTATCAGTTTTAGAATCAATCTTCATCACTTTTCGAAAACCTAATTTGTGTAGACAGAAAGAGTTTGTTTACAAACATAAATTGTTAGTATAATTGTAAAAATTTCTTTTTTAGTTTCAAATTTTAGCACAAATCTTGTATAATTTTGTTCCTTTTTTTTTCCAAAAAAATTTTTACGCTGACGAAACGTGTTTTATTTATTAAATACTTTTTAATTATTATGATAACTATTACTAACCTTAATTTTTAGCCAATCAGAATCAGTCTTAAAACTTTTGAAATACTACGTTTAGTTCTACAGTTCATTCTAGCGAAACCTTCTGAAGAGAGCTAGACGAAAACGTTCGAGTTTTTCAAAACAGCCTTTTTTAAGGCTACTCAATTAACAAAAGAGTTTTAAATGAAACATTTGCTTTTAAGAGCTATTTTAAAGTTTTGTTCCAACAAAAAGCTTTTTCGATTCTACTTTTACAAAAATTCCAAAAAAATAATTTTTCAGTTGATAAAGTTTCACCAAAAGATAGGAACCCTCAAGAAATAAGATAAAGCAAATTGCAAGAACGCAAAAATCACGAAATGTCAAAATTTAAAACTTATTAAAAGTGGGCAGCCAAGGCTTATAGAGTACAAAGTTGATATTATAATTCTAAAAAAAATAATGAATAAAGTTTTTTTTAATTATTGCAATAGTCTTATAAAGTTCAAAGACTTTTAAAAAGCAAGACAAAATTTAACTATAAGAGTTGTTCGTGTTTTTAGAATAATAACGAATATTTTCAAAAATGCACTACAATAGAAATTTTAAGTAGTAATCTATTTTATCGAATATAAAACTTTTGTTGCTTTACGAAAGATAAAAACAAAAAATAAAAAACAATAATTAACTACTGTAGATATCAAGATATTTGTGATCGAACGTTAATTAAGAAAATCTTTGTTATTGAGAGAACTCTTACCAATATTATTTGCCAAACGTAAACTCTTGATCATCAATGTTAGAACATTCTCAATTGTTGTAATAGATATTTCTTGGGATGGATTACTTTTAAAAATATCAAAGCAAAAATAAACAGTGATATACTGTTGCGCAGTTAAGCAATGAAATTATATTTATGAAAAAGTATAGTAAATGAAATTGTTAGCATGTCTTTTACAAAAAGAACAAAAGATTTACATTTACTGCGTAATCAAAATTCTTTTAACTAGTTTGATTTTTATTGTTAAAATAATCTTTATAAACCTATATATTTTTAAAACAAAATACAATGCAGTGTTTCAAAAAACTTGACATCATTCGACATGTAAATATTACAGAAACTATAGTGCATAATCGAATTAAATGAAATTCAGTAGGTTTAATGTTGACAAAAACAAGATTTATTCCTGTAAATTTAAATAAAAAATTCAAAGGCACTTGAATTTCATGAAAGGTTTTGCAAATGTTCAATATGCGCACCGCCTGTGACACGGCACACGTGAAGTCAGTACTCCGGCTTCTTCTAAACATGCTGCAGCATGTCTTGGGTGACAATCTCCAGTTTAACTCTCGTGCGAGACAGGTAGTTAACAAAGAAATATTACAGCACAGGAGACTATTACCAAGACTATTACCAAGACATGCTGCAGCATGTTTAGGAGGAGCCGGAGTACCAACTTCACGTGTGCCGTGTCACAGGCGGTGCGCATATTGAACATTTGTACAACCTTTCATAAAATTCAGGTGCTTTTGAATTTCTTATTCAAATTTACAGGAATAAATCTTGTTTTTGTCAACATTAAACCTGTTGAATTTCATTTGATTCGACTATGTACTGTAGTTTCTGTAATATTTACATATCAAATGATGTCAAATTTTTTGAAACTCCTTGTAAATGTGTTGAACTTTACTTGGAAAGTAGCATATAACCGAGCAAAACTCGCTGAGGTCTTCCGGACAATCTTATGCTGGCGTCAATGTTATCGGTACTTTGTCTACTAGCGGTAAACCTGAAGGAATCTGCTGGAAATGAATCCCATATCTAAAAAAATGTTTTTAGTTTAATTAGATTAAGATAAAAATATTTTCTTGCACACAAAAATGATGAAAGACAATAAAACGCACAAATTTTAAAATTACAAGGAACTGGCTACTGCATGAGAACTTGGAAAAAATTTTACATTTCAACTCATAATGCTTTTGTGTATCTCAACATAATGTAAAGAAAAATTTAAGTTCTTAAAAAAAATAATTATTATTTTTCAACAGTTTTTTTTTTTTTTTGTTTACAATAAATAAAATAAGATAAGGTTTTTACATTCAACAGTAACTTATTTAAGAATATTTAAAAAACTAAGAATTGTGTTGCATAGTTTTTTACCCTAGGAGGATTTATGCATTTTCGTTGCTAATTTTTAAACATATTTGTGTCAATTTTAGTGATATAAATTTTATTATTCGTGGAAATATTGAACTCTAAACTACGATAGAACGAAGCATTGCTTATCTATTATGTACTAACTATATTTTTGTTAATGCGAAATTTTTTTATCTATAGAATTTATTGTAATATTTGTCTAACCTCATTATAAACCTAAGTTAATCTTTACACATTTGTTGTTCAGACATTCACTAGAGCTGTGTCCATATAAGCAATTCTTTTTTTTTTTTCGAGGTAGCTTATAAGAAATAATTATTCTTTTTTTAAATTGATTTTTACTATTTTATATTTTAATTTTATCAATTCAGCAAATTATCACTCATAAAATGGTCAATAAAAAGCAACTAATTTGAGTTGTGTAAAAAATTTGTTCCAATTGCAGTAAGACTACTGTTAATTCAATTGAAAAAGATTTTGTTTTTTGTCAAACCGTACGTATTTAATTTGTCAACTGTATGTTTTTCTTGTTTTCTCCAACTTTAAATAAGCGCCCAGTAATCAAGAAGTGCTTTGAATTTTTATATGTACTTGTGTAAGTTTTATTGGGCAGTTAAAAGTTGTGTATTATAGTAATGGTTTGGATTTGAATTGTTCGCCACAGAATGGAAAAAATCCTTTTGTCGTTTTCTGTTTTACTGCCTTTTTCGTCGTCATTGTCTCCGTCACCACCGACATATTCAGACCCAATTTAAGTTATTCAATATCATCAAATTATCGCTTAGAAGCGGCTTGCGAAAATTACGTAAAAATCAATTCTCGTTACTTCATACTATGTTATAAATCTCAAATTACCAAATTTATAGCTGACAATAAATCATATTTCAACAAAATCGGAGCGTGACAGAATAAAGAACAAGGCGAGAAACGAGTATTTTAATCAGCAAAGATTCAACAAGTTTCAGCCAGGTTCATTCAATTTGTTCGAATCAACGAATTTGAGTTGTGTAAAAAATTTGTTACATTTTTAGTAAAACTACGGTAGAATATAGAGTTAATTTTTTAAAGATATACGTATTTTACATTTTTAGACTTTTGAATTTGATTTTAATCACTGATATAATTTTTAAAAAAATAATGGTCCAATTAAGGAGCCTCGTGATGTTTTTTAAGAATTTAATGAAGTAATTCAATTTAATAATAAAAGTTTGGAGATATGAAGAGTGTCATACTGAAAATCTTTTTGAAAAAAATTAAAGTTATGTTGTTATTCAGTTGAAAGAGAAATTTAATAAAATAACAATGCCCAATATATAAATTTTTACAGAGCAAAATTTAGTGAAATTATTTTAAAATCTTTTCTAAATATATATATGAAAACTAACAACAGAAAATCAATAAAAGTTGGTCGCATTTTCAACAAATTGTTAAGATCTTTTACATAAAATTTAGGCGAAAGAAAAAATAGTAATAATGAAACATAGCTAGTGTTATTTTTATGTTAAACAGAAAAAATAATTTAATTTATTTTTGTTTTGAACTTTTTGACCTTAAGATTTATCCTATCATTAAAGTTTTATTGATAGATTTTGGCTAAACTGTGTGAAAAACAGCAATTTTTTTAGTTAGAAGAGTTTTTAAAAAAATTGATCAAAAAATGAAGTAGGCTATGAAATTATTCCAATCAATATCTTGATTTGCAGTTAGTAACAACGAGCAATTTTTGGATCTTTTGTAGAAAACCCCGCCACTAATGCAAAAATGTGAGATTTGAGAAAAACACCCCCGCCACGTTTTAAGTACTGCACGGTAGCAGGGGTGCTTTTTTTGGCGGGGGCTTTCTACAAAAGACCCCAATTTTTTTATTACATTTAACAAATACGCTAAAACACAAATTATTCTCAAAAAGATTTTTACCTGTTCAGAAGTGATGTAGAAGAAAAGTTTACATATAGAAGGATCCCCGGCTCCGTAGATTTGGTAAACGTTGTAACTTACGTTGAATCCTCCATACTGAAAAGTTCTGTTTTGTCTTATGCTAAATCGTCCGCCCCCATCGGCCCCAGATTTTCCTGTAACCTTAAAGTATCAGCCTTCAGTGTTAGTTGTTAAGGGCAGAAATGACCTCACTTTAATTATTCAATAATAGTAAATAACAGCCTACGGGATTTATTATTGCATTTTATTTTATTAAAAATTTAAAATGAATTTGCAAGCATAAAATTTTCTGCTTACTCAAATCCTTTTCGAGTTTTTAAAATCTCTTAATGCAGTATAACTGGACTACAATAATTTTTTTCAACAAAGTCTCAAAGTAAACATACCAAAATACTTATTCAAATATATAAAAAGTTAGTTTAAACCTTTTTCGCGGTATTGTGAAAGATTTCGTCCATATTAATAAGTCAACATTTGCAAAGTTTAATTTCATTTGAATGGCTAATCTACTATTACAAAGGGACAAAGTGATGCAGCGCAATGTGCTCATAATTATCAATAGTAAAAAGAAATAAAGTGCATTTATGTCATTTTCAAAACTTTTTGTCAAGCAGCTTTTGGTACCAAAAAAAAAAGGAGAAAACCTGCATGTAAAATTTATTGATGTTGCAGCAGAATTTAAAACTTTTTAATTTTTTTAATCATGCCAAGATGGGCAGACTTTTGAAAACTAAGTTAGGTTGCCTGCAATCACGAGAGCTTTAATACTTTCAGTTATTGTTGCAACTAAAATTGATTCATTATTTTAAATCCTTATATTTAAAAAATTCTTTTAGGATTTTCATATTTTTACCTAAATTTCTTCTGCTCTAATTAAAAAATTGTGTATTTAGAGAATTAAGCAAAAATGCAAAGTGTTTTAAGTCGGGGGCAACCGCATTTAAAAGTTGAGCCACAAAATCAGTTTTCTGAGTGTTGCAAAAAACGAATCCCATTTGGAGCACAGGCAAAAAAGAAACAACAAAAGTGCCTTCAAATGTTTATTCCAGACAAAATCCTCCGCTGCAAACCAGGATTTGACGTACCGCTGAAAGCTAGAGCAGAGAAACTCACCGTTTTGCTCCTTTCTCGATACGTCACTGCATAGACTAAAGATCTAATAATGACTAAATGCAATAATTCAAATCAAAATAAGATAAATCTGGTATGACTGCTATTTAAATAATTTTTTTTTAATTTTTATTTGTATGATGTATTGTTTTGAAGACGGACAAAACAAAACAAAAATAAATCAAAATCCCTTGAGTTTAATAAGACTCTATGAAATTGAACGCGTATGATTTTTATTCTTTTCAGTGTATTTGTAATTTTGTTCAAAATTTCCAATTTTTTTCGTTAACATACCTAACTAAGAAATGTTTAACTAAGCAAGCAAAAATTCATACTTGTATGAAGTAGGTTTTTGATGTCCGTGCCTGGCCGCTAATCCACATGAGAGCAACAAATGGATGGCCGCTTCTTAACGAAAATTGATAATCAGCTCGTCTAAATATTCAATATTTACAATTAATTTATTATGTTTTTAAGATAAAAAATTTGGAATGCAATTTTAACGGGTGAGTTGTAGCTACAAAGTTTATATAGCTTTAAAGTTATTTATGAACTAAATTACAGAGTAACAGCTTACTTGTAAGTTCGATTATAAATTGCTTGATATGCTCGATTGCTGAAAATGAAGTTGAAATAGGGTCCAAAATTAACCTTAATTAAGCAGGATTAAGAAACATTTATTATAGCAGAATCAAATTTACAATACATGTAGTAGTGCATAAAATAACACAGACCTTTAAGGATTTCAGAGTGAATAACGTTTAAAAATAGAACAATTCATATTTTTTTACTTATTTCTTTTTGATTATTGGCATTTGTTACTCTATGTGGGATTCAGAATGCCATCAAACTTTGACGCTTCATAAATCAACAACTATTTTAACACTAGACGACAAAGCGCGACAATTGATGTACTTACACCATTCAAATCAGATCTATTTTGGGCAGAAAAAATTCCAATGAAACTTGTTAATAAATGCCTTTTTACAAAGCAATAAATTTGTCTGAATTTTGCGGGTTTTACACTTAAAATTGTAATTTTAAGCATTGATCTGCTTATAGAACGACCAAGTCTGTCAATTGACGCACGCGGTTAAGAATATGACTTAATTTTCAGAGAAGAAACGACTATGGTATTTTGAACTTCTAAAATGTTTGAAAATATACCCACGCGTCAGTCAGCTATTTTTATAAGTTAAGTATTGCGACCTCATGAAATAATAGAATAAGTTTTTAATCGCTTCCTTATTTTGTCGGAAAAATTCGGCCGTACTTCTGAAGTTCATATAATGCGTAATTGAAAAAATTAGACGACAATTTAAATGGGTGTCGTTTTAGAAAATTTACGTGCCACAAAGTACTCCGCTAAAACTATCAAAACTCTCTAAAATAGCAGAGAAGACGCGAAATTTCAACGTCTCGTAATATAATAGAGAAGACACGAAATTCCAACGATTTCTACATCATCTGTCAAGGCTCAGCATGGGGAAAAGAGCAATAGCACTTTGCCAAAACTGCGTTAATTGATTTAAACCAAAAATTGATTAACATTGCAAAGAATTGCCACAGCTACGTTTTATCATTTTTTATTTTCAAATACTGCTAATCTACAAAATTCGTGGTTTTTGATAAAAAGAATGCGTTTTTGGATTGCTTTTGTTTCTTTGTATAAAGTATATCACATTCTAAATTGGGTTATTCTAACGAAATTTAGTGCAAAGTTACTTCAAATTTTTTTTTTGACTATCACATTGCCGAATTACTGTAGTCGGCAGCGTGGTCGAGTGGTTAAGAGCGCCGTCATTGTGATAGACCTAATCTTTGTTCAAAAAGTACTCGCGCCTTTCTGTTGCGTCCTGGGAAAGAACTCTTAACAGCACTTTCCCCTGCTTGGCGGTCTTAGCAAGCAGTCCTAAATTTCAGTCATATCTCTATAAATCGAAAAAAACCAAAATAAAAAATTTCAACTGGAACACAATATCTAAGCATCTCCGGAAGCAGGTCGGAGTAATTACTTACTCCATGTACAGTATAGGGCCTCCGTCGCTTCCTGCAAGTCAGGAGAATAAAGGCTCGTTTCCACCACGAGCGTAGAATGAAGTATTCTTTGTTTCTTTTATCAATCAATTTTTGCTTCGCTTAGCGCTTTAGCGCGTAAAGAAGTAAAAAATTTAATAAAACAAACAAAGAACACTGCATTCTACGCTGGTGGTGGAAACGGTCCTTAAATATAGCGAAAAAATGTAATGCTGCTTAAAGTGCTTCATGCGTTAATTGACGCACTTGGTCGTTTTAGGTAGTGCTAATGTACGGTTGTAATAGTGTTAAAACTGTTTTCGGCGAATCGTTATATTAACCTAGTCACGGTCAAATCTAATTTAAGGAAAAACCGATTGAAGTGAGAGTAAAAAAGAAACAAATTATTTGCTCTAAGAGATAAAAAGAGAAAAAAACGCCACGAAAATTGTTCTTGTGGGCCCGAAACGGGTCCAAATTTTTTTTGATTTTTTTAATTGTTAAGATGCTCAAGAAGAATTTAGTTTCTTTTGAACCAATTATTTTCTAAAACTAATTCTGTTTCTCCCTAAACTAACTTTTACTCCAACCGGTTTTTCTTCGAATTAGACATTTAGACTTGACCCCTAGTCACTGCTTTAAGTGTTGCCACATTAAAAACACAGGTTCCTCTGCTGACAAGTTAGACTGCTCTCATAATCCACTAGTCCGACAATAAAAGCAAGTGGGACAGTTTAGAATGATGAGCAGAAAACACGTTACTTTAAAATTTGTACTTACCGTAGCAAGCTTTAACAAAGGTAATATGAAAAAAATTTATCACAAAAAAAGTTCTTTTAATTAACTAAAGGATATATATTTAATTTTAAAGTGGAACGTTAAAAAAAATTTTATCCTCGTCATAAACTGGTTAATCGTTACGTTGCTATACTTAGTTAAATATCATTCAATTAATCTATTAGTATCTAAGTAATTTCAATAAAATCAAATAAGGAAACTTAAGAACCAAACGTTTAATTTTCTGCTGTGTTAGTTTGTTTTGGAAATCAAAATTTCTTGATTTAGCATAACAACAATACTTCTAGGAGAGAAAATATGAATATAGCTTGCGTATAATATTTGATTTTTTTCTAGTATGTTAAAATTTGTGTTGATTTTTTAAGGTAAGAACGACCAGTAGTAAAAAGAATTTCGAGAAAACATTTATTGGAATCTTTTGGCACTAAATTTTAAAACTTGAATTTGTTAAAAATAAAGATTGAATTTTAAAAAGCTATATTTAGTTATTTGTTAGTGCCTTTTTTAACTTACCCTATTTCCTACATCAAACATATCAAGACCTCCATCATTTATCAACCTAGTAGTTCTGAACTTAGTAGTTATGAAGTTATATTTGGTTATCTGCTAGGGCCTTTTTTAACTTACTCTATTTCCTACATCAAACATATCAAGACCTCCATCGTTTATGAACCTATTAGTTCTTCCATCATATACATATTCGTACCAGTTTGAAATTGATTGAACAATCTTGGGGAAATTCTCTTGAATGTTATCAAGCAACTAATCACTTGACAAATCTATAAAAGTGGCAACAAGTATAAACGATCAAGGCAAGATACCGTCGTAGACAAAAATAGAAGATTAATAATAAACAACTTAATTACATTTAATTAAGCAAAGCAGATACAAAATTGCATTCAACAATGTACAAATGCTATGGCTTAGTTCGTACTATTGCGTCACAATATCGTTTGTCTATATAATTGTTTTCTGTGTTATATAGTTTGTCTGTACAGTTGTGTTCCGACTTAGTATGTGCTAATTCAGTAAGCTTAAGCTCTAGTTTATTAGCGTGTTTAGTTTTGAGTCGCATTATTATTTATTCTTTTATTTTGCAGACAAACGATTTCGTCATTTTCGTTTTGTATATTAAATAATATTATTCCGAAAATGAGTCACATTCTTTCAAACAACAAGTAATATCTTTTTTGAATATTCCTCAATTTTTTTGCTTTTTTTTGATTCTAAGCTTGCTTGTTTTACACGTTTTTGCTAAATAATTTCTAATGTAGATGGATAAAAAAACTAATATTACTTAAACTCCATTAACCACAAGCAAAATGATCATTTTACTTGAAATATTTTTGTTATATACGTAGTACAGCGCGAAACTTTTTTTTAAGGCTGTATAAATAAAATAAGCGAGTTTAAGTTTAGGCAAACTTAGGTTCGGTACAACTTATGCTTGTAATTCTATGCGAGAAAGTTCCTATTTAAAGAAATAAAATATTATTTACCGGAACAATTGATTGCCCCGCCGGGCATTTGCTCATAACAAATGCAAGAATAACTTCCAGGAGTGTTTACACAGTGTGCATTTGATCGGCATGTGTGATTTCCCAGTTCACACTCGTCAATTTCTTCAAATTAAAAAAAAAAATTTTTTTAAGTTTTCATTTTGACAAAATATAAACTAAGTTTTGAGTTTTCGCTTAAGCAATTTTGTAGCATATTTCAACTAGCTATTCAAGATTCGAATGTACACGAGAATTTATTTTCGTGTTCGTGGGATACGAACAAGACATTCATCCGTATGTTGTCCACATATATAATTACTAGGTTTGAAAGCATCTGAATTTCAACAATCTAAAAATGGTGCGGTTAAATAGCATATTTTGTCTGTAAAAAATGTTCAAATAATCGGTTTAGTGATAATAATTTTGTAATAATACGTAAATGTAAATCAGAATTTCACTTCAAAATTCATGAAGCTTTATACTCATAAAAAAGTTAGTCCAAAATTAAATTGACATAGGTAAGCAAACGAAGCTTCATATTTCATTTTCATCGTAATATTTTTTATGACATCATAATCTAAAATTTAGTTTGTATCACTTTAATCCAGGGTTTCTCAAAGGGACAAAGTGACTCAATGCGTAAGGTTGGGAAGAAAATGAAGAAATCTGGGACATTTTCAAAGGGATGACCTATTTTTTTTGGTCTTCACTAGATTTTGAGAAGAAAATGAAAAAATCAAGAGGCAATTTCAAAGGGATTACCTTTTTTTTATGGTCTTCGCTTAATTTTTGGAAAAATAATGAAGTCTTTGGCAGTTTCAAAGTAATGACCTTTCTTTTTTTTGATCTTTACTTGACTTAAAAAGAAAATTAAGAAATTAGAGGCAGTTTTAAAGTGACGTTTTTTTTTGGTCTTCCACTTTACTTTTGGGATAATATTCCAAGCAGGAGCCACGAGTATATGAGAGCCTCTGAAAAAGGGCCACAAACCACCAAAGTTTGAGAACCACTGCTTTAGTCATTTACTTGTTTTGATTTAAAAATTAGTTTAGTTAGTCATAAGTAGCTTAGAACCTGTGTTTTAAAATATACATTGTTTTTTTTTGTGAATGAGTAAATAAAGTTAATTAATTAACTAAAATTGTATAAAAATATGATGAGCGCTTAAGTAGGCCGAAAAAGTTAGTTTTTTTGCATAGTAATTTTTTTAATATTTCTTTAGTTAGAAATGAATAATGTTGAATTCGCTGTGACTGGGTTTGGCAATCGTTGTGTGGTTGAAGAAAACAATCTTTTTCCCAAAATTTTACTTTAAAATTAGCAACAAAAAATGTACACCAATAAAAGATCTTTTGCAGATCAAAAATTGCTTAAAAGTAGATACAAAATTCTTTTGAAACTGGGGATGATCGCTCTTGACAGTACGTTAAAAAAACTCTGCCATGATTTCAAAATAAAATTTTGTAATTTGATAAAGGAAAAGGTGTGGTTAATTTGGACAATAATGACTATAACACAAAACTAGACAATAATAGCTAAAATTTTCATAAAATTAATCCAGACACCAAACTTTATCCAATAATTAAAAAAGGAAAGTCCATTACTTATTAGGTATACTGTATTAACAAATAACGAAAGCCAAATCGATGTGAAACAGTACAAAAAATTCTTCATAAAAAACAGCAATCCTGGAAAAATGTATAGTCTCAACTCAGTCCTCAAAAGTAATAAGGTAGCAAGGCCAGTTATATCATTGATTGGCACCGCCGAATACAAGCTTGCTAAATTTAAGACAATTTTGTAAAACGTGTTCATTCCTCGAAGACTTTTTATGTGACACTTATTCAAAGGAATTGCCAGAATGAACTGAGAGCAATCCGATTGTGCTTATATATAGGCAAGAAGAACGAGTCTGATTGGTTAAAAAAAGGCAGCCAATCGGGAATAGAAAAGAAAAGAAAACGACAGTGCGTTTGATTGGTCAAGAGAGAAAACCAAACAGAAGTGAAAGCAAAAGAGTTTTAAACTGTAAAGAAGTTCCTTATGTCGACAGAGATTAGGTTGAAAAGATTTGATAAACGTAGCTTCAAGAGCGGAGAGGTGGAAAGAAGTACGTTCTCGAGCAAGGATGGAGAATTTGGTGTTACTGTATTGGCTGGCACAGGAAGAGGTTTCCAAAAAATGTTGTCCAATAGCAGAATCATGAGCGATCATTTGAGAAGTGCTGTTTTTCTTGCAGACACGGGAAAAATTAGAGCGATCTTGGGAAGAATAATGGTTTCTAATCGACCTGGAAACATGTTGTTTAATGCGTTCTTGCAACCTTTGGAATGTACGTCCTACGTACCTACCATTGCAGTGGCACACAAATTGATAAATAACATTATTGTGGACCCATACTTGCTCAAGAACGTACTTCTTTCCACCTCTTCGCTCTTGAAGCTATGTTTATCAAATCTTTTCAACCTAATCTCTGTCGACATAAGGAACTTCTTAACAATTTAAAACTCATTTATTAACGCTTTTTTGCTTTCACTTCTAATTGGTTGTCTCTCTTGACCAATCAAACGCACTGTCGTTTTCTTTTCTTTTCTATTCCCAATTGGCTGCCTTTTTTAACCAATCAGACTCGTTCTTCTTGTTTATATACCTTGCTTTGCCTATTCAGTTCGTTTTGTCAATTCCTCCCGATAAGTGTCAGATAAAAAGTCTTCGAGGAATGAACACGCTTTTCAAAGCTATCTTAAAGTATTGTTCCGCCAATCGACTCTTGCTAAATTTCTTTAATCAATAACCAAAACTTACATACCAGATTCATACATGCTCTATTTACATGATTACTTTCCTGATAAAATAAATAACTTTAATTTAAAGCGGATCATAAACTTGTTAGCTCTGACGTTCAATCTCTTTTCACAAATGTTGCATTGGATGAAACCATTAATATCATTGCTGACTACATCTATTTAAAAAATTGCAAGGTTAAATATTGTATAATCCACCTCCAATAAAAAAAGAAATATTCAAGACTTTTGGGTTCGGCTTACGAAGAAATCTTTTTATATAAAGACCAACTATACATCAAGCACATGATAGTGTCATTATGGGTTCTTCATTGACTCCGACTTTCTCTAATTTTTTCTTGCTCATATAGCACACAAGTTATTAGAACAATCAAATCTTCATTCAAAATTGTACAGTATTCAAGATACGTAATGATATATTTGCTGCATTTGATAATTCTGATCATTGTTCTAAACTTCTCCATTTGCTTAACTCTTAACATAATGATGTGAAATTCACAGTGGAGCTTCCTTATGAAACTATACCTTTTTTTTAAGTTGAAATTAAGCTCAATGAAACAGGCATTGATACTTTGGTAAAAAGATAATTTACAAACACCAAATTTAATTTTGCATTTTAACGCGTTCTGACTTATTAAATGGAAGTCTGGATTAATTTTATGTTTTTTATATTGAGCCAAACCTATTTGTTTCTCTGATTTTTTTATTTGATAAAGAAGTTACTAAGTTTTAAGATGTTTTTCAATAATGCCTACCTGTCACAAACTTTGTTCGGGAATCCCAAAGGACCAGTTGAGCTAGGTAACCCGAATACCTGCGCTGAAACAAAGCTGTGTCTAAATTTTATTTTATTCCGGCTCAAGAAGTAGTTTTGCTATGAGCCTGACGATTTATACGGTCGAATTAACGAAAGCTCGGATTGATTTTGTCGACGACTTTTCTTCACAACAGACAGAGACCGCTGTCTCTAATAACAACAAATGTATTACAAAATCACGACCGACGAAATTCTATTCCACGCTTTGCCACACTGCAAAGCGAACTCAACGCTATAACTTGATTCGATCAACACAAAATAATTCTACCTCTGTAGAACAAAACTGCCAACCACTGGCACAAAATAAATTCAACAACTGTCCACCGACACAAAAATCTAACGGTCCACCTCCTGTGGCCAAACAAAATCACCTTCGCTCGAGCCGCCACTCGAATCGCTTCAAATTACCTCACAACGATAATGATCATCATAATAATAATAATCATTTCTCGCTACGCATCGGCTTTATATGGAAAACAAAATCACGTGACGTAAACTTTCTCGTAAATTCAAGATTCAGCCAGAAACCCCTGGAGAGTTCGTTACGCGAATCAAGTGGAATATACGCGAATTTTCCAGTACAATGATGTTAGTCAAAAAAACATATTACGTCAATACAAAGAGGAGAAAAAAGAGAAAAAGATACATGTATCGAGCCATATAACAAATTGGACGTATATCGCAGACAGCGCTCAAAGAGCCGCATTTATTCTCTTATGATAAAACTACGAACTGCTTTTAACGGGAATACACTACATCGTTATGATTAAAATTATGAATGAAGTGTGACACTACCCTTCATTGTTTTTTGATGAAATTCTTAGGTGCTTTCGATCTTTTAACAATTTTTCGAAACAATTCTATATTATAACTTTCAAAATTTGTTTTTATGTACCGCATTTGGGTAAAGAATCTCATTATTTATGCAAACTTTTTTTTCTGCATTAATTAAAAACAAGTACAATTTAAAAATATCTCCCTTCTATAAAACTTTTAAAGTAATCAATTATTTCCGGTCAAATTTACAACTCCTGTGGCTCTTAGCTCCAATGTCGTCTATTAAATAATAGTTGCACAAAAACAATAACAACAACCGAAAAAAAAAACACAATAAAAACTGCAAAGAGATTGATAAAAATTTGTGTCAAGCAGCCACATGAAATGGTACAAAATAAGCGTGAAAAAAGCTTTAAAGCAGGCTTGCCTACAACGAATAGGTTTACAAAATTTTAAAGTCGTTCGAAAGAGATTCACTATGTAGAATTAAAAACTACACGAATTTGGTAAATAGTAAAATGATAAATTTTTCAGAGCATAAAACTTAATACGCTTAACCAATTTCAGAATAAAAAGTAAAGTTAATATATTTTGAAATACAGTTTATTCAGGATGTTTTAAAATTGTAACTTATTCCATTATCAACTGCGTTAAACTCAAGTGTTTAAGAGTTTAAGAGTTTAAGTTTTTAAGTGTTAAAGTGTTTAACGCAGTTATAAAGGAATGAGTTACAGTTCCAAAACGTCTTGAATAAACCATGTTCCGAAATATATTGGCTTTACTTTTTATTCTGAAATAAAGTTTTTATAAAATTCAAAATTTGAAAACAAAATTTTTATTTAGATATACAGTAAGTATTTCTCAAATTTTCACTTGTCATTTTAACAGCAATAACATTTATCCCGACGGGAATAATTTTATCCGTTTATACATTCACTGGTACGGTGTTGAATTAAACAGGTATGCTCTACAAACTCACAGCTTAGATTCAAAAATTCATTTCAAAATAACTAAAAATTTCTAAAACTGAATCACAAGTGAAAGCGGGCCAATCCGTTTGTTTACGTGAATATCAAAAAAAGCGAAATAGCAAAATGATGAAGAATCTAAGGGACCTTTTTCCAAACAAGAATATACATGTATCATTATTGTGTTCAAATTGCTTAATGAAAACAAATTAATCAGTTTTTGAAAAGATCATATGTTGTAAATTTGATTCCAACTTGTGAAGAAAGAATAGTTCGCCTCCTATTAATACAATATACTGTGCATATTGAAGACGTACTAAAAAATTAATTAACGAGAAAAGTAAAAGCAAAGAACTTGCAAAGAAATCAGACAATTTGACTTTAGTCGGCCTATTTACTGCTCAACTTTTATTTGCAAGTGCACCACTTTAGACAATGTGAATATTTCAATTACAGTCCACATGAAATAGTTTGATAAAGATTTGCCCAAATTTCAGAATCCCAAATAAACTTAAGTAAATGCTGTTAGTGATATTGGCACTATTTATTTGATTTTTTATAATTATCAGAAGATAAATTTTAAAAAAATATCTCAATAAAATTGTACCAACAGACTGTTTCTTCTGTGAGGATCACTAAGAGACACAACATCTAAAAAGGCAATACTAACATTAAAGAAAAAGTTAATAATAACAAAATTGGAATTAAAAGTAAAAATTGAACGTTAAACCTCAGATTAAAACTCGACAATACAAGTCGTAAAAGACTGTTGGTTTCTGAAAGGTTTTTATGTAAAGTTAGTAATAAATTATCAAATAATTACTTTTGCTACAATATTAAAAGAAAACATGTTATAATGTTACGGAAACACGTATTTTTTAACTTCACCAAGCTTCAAAATATATTAAAGCGAAGGAAAGTTTATTGATTATTAGTTAACAAAGAGAATTATGAGAATTGACTATTTAAACCAGTGGTTTTCAACCTAAGGGTTGCAACCCCCAGTTGGGCTGTTTCGCATTTTTTTGTGGGTCGCAAAAGCTTTTGATACAAAAGAAAAAAAGAAAAAATTTCAGTGAAGTAATATTTAAAATTATTATTTTAACTCTACTGAAACTTATTTAAATATATTTGATTTATGGGCCCGGTAACAGAAACCAAAACAAAAAATTAACCTGTCAAATAATTTTTTTGGTGGTCCTGTTATAGTTCCCTAGTGCTTACATTCTTCATGTTAATAGTCACACTTTAATCTAGTGATGAGTGAAATGGTGGGTAATGGGTAAAAGGATTTTAGTTAAAGAAATACTAGCCTTGAAACAAATGCGTGTGCCGCTTAATTAACATATGACGTAGCCTTCCCTAAGATAAACTCTAAGTATTTGGGAAGAGATAAGCGAAAAAGGGTGATAATGTGTTATAAAGAAAAGAGATAATAAGATAGCATCGTATGATATGTGATTAGCCTTTTACGAGTATAACTCATCATTCATTATTTCTCTTTGAATTGTTAGCTTAGTAACTAAAACAGTTAGAATTATCATCACCATTTCTATTTATCCTCATAATTCGCAGTACAATTTCCTAGGGGTTATACTTAGGACAACTGTAAAGCGGTTACTTCGACGTGTTTTTTGGGGATGAGAAGATATTGATCCCCAGTTAAAATTTGTGTATTTTTTATTTTTGTTTAATGATATGACTAGAATTTAAAGCTGCTTGTGGAAGCCGCCGACCGGATATAAATACCAAATGCCGTCCTGGTCACGTGTTTCTCGCTTCTCTGCATTGCTGGAAATAAAGAAAAAAAGCCAAAAATAAATTAATAGCACTGCCAAATCTGAAATGGTCTGGCAACAGCTGAGTTAACCATATAGAACCTTGTTGCTAAGATGCAACACCAGTCATCCCATTGATATTGCGAGTTTTTGAATTCATTAATTTTTTTCTGTTTTTGAATTGAATTAATTAGTTTTTATTCAATAGAGAGATACTTTTTATCGTGCGCGTTCATAAAATCAATAAAAAGCTGACATTCGGATAAAAATAATTTTTTCAAATAGGAAATCGTTTAGTTATATTGCTACCAAAATGAGTCGCGGTATGAAAAAGGTTGAAAACCACTGATTTAAATTGTAAGTGACTGACGGGAACAAAAGAAAGAAGGTGTAGTCAGAAAGTCATACAGACAAATGGGTAAATGGGTCGATTGCAATTTCCTAAAGACTAAAAATACTGTAATTGCATGAATATGATTAATTAGTTAACAATGGAATTATGAAATTTATATTTGCTGCAATAACAACATTTTAAAAGTAATGCGGAACGTTTACAGAGTAGACCATTTTGTTTTGCCTCGATGATTTTTAGTTTTTCCGATAAGCATACATTACGAATACTGAGCCGCGCTGGTATGGAGTGGGTTGATTAATTATGTCCGGTGTAATTTGGGGAATTTTTTCGGGTATCTTTAATGGTCCAAACATATTTTTGTAAGGTTTCTTTCTAAGCCAACAGCTTTTCCTTCTTGTACCGTTATTCTACCATGGTGTTGGTTTTCATCCAAAGTGTAACATTCAATTTTCACTTTTAATTCTCACTTTTGTTTTTTTTTTGTTTATTTTTCATGTAAGTGGTTGTAATAAAACCTTGAATTAAGTTTTATGAAGCGCTTTTGTTGTAAGCCATTGACGCTTTTCTTGACAACCTAATCAACGCGTGACTGTTGTTAAGTTTTCAGTTCAGAGGTTTTGCAGCTATGTACAGATAGTTGCTGAGTTTTGAGTTGTGATAAATAATAGTTTTCTGTTGAAGTTTAATTTAATCTATTTGTTTATGTTGTGTTTTATTTAGATGCCCGTAATCTTTTAGTTAATTAAACGCAAACAAATGTGAAGTGTAAATATCATTACAGTGGTATTTTCTTTTTAGATGTTGCGTCCCTAATAAGTCTTACAGGAGAAACAGTCCGCTGGGACAATTTTAATTAAATGTTTTTTTTAATTTGTGTTCTGATACCTATGAATAATGGCTCTGACCACTAAAGTCATTGAGCACTCTTCTTAAAAGCACCAATAACTTGCAGTTATATTTATTTAAGTTTTTGTACACTAATTGCTTTTCAGAATTTATAGTAACGTATAGTTGGTAGATTTTTCCTCCACAAATTTTGATAAATTTACTACATTTTTATTTCATAGAGAACATGTTTGTTTTTTATAAATAAATATTTTATTTGTAGTCATTAAGCAATTCTTAATATAAAAGCAATAAGCAATAAATTGCGTCGTTCTTGTTTCTCAATAGAAGCCCTAACACTTCTTCATCAAATTTACCATCTTATCATTTTTATATCTTCACTTAAACAGCCCAGTAAAATAAGATTTTACTACTTTCGCGTGTGTTAACATTTGAAGAATCCAATAAAAAAAATTTTAATAAAACTTGCAATAATCGAAAAAATATTAGTTCTAATAAAAACAACCAAAAAATGTATAAACTTGCTATATGCAAGGTACAATTATTTAACATTTAATTAATAAAAAAATATCCAAATAATCAGCAAAGTAAAAAGGTATTAAAAAAGCAATACTTTAAAAGTGAACTTTCTAACCATCCGGGCAAATTAAGAAAACTGTAAACAATACCCTTCCACCAAAAAAATGCCATTTTGCCGCAAAGTTTCCCAATATTAATAATAATGTGGTAGAGCTCTCTACAACGGTTTCTCACTTCAACAATTTTTTTTTGCAAAATTATTTCTTCCCTTACTGATAAATTTTTACTTTGCCTGAAAATGACACAATAAAATATCTAACAAATTGAGAGCCAGAATGTATTTGTTTATTCTTGACTTATGCTTAAGAAAAATTCGAAGTTGCTTCATTTTACGTGTAATAGCTCTTTTTGTAGAACTAATGAAATCACTTTTTTCTTTTTGAAACTATTCTTACCATTTATAAATATTTTTAAAATCAGCGCAGAATTTTTTGTGGGTATCACATGTTTAATGCTCGGTCTCCTAAAATACTTAAAAAAACAATAAATTTTGAAATAATAATGATCTCAAAATGATTGCATGCAAAAAAAAACTGTTAATCCTTCTAAATCATAAGCTTCGATAATTTTGCCTTACTGGAAAGATTATACCCCTTGGTTAATAATTACTTCGAATAAATCTCGAATTAATACTGTAACTACAAAAAATATTTTGACGTTTATTTAGATAAAGAATTACAATTTAAAAATGAAAATTCAATGCTAAAATATAACCTTTTTTGTTTCTTAGAAATACTTTATAAAGATCAATTTTTTACACTAAAGTGGTTTAAAAAATGATAGTTTGATTATTTTCATCTTTACTTAAATTTCGACTTGTATTTTTGCGACACCACCTTAAAACTAATCTATTTAAGCTGCAACTTATTCAAATTAAATTTGTTTGAATAATTTCCAAAGCTAACTGGTATGCACGTATCCTCTTAACGCAAAGAATAATATTCTTCATTTGAACAAACTCATAACAAATACTTACGCAAAATATGCAATACAGACTAAAAAAACTTTATCAGAACTGCAGCCATTGTTTTACTTTGATTAGATCTATTCACCTTTGCACCATTATAAATTCTTCTGTATTGAATCAATACATCATTTCTCAATTTTTTTTTATCTTTGCTCCGGCGAAATATTAATTTTAAAGGTTCTAAACTTGGAAATGGCTTAACCACAAATAATTTAACAAAAAATACCAAATTTTGTAAATAGATTAAAACCTGTAATTTTTTTATTATCTTGCTGAGAACTCTGCTTTCTATGCTTTTGCATTACCCTATTCATTAATCTGAGTTCATAGGTTGGAGTCGCTTTAATTGAAGACCTAACTGGTTTCTTTGCAACCTTCCCAAAACATGTTTGCAAACCACTTAAAATTGTACATTCAAAAACCAAATTATTTTTAATTTTATTTAGTTTTTGCCATTGTTCTCTGTCTCAAGAAATTTAAATTATTTTGCAAATGCTAAAAAATGATTTTGTTCATTTTTTCGTTCATTTGGATTCATTTTCATATTGATTTCAACGAATAAGATACATAAAATAAAAGCGTAAAGACAAGAATGCAAAATTATCTTTTTTTTCTCGTGATTTTTTGAGAAAATAAAGCATTACAATAGCTTTAAAAGATGTAAACTGTAGATTTTCAATTGACTTGACACCAAAACCAACTTTTTCTTATTTTTTGCTTTCAATTTATTGTAAAACTATGATTTTTTTGAAAGTTTTCTCAGAGTTTGAAACATCACATTTAAATTTTTAGCATAATCATTTTGCGAACATTTTGGCTTTAGAGAGACCAAGTAGCTAATAAAAAAAGGTGATAAATTGAGATATCTTACTGCTAAATGTTAATACTCTATATACTTTTATTTTTAATTAAAAGTACTTTAATTTTCACAGAAATTAAAATGTTTACCTTTGCATTGAGTTCCATTTCCAATAAACCCCTTTCGACACCTACAGGTATAACTTCCAAAGGTGTTTGAACAAATAGCGTATTTGTTGCAAATATTATTTTCAGTTAAGCATTCATTAATATCTAATCAAAAGTTAGTAAAGCTAAGTTTAAATTTTACATTTTAGCTTACTCTACAATAGTTTGTTTTGTGAAATTGTTAATTCCAAAGTCTTTAAAATGTCTACTAAAAAAATTACTGAATGATAACATAGAAAAAAACAGAACGATATGGGACGTAATTAAAAAATAACTTGAATATGTTCGGAACTTTAAATGTACTTTTTCAGGCAACAACTGGACGGTAAATTTTCTACCTTACCAAATGATAAGAGAAGTTAAGGAGTTAATTATTTATGTTTTTGAAAAACAGTAACGAAAACGTGAAAAAAAGATATGTAAGAAGAGACTATTGGTTTTGTCCAATTCTTTAAAGCGTAGCAGAGTAAAAAGTGATTCTCTGAACATTTTTGTGAAATTAATTTTCATTGCCATAAAACTAGAGATATTAATGTCATTTATTCTATTCTTTTGTATCTGTGAATACTTGGTTTAAAAAGTTACAATTTATACCGTAAAACATTTATTGATATTCTTAGTTTCTGTTTTTATACGACTACAAATAAATTTTTTTGTACCTGAACAAAAATTATTTCCCCAAAATCCTGGATTGCAGACGCACATATAGCTTCCCTTAATATTCACACAACTTGATTTACTTCTACAATTTATGTTTGTATTTTGACATTCATCAATATCTGTTTATTAAAAAAATAAAGCAAATTAATTAATTAATTAATCAAGCAATTATTAAAAAATTGTTTTCTTTTTTTATTGTAGTCAGAGTTATTAAATAACCTTTTAAATTGTTTTTTGGTACTTAACATATTTTTAGTTAATAAAAAATAATCTCATATTTAAACAATCAGCCAACATTAAAAATATTATTTTGATATCATGCTGTTTAATTTTTTTAACACTATAAAGCTACTGGATAAAATTGTTAATCAAAAACAAAAAAGTTTTCAATATTTACATTTAATTAGAAAATTTACGTCATTTATTTTTAATTATACTTGTAATTCTCAATGATTCAAACGCGGAACAACTATAATCAAATACTACACCGGTACAAACTGTCCCATTTCCAGTGTATCCAGATCGGCAACGGCATGTGTAACCATGCAAGTCGTTTACGCATCTTGCAAGTGGATGGCAGGACAGATTACTCAAAATGCAGTCGTTGTTATCTATTAAAATTAGGGCTGGTAACGATTAATTTATTTTTAATAGTTAAATTTTAGAGAATCATCAATTAATTAATATTGAATTTCGATTAAAAGTACATGACGTAGATTTGCTTAGAAGTAGATGACGCTGCCGCTGTAAGCTGACTAAATAAAGCTGATTTTAAAAGCTGAAGTTTTAAATTGTAGCGTTGAAGGAGGTAAGTAAGCAACGTTTTATATCCATGGTATGCAAACAATTTGTCACATGAATGCAATAAATTTTGTTAGCATTTTTGGTATTACGGTCAGCCAACAATTTAAATCCAAACTGTTCTTGTAATTTACCTGATATACGAGGGAAGGCTGAAAAGTTTACAGCCTGACCCAGAAGGACTTATGCCACACTGATGAAATAATGTTTATTTTTCAACGTATTCTCCCCTAAGTTCCACACACTTCTTCCAGCAGTGTTGCTGTGCTTTGATCCCGTTGGTATAGAAACTTTCATCCTGATCCCCAAAAAAGTCCTCAACAGCTGATATGATTTCATCATCAGTCCAATACCGGTTGCCAGCCAAATGTTTTTTCATGTTTGGAAACAGATAAAAGTCAGACAGTACTAAATTCAGAGAATATGGGGCATAATCAACCAGTCAAAGCTACAGTCTCTCACAGAAGCCATTGCAACCATAGACTCGTGTGCAGGAGCTTTGTTCTGGTGAAACAAAACTCCTTTTGTCAGTTTTCCTGGCCTTTTTGACTTGATTACCTGTCTCATCTCCTTCAGCAAGTTGGCATAGTATTCTCCATTGATAGTGCGTCTTTTCTGAAGGTAATCAATGAACACAATACCCTTCGCATCCCAGAAGACGGAGGCCGCCACCTTTTCTGCAGACAACACCACCTTGGCCTTCTTTGGAAAAGGAGAAGAAGGATGTTTCCATTGCATCGATTGCCGTTTGGTCTTTATCTCGAAGTGATAGAACCAACATTTAACTTGTGTGAAGAAACGTTCAAGAAAACTGTCTGGATTTGTCTCAAAATGGGCCAAGTTTGCCTGCAACATGACCAGCCTGGTGTGCTTTTGAGCAGGCGTCAAAAAGCGTGGCACCCACCCAAAGGACATCTTTGACACGCCAAGTTCTTGGTGCAGAATGTTCTCAACTCATTTACGGAAAATAGCTATAGCATCTGCTATCTGATTAACTGTTAAACGTCTGTCATCCATTACCATGTGGTGAACACGGTCAATGTTTTCTTGGATTGTTGCTGATGCTGGACGACCAGACCTTGGATCATCTTCAAGGCTCTCCCTATCTCTTTTGAATTCAGCTTCTTACTTTTTCACTGTTGATAAAGCCGGAGCCTCATCTCCTAATGTAGCAACCATATCGACATGAATTTCCTTGGGGGTAACCTCTTTTTCTGGTGCCAAATTTTGTGCATTTTGCTGAAAGTCTCTGGTACCACTTTTCAAAGTCTCAAAAAACACATCAGCATCAGTAAATCTAAAAATAAAGTATACTGTTAGTGTTACAAAGGATTACATTTTATGTATGTCAAATTTTATCAGTGTGGCATAAGTCCTTCTGGGTCAGGCTATGAGCTTTTCAGCCTACCCTCGTAGCGTTATATTCAATAAATCGCTTCTTCTCTGTCGCCATTTTATTGTTATCACTATTATTTTCTAGATATTGATACATTCATCAAGATGGGTTAAAAATAAAATTTAAATCCGATTAATTGTTGAACAAAAATTTAATCTGAAAAGTAAATTAACGAGTAAATCGATTAATTAATTTTTAAATTCCGCAGCGCTACTATCGCTTTAAAGTTTAAGCATTATTTAATCGCTTCAAAGATTAAACAAAACTAATCTTAAAAACATTTAAATAAGATTAAACAATGCATAAACTTTAATCTTAAAATACATTTGCATGTATTTTAAGATGCTTAAGATGCTTTAAGATGCTTGATCAAACAAAACTTTAAAGCGATACATTGTATATTATATTTATATGCTGTGAACCTGGTTATTGAAATCACAAAACTTTGCAGAATTGAGTAATATGTTTCAAAACTTAAAAATTGGTTAAAATTAAAAGCACGTTTATCATCACACGATAAAATAGGATTCCAATTTTCAATGAAAACTTTATTTCAATGCTGTACAAATATGAAACTATAAAAAAATATCTTTATTGCAATAAAATTGATTTAAATGCAACTGATTAAGAAATTTTGGACACTTTTATTTAAAAGTTGTACTTTTACTTCATTTTATCTCTATATTTAACCTACTGACTCGCAGGAAAGCAACGGAGGCGCTATACATAGAGCAAGCAATCCCTTGACCTGCTTTTAGAGATGCTTAATTTATTCCTGTTCGATTGAAATTTTTTGTTTTGGTTTTTAGTTTTATAGAGATATAATTGAAATTTGGGACTGCTTGCCAAGACCATCAAACAGGAGAAACTACCGTAAAGTGTTTTACCAAAGACATAGCAGAATGGAGCAAGTAGGTTTTGAACTGAGACCATGTCGATCATAATCATGACGCTCTCAACCACTCGACACACTGCAGAGATACTTCATCAAAAGATGCAAAGAGCAAGCTAACGTAAGTTTTACTCGACTTGTTTCATAAGCCGATGCATATAATGAGGTTTCATCACAATTCAGTTGAGCTAAATTTTTGAGCTAAATTCGTTTATAACCTTGCTCAGTTGAGCTAAATTTCCATCTTGGCTAGCTATGCCACCCATCATCATTACGCAGACTAGTCATGCACTGGTTATTCAATCTCTCCATTTGTTTGATAATATTATTATTATATTTTCTTTTTTCTTTCTCATTTCTTATATTTTTATCTGATTAAGGTGTTGCGGCCATGCTTTCTACTGTTTTTTGCTTTCACTTTCTGATTATCTTATGCATGTTTTAACGTCTGATGTTGTGCTGCTTCTTCCTTTTCTTGATCTTTCCAATATTTATAATTTTTAGTGTTAAACTGTTTGCTAATGATTGAGAATAAAAAAATGAAATGAAATGAAATGAAATGAACTCCGCAGCTTTATAAAACGTCATTATTTATCTGAAACAGTCGGAGATATTAAGAACATTATGTACGTTTTGTAAGCTTAAAGGCTCGTTTTCACTACGAGCGTAGAATGAATTATTCTTTGTTTCTTTAATTGATTTTTTTTGCTTTACTTAGCGCTTAAACGCGGAAAAAGTAATAAAATCAATCAAACAAACAAAGAATGCTCCAATTCACGCTCGTAGTGGAAACTGACCTTGATATTTGAATTTATATTCTGGCCGTAGGTAGGAATAAAAATCACCAAGGTTGTGATGCAAACATATCATTAAAGATAATTCGTTTATATTCATTGAAATTTCCAAAAGTAATATAAAGCTACTTGCATGGCTTCCCTCTATAGGGCACAGTTTAAAAAGCTTATTAAATTTTAATTTTTTTAAAGAGCTTCTTTGTGGTACAGAATTTTAATATCGCTTTAAACAAAGTCGATTCTGGTTCGTCCCATTTTGACGCGATTGCCACTGATGAGAGCGTCACGAAAAGCTTATGGCTCCGATTAAATCGACTTTGTTTAAAGCGATATTTTAATTTTTTTGTAGATTTTGAGCGTAAAATAACATTAATAATGCCACATACTTATTTTTTTCAAAAAAAATATGTCAGAAATTTTTTTTGCTTTTTGTTTGTTTTAAAGGGACAAACTGTAGCAGTGGCCAATTATTTCTTTTGGCGCATTGTATGTTTAAACATATATTTCTAACGTTGAACACAATTAGTTGTAATAATCGTTAAAATAGCTTTCATTAAGATCAAAACACTAATTTACGATGCATCCCATATACGGGTGCGTCCAACCTTTTGAGCCGAGGGCCGTTCTAATCTATCTAAAGTATTTGCCCGCCAAGCAAATAAAACATCTCGAACAAATTTTACAGATGAAGACCTTTTATGGTCTTCACTTCACGTAAAACAATTTTTTTCCTTCCAACTCGAGTAAAGACCTTTTTTGGTCTTTATTTTTCATATTCTTTTTTAGAAAGATGATTATCCTATTTATTTTGTGTCATTTTAAAAAATTCGAAAAATAACGCGTGGGCCACTCAAAATCTTTATACATCCCGTGCGACACGATTTGGATAAACTTGCTAAACACTTTACTTTTTTAAAAATATTATTTCGTTTTCGTGTTTTTTGTAAGATTTTTTGAACTTTCTCCAAAATTTGCGTTTAAACAGACATAAGGCTCACTCAAATTAGTTCTTTCTAGTAGCAAAATTAAACTTAGGACAACAAATTACTTTCATAACAACGTTCAAAGAAAAGATAAATCTCGAAAAAATTTCAAAAGTTTAGTTTATGTTTTTAATCAAATATTTGATAGCAAAATGAGACCACATGTAATTGTTTGAAAATACAGGTAAAACTAAAAAACAGGTCACTACTGTAAAAAGAAAGCGCTGTGGCGCCAACTTGTGGTTAATAAAAAAAAAAAAGATCTTCATGTATGTTAAGTATGCAATATTGCATTGTGCTTAAGAAACCAAATAAGCCGTTATTTCAAAATGTATTTTGCATGTTTAAACATGCACTGCACCATAGAGGCTTTTTTTATAAACATGCAATTTTTTTTTAAATTTTATTGTGAATTTTGTTTTGGAGTGGACTATTACTTTACTGTAGTTAAATTACTAAAATATCAATGTTATTGAATTAAATTAAAGTAATACCAGCATGAGCATAAACTTGATTAAACTCTATGTACATATACGACGGGAAAAAATTTATAATAAAAACTTATACAAACTTTTTTTGGTTTCTATTTACCTGCAAAATTTACTTCTCGCAAGCTTAATGCAGCATCTTTTACAACTTGCTCTAATTGAAGGCCGCTTATGGCTTTAGCTCTAATTCGTGAAGAATATCTAAAAATATTCAAATGAAATTGAAAAATGCATCATTCTATATTCATTTTGATCATTTTACGGTTTAAATACAATCAACGGAAAAGATTGAAACGAAAAAGTATTCTTGTTAATTTGTAAATCCTAGTCTTACATAAGATTTGTTTTTTTATTTTAACCCATCACCTACCACTTATGATTCCAAATGGAAATATTTACATTAAAAAGCAAACAAACAGGATATTCATTATTTCTTTACAAATGTTATGTTACTCATTTTTATGAAGATATATTACGCTCATAAATCTTTACAATCTTCTTGGCTTGGGAAGTAACGAGTTAATACAGAATTAACAGCTATTTACTGTTTCCATTCACCCAAAAATATTTTACATTTTACAGCTATCAAGCTCATCTTCGTAAAAAAATAATTAGTAGAACTAATTTGTGAAGATGAGTTTGGTATACTGCACAATGTAAGATATATAAAGTACATAGTATTTGATAAAGTTGCTTGACCTTGTCAGCAGAGCGTTCAATGTTGTTAATTAGAGCAATTTATTATAGAATTCAGCATACTTTTTCAAATTTAAAACACATTAAAACATATTAAAAACTCCCCTACAGACTGTTAGGGTCCAACAGGCTCCAACAGTCTGAAAGGGAGTTTTTAACATGTTTTAATGTTTTAAATTTGAAAAAATGTGCTGAATTCTCCAGTATAATAAAGTGTACGTATAGTAAATAGATGCTAATAACTGCTAATTTTATAATAAACTCAACTGGTTAAAAAAATAATCCATGTATTTATTTACATTAGTGCTAGCATTTTGCTTGTTAAATTAATAAAATATCTGAAGTAGATATTTAATAAATAACCAAACTTAATCAGAAAATCAAGCTTTGAAAAACGACAAGTACGTATTGAAAAGCTGGCAAGTAAACTTTTAGCTAAAGAGGCCATGATCGAGTCCTACTTTCTTATTAGATCTTAAACAGTTCTTTTATGAAATCGTGTTCACACAAGTTTCTTTTGTTTTTGTAAATTTGACTAATTCTTGATTACATTTAAAAGTATTTTAAAATAACCAATGGAATGGACGGAACCATAACTCTTTTAATTTTTTGATAGTTTTCATAAAGCTCTTTACTTGAGAATTCTTTCTACCAACTCTTGTAAGAGGAATTTGTTTGCAAATGACGAACTTCAAGAAAACCGTGTATTATATAGTACTGAAACATATCAAAAGAAACGGCGTTTTTGATTGGTTGGAGTGAGCGAGCACGCGATTGGTTACGCATTCACTTGCACCGCAAGCGAGAAAGCTACAATCCATAGACAAACTCTTTCTGACGACAGAGAAAGGGTTCAAGAGACTCTGTGAAGGTGGCTTTGAGCGTTGCCAGATGAAAAGTTCATCGTCCTACAGCTAAAATTGAGAATTAGTTAGTAGCAAATTTTTCCGCACAAATTTTGTTGTCTAACAGATGTTGACCAATAGCCGAATCAGAAACAGATGCGTTTTGAGTGGATTTACATTGACGTTTCGGGAGATCTTTTTGAGGTTTAATTTTACTTTACTTGAAATTTATTAAAAATTACATGTAAATTATTTCTGATTCGGCTATTGGTCAACATCTGTTAGACAACAAAATTTGTGCGGAAAAATTTGCTACTAACTGGTTCTCTATTTTGGCTATAGGACAGTCATCTTTTCATCTGGCAACGCTCGAAGCCACCTTCACAGAGTCTCTTGAACCCTTTCTCTGTAGTCAGAAAAAGTTTGTCTATGGATTGCAGCTTTCTCGCTTGCGGTGCAAGTGAGTGAGTAACCAATCGCGTGCTCGCTCACTCCAACCAATCAAAAACGCCGTTTCTTTTGATATGTTCCAATACTATATAATACACGGTTTTCTAGAAGTTTGTTATTTGCCAATAAATTCTTCTTGCAAGAGTTGGTAGAAACAATTCTCAAGTAAACAGTTTTTAAAGACTATTATTAAAAAATTAAAAGAGTTATGGTTCCGTCCATTTCATTGGTTATTTTAAAGTTCTGCGTTACCAAAACTTTATTTTAAAAGTACAGGGTGTCCATAAATGATCGTTACAATTTTCAAAGTTTGTCAAAATTTTATTTTTTAAGATATTTTCATTTCATTTGTTTTATACTGAAGAAAAATGCTTCAAGTTTTTTTTTCTTAACAGGTACTTGTGGAAATAATTAGGTTTAAACTTACAATTTATTTAGTGATTAAGCAGAATATTTTTAAATTTATCAGCGGAAGTAGAGTTTATGAAAATGAGCACTCCTCAGGAAAAAGTCCAGTGTATTTTCTGGTTTATAGAGACAAAGTCAGACATTCAAACACAGTGAAACTTTAGACGCAAGTACGGAAGAAAGCTATCTGCGCGGCCTACCATTCGAGCGTGGCATAAAAAGTTTATGGAGACTGGTAGTGTGTTACAGAGAAAGGGAGCTGACCGGCCTCAAATATCAGAAGAAGAAATTAAATCTGTGCGAGTGGCATATACCAGAAGCCCTAAAAAGTCTATTCGCGGGGCTTCCACGCAGTTACAGATCCCACGCTCCACTATTCACAAAGTTTTGCATAAAAACATGCAACTTTATGCATATAAAAAGCAGTTACTGCAAGCCTTTAACCCAAGAAGATAAGCCGCGACGAAAAGGATTTGCACTGACAATGCTGGACAGGTTAGATTCAGACCTAGGGTTTTGAAACGCGTTTGCTTCAGTGACGAGTCAACGTTCCACGTTTCTGGATTACTAAACAGACACAATTCGAGAATATGGAGCTCGGAAAATCCGCATGATACCTGTGAGCTTGAACGGAACTCTCCTAAACTAAATGTGTGGTGTGGAATCATGCGTGATATCTATAATATCATCTATCCGTTTTCATTCGCTGATGAATCAATTATAGCTCAAATTTAACTCGACGTTTTGACAGAATACGTGTCACCACTGTTTGAACAGTATCGACCACAAGTTATTTTCCAACAGGACGGTGCACCACCTCATTGGGGCCCTGAAGTTCTTTAATTTTTGAATGAAAACATTTCCAGATAGGTGGATTGGATGTGATGGTTCCATTCCATGGCCGCCACGTCCCCCTGATATTACACCGTTGAATTTTTTCCTGTGGGGCTATATAAAAGATATTGTTTACCGCACCACAGTCAGATACATTAATGATTTGCAACATCGAATAATTGAAGCAATTGATACAGTTGCTGTAGATAAGTTAGCAAGAACATGGCAAGAAATTGAATATCGGTTGGATATTGTACGTGCAACTGATGGTGCACACGTAGAGGTGCACTAAAGCATCTAACGTAAACTTGAAGTATTTCCCTTTACTATAAAACAAACCGATTGAAAATATCTTAAAAAATAAGACTATGGTAAATTTTTGAAACTGTAACGATAAATTATGGAACCCTGTATATTCGTAAAGTTTGTAAGTTTTTTTTAATGTTTTTACTGCAACTTAGAAAACAGCATTGCTAAACGCATGGATTTTTATCATTTTCAAAAAATTGTTGCACATATACATCAGTTATGTACTTAATTCAATAAACCTAATATACACGTATTGATAGCTACAAAAAGAACTCTATAGCAAAGAGTACAGACAAAGCTTTTATGTATGTCCCATAACACAATTTATTTTGCAATTTGAAAACCGCTTTTCAAATAAATATCAAGATCAATATTATCTTAATTTTGAAATACTTATAAAATTTGCTTCAACTCAAAAGTTGGCTACAGCTTGACAATTTTTAAAAATCGAAATTGTTTATTAACCTTAATTAAATTCAAATATTGTACAGTGCAGTGGTTGTTAAACTTTGGTGGTCTGCGGCTCCTTTTCAGAGACTCTCAAATATCCGTGGCTCCCTGCTTAGAATATTGTCCCAAAATTAAGTGAAGACCCAAAACAAAAGGTTATCACTTTGAAACTGCCTCTGATTTTTTTATTTCCCGCTCAACCTTACGTCTTGAATCACTTTGAAACTGCCAGGAGACATTTATCAAGGGGCCACGAGCAGAAGCTTGTGTTCCATCCTTACGAGGACACCATTATTTTCTGCTCGTGGCCCCATTTAATTTACAAAGAAACGAACAAACAAAGAAAAAAAAACGGTAAACATGTGATTTTTCTATTTTTTACCTGGACAAAAGCATGTATCCCAAAAGTACACGTTGTGGTTTTCCAAAAAGTCTCACGCGCGTGTCAATGTAGTGAGAATCATTTCTACGATATATAGTTGTATACGAAATAGCAGATTTTGACTTCCATTTCTTAAAAAAGTAATCGTTTAAAAATAATTCTATAAGAAAACTACTAAAAAAACTAATTCACCGATGCATCAGGTCTACTTTAAACAGAAAGCATAATGTGGTGGTATAAAGGTTACAAATTTTTTTCCGAGAAGGTTGATTTAACTTAACCATTTAAAAAACAAATAAATTTTCTGCATTATTTAGAACTTTAAATTATGACGTCCTCTAATAGCATTTTAGTTCAAGCTTATCTGTTTATCGGAGTATCGGAAATTTTCTTCATAACAAGTCATAACATCATAGAAGTATCTTTGTATCGCCTAATGTTTAAATATGCAAATAATAATGTAACATTTAGCCTATTGCTCCAATTAAAGTGTACAATTATCTATTTAGTACAAATAAAATAGTTTGTAGGCCTAAATTTGTTTAATTATTCCTTTACTATCTGACTACCTGCATAAATATCTTCTATTAGGATAAGAAAAGTTTTAAATCAATTAATAACATTAAAATATATAATTTATTTTAAAATATAAAGTATTCCATGTATTTTATTGCACCATTATCAACATTGTATTTGGGCGTTGCGAAATTTTTGAATCAGCATAAACTAAATTTGGCGTTGTTTTTTGTACTGTAATAAATAAAAGAACCTCGAAATTCATAATTGAACTCAAACTAATTGTAATAATTTAATGAAACTAAAATTATGTTTTTCTTAGGTTTTTGGATTGCTACTTAAAAGATCAGATAGCAAAACTTCTTTTTAAGCTAGTTAATCAATTCAAAAATACAGGGTGTCCATAAATGATCGTTACAATTTTCAAAGTTTGTCAAAATTTTATTTTTTGAAATATTTTAATTTCATTTGTTTTATAGTGATGGAAAATGCTTCAAGTTTTTTCTTTCTTAACAGATACTTGTGGAATTAATTAGGTTTAAACATACAATTTGTTTAGTGATTAAGCAGAATATTTTTGAATTTAGTAGAGAAAGTAGAGTTCATGAAATGAGCACTCCGCAGGAAAAGCCCAGTGTGTTTCCTGGTTTGTAGAGACAAAGTCAGATATCAGACTAAAGTTTCGCTGTGCTTGGATGTCTGACTTTGTCTCTACAAACCAGGAAACACACTGGGCTTTTTCCTGCGGAGTGCTCATTTCATGAACTCTACTTTCTCTACTAAATTCAAAAATATTCTCCTTTGGATGACAAATTAAATTGGGAACATCAAGCATCTAACATATGCAGCAAATTGTCAAAAACAAGTGGCATTTTTTATAAACTAAGGCATTATGTGCCACTGAGTACTTTAAGAATATTATATTTTTCATTAATTCAATCGCACTTACAATATTCTATTTTAAACTGGGGACGGGCTAACAAAACACTCTTGATGACCATAGAAACATTGCAAAACAGAATTATAAGGACTTCTTTATTTAAGAACATTAAGACCCCAATTAACATGCTATACAAAGAATTTAATGTGCTAAAACTATTTGATCTTTTTCAACTAGAAGTTGTTAAATTTATGTTTAAATTTGAAAATCATATGTTACCTTATTGTTTTTATAACTATTATGATAAAATAAACAGTGTGCATCAACATTTAACAAGATATAGCACGGATGGAAATTTTTTTTTCTGCATTCTGTAACAAAACAATCTGGTAAACAAAGACTACAATACATTGGAGCAAAATTGTGGTCTACTGTACCCAGTGATATAAAAAAATTATCTTTCAATTCTTTTATTAAAAATTACAAAGTATTTCTTTCAAAAGCCTATGAAAAATACTGATAGGCAAAAGTAGTTATTTTAAAAAAAATAGTATTATGAATAATACATATATATCAGTTTTCTTAATGTTATGTATTGTTTTTATTTTATCTTTTTTGCTTTATGAGATATTTTTGCTATGCTGTTTCTTCAAAATCCACCAATTATATATATTTTTAATGACCTATGTGTACTGTATATTTCCTATAACAATTGTATTGCATTAATTACTTGTATTGCATGCCCTCTGTATTATTAATAGAACTGTCTTTGTTATTTTCAATTAACTTGATATAATGTAAAAAAGGAAATATATGTTTCTTTTTTATTTTTTTACATTGTTTGCTTAAAATCATATTTATTGTGTATTTTTTTTTTTTTTTTTACCTTTAATTCTTCTTTGTGGAATTTTTCACCTTTATGTAGGCTACTAATACTGTAAATCAGTTTATTTTATTGAATAATATTACTTGTTTTTAGACTTATGTGTTGCGTTTTTCTCATTATAAATTTCTCGGTGTGCTTTGTACCAGCTGTAATTTGTTTTGATATCTGTTGTATGTCATTGCATATTGGTGTGTACTATCGTTTGTTTCTACTGAATTGTAGCCTAATTGAACATTAAACAATTAAAGTATTTTGAGGTGCTAGCTGACTTTGGTGACCTTGATGGTCTTTCGCTGGCATCTAGTCATGGCGACCAAATGTTGTTGTAGTGCATTTACAGTTTTTTTTTTGTTGTTGTTGTTTTGCTTGACTTTTCATGTCTTGGTCGTTGACAAAAAAAAATAAAATCCTTATCCTTAAATCCTTATCCTTAATCACTAAATAAATTGTAAGTTTAAACCTAATTAATTCCACAAGTATCTGTTAAGAAAGAAAAAACTTAAAGCATTTTCCATCACTATAAAATAAATGAAATTAAAATATTTCAAAAAATAAAATTTTGACAAACTTTGAAAATTGTAACGATCATTTATGGACACCCTGCATATTTTAATTAACGTTGTTTAGCTTACATCTACCACAAATTATTTTTATAATATTAAGGATTGAAGTTGTAAATTTAAAAGCCATATTTGTATTGTAAGAATTTTTTTTTTGTATCAATACAAGTATCAAAAAAGAATAAAAAATGTGCACTAAAGTTGACTGAGTTTTTATAAATTCGTAGCGTAAATAATACAAATGTTCAATAGAACAAACGTTGATCTGCAAATTGGTTAGCTAGTTTAAATGACGGTAAAAAATAGAAATGTGTCTGCTTAGTTATACAAAGCATGATGTAAAAGGATGGGGCTAGACCGGAACCTGTAAGCTCGAACTAGTTAAACTTCAGTCGTCGTAGCGTAAATAATTCAATGTGCAAATTTTTGGAAAATCATTTCAAGCAAATTCTAAAGAATTGCTAAAGGATAAAGTCATTTGAATTAAAACTTAACACTGATAGTAATATTTAAAAAAGCATTCAACGGACTCCACTTACACATATTGGCCTAAGGGTTAAAAAATTTTTAAACCTTCTTTATGAATAACAAAAGCAAAATTTGCTTTCACGTCAAAATTACCGTGCATGACTATATGCTGTAACCATGAGCACCGAAAAATTTTTTGGCGGGAGGGGCAAAATTTACAAAAAAAAGACATTTTTAAAAAAGCACTCTCAACAAACACAAGTTTAAAATTATTAGAAAAACTTTTCCTAAAAAATAAAGTGAAGACAAAAAAATTTGAAGAGACAGTTTGTTATATAGAATTTGAAAATAGCCATTAGAATTGAAATCATTTCCCAAGCTTTCATCTGACACGTCTGAAGAGACCGTCATAATAAAAAAGAAGCAAGCCCAATTAGGTTTTAGGATAAAGTAAAGAAAGTAACTCTCATTGGTCGAGAGTTTTTGGGGGCTAAAAGAATTCCATCGTATGTACGAACCAGTTAAGGTTGGTTGGTTTTCTGCATAAGTCTACTAAAGTCCAACATTCAAATTCTTGCTTTTAAAACAAAACGTCCAAAGCAGAAAGAAAGTTGTTAGTTGCTTTTTTCAAGAGTAAACTGTAGGGAAGGATAAAGAGAATCGAGGATTGAGACACCCCAAAACGCAAAATTAATCATATTGGTATTTTGTTTACAGGGTGCTCGAAAAGCAATTAAAAGCAAATTTTCTCAAAAGCAATTAAAAGAAAATTTTCTCTCCGTTTTACACTAAACAAGTTTTTTTCCTTTAAACTTATTTTTTAATTGCTCTGGTCTTCACAGGATTTTTTTGTAAAAACTGTCCTCAATACTCTCAACAAAAAACTATTCTTTTTTCTATACTTTGCCCTCTTTCCAAAAAAAAGATTTTTTTGCCGTCTGGCTCTTTGAGAAAAGTTTGGTAAATCCTTGTATAAATCGATTGAGAAACTTTGTCGGATTTTGTTTTAGTCAAGATTTGTCGGTTGCGCGGTCGATTGGTTAAAGCGCCGGGCTCATGACCAACACGGTCTTGGTTCAAAATCTACTCGCGCCATTCTGTTATGTCCTTGGGAAAGACACTTTACGGCACTTTTCCCTGCTTGGTGGTCCTGGCAAGCAGTTCTAAATTACTGTCATATCTCTAATAAATATAAGCGGACAGCAATATCTTGGTATTTCCGGAAGCAGGTCGGGGTAATTGCCTACCCTATGTATTAGCGCCTCCGTCGCTTTCCTGCGAGTCAGGAGGATAAATATAGAGATAAAATAAAAAAATAAAAGATTTCGTAGAGACAGGTGTAACCAAATGTTCTAGTTTTGCAAATTTCAAAGTACGCTATTTGCCCACTGCAAGCACGCGTTTAAAAAGTAACGCAGGGCAAAGGGGTCAATTGTTCTCCTGCCCCACACTTTCGGTGCCCCTGCCTGTAATAGCAGAGTTTTGAGCTTTATTGAGCAATATTATACTTTTTGTTTTTCTGATGAAAAATTAACACATAAAAAGTTCATGTAGAGTTTTGTGTGTCACTATCTTTAGGTTTCTCTGATGTTTAAGAAAATAATAATGCATACAAAAATGCAGTTTTTACTTACTTCTGTGGATCGGAAATAAAAAAACAACAAACAGATTGTAGGATTGTTGGTTCCATAAATTTGAAATGCCGAGTAAGAAATATTGAATCCTGAGAAATTTATACGTTGTTCTGGAGTAGTAGTAGTTCTTCCATATCCATCTGCGCCAGGGTTTCCTCGGACCTGTCAAAATTTTTAAAAATTTTCAAACGACGCTTTTATGATTTTATTTCATAATTTGTGGTAAAAAAGCTTAACAAAGAGTATGTTATAGTTTCTAGGGTAAAAATGCTTTATCGGATTGCAATAAAACGTTTCAAAAATAGGCGGTTAAACTTAGTTTTATGTAATGTAAATTTTATTGCAAAATGAAATTTAGCAGTTTGTTGTATTGTTTGTTATAATGATTCAAGAAACATCTTTAAATTTTAATCTTATACTATATTTAAACAATATTTTGTTAATACACTGTATTTTTAAAACAAATTTATTATATGTAAATAAGCATATTCTTCAACATTTATTTTAAAAGCAAGCTGTCCACATGTTATTATACAGGGTGGGGCAGAGCAACTTGCTTATTTAAAGTTGGCGCACTGAAGCAATGGTTGCTCCGTAGATGGTAGGGATGGACTTATTTGAGAGAATGGGGCTTAAAGTTTAGTTCTTAACGTGCGTTACTTATTTTTTGTTTATTTTTCAGGAACGCCAATGAGCATCATGGATTGGACGAAGTTGGAACGCGCTTTTGCTGTTGAAGCATTTTTTCAAGCGGTCGCTCAATCGTCGCAACGCAACGTGCATTCCGTAGGCATTTCAATATTGGCCCCGTGGTCGTGTTCCTGGCCGGCAGTCGATTGTTTATGGGTAAACAACTTCAGGGAAACGGGTGATATAAAAAAAAAGAAACCTGGCCTCCCACGAACAGCAAGGTCACCCCAAAACATTGAAGCTCAGTGTATAGAGAAGAATGGACGCCATCTTGCTGATATCATCTTTAAAACCCGTAAAAAATAAAATTTTAAATGTTCTACTAGTTGCGGTTCAAAGAATTACATGTATACCTGCATTATTTGTGTATTAATTGATATTCCAAATAAGCAAGCTGCTCTGCCTATCTTCATACGAAAAAAAAAACTGTTTTTAAATAGAAAATTTAAATTAGTTTTTTTATATCCTCTCCAAAAAAACAAAAACAATTCTGTGATATTAAGCGTAGGTAAATGGAGAAAATTTTTATTAAAAAACTTAGTGAAGATCAAAAGTTAATAAATAAAGGTCTTCACTTTTTGGCCATTGCATTTCATTGACTTAACCGGCAGATATTTTTGATCTGGCTACTCAAAAAGATACAACGTCTCTTTTGCAAATAAAGACCTATTCCAATTTTCCTCTTGATTTGGCACTGCAAAGATTTACACTACAAGAGAAGACCTTTTTTTACGGTTTTCACCAATTTTCTAGAGAAAATTTTTTTCTAATTCGCTAATTACATTTGTATAGAGGGCCTTTTTAATAAAAAAAGTATGTTTTTTTTTAATTTTGTTCCTTTTGCTAAATTACTGTTTTATCAGGCTGCTCTTGTTGAAAAAATTTTGGTGAACTCTTGTTTAAATCGATGTTTTCAAATTGCTGGATTATACGTATTTTGTTGAAGATTATATAATTGTAAAGACAAATTTAACATAATGCTTCTATCTTGCGAATTTTAAAAGCAATTATCCCATGCTGTCCGACTTTTTTTGCCCCTTAATCTGCCATCTGTAAAACAAAAAATGTATTAATTTAAAGTGTATTAAAGTTTATTACTAACAAAAGATTTTTACTAAAAAGCTTTATGACGAAGAAAGCGAAGCATTGTACTTGTTAACCCTATGATAAGATCGAGTGAGCTGCGTCTATGGCAGCTTGAGCGCACATTCAAGCTTCCATGTAAAGGCGCGTTTACAGCCGTTTACAGTACTTTTTTCTTTCAGAGCGATCTTGGTTTGTTTTATTGACGCTCAAATCAATTCATTTTTTCATGAAAATATGAGTGGATTTGAGCGTCAATAAAACAAACCAAGATCGCGCTGAAAGAAAAAAGTACTGTAAACGGCTGTAAACGCGCCTTAAAGCGTCAATGGAGTGCGTCATTTTGCGCCACTTGGCCCGAAATTTTCGAGTTGAATTTAAAACAGTCGTGTCTAATTCGAAAAAAACCGATTGGAGTGAGAGTTAGTTTTAGGGAGATACAGGGTTAATTTTTGAAAGAAAGTAGATCGTCCAAAAGAAACTAAGTCTTCTGGAGCATCTTGACAAATTTTTAAAAATTTCAAAAATTTTGGGCTCACTTTGGGCCCGCAAAAACAATTTGCGCAACTTTTTTTTCTCTTTTTATTTCTTAGAGCAACTAATTTTCTTTCTTTTTACTCTCACCCCAATCGGTTTTTCTTCGAATTAGACTTGACCGTTTAAAACAGCTCAATAAGTTGCCTATTTAAAATTTAAAAATTAGTTTTTTTAAAAAGGCAACAAAACTAAAATTTAATAAAAAAATTGAAAAGAAATTGAAAATTATCAAAATTATTAAGTTTTAAACGTTGCTGATACTATTTTAAAAAGGCTGCACAGATATTTGAGGGGGCTGCAGCTCTACAGCTCTTATGGACGAACCTCCACTGACTAGGGTGTTTTAAAAATAACAAGTGGATATCTCTAGTTGCTCTGCAGAAAGAAGACTGGCGATTACGTACCGGTGTGATTTGTAGCCCCATCATCACAGACCATTGAAACATATAAAAAACACAAAAGGAATCATTTTCAAAACATGACTCAGGAAAGCATCGGAGGCGCAAAACGTAGAACAACCGTTAACCAATTACATTAACCTGCTTCCGGAGATATTTAGATATTGCCGTCCAGTTGAAATTTTCCTTTTATCTTTTAGTTTTTATTTCAAGATATGACTGAAATTTTCAACTGCTACCCAACACCGCCAAGCGGAGCAGTAAAGTGTCTTTTTTGAGGAGGCAAAAAATGGTGCGAGTAGGTTTTGAATCGCGACCGTATCGATCATATTTGCCATCAATCGCGGCGCTCTTAACCACTTGATTAGGCTGCCGACCATGATACATTACGAGTAAAATTCAGATAAAGAAACCCTGATCAACGATACTGATAATTTAGTGATATACAAACCTGCAATACATAAGAATTAGACCCTACACTTGTTTGACCATCAATCCACATCAAAGCCGTAAAAGGATAACTGGTTCTTGAATAAAACGTGTATCCAGTGCGACTGCAAAAAAATTTATTCACACAAAAATGTTATAGCAAAAAATGACCTTAAAACATAATTTACAAATAGCCGCTTTGAGTGAAAAAAATTTTTTTTCAAAACTAAAAGCTTTATGAAGTTTTTTTGTCAATTTAAGATGTGTAGCTTCAAATTTAAGAACAAAAAAATGGATGTAGCAATTGCAAAAATTTTAATTTACTATTTTTCTTCAGGTGGCTTGTATTTTGTTTGAGATCGATGAAATCTTCCACCAGTGTTTCTCAATTTGTGTGCCGCGGTATAGTATACCGTCAAAGATTTCCAAGTGTGCCGCGAAACTTTTTAAAACATTAGACCTTTGCTCTGCAACATTTTTTTTAGCGGACATTACTTTTTAGCAACGAAAATCGAAAAACCCAAGACAAATCAAAAGTGAAATTTGTAATAATAATAAAAAGTGAAATTATTAACTTGTAATAATAATTATGTTGTTGAATTCTTTAAAAAGAAACTAATATTTCACTTTCTTTTGCTAAAAAATCTTAAATGCGAATCTAAATTAGATTTGAATTTTTTGATAAGAAACTCTAGGTAGGAAAGTTAAATAGTATATAATATTAATATAATAATTAATGAATAGAAATGGACAAAATAAGCAAAAAATCAATACGATCAAAACATTGGAAGCTAAATAAAGCTAAGTTCTCCATGATTTCTTCTAGTGCAGCTATCTTTAGCCAGGGTTCTTTGAAATATTTGCAGAATTCTGTAAACTTTACGTACTCCCCGTTGATTCTTACCTAAGGTTGCAATGGGTATTCGTAAATTTGAAAAAATCTTCAAGGGTTTCTTGTTACAAAAAAGGTTGAAGAGCATTGTTTTAGCATAAAGCGTCCGCCTCTCTTTTGTATGTCAAAAAGTTACGAATAATTAGTAATTTGCGTAACCTGATGATAATGATGACGATAATTGATTATGCTATTCCTTGAAGGTTCATCACGTTATGATAATGAGTTTTGCTGTCAAATGAATATTTTATACTTTTAAAAAGTTGAGGCACATCAGGAAAATTTTTAGGAATGACGACACATTAATATTCCGAAGCAGATAAATTTAGAAAGCTAACAAGTTAATGTTTTTAATCTAAGATGAACCTATCATTCAAACTATTTATAGCTTATAAAAAAATAATCAATTCCTCCAGAAAACAACTGCTCTCAAAAACACTAACACATTCAAAACTAAACAAATGAACCAATTCAACCAAAAATTTAACGGCTTTTATAAGCTTTCATTGAAAGAATGAAATAAAGCAAAGGAGCCAAGCCCATTATAAACGACGGTTCAATCACCCTCATAAATTTTTTCCTTTGAATTATTTCTAAGGTTTTTAAAGAGCAGCTTTAGTGAAACAAACACAACTAAGAAACTAAACGGCGAAAAACTTGATTTGAAAAACAAAAATCTTATCGTATACGTACATGACCGAATCATTTTACTTTTGCGCCTTTTGGTTTCTTAATTGTGTTGGTTACACTAAAAATCCCGTTTTATAAAAATATTAGACGTAATTTAAATCTTAAAAAAATTGGTAAACGGTTTACGTAATAGTCAATGACTTTTAGTTTGAAAATGTGCTTAGGGTTCTTTATTTCACTTTATCTGTTTTAAGACTGTACATTAAAGCCAAAAACCTTGTGTTGAGTTAATTTGTTTGTTTAGTTATGATTGTGTTAGTGTTGCTTACTGCAATTGTTTTATGGACAAAAATGAAAAAATTATATTTTTTGCTTAAATTAAAAGTAGTTTCTATAAAATGTAGAAAGTTATTTGTACAGCATTACATCACAATTGCAATACGTATTTTATTATTAAAAAATTATTCTTTTTTGCTCATACAATGATATTCTTAATTATGTAATTTTACGCTTAATAGTTGTTAAGTTCGTATACAATAACTCAATTGAAATTATTCAGTCAAATTCTTTGAACGTTAATTATTTCGTTTCAAATATTGTTATTAATAGGAAAATAGGTACCGCTGTTTCTTTTTAAAACTTCTACTTAAAGCTACGTGAGATAATGATATGAAAATATTTGAAAATTGCAAAGAAAAAAATGCTGATTTTGATATAATCTAAGGGTGTAAGAAAATCGAAATAAATCAATCGTTCGTTGATATGATGAATCTTAAAAAAGTCATTATTTTCTTGGAAAATTAAAACAAAGCTTAGATTTTCAACTTGCTAATATCAAACTAACAAAAACCTAAAAAACATGTCATATTTTAAAAACTCTGAAGTAAGACCTGATTTGATTTTTAAAAAACCTTTTTCAGTGTTTTATAACAAAATATTATAACTTTTAATATGCTCGAAGGAGAAAGTTATTTTTTCTAACTTTGTTGAAAAATCTAGAAATCAAAAAAGTACTTAATTTGTAATTTGTTTAAAAATTGATACTTTATCTGAAAAGTAAAATTTATTGAGGTCCGATAGAACAAAATAAAAAACGAAACATACGTGTAAAGTCGGTTGTAAACCGCTTGGGTTGTAAACGATAAGGAAGTCCCGAAGTGAATCTGGAAAGCCAAGTTTTTTTACTAAATTCTGAATTCTTGACAACACAATACCACTTTTTTCACAAATATTAATAAAAGTTGAGGTAATGAGATTTTTTCTCGACTTTAGTCTTCCATATTTGAATAATAATTAAGAAAAATAACAAAAAATTTCCAGTTTAGTCTTTTAATCAAAATAAGAAAAGCTTTGGCTACAGACGGATTCATACTCTTTTTTTATATGTCAGTTTTGAAAAAGATTGTTTTTTAAGTACTTCCTGGTCAACAGTCGTGAAAAAAAATCGTTGTCACTGATTGAAAAGCGAGCTTTAAGTTTCGGCCCGAATTACTTGAAAAACAGTGTCAAGACTACCAGAAAACAATTTTTTTGATCTTTTTATTTTATCTTTATATTTTGCTCCTAACTCGTAGGAAAGTGACGGAGGCGCTACGTCTTGGGCAAGCAATTACCCCGACCTGCTTCCGGAGATCCAAGATGTTACTGCCCGGTTCAATTTTTTTCATTTTGGTTTTTTAGTTTTTATAGAGATATGACTAAAATTTAGAACTGCTTGCCAACATCAACAAGCACGGGAAAATGCTGTAAAGTGTCTTTCCCAAGGATACAACAGAATGGTGCGAGTAGGTTTTGAACCGAAACCATGTCGATCACAATCATGGTGTGGTATCGCTTCAAAACCTACTCGCGACATTCTATTGTGTGCTTGGAATGAAGTGTAAATCCGTCTGCAGCGAACGCTTTCTCAAGTTCTGTACCAGACGGCATCTGTTTTATCAGAATATGCTTTTTATATTGCAAAATGGTGATTACGTCAAATTTTGTCTTTTTGCGGTTCGTCAAACGTTAAAAAATATTTTATAAAGCTCTAATAAGAGCGAAACTCGAGTCTGGTGCTTCTCATTTTTAAGCAGTTTGGTTTCTAATAAAAAATATTTCAATATTTTTGCTTTTTGAATTTTGTTTTTTAGTAAAACTTTCTCGGTCCCCTTTTAAAAAATAAAGACCAATATTTTTTCAACTTCAAAAAGCCATAAACAACACACAAAATTGTTGATCAACCCCAGCGTGTGATAAAGCTTGCAATCAAATATTATTCAGAATTACATTATTCTTTAACTTCTTTAGACTTTTGCGGCATTTGAATGTACGTAATTTAGAAAGAGCGTTAATTGTGTTAATTGGTGTTCATATGTACTGTATCTATTCAAAAGTTTAGATCCTTTGATAAGAACCTAAATACCTTTGTAAGTCAAAAACGTTAAACTTTTAATGGAAATTTGCAAATGTATATGGTAAAATGGTAATTATTAAGGGCTATTATTTACAAATTGGACAAGCACATTTAATTTACATTTTTCACAAGCATACACTGGAGTTTTGCCAAAGTTCTTTCTTTTAATTTAACTTTAGCGCAGCAAACTTACAATATTTTTGCTTAAGTTATATTGAAAAAAATTACAGAATTTTTTGTATCTTCGACAAATAGAAAAGCAGATTTTTTCTTTTCGTTCCAAAAAAGAATTGAGAATATTAAGCTCAACTTTATTGAATAAGTTTTTAGGTACTGTAAATCAACTTAATTAAATCACATTTTTTGTTCAGCAAGAAGGTTATATTTTTTATGATTGTTTTCTAAAATAACGACATCAAACTTAGTCCTCATTTTGTTAATTGACAATTTTTGTTTTAAATGCTTTTGATTTTTGACTTTACAATAAATAAATAAATAAACAGCTATCTTTGTGAAAATTGAGAAAATTTTTAGGATTTTATGTAGTTACTGAAAACATTTACCTAATCCTAACATAAGCCTTTGTTGCAGTCATTTTTTGCATGTACGTAATATGTCACGTGTTTGCACGGCCTGTTTTTGCAACACTTGCATAAAAACCTTAGTTATATACTTAAGAAGCGTTTATATATCATTTATGATAAATACAAAAAAAGACGCTTGGCCTTTAAAATTTCTAAGCTTGCACATAGAAAGAACGGAAAAAAGTTACTGATATAACTACATAAATTAATATTTTCCAGATATTTTAGCTGGAATCTTCTTAAATCAGTTACATGACGGAAATAGAAAAAATGTTTGTAATTGCAGGAAAAATAAAATCGATTTGGTTAAAATCAGAAATGTACCAATTGAAGTCAAGCAAAAGTGCATGATGTAAATCAGGGGCTATTAACTTGGGATGCAACGTCTGTTTTTGAGGGTGCGTGGTTGCTAAGTTACTGAGACATTGACTATGTCACTAGGTTGGCTAGATTGTCTAGATCTCTGTCACTGAGACAATAACAAAAATGTCACTGAGAAGCAGTAAATGATAGTTTATTATTAATTTAGCTTTTTGGTAAAGAAAAATTAACTCACGTTTTCGTATTGTGTTATTATGTTGTCAGTTACTTGCTTGAAATTTTAAGAATAATTTTTTTATTTAACCAATTTTAAAAGGAGTGCGAGAATTGGTTGCTGTTTCAAAGGGATGCTTGCAAAGAAAAAATTTAAGAAACACTGATGTAAACTGTTTTATGTCTTTACAGTTTTCTTTTTAAAGTCGAATGTGTATTGTTTTAATTGCCTGACTGTGGATAGTAATCTCACCGTTAAGGCTCGTTTCCACTACAAGCGTGGAATAGAGCATTTTTTGTTTCTTTTATTGATCTTTCCGCGCTTAAACTCTAAGCGAGCGCTAAGCGAAGCAAAAAAATCAATAAAACAAACAAATGATACTCTATTCCACGCTCGTAGTGGAAACCAGCTCCTATGGTAATGCTCGAACGCCAAACTTTGCCAATGCGCGTGCTTTTGTTTAACCTATCTTGTTCTTATTGTCTCAATAACATGGTAGCTGGATTTTAAAAAAAAAATTTTTTATGGTTCAGGTCTGTAGAGTTCAAGTTAATGTAACATACAAGGTTCTAAAAATAAAATAAACGTTGAATGTTGACATGGCAGCTATCTTGTTTTTTTGCATATAAAAGCAGTGATTATTCTTGTAAAAAATATGAGTAAAATTCTTTTATAGGTTGCTCAGCAGATGCTTCTTCATTTAAAGTGTTTCGAAGTCAAGTCAAAGACTAAAAAAGTTTTTATATTTTTTTTTAGGTTGTTATTAGTTTTTAAGGGTTTTTTGATAGAAACTAAAAAGGCTATAAAAATTTCTGGAGCAACCATACTGCAATCTCTGGATTATCAAACATTTGCAGTTATAAATGAAAATCTATTTGAAAAGATGCAAAAAATACAAACAGAAATCAAATTATTCAGCCATAATCAAGTATTGACTTTTTGAACAGCATACCGATACAAAAAAAAGAAAATTGTACTGCAGCAAAACCAAAATGTTTATTGAAAGTCAGTAGCACTTTTAAAAAAAACTTTGGAATTCTTTATTGTTTTTATAATGTTGCCGGAGGAAAAAGTGATGCAGTTTAAAACCAATTGTGCTGTGTTTTTTTAGTGTGTTTCTTGCGAATTATTAGTAATTTTGGGGGATTGCCTGGTGTTTGCCGATGCTTGCAGTTAGAAATAAAGGTTTAGAAAAGTGAAGTATTATTTACGTGAAATGTGAACGCTCCCTTACGTAAACTCCTACCCCAGCGTTGAAACAGTTTTTGCAAGTTTTAGTTACTCTTTTAATCGAAACCTGCCCTGCAGCATCCGAAATACAAACGACAACAATCACTTTAAATAAATAACAAAGACATACGTGATTTCCCTTGTCAAACATGTCGTGTCCTCCATCTCTGATTTCATACGCGCTGTGAGGTTCGTCATATTTGTAGGTATACCAATTTGGAACAGCTCTTCTGATGAATGAAGAAATTTGCCCAACATTGTTCATCAAGTTGCGCACATTTATCTCTGCAATTCAAAATAATCAAAATCAATTCCATAAATGGAAAAATTGAACTTTAGACGGCGAAATTAAAAAAAAAGATCTTTGACGCTTAAAGGCATTAATTACAAAAAATTAAAAATTGTTAAAAAAGCTAATGTTTTTTTATTTAGGAGAGTGCAAAAACAAAAAGGGATAAATCTGAAAAGTAGAGCGAGCAATAAAAGATTTTTAATCGTAAAGAATTATTCAAAGAGTGTTTTGAAAGTGTTTTGAATTAACCGAAAAAGATACAGATTTGCACTTTCGTCCAAAATATTTAATTCTCTTAAAGTATTTATTATTTACCTGAGCAATTGATTGCACTTTCGTAGCACAAACAAGAACTTGTATTGGAACAAGTATAGTTTCCTGTAAAAGTTAAAACATTATTTTATATAAGGTAATAATAGTAAAAGCACATTGCTTAATAAACTAAGAAAATTACTTTTAGTCTACAAAATAAGAATAAAACAAGTGTTTATATTTTTATATTTTATTATAAAAACCTGCTTTCTGTTATAAATATAATTAATTTTTAAATTTGAAAACAGCAAAATAGGTCAATTAATTGTTTTGAAAATTCTATTAATATTTTTTTATTCCATTAATAACCGCTACCAGAAATACAAACTAATTCGTTGTTATTTTCTAGTGTATCGTCATTCTTGATCTAATTAAGAAAAAAAGTAAAAAATTGTACCAAAATATTTTTGTTTGCCTGGCAACGCGATGTTTCTCGAGAGCATAGCTCAGCAACGCACTTCTGCAGGGCGCATGAGGCTTTCTAATGTCCCTGCTGTGGCTCCAACTGACGATCGACAATAAATGAGTGTTTTATTTACTCTTTACCGCCAAAATCATCAAACTTGTTACGTTTTAAGCAAAAGTTGGCATTTGCAGCCCAAGTTTTTTGAAGAAGTTGCGAAAACTCTTGCACCGCAACTATTTTAGCTATGATCAAAGCGCAAACGCAAGTTTAATCTGCCGCAGATTTATGAAAACTTCTATAAATCTTAATTTGTTATAAAATTGTTATAAAGTGTTTCTATTGTTTTTATATAGAAAAACAGATCTTTTAATTTATGCTTGCAGCAGTGAGTTAAATATTGCATCGTCTAAATTACTGCGAGATAATGCAGTCTTACATTGAAGAAGAAATAACAAATTCTTCAAGCTTGTTTTTGGATTTTTTTTATGATTCGATTTTTGACCTTTGCGCAACGCTTTAAGTAGCCTAAATAAAGGCTCGTTATTACTTACGTGGTTTTTGGCATGCGAAAGATTATTTTTATCTTATTTCGCTTTTGTGAGCGATCTTAGCAAAAACGTTTTCTCTCTTGTTTTTTGTCAAGTGACTATTTTCATATTTTCATATGTTTTCGTTGTTATCTTAAGTGAAATAGTACGCGTAAAGCAATCTTATTCCAATCATAATGATGCTGTGGCTCCCGATGTTTTCTTGGGTCCAAATGGCTCTTTGAGTGATTAAGGTTGCGGACCCCTGCTCTAGGGGAACAATGATCTAATACAGTACCGCAGCTTTAGCAGGTTAGTAAGCGGTGCACAAAGGACGATTGCGCAAATAAGTGTTTGAATCGTGACAAAAAAATGATTGACTCTTATGAAACAACTCAATCAATAAAAGCGATAACTTTGGCGTTCACCCCAAGCTTACGTCATAATAATTATAACTTTAAATGGCAAGGATTGTTTGCTGACATTGGTTTTTGAGCAAAAAATTGTTGAGTGTTTGCAGGTAGCCTAGCAATCGACAAACAAATGGTACAATATTTTGGTAATTAAGCACTCTGGAAAGATATTTTTCGTCGTGAACTGATCAAATTCGGCTACAAAAACTGGATTTTAGCTTCGAGTGTAGTAACTTTTAGAAGTCTGAAATTTATTTTAAAACATGTGAAACGAGAAAAATAGCAAGTCTTTTAGATTCAATACGTCTTTTTTTTTTGTAAAAATTCTGCTTGACATCATGTTTCTTAGGACATTTTTTTATTTCTTTTGATTTGTTGAGCAAAAAAGAAAATAAGAATTTTTGCCATTGTACGAGCTAGAAAGGTGGCACAATGAAGTGCCCGGTGTTCTTTTGCATCTCGGTGCATCTTGACTACGAAAAAGGATAGAATCGTGTTTTTTTAAGGTTAATTGGGGTTTTTGCCAAAGAAAATGTTTTTACCAAAAACTATAGCCGTGGAATGTTTACAAAAAACATAAATTGGCAATAGAGTTTTGGAATATTAATCTTGTACACCGCACTGGAACAAAAAATAAATAATAAAATCGAGCAAAAAAATGATGAACCACTGCATTTCTCAGGTAATCTTGTTATAAAAAATATAAGAAAAATATTTTCAAACTTTAGTGCTGAGTCAACATTTTTAACAAATCAAAGACGGCCCGGCCCGTTTTAAAAAAGCTGCTTTTGTGGAAGCGTTTGAAATGATAGTTAACGCGATAAAAAAATTTTTTGTAAAAATATTTGTACATCACCAAACTAAGTTTTGGTCTAAAATTACGCGAATAAACAATAACAGAGTTTTCTAAGTCTTCGAATAAAAAATATTTTTCTATATGAACAACGGTAGAATTCTCCGTGGTGAAATTTACTAAAGGTTAATTAATCCATCACAGGTTTTTGAGTACAAAAACTTTTTTGAGTGTTTCGGAAACATTTGGCAAGTGCTAAACAAATAAAATTATACTTTAGTAAGAACTCTGTTAAAGATGTTCATTTGTGCTGAGTCGATCACATTCAATTAAAAATACTGTGTTCCAGTGACAAGTGATGGTTACCCTCAAAAGTTTGATACTTATTCCGGACCATGTAAAATAAAGAGAATGGCAAGCTTTTTGGATCACAAGTTATGTCTGCTATTTCTTTTATTGTAAAAAAACCTTGGTTGTCATCGTGCTTGCTTTGACAATTTTTGCGTTGTATTATTTCTAATACGTGAAGACCGTAATATATACGTTGTTACTGATACGTGAATACCGCTAAGTAAAGGTTTATTTCCACTACGAGAGTGAAATGGAGCGTTTTTTGTTTTTTACTGACTTTTTTGCTTCGCTTAGCGCTCGCTAAGAATTTAAGCATGGAAAGATCCTAAAAGAAAGAAAAAAATGCTTCATTTTACGCTCGCAGTGGAAACGAACCTTCAAGTGTCAGCTCAACCGTGCAAAGTTGTTGAAAAAATGAGCGTAGGTTTTTTACTACTTCTCGGATGATTAGCTGTCCATAATACACTATTAATCAATAAAAAACACCAACGATCTTATATTTGCAATAGGTTAAAATTTTAACCATATTGAGCTCAACAAAATGGTAAAATGGTGTAGCGTGCGCTACAAGAAAAGAATTAGTTCTATTCATCGCTTTGCTTCTACCAATACAACCAAGGTATAAAAGGCGTCAATCTACTTAAAAGCTTTTTAAGGCAATACAGGACAACAATGCCAACAAAAAAGAAGTATTTGTCTGTATTTATTGATCATGAGAAATTCTGAGCTTTGCCGCATTTAGATTTTTTAAAATTTATTCGTTCAGTTGTAGCTTGTTTGTTTGAAGTACAAGTTCCACATCTTTAGGTTCTATTGGACAAAGAATTACGAACAGTTGTGTTGGTCTACACCAGGGATTATCAACCTTTTTTAGCCATGGCCCACTTAGAACATAGATTTTTTTGTGGCCCATGAAATTACTTTAATAAAATTTATTTATGTTTATTTATAATAAAAACCAGTGGAGTGCGGTCAGAGCATGCAAATCATGCGTTGCATGACTAAATTTTCAGGAATTGCATAACAAATTTTTGCGCGGTGAGGTAGATATCGTTGAATTCGATGAGAAATTGTTCAAGATGAAATCTGAGGCCGATCCGAGACGAAGACCCGTTTTTTGCATTATTTTAGAGAATACCGTGAATTTAGGACGAAAAGTAAGAAATCGGAGATTGGTTGGAAGTGACGACCTTTTTTTTTTGGAGATCATTGCATTTTGAGGACGAAAAGTGCATTACCCGGAACGATTTTAAGCGGTGACCTTTCTATTTTTTAAGACATCACTGCATTTGAGGAGCAAAAGTGCATTACCAGACAACAATTTCAAGTGATGACTTTTTTTTTAGAGAGATAGCAAAAATCTATGACGAAAATTGGTCTTGATCACATTGACATTGCGACTAAAAGTTACAATCTCACACAAAGTTTTTTTCCTTCCTTTGTCAAAAGTCTTTGTTTTTAAAACGCATATTCTGAATCATAAAACTTTCGTGGCCCGACTGAAATTTCTTGTGACCCATTTTGGTCGTGTGGCCATAGGTTGAGAACCCCTAGTCTACACCACCCTGTGAATGCGGAGCATTTTGCAAATTGCCACAATAATCATGAACAATTTCATAAGTATAGTGTTCGCTTGCATCTTGTGTGTTTCCTTAGTTACTATTAGTGATAGAATCGGTTTTTTCTGTATTTTGTCAATTTTTAATATCATTTGTAGTATTTCTGCACATAAAGTATTTTCAGCACAAGGAAGTGCAATAAAATATTTAGAAAAAATGATAGTGCTTTGGACCATTGTTCCTTTAAAAATTATGAGCATTTGTCTAAAACTTTCGTTTACAATCTTTTATCATTCCCAATACTTATAATATGGATTAACTTAACAAAAAAAAAAAGCTTTGGTTAGCGGTTGAGTGTTACCAGATTAAGAATAAAAAATTTTCAATTTTTATCTACTCTTAATTCCAGACAAGAAAAGCATTATGCAATGCTAACTTTGCAATAGTAATAACGATTACAAAAAGCTACTTTTAATGCTATATTTTTAAAAATTCTAAGGAGATGCCGCTCCTTATCTGCTGGATCCTCCCTGGTTGCTAAGTGTGGCTTCTAACCAAAGTTGTGGAGACTGAGAAATTTTTTCCGACTCCGACTCCAGCTATTTAAAATTTTACCATTCCAATTGTATTCTAAAACGTGCGACTCCAGCGACTCCAATTTCACAACCTTTGAGGCCTGATTTAGTGTAAATATTCCGACAAATCCTGACCGCAAATAAACATTTTTTTTGAAAAATACATGTAAGCCATTAAACTAAGCTTTTATTTAAAATTCAATAAAAAACAACCTATGGGTTTTTCAAGTTTTTAAACAAATATTGCTCTTCAAAAACAAAGGTTCGAAATGGATTAACTTTGTTGGTATCAATAATTGGCATAAAAAATATTCAAATAATTAAATAAGTTTACCCAAAAAAATATAAGAAACAAAAAATTTTTGAACTATATAGTTGTTCATTTACACAAAGTTGTTAACTACATATTTAAATGCATTTAGATATCACTAACTAGTCGATACGCTGAATAGTAGAAAGTAAAATTAATATGTGGACCTTTAAAGAAGACTTTTTAATTAATTTATTCTTTGAAAAATAGTGAAAAATAATTCAATTATAATTTTAAAGCAAAAAAAGTAATCAGCTTTGTTTTCTTACAGCTATCAAAATTTGTTTACTTACTTATTTGTCCTTGGCAGTGACCGCAAAAAAAGAGGAAAAACACTAAAAAGCAAAATTTAAGACTTTAATCATTTTTAACTTTGCTTTCTCATAGTTTGTAAATGATTCCATTATAGTCTATAACTTTTAAGATATTTTCATTATGTCATTGAGATAAAGCTTCTAACCTCCACTAATTCTAAAATAACGATTTAAAAAAAAACAAGCTTACCTGCAGCAAATAAAATTTCCTTGCGCATTAGTGAGCGCAAAGTAAAATGCATTTTTAAATAATGAGGATACAACTCTAAATTCAAAAAAAGTTTAAGATTACTTTTGTTGAATGAAACTGTAACAAAACTTTTTACGTTTTACAAGATATCAAACTATTTAAATAAATATTTTTGTCAACTTATAGTTACTAAATAAAAATTGCATCAAAAATTCAAAGAAATTAAGCTTCAAAATGGATAAGTTTTTTTCTTTTAGAAAACAAAATTTAAACTTTGTTTTTACATCACAAAAAAAAGCGTGTTTTATATCAAACTAATACGTTTAATTCATAATAAACAAAACTAACAAACCAAGCTTGCTCAGTTTTTAATGTCTGGTTTAATCGAAACATAAAAGAACTGTTGCGCATATGTTTATATATGTATTTCAAATTCTTTTTTTTTAAAAAAACGTGTTTTTAAATAATATTGTTCAATGATCAGTTTTGCTTTTATTGGATCTTTTTTTTTTAAATAATTTGCTCTTTTTTAGAACTTATTTATTAGGTCAGTCATTACCTGGAAATTTACAAATTTCAAAAGTATTAAAATAAGTTTTTAAGTGGAAAATGTAATTTGTGAAATGAAAAATTTTACTTTGCAATCGACATAATGAACTTAAAGAAATTTTATGAGTTTTAATGCATCAAAATCTAAACTGTTATATATTCGAGATTAATACATATAAGTTTTTTGGTTTTGTGATATTATGTTTACATAAGATAAAAAAACTCAAAACATTGCATTGCTCCGGAATTACGTTTTTTGTGCTGCTTAATTTTGACCTTTTGAGAAACGCCTTTTCTCTGACAGCGGAGTTTGCTTCGCTTGCTATCAAGTAGTAGGAGTAAAACTTCTGTTCCGGACAAGCTCCATGATCATTGATCATTTGAATCATGTCCTTATCTGACTGAAATTTCAGCAGCTTACAGGTAAGATCACGGTTATTCACATTAAAACAAAAACCAAAAAAATTTTAAACTTAATAACAAAAAGAAATTTTTCTCAAAAAAATTTTGTCAAATGCTTTTGGGAAATGGCAAAGCCGTTTCCCAAATAGCAAATACTTTCCTTGAAAGGAAAGTATACGACTTAAACTATAGAACGAAAGGAAGTATAAGACTTAAACTGATCTACCAGCATATTAAAATAATTTTTGTAAAAATGAAGAACCATTTTTGTTATATTAGCGTATATTTTTAATTTTTTTTGTCGTACTTTCCAATGTATAATCGAGTTTCGATGCCTAGCATTTATTTCGCTTTTCACAGCAATGTACCTGAAGGCTCGCATCTCATGCGAAAACATTGCGATAAAACAATAGACATCAAAAATAAAACATAGAAGACCTAATTTTATGTTAAAATATTTTTCGGTTTTGAAAGTTGTACTCAGATTAGCAAACTGTGACGCAATTGAGGTGATAGAAAAAACGATCTTTAATAAAATTACTAATAAAGTTTAAAAAGAACAATGTGCAGAAATGATAAAAGTTTATACCATACTATTGTTGTCTATTTTTCGCTAGTATGTTATTTATGTATAAGTGCATATCTCTGATTACCTTTCTTTAAGGGGTGGTTGACCTCTAAAATCCCCTTGCGTACGTTTATGCTCAGGCATTCCGACGGTAGTTTTTTCTATGTTAAAGGTTAGGTTTTTTTTAATAATTTTTTTGGTCGCTTGTTTTCCCCAACTTTTCTCAAAAAAATGGACGCTTTGTTTGCTGTAGCAACAATGATATTGTAAAAAAAGAAATGGCCGTCTAACTGTTTTTTTTTTTTTTTGACATAAAAACTCTACCAAATTTTCATCCAGCTAGTTCCTCAATTTTTTGCTATGGCGCAGGATCATTACTGATTTTTTGGTTTCAGTTGCAGCTACTAAGTTATCTGCAACCGGAACTAAGTAACATGACAGAAAGGCAAAATTTTTCTCTTTCTTTAATAAATAATCAGATATATACCATTCATATAGTTGAATAAAAATTCCTAGAATAAATGAACATTTTTTTGTTGAATGACCTGGACATTTTTTGACAATGAATCCTTGTCATTCCTAATAAAGTCAAATTTTTCAATAGAAGTAGTTGTGCAAGCTAGGTAGTAGCTACTTATAAAAAAGTTGTCCGAGCGTACATCCCTGCTCATTCCAAAATAGAGTCCTAGAAATTGCATAATCACGTTGCGTGCCAAATTGCATTGAACTTGGTCACTTTTTTGCCACCATTGAGTTACATTTAGTGCACAGCAAAAACTGGACTTATAGGCACTGAAAATGCTTGTCCATATTTTGGTGACTTTGATAAAATATAGTTTCTGCCTGGAATTCTACCACAATATTTCAACAGCTGTTTATCAACTATTATGTATTCATCTGGAATAGGCTATATAAGTGCTTCTTGACCTTTTCACGCCTGCGGTACATTTGAACCAGAGTGAAGATCTCAATTTTCGTTTCTAAAAAGCGGTGTCTTCTATAAGAGACAAGAAAAAAAGTCTTCACTTTGAATCTGTCTCGGATTTCTTGATTTTCCTCACTAAAAAGGTAGTGTCCATTAAAAAAAGGTTGCGGAGCAATGGGCCAATGTTTTTTAAAAAGCTTCGCGGCACACAGGCCCAGTGGTGGATATTAAAATTTAGGAGCCCGAGGCAAGGATTTTCAAAAATTGATGTTTTCTAAAAAAAAAGAGCTTTGATCTTGGCTTTTACTTTTTTCTCCAAAACTCATGGTGTTCTCTAAAAAAAAAAAGGTCTTCGTTTCCATTTGATTTCTGATTTCTCTATTTTGGTCCCCAAATCAAGTTGTTTCCTAAAAAAAATGCCTGCCTCATTCGCCTCACCCAATATCCACCACTGCACAGGGCTACACGCCTCAGATAGATAAAAAATATCTTTCACACTTTCGCTAATGCAGCAAATTTATTGTAGACTTTTCTTTCCTTTCGATTATGAAAATTGTCGAAGCGGAGGCACCTAAAAAAGAATTTAAAATGAACCTAGGACATAACAACTCGATTCAATGGCTAACTGTTTTTCGGTTGCCATAAGTTAGCAAGCACGGTATAGTTATTCTTGTCACTTTTGGCTCATAAAAAATTGTTGCTAATCCTGCTCTCAACTCATTTATGGAAAAAGTTTTAAAAAGATTTCCAATTCATTCAGAGTTCTGTGTATGTCTTGTTAATGTGCATCAAAGATTCAACCCTATAAACTAAGGCCAATATAGCAAAAGAGGCTGTTTAGAAAGTATAAACAGAAATACGTCAACGTAAGTTCAAGAAATAAAATAAAAAATTGAAGCCAAAATTAAATTTCTTTTAAGCAACAAACTAATCCTATTATCCTTTGTCATAGTTTACTGGGTGCTTTTAAAACAAAACATAATGAAAATTACATTAGTAGCAATTCCATGTATTTACAAAATGTATACAGTTTTTACAATAAGAACTGGTTTTTACAGTCCGCTTAAATACCTTGCCGGTGAATAAATTTAGAGTTTAACTTTTTAAAACCTATATGCCTATTAGAAATACCTCCACTTTGAAATTTTTTGGTATACAATTGTTTGCCATAATCCTCCAAGAAACATGTCAGTTGACGCCTGTGAGATATTGTTTGGTTGCAAACATAGGCTTAAAAGTGCGGAAAATAGGGGCATTGTCGCATCTCAACCTGTTCACCAAGAAAAAGAATTGAGAAAAATCTAATTTTTCCGGCATTATGTATGTTTTTTGAGGCATAAAATGCACCTGAAAAATGTTTCTCGGAAGAATACAAGTTATTTTACGTGCAAATAATAGTTTATTTCAATTTGTTATACACCAGATTCAATCATACAATTGTCCTTTTTGGGAGTAAAATAGATTTTTGGAAGCCAAAAAATTTTTGGGTAGACTATATAACAAAGTTAATGTATTCTGCTTAGTTATATTTGTTACGCTTGGGTTTCTTGGTAAAATCGTTCAAAGCCATGATGCGGGCAAAATTGTTTTGCTTTCCTTTCCCAAATCCTTGATCTGGTATGTTTATGGATACGATCTACAAGCCAGGTTATTTATTTATTACGCTTGCAAAAATGGACATAAAAAATATTTCATAAAATTAATGATTGAACCAAACATGAACCGAAAATCGCATTAACCGCTAACTGGTTTTTTTCTGAACCCGAACTAAAGTTAAACCGGAACTGAACCATTAAAAATAAGATTTGCCAAATATGAGCCAGAACTAAGACATTAGTTTAAGGGGTTCGACGCCCTGTTTTTTAATTTAACATTTAAAAAAGAACTTAATAATCCTATTGGTGATTTTTCTTTTTTTAACGAGAAAGAGAATGCATTGAAAGCATTGTCGAATTTGTTGAAAATGATTACTTTAAATTTTCCTTTTAATTTGGTTAAATGTTGAAACGAGTACCAATTAATGTTTTTTAATGCATTAAATTTGATTCAGCAAGTAACAGTTGTTGAAATAATTGTAGCATATAAGTATATTTTTGCTAATGACTGAAATTGAAACAAGACATATTTGTTGTGTCTCAAGATTATTGAAAATAAACACAATTATTGATGCAACTTAAAAAACGACTTTGCTATGAAGTCTACAACTGCATTTAAGCCAAATCGGGGCATTAACAGCTTTTTATACTGAAAACACTAGCTATTGGATATTCTTAACCCTAATTTACCTAAGGGGGTCCTCAGAGGACCTCCCTTTTTTAAAAACGTTATAACTCGTAAAGTTCTGATGATAAAAACCAAAAATTTTATTACTTTTCCTAAAATTTATTCCTGAATATTTTGATAATTTTTTAAGCAAATCCAATGGGTAGTTTTAGTGTAGCAGGCTATTTTTTTGACTTATCTCATGATTTTTGTACACTTTTTGTGGTAGCTTAAGATAATCCTATTTACCCAGAGTCACGTGAGCGGCATCGTGAAGATTTTGTGTGGCGGCAATATAAATTTTTCGTTAATTGCTTTCTTTTGCCGACATAATAAATTATGTGGAAAATTTGAGGACCTTCAACTTTATGCAAAATAAGAAGAGACTAATAGCAAATATATTAAAAGTAAAGACATTTGACTGAACTAGAATAAATTTTCTCCAACATATCAAAAAATCAACTGCGCAGCTATTGTCTGTTAAGAGTATTGGACATGTAAATTTAGGGTCTTCCGAGGACACCCCCTTAGGTAGTCAACAGAAAAAAACATTCTAGGTAGATAAAGGTTAATGTATTTTTACATTATGTGTACCAATAGAAAAATTGTTTTGGTCAAGTAAGCTGAGTTAAAAATTTTACTTTAAAGCTGTAAGAGTTTATAGGTACTAATTTATCATAAATTTTAAATTTGATTTCATCTGTACACAATTTTAAAAAATTAATCTTTACGTTTATTTTTGATTATCACACATTAAATTAAATAAAACATCATAGTAATATTGCAACTTATTTTAAGCTTTTTATTGTAGTTTGCATGATTGCATGATTGCATGATGCGGTTAAAGTGTATTAGTCAACTTTTTGGTTTATATGTTTTGTGCAAAAAGTATGTTTTTTTGTGTTTTAATCAGTTACTTACATGAAATTATCTGTTTTGGTTTTTAATTATGATTGTGCAGATCAGGGTGGTCCAATCTGCAACCTGTGGACCACATGTGGGGCTCAATGTGATTTTCTGTGACTCACTGAACAATACATTTTAAATCTTGTTAATTAAGGCTGTGGTAACCTTCTATACCAGTGTCTAAACTTTCTTAATGCCGCAGACCCAAAAATTTGGAATCTTTCCTTTATTTTGAAAAACACATAAAATTAAAGAAAAAAAGTAAAAACTGTAAAATTTTACTCTAATCTTAGCCAATAACCTACTGAATTTAGACCGTTTCAAATTAACTTCGGTTTGCAAATTTACACAATTTTGAAAATTAGCTGCGGGAGTAAAGAACTTGCATTATACCGGTCTAGATAATGATCTGCAATTAAAATAAAAATTGCAGCATCAGCTTTTTGTTTAAGTGTATTTATTGTTTTCATTTTTGTTAAAACGCTTTTTAATTGCAGTATACTCACCCAAATATTATAATTTTCAATTGCTGTTAAAAGTGCAAAACATAAAAAGGAAAAAAAGCTAACCATGCATTTTCATTTCTGCTTCGTAATATGTTGCTTAAAGGCTCTTTTCTACTACGAGCGTGGGTGGAGTATTCCTTGATCTTTTATTGTTTTTTTTTATTGTTGTTTCTTTAGCGCGTAAGCACGGAAAGAAGTAAAAAATCAATAGCAAAAAATGCTCTATTCCGCTCTCGTAATGGAAATGAGCTCCTAAAAAATTTTTTTCGCTTTACATCGCGGCTTTTTCTGCAGTTAAGTACAAAACCTTAGGGAACTGCAAAATTCTTCAATTTATATTTGCTGGGGTTCGCTTACAATTACTGTACATTCTCAAACGCTAAGAAATTTTATGTTTACATTGAGATAGAGATTGTTCTTGTCCAAAACTAGAATTTAAAACTCTCTAATTAATACATAATTTTATTATTTTTATTTTAATCAATTGATTAACGTATATATGCCCGTTTTTAAAAGTGTTTTCTCGGCCATGTTACTTCTAAACTCATACCCAGGTATTAGTACACAAACATATATAGCGGTGTTAAAAGTCAAAATTTTGGTTCCTCTTTCGAAGCCAAACAAAAGCATAATTGCTGCGATAATATTTGCACGATTCGTGCATTTTCTCATGATGATTCAAATCTTGCGTAAATTACAGATTTGTCAAAAGGAACAGGATTCATCTAACTTCCACATAAACGAAACCATCGTTTCAAAATCTCTTTTTGAGTCTTCACATGTTTATTGAATCTAGAGTATAGATTTTTTTCTTTTTTATATAAACAGTTCTTAAATTTTTACTTTTAACCAAATTTTTGCTGTTTTCAAATACTTTTTTGTTTTATGTTTGTATTAGCTTATTTTTAGAATCAGATGCGTGTGTTGTCTCATGCATAACGTGGTTGTTTTTTGGTCTTCTCCAAACGTGGAACGGTTTGTTTACGTATCGAGCTACCAGGTTTCGCATTTGGTTTCACATTAGCGTGCCACAGCACTTATAACTGGGAAAAAATATTGTAATTGTGTTTATCATTCAAGGTTTTATGGAATTTATCGGGACCCTTTTTTCCCAAGCCAAAATCTTGTTAGTATTGATGAACATTTTTGAAACTTCTTCGAATTTCTTAAAATTATTATTTTAAAGTACAAATTAAACAAAAAATGATGAACCACCGCATTTTTAAGACATTATTGTTAGAAAAATCGCAAGCGAAACGCTTTCACACTCTTTCGCTGAGTCACCATTTCTAATCACGAATTCTCAAAGTCACGGATTTACAAAAAAAAAGCCCCTGATCTATAAGCATATAAAACGAAAGTTCATACGATAAAGAGAAAAAATTCGGAAAATGCTTGTAAGTCACTGAATTCACATAAACAAACATTTTTTTTGCTATTTTGCAACTGTTTGTGCTTAGCGTCCTGCATATAGAACTTCAAACAAAAATGCCGAAGCACTTAAAATTGCAGCAGTTGGGAACTTATCCTATGAAAAGTTAGATCGATAGTGATTCCAATAAAAAAATATCCAGTTTAACGAAGAACTGAAGGCCGTTTCTTGGAACCAACTTAGCAAAATGTAAAACCAAGAATTTGGTCACGTTTAAATTGCTATGATTTGCGCTGAAACAATCTTCTTCTTCTTCTCCTTTCGGCCTTTCCCGTTAGTCAGGAATGGCCACAGCGTATCGTTATTCTCCACATCTTTCTCTCTTCAATGTTCATCTCCTTCGCCCCAACTTCCTTCATATCTTCTTTTACAACATCTAAAAATCTTTTCTTTGGTCTCCCTCTTTTCCTCTTTCCTGGTAACTCCATTTCCATTATCTTTCTTCCTACATACTCTTGGTCTCTCCTCATGACATGTCCATATCACCTCAGCCTGCCCTCCCTCATCTTCATTCCTAACCGTTCTACCTTAACAGTACTCCTGATGTGCTCGTTTCTAATCTTGTCTTTTCTCGTCACTCCCATAGCAAACCTCAGCATTTTCATCTCTGCGACTTCCATCTCTTCCATTTGTTTCTTTGTGACTGCTACTGTCTCAAGTCCATACACTATTGCTGGTCTTACCACTGAACTGTACACTTTTCCTTTTACTCTAGCTGGTAACCTCTTGTCACAGATTACTCCTGATACTCTTCTCCATCCATTCCATCCTGCCTGTACTCTTTTCTTTACCTCCCTCTCACAACCACCACTTTCTTGCACCGTTGATCCCGAATACTTAAATTCCTTTACTCTTGGCACCTTTGTATCCTCCATTTTTACTGTTTCGTCATCATTTCCTCCATTTATGCACAGATATTCGGTCTTCGACCTACTTACTTTCATCCCTCTTCTTTCCAATGCATACTTCCAGGATTCTAATCTCCGCTCCACTTCTTCCCTGGTCTCTTCACATATCACAATATCATCAGCAAACAGCATCGTCCATGGTGGTTCTCTCCTTACTTCATCCGTTAGCCTGTCCATTATCACTGCAAACAGGAATGGACTTAACGCTGATCCCTGGTGCAGTCCAACCTTAACCTTGAAACTTTGAAACTAACTTTTCAAAGACACGTCTATCCAGTAAGCGACTGTTTGGACCTACGCTAGCGAAAGCTAGATCTGGATTGGTGCCAGTGTTCCAGCGTCTTTGGCCTTATATAGGAGGGCAAGACAATCAATATTTGCCCAGTTAGCCAAGCACTCACCGTCCGGATTGTTGTCATCGTAACCCGAGTCAGCATGACGACAGTTAAAATCGCCAGCGTACAGACAGGAGTGAAGAAACACTGGGAGATCTAGGGTTCGCAATCGCGTTGGCGGTGATTTGTGGACGTTGACTATTTTATAGCCATCAACGTCCACACACAACCACTCGATCTCCGATGTCAATGGAGATTGGTCCAAAAGCGTGTATCTCAGTCGGTCGTGGACAAACGTGGCAAGGCCATGCTTCCTGCTTAAAGAAGACCCAGCTAGTTGGTAGTTCGGAAGTACCAACTTCTCTGCATCAGTGAAGTGGGTCTCCTGCTGTAGGATGACGAGTGCCTCAGACTGCATAGCGAGGTGATGAAGAACGTTCATCTTGCTTGCAGTGAGGCCTTCGACGTTCAGCTGAAGAATAGTGGGTCTTTGGAACTTGTTGGCAATGTGCCCTGAAAAGGGCAGTTTTTTCCTGGCATTGCCTCGTCCTAAAAAGGACGTTTGCCGATTAGCAGACCCACACTGAACATCGGAATGGGTGGATACCCTTCCATTTTGGTAGTTTTGGTTTCGGTCTGTCATCTTTAACACCAATGAACAGACTTACTCACGGCCCAGTCTGCGAGAAAGCATCTATCATCTGGGCCAAAAAAGGTATGGTTAAGGTTAATCATTGTATTAGGTAAGTCTTAGGATTGTTGACATACTGTACAGTGATTTGGTCGTCGTCGTCGACGATAGTTGACATACTGTACAATGATTTGGTAACGATTGAGTTTAAATTTAGATTGGTTAGCTGGACCTCAGAGTTAATATAGTTAAATAAGATCTTGACAGGATGAGAAATGAAGTTAATACCGGGAATTGAACTTAGAATTGATCATCATATTAGTTAGGTCTTTGGGTTCATCTGGTAATTAAAAATCTAGATCTTGCGGTAAATTCGAATTAGCCGCTAGAAGCCGCTGTTGAGATGCAGTTATTGTGTAAAGTTTTTACTTAATTTTAAGATGGGAATCAAATTTGTGGTTAACTAGGGTTGGTAAACTGTTGGATTTTAGGTTAATAAACTAGATAGACCTTAGAAAAATTTAACTAGAAGGTTATACCATTTATAAGACTATTTCGCAAAAATGAAATTCAATTTAGCACAACTGAAATTCAATTTGGCACAAATGAAATTTCATTTGGCACAAATGAAATTCATTTGGCACAAGTGAAGTTGAATTTCGCAGAAATTAAATTCAATTGGCATAAGTGAAATTCAATTTGGCATAAATGAAAGGCAATTTAGCATCAATGAATTTTATATCCTGTTTCTTACTTCCTATTTTCATATTTTGTCATAATTTCAATGAATTTTTTTTAATTCTTACAATATGTAATAGTTTTATTATACAAATAATATCAATGTTTATATATATATAACACTGTATGAAAATCAGTTCTTCTAAATTGCTCGATAACAAAGTTAGAGCTTGAATTAAAATTGACAATAGCGAAATCACGGAAATATGATGATGATGATGATGATGATATTTTATTCACGCTTAGTAACAATATTTAAGTATATGCAATGTACATTAAGCAAAGCATGAAAAGGAAACGCGACACAACGACGAACGTTAAACATGCAGAAAGTATAGAGAGGGGGTGAGAAAGAGAAAAAGAAAGAAGCACGGCCGCGTTACCTAATTAAAAGAACGAAAGAAGCACGGCCGCGTTACTAAATAAAAACAAAGCCAAAACCCAACAGACTGTTTCACACATAAAAGAGATCATCAGGGGTATCTTATTCAAATAAAATCTATTTGTGGTTATTCAAATAAAATAATTATATTTGAAGTGACCACCTGACGATTCAATAGGATGAAACAGACTGTTGTGGTTTTAACTAACAAAGTGTAGTGTTTAATAAATATAATATATATAAATACATATACATATATATATGATATACACATATATGCATTATAGTTTTCTAATAAAACTATTATAAGAACTTAAAAAAAGAAAATTTATTGAAATTATGCCAAAATATAAAAATGGGAAGTAAGAAATAGGATATAAATTTATTAATGCTAAATTAAGTTTCCTTTATGCCAAATAGAATTTCATTTGTGCTAAATTGAATTACATTTCCGCAAATTAAATTTCATTTTTTGCGAAATAGACTTATAAATTGTATAGATCTTAGGATTAGCTGCATCACCACTCCGAGAAGGTGCATCACCGCAGAGACACCACTACGGCACCACCGCAATCTTTATAAAAACTTTTCTTTTAAATTACTGTAGCTACAGTTCATTCAATAGAAGTTGGTATTTGATACATGAAAAGAAAAACAAAAGCTCGAAGGTAGAAACGTTTAAAATTATCGCCTGCGACAGCGTCTTTTTTTAAAAAATGGAGGCACGATGTTTGACGGTCGGTAACGACGGCGTTCTCGGCGCACGCAATCGGAAAACACTCGATCACAATCACAAACGTTTCTTCCAAGACCACTTCCATCTGTAAAAAGATTTATAATGGTTCAAAATATCGACTAAATACATTCTTAGTCAACATTACATTTATTAAATTTGACAACAACGACAAAAAATAGCACAGAAATAAAATTTATAGTGTAGGCTACGCGGAAACCAAAAACTTTGCGGCTGTGAAGAAGCAGAACGAGGTTTGCAATAAAATGTTTTCCGATAGGAAAATTGTGTTTGTGATCATGTATGATTTTGTGATCATGTATGATTTTCACTCTGCCCATTTATGATCGTTGGCTTTTTTTTGCTCACACCATAAATATGACTCCATTCTTGCTTATCATTTTTAATAAGGTTTTCTTCAGTTCAATAGTAACCGAGAAAAGCTCAAAGACCTGGGTTTTAAACCAACCAAAAAAAAATCAATAAATTGCTCGATTTCATGGTTTTTCACTTAATACACCTGGAATTTTTAAAAAATGTGATTTTTTCATGGCTTAAATTAAAAAAGTCAATATATTCATTCGAACCTTTTTTTAAAACTTGTTCAATCTAATGAAAACTAAAGCAAAGAGATTTGCAGGGCTTTGTTAAACTTTAAACTTAGTGTTTATCCAACAACGTCCTGCTATTAAAGTCGTTATATGTTTTATCATGTGTGACTAGTCTTATTCGATACCTTGTGAAATGCGACCAATTTTCATTTTGTTTCTGTTTTAAAAATAAAACACAAAGCACGTTTTACGGATGTTTTTAATGCTTAATCTTAACAGTTTCTTGTGATTTAAAGTAACAAAAAAGCATTAAGCGCAAAACTTACCACAATGATTTCTTCCGTTTCTGCACCTCACAGTGTACACAACGTCCGATAATTGCCGTTCCGTATTGGGCCTTACTCTATCGAAACATTTATCATGGGCCTTGCAGCATCTGAAAAAATTTTCGAACTTTAAGTTAAAGTTACTTTAATATTGTCAGATGTTGTACTGGTTAAATGAAAATACTTTCAAAGTTTCTGTGCATCATTAAAAAATAACATTAGTAAAAATAATGAAAATCTTTAATCTGTTTTATATACCCAGCCAACAATGCTATGCAGGGCCCATGCGGGCCCTGCAAGGGCTGCCCGTACGGGACCCGTGCCGATTTGGCCGCGGGCGCTGCAGTGGTCCCGCATGGGCTAACCGCACGGGTTTAATTTGGTTTTTAGTTTTAAGCCGTAATCAAAAATTAAAACATGCAAATAAGCTAACCTTTTTAATCATGTTAAAAAAGGAACAATTTGCATAAAAAGTTTGAAAATTATGAAACTCGTGCGGTAGCCCATGCGGGGCCACTGCAGCACCCGCGGCCAAATCGGTACGGGGCCCGTATGGGCAGCCCTTGCAGGGCCCGCATGGGCCCTGCATAGCATTGTTGGCTGGGTATATATATATATATGTATACACATATTAATGAAAATGCAAGAATATTAAACCACACCATTTTGCCTTTGACGAAAAGCAGAATGAAATTATTGGCGTAATTTATAAAACAATCAAAAAGGAACACGTATAGAACAGAAGCTTGCAATTTTAAAAAGTAAAATAATTGCTCACACAAACAACTGTCTATTTATTAATAATTCAGGTTGGAATTGTTTAAGAAATAGTCTCAAAATGTTTGTCTCAGAGTCGATACGGCATAGTTTTAAATAATAAAGGATTTAAACCAATAGAATGAAGGGTTTATAACAGCGAAAAAAAACGATATTGCTTTATTTTAGAAAATGACAAAAGAACATTCAATATTGATGAGCGTAAAAGTCTACCCGTCTAATTTATCCAGAGTTCTTCCTCCAGTGTTGAAAGGTCCGCACCAACAACCGTAATGAAGAAATTTCCCAGGATTGCTAATACCTTTACATCTCAGTTGATTTCCTATATTTATCGCTTGAAAACTTCTTGTTCTTCTTCCTACCGTTACCTAAAAAAATAATGAGAAATAAAATTCCTATATTAAACAAAAAATTTTCTCAGTATCACTATTAAATTATTAAAAATATCAATAAACTTGCAAAAATCAATCTATTCATATTTAACCCTCAAGTTTGTATTTATTTTTGTCTAAAATACAGTCATACATCAAAGTAATTGGAATCATTCCGAATAAAAGTCACAAATTTTTCTTAGGTCAATGTAGCAATAGACAGTTTTTTGAAGATTGAAACTGTGAAAAATATCCAACATTAAATAATTTCGAATTCTAACGAGGTTTCATTCATTCATTTATTTTTTCTATTTATCCGCCTAATTCGCAAAGAAAACTTTAGAGGCGTTATACTGAGGTCAACTGTCAAGCGATTACACTGACCTAAATTCTAATACGCCAAGACATTGCTCTCCAAACATTGAAATAGAGATATGACTGAAATTTATAACTACTATTTATCACCGCCAAGCAGAGAAAATTGCCGTACAGTGTCTTTCCCAAGTACACAAAAGAATGATGCAAATAGGTTTTAAACCGCAATCTTGTCGGCCATGTTCGTTATATCGATACGGCGTTCCTACTTGTACTCGATCATGTTGCCGACTCGTCTGTTGTCATTCCTTGGTGATAAATATATATTTTTTACTTACCCATAGCAATGAGTTAATAATACAGAGTACAAGAAAAAGAATCAGATAGAATTTCATGTTTGACTTAAAATGTCTGATATTATTATATTCTGTAAAAATGTAAAAAAATTTTTATTGAAATCTAGTATTTATTACATTTTAATCCAAAACAAAATCGGTAAATCTCAAAAAAATAATGCGGTACATTTAAAAACGAAAAAAGCAAATGATAATGTTATAATCTTAAATAAATCAAATTTCTATAGCTTATTTGATGTTTTTTATGAAAATGAAAAAAAATTTTAAGCCCAAAAAAGCGGGATTTTCCTGGGCGAGTAACACTTAAAATTTGACTTCAAAAATATGTATCTTTCCTCGTTAATGCATTTTCTAAAAATTTAGGTTATCCGGTATAACTCTTGGATGCAGTAACATGCTTTTGCAATACAAGCCTGACAAATAATTGCGATCAATAAAGTAGTTAAGTTTTTTACTATTACTTTTGTGGTTAGGCTTGCAAAACGACGGCCAAGATATTTCCTTTCAACTTACGCTACTCTCACATAGTGCTAAAAACTAAAATAAGTGGAATTGCTTTCATTTTTTGCCACTTTATCTTCTGCCGACAACAAAACCACGTTGCGCGTTAAAGTGTACATGTGCATTTGCAAAAGTCAGGTTAGGGTTTGCTGGTTCAAGATTATGAACTTTTTGAAGTATTTTTTTCGGGAACATTATGAAACGCCAGTTTATTTATTCGCCGTTAAACTTTAAAAAAGCTCAGCATAAGCTTATACATTTGTTTTAATTTTATGCGAAGCGAAAAACTACTGAACTAAAGCAAATATCTAACCAAGCTGAAATATTTTGTTTTAATATTTACGAGACAAAATCATGAATATTGAAGCAAATTTTCTATCTAAACAACTTTTTTTTGTGGTGAAATTTATTGAGAAAGCAACTTTATTCAATAACTGAATTTTTGAACTCGCCAATAAAAGTGTAAATATTTTTATATTTAACGCAACAAAAACAGGATGTTCTTTGACCAGCTAGTATTATTTATTATTGCAAATCGAAGTAGTTTTTGTTTTTGAGGAAGGAAGGAAACTCGCAAAAACTCTCAGATTAATGTCGGTTAACTCTAAACAAACCAAGGCCTTGTTTATTCTATGTTGTTCTAGTTAATTGAAAACAAGAATACTAATTGGTTGCTGATATTTACATCTGTTTTTTCACATCTTTGAGTGTTTTCGTTACCAAGTTTTAAAAAACAGGCTGAATTACTGCAGGATTTAAAAGACAAACTTTATTCTCGTATTTTCTAAGCATACCAAGCAATTAAGAAAAACAGCCAATTCCCGTCTGTTAGGTGAATAAAAAAATCAAAACAGCGTATGTGCTTTAAGTTTTGTTCCTTACTATTACCGTAGAATTCGGCTAAAACACACAATTAATAAAAATAGCCACTTTTTAATTCAAAACGCTTTTAAGCCTACATTTCTTTAATTTATTTTTTAAAAAAGCTGTTATTTTTACAACTTCTGTTATTAAATTCAAAAAATAAGTCGATTGACCAAATCGTAACGTATTATTGCAAACCTTTCTATTTTTAACTGTTTATTCTACTAGAACAGGGATGGCAAACCATTGACCCGCGGGTCACGTTGTGACCCACTAGTTGAAATTCAATGACCCATCTGATGTTCTGAAATTTCTGGCATTTTTGTTGTTCTGAAATTTCTGGCATTTGACAGGCCCTCTGTCCTGTCAATTTTGGTAGAATTCGAAGACAGATTTGTTGTGAAAACCCCTTTTTTCTCGTTTTTTATCAAATTTTAAAGGTCATTGTGATTTTGGTACAAAAAGTGGCGAATCTGAGACTGATTTCAAGTGAGGACCTTTTTTTTAGAGATCACTATGATTTTGGGAGGAAAATAGGGATGTAACAGATGCAATCAAAGTGAAGACTTTTTTTTTTGGAGAACACCATAGGGAAATCACAGATGAAATTAAAGTGAAGACTTTTTTTAGAGGAGACCATGAGTTTTGGAGAAAAAATTGGAAGCCAAAATTAAAGCTCTTTTTTTTAGAGAACATCAATATTTGAAAATCCTTGCCTCGGGCCCCTAAATTTGAATATCCACAACTGGTGAAGACTTTTTTTTAGTCTTTAACTTTTTTCAGCCAATGATCCACTTAATGTAAGTTTGAAAAAACTGTCATTTTTTGACCTGCCCTATAAAAAAGGTTCGCCAACCCTGTACTAGAATCTAGTCATTCTAGTCATTCTACTAGATTCTAGTACAGGGATGGCGAACCACTGACCCGCGGGTCACGTTGTGACCCATTAGTTGAAATTCAATGACCCACCTGATGTTCTAAAATTTCTGGAATTTTTAGTCTGCAACATTTATTTAGGACGGATTAGACCAGGGGCGTCCAACCCGTAGCTCGCGCAGTATTTTTGAAGCCCTCTGTCCTGTCCCAATTTTGGAAGAAATTGAAGACTTATTTGCTGTGAAGACCCCTTTTTTCTCGTTTTTTATCAAATTTTAGAAGTCACTGTGATTTCGGGACAAAAAGTGAGGGATCTGAGACTGATTTCAGGTGAGGACCTTTTTTTTTTAGAGAACACTTTGATTTTGGGAGAAAAATCGAGAAATTGGAGATGAAATTGAAGTGATGACTTTTTCTTTTTTTTTTTAGAGAACACTTTGATTTTGGGAGAAAAATATGCAAGCCCAGATCAGACCTCTTTTTTTTCTCAGACTACATCAATTTTTGAAAATTCTTGCCTCGGGCCCCTAAATTGGAATATCCACCACTGTTTTTAAGTAATGACTTTTTTTTAGAGATCGCCTTGAATCTAGGACGAAAATTGGTCTTGAATAAACCCAATTTTATGACCCGGTTTTGGCATGCTAATTGCATGACTAGTCTCAAAGTTCACCGCACGCCACTGATATCCACCATTGGTGAAGAGTTTTTTTTAGTCTTCGACTTTTTTTAGCGAGTGACCCAATTAATGTAAGTTTTAAAAAACTATCATTTTTTGACCCGCCCTATAAAAAAGGTTCGCCAACCCTGTTCTAGTAACTAGATAAAAGCGGTGTATAAAATAACGAGCTTCGTTTGATTAACAATCGCATTAACAATGTTTGTTCAAAATAAACGTTTTCTCTTACAGAATTATCAAAGTCTTTAAAAGTTCAAAAAAAAACAAATCCTAAAGATAGTTTAAAAACTAAAAAAACTACTTAAATTTATATAAGTATGCTGTTCTTCAAGAAATGCATTAAAAACTAAACTTTATAAAGATGATGCCTGCTGAGGTAATTTTTTGCTTTAAATATTATAAAAGTTTTGATGTTTTTAATATGCTTATTACCGTAGCTGGGTTTTAGCATTTTAACTTCGGTTCTCTAGGATTTTAAGTTCTTTTAAAAAAGTTTAAAATAGCGCATAAAATTTAGAAATTTAACCGTAAATAATTTGAATTTTAACGGTAAAATTAAAATACAGTAGATCCTGTTTTTGTATAAAAAAAAATGAGTATTAAAGGCATAAATTTTAATCGTTGCTGACAAAAATTGATGTCACTGTGAAAAATATCAAATGAAACTAAGAAAGAAAGAATTTAAAGATAAGAACAAAAAAATTATTTGCAATTACGTTGATATAGATTTTATTAATCTAAAACATTTTTTCAAAATTAAGGTATAAAATAAATATTATATGCCTTCACTTAACCAAATGTTCTCTTTTCAAAGGTTTTTTTGTGAACTTCTTTTGTGAAAGGCTTTTTTTGTGAACTGCTGCGCCGAAAAGATCAGGTATCACGAACAACCAAGGTATAAGTTTAGAAATGTAAATTAGTTGTTGTAAGACAGCTCTGAAGAGCACCGTCTGCCTAATATCTATTTGTAAATAGTGTGGCCACTATGCTACAGATACCACTCTTTTGTGCTGCTTGCCTAAACTCAAATGCGTTCTATTCTGCCGTGATTTTCGGGAGTGCCAGTTTTCTTTTTTAATTTGACCTAAATCTCAGTGCGACTTTCATATTTTTATTTCAGGTTTTAGCAATGTCTTTTTAAACTCAGTCTGACAAGATGATTGTTTATCAACAATAAACAACAAAAGTCGCTTTTGCTCCTACTTGTTAAGTATTTTGTAGGTTTGTTTGACAAAAAAAAAGGATAAAAGATTTACGCAGTTTTTCATTCATGTTGATTTAGTTGTTCTAAGGTAAAAACTTATGATATTCGGTAACCAACCATTAGACCAAACGGATAGTTAGCGATATGTTTATAAGCTTTAACGTTAATAAATAGACGATACATGTGAGAAGTATTAAATAAATTCGTGAAAAACTTCTTTATATTTAAAATAGTTGAGTGAATTCCTGGAAAAAACATGATCATACATAATTCTTATGCTTTTTAATTCACAGGTTTCTCCGATATTGTAAGCATTTCTAAAAAATTTATTCAATTAATTCCTTGAATTCCTTCTGTTTATATTGGAATGTTCAAATTTTGTAAGTGGAACAGTCACAATATTTTTAGTAAAACTTCAGTGGAAAGCTAAGCAGATTATTGAGGCTTCACAATTTTAATGTAGATAATACTCCTAAAAAAAGTGCAGTTTACAAATGTATTCAGGGTTTCAAAAAGAATCGAGCAGACTGTGAGGATGATGTTTGCAATGGCAAGCAAAACACTTCAATTACCAATAAAAATGTTGCTGCTGTCTTTGTTGAATGAAAATCGACAAATAACTGTTGACTATGTAGCAAATCCATTGGTATCTTGCGTGAGTTACCAAACTTAATTTTCACAGAGAACCTAGGATTAAGTAAGCTTCCTGCCTGGTGGATGCCGTAAGCGTTCTCTTAGTCATCGTTTTAAATCGTTTTTGAAGCTAATTCAGACCAAGTTTTTAGAAAGGGTTTGACCGGGGATGAAACTTGGATTTATTTTTATGATCCAGAAACCAAAAAGCAATACCAATTATGGCTCCTTTTAAATTCAGATTGCCCCAAAAATTCAAATCGAAACTATCTGCCAAGAAATTAATGGCCACTTTGTTTTGGGATTCTGGGGCATAATTTTTATTGATTTTCTGCAAGATTGGAAGACAATTACAGAAAATTATTATTATGCCAGTGTTTTGAAAAAAATTAAACTTTTCTTATTAAGAAAAGGCCAAGAAAACTTTATCAAGGTATTCCTTTTTACCGCAACAACACAGGCACATTCTTCAAGTTTGGCAAAAATGTCTTGAAAAAATTTCATTGGGAAATATAGCTTCGCCCGCCTCACAGTCCTGATTTCGGTCCCTCTGTTTTTTTACTTCTTATATAAAAGGAACATCTTAAAAAAAGAAATTTTGATTCAATTGATGATGCTAAAACAACAGAATTGAGGTGGTTTAAGCCATGATATACTGAGTTCTCCAAAAATTATACAAAAAAATGGAAACACCGCCGGAAAATGTCCATAGCCATCAATAGAAATTATGTTGAAAAGTTATAACGTTTTGGTTAAAAAATATTTCAAAAGTAAATGTCTATTTTTAATGAATTTTTCTTTTTAAATGTTTTTTGAATTTTTTCACAAATTTTTTTAATAACCCTCGTATGTAAAAAATGTTAACAACCAATCAAAAAATAGATGCAATTTTTAAAAGACACCATCAGCTTCAAGACTGGATCAAAGTTTTAAACATTATAATTATTTTTTTATTTTACCGTTGAAAGATAAGAATGGGTTAATTTTAAAGACTAAAAGTTAATTCAATCAAAACTAGTTTCAAATCCAATCATAAATTCAATCTGATATTTTAGCGAATTTTAAAAGATGTTTAAATCCTTTTATTGAATAAAATTTATTATTATGTGTCTTTGCTATTATCTTGCTAAGTATTTTTAAAATGCAGGCCGGTGTAGCTTATAGTGTTAAGTTTGCTACGTGTATCGTCAGCAGCCGCGGTCTATTTTTTTTATCAGTCTATGCTGTCGTTATTAACTTACCTTAGTTAAACCTATATCTTACTTAATCTTTAAGAATATAAGAAAAATTTATTGGCAAGGTCTAAGTGAAGGCAATTAGAACAAGCACAGCTAAAATAAACCAATTTTAAAAATATTCAATGACTACGCTACCGACCACGTGCATTACAAACTTAAACCAAAAACTTAAAAACCAGAAAGAAAAAATTTAACAGTTAGATGCACATGGATCAAGTGATCAATGTTGCCATTATATAAAAATGAAATTGCGTTTCTACCATACCCACCCCCAAAACCGGAAGTTAAAAACTGAAGATTTTTGAATTTAAGAAACGCAATTAAAACTTCACCTAGCACAATAAATTACACTAAATATACTGTAAATTAATGCCCCTTCCAAAAAAAAAAAAAAAATTATTTTGAACAATTAGTTTTAGATCTAGCCACATACTATGACAACGCTATAACAAAGCACGCGAAATTCGCAACCATAGCTATTCAAACAAACAAACAAACAAACAAAGAAACACTTTACTATAAGGCATTAGAAAAAGTCTTGTTATGGGTTTACATAACCCTCCAACAAACAGAGTTTACGAATGTCTCGAACAAACTCACTTCCATCGGCTGTCCGAACCAGAACTCGGCGGACCAGATGGTTGCTATCTGGCATCACTTCCTTTACGATGGCCTTTGGCCAATGACCTCTCTTAGTCGATTCATCAACAATCAAAACGAGATCGCCAGGTTTTAAACTGGGTACCGTTCCAAACCATTTATGACGTGGCTGCAAAAGTGGCAAGTACTGATTTATCCACCGCTCCCAAAAAAGGTCAGCCAAATATTGAGTTTTTTCTCCACGAGCGCCGATAGCCATCAGCCTTTATAAACACATCAAACGGTGCGTCACTTTCGACTGAGCCGGAGAGGATCATACTTGGTGTAATTGTCGATAGATCATCTGGTTTGGATGGCAATTGTGTTATCGGCCTGTCATTTAGGATCCGCTCAATTTCGGTAATAAGCGTGAGCAATTCAAATTCATCGAGGGTTGCTTCTCCGATCAGCGAACGCATTATTTTACGAACAAGTCGAAAGAATGTTTCATAAAATCCTCCTTGGTGTGAACTACGAGGAGGATTGAAGTGCCAGTTAACATTCTCTCGCAGAAGAGCTTTATATACGGATTTAGACCTTAAATTTTCGGCTCCTTTCTTTAGCTCACGTTCAGCAGCAACAAAATTTCCGCCGTTGTCGCTGTAAACATCTGATGGTCTAACGTTTCGGCGATTGCAAAATCTTCTAAATGCTTGAATAAATGCATCAGCGTCAAGAGCTTGAACAACTTCAAAATGAACTGCTCTTGTAGCAAGGCAATTAAAAATGCACACGTATCTTTTTACGCTGCTTCTGCCTATTCTAACGGTTAACGGACCCATCAAATCAGTTCCCACAGCCTTAAATGGAGTTGATTTAGTCACTCGATCTGCCGGCAAGTTTCCCATTTGCTGCTGATTTGGAGACGTTTTCCAAAAACGGCACTTTACACAGGACTTTAAAATGTTATTAACCGCAGATCTGCCGTTGAGAATCCAGTACTGTTTATACATGGCCGTCAATACTTGAGAACAACCCATGTGCCCTTCGCGCTCATGATACATTAACACCAAAAGCTTTGTGACGGGATGTTGATTAGGCAATATGATAGGGTGCTTTTCTTCCAACGAGAGAGTTGAGCGTTGCAATCTTCCGCCAACTCGTATAATTCCGTCAACAAGATAAGGATTAAGAGTTTGCAACTTTCTCACACTAGGATTATCGCGCAGTTGTTGTTCAGAAATTAATTTCACCGGATCGTGAAACCCTTCGTGATTACGCAACACAGGTATGATATCGCCAAAAACTTGGGATTGAGCGATTCTGACAATGGCTCTTTCTGCTCGAATCATTTCTGCCACCGTGATTGATTGTTGATTTGGTGTCGCATAATGTAGATTAGACTTCATTTTCAAAAATTCGATAAAGCGTAACAACCATATTACTGTTCGCTGCAAATCCTTATAGTTTGAATATCGTCGGAACAGCCGATGTAAGCAGTCTGAACTTTGAGGGAATTTTAGCTGAGTCATGCAAACTTCAGTCTTCTTGACTTCAGGGTCGTCTCCGGAGAGTTCCTGCAAGAAATCTGGCTGTCTTGGCCAGTCAACAGCAATATTACGTAAAAACATTGGACCGTGAAACCAAATATCGGCAGATTGACATTTGTCAGGCCAAACACCTCTGGATGCAAGATCCGCAGGATTAGACGCAGTAGGAACAAAATGCCAATCATTTACGTTAGTCAAAGAATGAATTATTTCTAGACGATTTGCTACAAAGGTTTTAAATCTTGCCGAGGTATTGTTAATATATCTTAACACAACAGTTGAATCAGTCCACAGAAAAACACGCGAAAATTTAAAATCACACTCTCGAATAACAAATTGCGAAATTTTAGCGGCGAGAACAGCAGCAGTTAATTCTAAACGGGGTACACTGACCGGTTTTAGAGGCGCAACTCGCGACTTGCCAAAGACAAAACAACACTGCGTAGAATTATCACGATAAACAGTTTTTACGTAAGCTACAGCACCATAGCCTAACATGCTGGCGTCAGCAAAAACATGCAATTCAAATTTAATAACGGTTCTGCCCATAATGGTGAAACTTCTAGCAATAGAAATCGCTTTAAGTTGAGGCAACGCCTTTACCCACGCGTCCCACTCAGAACCTATGCCATGTTTGTTTTTAAGATCATCGTCCCATTCAAGCTCAGCTTGACAAGCTCTCTGCAGCATCTGCCTAGCTGGTAGCAAGAATGGTTGTATCAAGCCCAAGGGATCATACGTTTGAGAAATAGTAGACAAAATACCCCTCCTCGTACAGGGCCTTTCCTTGAGATTTACGTTCACCCTCATTCGATCCGTAGCTGCATCCCAGAAAACACCTAGGGCCTTCTGCGAAGGAAGTCGGCACTCATCAAGATCGATATCAGATGCAAGGTCTTCCTGCGGAATAGAACTCAAAACATGTTTGTTATTAGACAAAAACTTGGTAACGTGAAAACCACCACCCTTTAGTAGCTCACACAACTGTGACACAAGATTAATAGTTTTTTCAACAGACTCACATGATCGGCAAATGTCATCAACATAGACATTTCTCATTACCGTCTGAATTGTTTCATCGTCTGCTCCCGAGAGATTGTCAGTGGCAGTCATACGTAGCGCGAACGCAGCACAGCACGGGGACGACTTCGCACCAAAAACATGAGTGCGCATTAGATAGTCTACCGGTGGTTGATCGAGGTCGTTATCTGGAAACCAGAGAAATCGAAACGCGTTTTGATCTCGCTCATCAACGAAAACCTGTGAAAACATGGCTTTAATATCACATACTACTGCTATAGGATGCTGTCTAAACCTCAACAGCACGCCTAACAAGTTGTTGGTCAAGTCAGGTCCATGAAGTAACATATCATTCAACGACACATTGTTAAACCTTGCACTGCAATCAAATACCACTCTAAATTTTGTTAGAATAGAGGTGCAATGATGAGGAATGTAAGATATCTTTCCTGGAGAAGATGAAACTTGATCTAAAATTCTGACAGCATAATTACAATCAATATATTCCATCATTTTTTCACAGTATTTTTTGAATAAGTTTGAGTCATTTAAAAATCTTCGTTTTAAGCTCAGCAAACGCTTTAGCGCCATCTCGCGGTTATTGGGCAACTTTGGTTCATCATCCTTCCATAATAAACCGATCGAATAATGTCCGTCAACCCTTTTTACAGTCTTGTGCATTATTTCTAGAGCGCGCTTATCTTCTACTGACAAGGCTGGTACTTGAGGTAATTCTAAGTCCTTAAAATCTTGATTTAATAAGTCCAGTATCTGTTTGCAGGATTCCTCTTTATCTAAAAAGTTTACCATAAGTTTAGGTGTATCTATTTCTTGATCACCATCGTCCTTGCCATACACTGTCCATCCTAAGTGAGTTCGAAGACCTGTTGGGTTACCAGGTGCACCAACTCTTATGTCTTGGGGAAGATATGCTTGATGCAGGTCACTGCCCAGCAATAACTCTATCTTTTGATTTTCAATTTCTGGAAACTTCAGGTCCCGTAAATGTGAATAACCCCTAACCATCTCATGCGTAGGAATACTGGAGCTGACGTCAACAATGCTATCTTGCACTAAAGCATCCTTGACCATAAAAGCACTTTCTTCTTCAATTCCTTGTATAGCCAGGAAATCGACCTTTTTCTTTTCGTGAGTGATTGCGTTTGCAGTTATTAGCTCGACGTTACCCCATTTCACAGGCACTCCAAGTCGCTCAGCCAGCTCTGCAGAACACATATTTACACTTGATCCCTCGTCAATAAACGCATAGGTGCAAATATATTTTGATGGGTCGTCGTACCACACCTTAACTGGAACGACCTTAAAGATTGTTCGGCCAGAAAATGAAGATGCACTATTGTTACAAGAAGTGCAAGCGGCCAGGTTTTCTTTCTTGTCCTGCGATGCGGGAAGATTTGTTTGGTCTTCGATGTCCGCGTGCAATAACAGATTGTGCCGCCTTCCACATTTTTTACACTGAACTTTCCATCGGCATTGAGACACTCTGTGCCCAGTTCGAAGGCAATTAAAACACAATTTAAAAGTTTGTGCTAAACTTAGTCGCTCCTTAATCGATTTACTTTCAAAGACAGCACATTTCCAAATCTCATGATTTTCGCTGCACAACACACACGATGGAGGTTCTACTGCAGACTTTATTGGGGCGAGATGTTGTTGAGCAACACACGTACGCTTACACACATTATTAATCACACCTTGATTATTATTAGACCTTCTAACATTACCTTGTGACAAAAGTTGACCATAAGCGGTATCGGCTTCTGAAGCAGCGTTTTCGACAAGTTCCCTTAGCTCTGTAAACGTTCCCGAACCTTTATCAACAATCGAGACAAACTGTGATTTCAATTTGTAAGGCAGCCGTTGAAATACCTTTTGAAGTAGATCATCATTATTTAATAAGTGAGATTCGTGCCAACCAAAAAAGCTTGTCTCACATTTATACATTTTATCACACAAATCTATCAGCGCCTTCGCATCCCACTCCTTTATTGGCGGGCCTTCCAAATCCTGCTTAACTAAACTCATTAATTTGGTTCGGTTTCCGAATCTTTTATCTAGCCGCGACCAAGCCATATTATACGCTTGTTCTCGATCTTCTAAACACGAAAGACCGGCTATCACCTGCTGCGCCCTTCCGACACACGCTTCCTCAAGAAAAGCAAATCTAATATCAAAGTCCAGATACTCATTTTCTATCATTTTTATAAATTTTTTCTTAAACGTGAGGTACTTTAAAACATCGCCATTAAATGTATCTAATTTTAATCTTGGGCCAGGTACTAGAGAACTATGCGGAGGCATCTTATTTTCAAACGCTTTATTAGTTGTTGGTGCCATAGGTTGCAAATAAGAATTGCTTAGTTTAAATTCATCAATATCTGATTTTTGTTTGAACAAATTAGTGGTAATTTTATTCTTTACTGGCTCAAAGGGTTTAGTTAAATTTTCGGCGTTAGGTATACGAGACCAAGAACATGATTCCAAATTCTCTTCCCTTGAAACAATCGAACAAGATTTTGATCGAGATTTATCGCAATTATTAAGCAAAGCACTACATGATCTTGATAAGGCTCGGGCGTCATCCAACAGACGCTCAGCACGCGCTTCAAGCTCATCTCCGCATTGTTCAACGTTATCCAAAGTAATTAAGTAAATAGAACACACTTGTTCTTCTAGAGCAAGAACCTTACCTTCAAATAGTTTAAGGTTATCATCTTTAACATTATTCTTAATTTCAAAAAACTCCTTTGAAACCGCTACAAGTTCCATTTGAAACATTAAAATTTTCCTTTTGTGCGCCTTTACACAAAACTTAAAATCTTGCTGAATATCTTCATCCGCACTTTCCTCTACCTCTGCAGAAACCAACTCTGGTTTCTCAGCTGTTTTTATTTCAGGTTTAGTACCTTTCTTAACCATAATCTCTTAAATAATCTAACCTTAATGAATATTTTTAAAATCTTATGTTAAGTTTGCTACGTGTATCGTCAGCAGCCGCGGTCTATTTTTTTTATCAGTCTATGCTGTCGTTATTAACTTACCTTAGTTAAACCTATATCTTACTTAATCTTTAAGAATATAAGAAAAATTTATTGGCAAGGTCTAAGTGAAGGCAATTAGAACAAGCACAGCTAAAATAAACCAATTTTAAAAATATTCAATGACTACGCTACCGACCACGTGCATTACAAACTTAAACCAAAAACTTAAAAACCAGAAAGAAAAAATTTAACAGTTAGATGCACATGGATCAAGTGATCAATGTTGCCATTATATAAAAATGAAATTGCGTTTCTACCATATAGTGTATTGAGAAAGCACCACGCAATTCATTGTTGTATCTGAGCAAAAATATGTTTTCCCGCACGAAATTTATTAGAATTTATTTTAAAAAATAGGAATTCCTTTAATCTTTTTCCAAGCAATTTTAATTATTCAAACATAAAACTGAGCCAAGCTTACTTGTGTTTAGGTACATCTAAGAGCTTTTATTAACAATTATTATGCACACCGACAAATTGTATTCATGACAGCAATTGCATGCACTACAGCGACTGAACAGTTTATACAGTGCTTGTTTTTCATTTTGCAGTTTCACCAAAACGGAATTCTCGGCATTTTTCAATAAAACCAAGATTCTCTGCCGTGCATTGGAAAAGCTGGCGGTCACATTCACAGTTCTCTTTGAGCTCATCATAACCTAAAATATGTGTATAAATTTTTTTAAGGATAATTTTACTCGGCTGAATAGAATTGTAAAATTTTCGTTAGTGATCCCTAAAAATGTTTTTTAAACAATACCTTTTCCATTTCAAAAATAAATCAACCTGGCTTTGTTAAATGAGACACTTTCTTGTGGTTAAAATGACAATAATAATTTCAAACCACATTTTATGAATTGCTAAAAAATTAGTCCATATTTACGGTACACTTTAAAAACAGTGACTCCATTTCATTATTATCTAAATTACTCGTAATTTCACATGACTAGAGCGGTTTGGTATGAACAGCACTTTATTTTATTGCGGCTTAAAGATCGTAAATACCGTGCAGCATAAAGAACAAAGATCAAAACAGGCTTTTTTCGCTTTAATTAAACTTATTGAAATGGGAAGAGAATACTCGAAAAATCAAACGGTATTGCAAGCCTATATGTATTCAGCTTGCAATTGTCGCAGCGTGGCCGAGCGTTCCAGATCGACACGGTCGCGGTGCAAAACCTATTCGCGTCCGTCTGTTGTGTTCTTTGGAAGACATTTTGCAGTACTTTTCTTTCTACCTTGCTCTCTTAGAAAGCAACGCTAACTTTTAGTCATACATCTCTGAAAAAAAACTAAAAAAACAACTAAAAAATTTCCACCAAACACCAATATCTTGGCATCTTCCGAACCAGGTCGGGATAATCGCTTTAAGGTTGCACTAAGTATAAAGCATGTTATCTTTTCAAAAGCAGTCTAATAAATCTTCTTCAAGACAAGATAAAATTTTGACACATCAAATAAGTTTAACAAATCCCGTTAGTTATTTTCAATTTAAAAAAATAAAGTGCGAACAAGGAGGAAAATGTATAAAATTGTATTAAAATTGAAACAAACTTACTTCTTGTTAAAGGATAAATTTCATAATTTTGTTAATTACGTAAACATAACATTAAAAAATGCTAGATTAAGTTAAATTTACGGTTACATTGATATGCTAAATAACCGAGAACGATAAATCATCAATTACTAATGAATAACTTTATGACACAATGTCGCATTGTTAAACTTGTTCAAATCGCACATTTTATAAAAAAGAACTTTTTTTGCTTTGATACAGCACACATAGAAAATATAAAAATGAATAAAACCCTGCATCAGGGTGGTGCAAACTCCCCGCCTGGGGTCACATGGGGCCAGTGTGCCATAATTTGCATTTTACATGCGAATGGATTTTCTGCGGTCCGCTGAACTATTTTAAACACTCATCATCTTTTTCATTAATTTTTTTATCGTGAACCGTTCATGAAAGTAAAAAATAAAGTAAGCGCAATTAATCATATGTTCATATATAAATGATAGGCTAAATCTCAATTCCAAACAAAAGCAGTAAAGGAAGGCGGATACGTACCACAAATAAAAGGTTCAAATCGGCAATCTTGTCGGCTGTCATTGTCGTTTAGACAATTGTAATACTTCACCTTGCAACTAGAAACACATTGACCAATAAAATATTAAATAAAAGATCTTGAAAGAAAAACATGAAGGAACGTTACGCAGTTAAAAAGAGTCTCAGATAAGCTCATAGAAATTTAAAATAGAATAAGTTACATGTTGAAAGGGGTCCGTAAATATGTTGCACAGGTTAATTGTGATGTAGCAAAATTTAAAAAATATTAGAAATGACATGTGTTGTAATAGTAAGATAGTTTTAAGATGAATGTACGAGCGTAAAACATCAAAAATCGGTTTGAATTCTGCCTTGTTTACCCTGCTTATAAACAGAATGACTTTTCAATCACACAGAAATTATTGTGTTTACGTGTAATTATGTAATCTGCAGGAAAACCAAAAAAATGATATTATAAGAATTAGAGAAATGTAGGCTTATCACTTAAAACAAGCGAAATAAAACTGGATCGTGCTAAATCAAATTAATGTGGATGAATGAAAAAAATGCACGTACGTAAAACAGTCAGATTACAAAAATCAGAGTTTGCATATTGTTAGAGCAACTTAAAGACTTAAGATCAACTGTCCAAAAAAATAATAAAAGTAGATAAAATTAAAGAAAACAGAGAAGAATGAAGTGAATGGAATAAAATTCTCAGCTAAAGCAAAATAAAAAATTTTTAAAAGAGTAGCAAGAGGGTTTTGTTGTGTAGATTGGACAGAATGGCATTAAGCGAAAGACAAGAAGCTGAGTTGGAAATGGCCGATGATATTAGAGCGACTTCCCAGGTTTGAAAGTTTAGAAAAAATTTAATTAAACCAGATGTAAGGTTGTTTGAACATTTACGAAGAAGAGACGATAAACGTATTGGTTAAGAATATTAGATATAGCCGAGCGCTAGGCAAAAAACGGGAGAGATTCAAATAAATTGCTTCTAGATGAGGTAAAAACGAATATCACTTGGGTGTAAGTATGAAAGTAGAAAAACGAAGAAGTGTGTCAAAAAAGAATGTGAAGTAAATGGGAAATAAAATGCTGACTTGCGGTGGCAAGCCATGAAAAAAAGAAAGTAGAAGAAAAAAACCTAAAACTGAAAAGTCAAATAAAAGTTTTAAGGAATTTTGATTGTTGTTTTTTTGAATAGACCAGCTTTGTGTCTTGCTAATTAGCGATGAAAGGTGTGACTTGTTTAATATAGAAGCAAGGTTGCTTCACCTCATTATAAAATTGTTTAAAAAAATTGGAAGAGAAAAAAAAAAAAAAAAAAAAGTATAGGACCGAGGTGTTTTATTAAGCAAATAACCTCGGTCCTATACTTTATTTTTTTTTTCTTTTTCTCTTTCAATTTTTTTAAACAATTTTATAATGAGGTGAAGCAACCTTGTTTCTATATTAAACAACAAGTCACACCTTTCATCGCTAATTAGCAAGACACAACGTCAACTCGTTTTATTGCTTCTTCCTTTTTCTAACCCCGTCTTTAACAACACACAAACTTTTCAACATTTTGTTATTTTGTTCATGTGGCGGAGCAGAAATAAAAGAAAACTGAACTGAACTGAACTGATTCAGTGAATTTTTTCTTTGGCTTGGTTAAAATTTTTACTGCTCTTAGCCCAGTGACACTACTTTAGAATTTCTCATAAAGTGACAAGGGTAAAGATTTTGACTGAACATTTGGATTCACTTTTTTCTGTTCACAAGACAGATAATTGGCGACGTAGGCTATGGAGCGACTTAAATAAATCAAAATATTCTTCATTTTTGATCGTTCTTTGACTCTTGATAACGAGAAAAGCTGTGGGTACAGACGGATTCATAATGTAGCCAAAGATTTTCTCAAATTATTTAATGTGTACCACAAGACACCTGTATTATTACTCTTAATCGTATGATTACTGAAACCTGTAGAATTGAACTCTTTACTTTTAAAGCTACAATTTACTTCTATTCTTGTCACAAAAACATAAAATTTTTTAAGTTAAAATTTTATTGTTTCTCGTTTTGATTGTAATAGCTTGTATACGTCTAGCCTACTCCACAATATACGTATATTACGTAAATTAAAAAGACTATTAAATGCAATTATCGAATTTATCTATGAATTTTATTAACAAAGTCTGACTTTTGAAACTGCTATGCTTGTAGCCACATTACCATTTGAATATCAAATTAAATATAAACTGTGTCATATGGTCTACAAAATATTGAATAATTCGACACTTCAATATTTTTCTGACCTTTTTTATGGTATAAGCCTCTTTGTAAAAATTGTAGATCTGAAAATGACCACTCTATGATTAATACCGAACCTCACATTGAAAAAAAAACTATTTTCCCTAAGATATGTGTAACTTGAAATTTATTACTAAAAGATCTAAGCTCTTGAAATAAACTAGATGTATTTAAGAAAATTTTAAAGACTATTTATTATTTAAGAATTGCTTTAAAATTGTAAACAATTTAATCTCTTTTCCTCTTTTGTCATTGCCAATCAGATATTTGTGAAGTATTTTGTAACAATATTAGTTTATATACCTTACTGTTTTTTCTTGTAAATGGTGTGTACTACTTAACTTTTTTTGTTTTATTTAGTGCAGTGGTTTCCAGCCAATGAGAAATTTTATGAGACCACAGACGTTTCCAATCTAAGCCAGCTTGCTGTATTCGTGCGCTATGTGAAAGAAGACGTGATAAAGGAAGATTTTTACATTTTGTCAGCTTTTTACAACAACGACTAAGGCTGTCGACCTTAAAAAACTTCTGGGTAATTTTTTTCGAAACAATGATCTTTCGTGGGATAAGGTTTCTGCAATTTGTTCGGACGGGGCTTCAGTCATGTTGGGAAGAAATTTTGGTTTGGGTGCACCAGTGAAAGACGATGCACCACTTATAACTGTAACGCATTGTCTTCTGCACAGGCATGCGTTGCCAACAAAAACTTTTCCTCTAAAACTGGCAGAAGTATTAAAATTTGTGGTGGAATGTGGGAACTATGTGCCAAATAGTGATATGATGCACCGTATATTCAAGCAGCTGTGTAATGATACGGGCTTTGAATTCAAGGTACTTCTGTACTATTCTAGCGCTTGGTGGTTATCCTGGGAAAAGATGCTGAACCGTGTTTTTTTTTCTTGCGTTTGGAATTATTTGTGTTATTGTTAGAGCACTAACATCGTTATGCAGATCGTCTTGAAAATTCTGAGTTTATTCTCGTTTTGACATACATGGCCGATATCTTCGATGCTCTCAATAATCTCAATCAACAGATGCAGGGTGATGCAGTCAACATTATCAAAACGGAAGAAAATCTAAAGGCTTTTAAAAAAATAACGCTATGGAAACGACAAACCGAGAACGATAACTTCGCTAGCTTTCCTCTGTTTGACGACTGTATAAGTAAGATTGAAGATGTTTCTGAAAATGGGGACATTTCCATACCCAAAGAACTGAAGCAAGCAATTTCCATGCACTTAGATGCGCTCGCAAAATTTCTCGACGGATACTTCCCCACCAGAGAGTCATATTCAGCATGGGTAAGACAATCATTCACATTTAGTGTTGATAACGAAGATCTCAATGATGAATATCTCGATGAAATTATTGAATTTCATTAGAGCCAGGTTCAACAACAACGCTCTCAACATTTTGGTTTCACCAAATTGTAGCTTAACCTCTTCTTGCTAAGAAAGTCCTTAAGATATTCATACCATTTGTAACAACAAATCTTTGTGAGCAGTCCTTTTTAAAGGTGGTAAACATAAAAACAAAAAAGGATCAGAATTTGTTTCAAAAATGGCATAAGAGTGGCACTTGCGAAGGTGAAGCCGCGCGTTTCTAAAATTGTTTTCGAAATACAACAGCATAAGACGCATTGATTTGTAGTAAATATTTATTGACTTGTGTTTTTGTGCGTACTTCATGTTTTGTTGGTTTTGTTTCTTTAAATAATATGATTTTATGTCCAACAGATGCATAGTTCACTTTGAGCTCAAGTTTGTTAACAGATATTTTTTGAACTTTAAGAAAGGTTTTGGTAAAGTCTTGTATGAAATTTGCGGGGTTCGGTACCTCCAATAAGCTTAAGAGCCACTGTCTTAGACACTTTCTCAATTCGTTCAGAGAATCTCTTCTTTTATTTTTTCTTTCTCCCGAAAAATCTCCCCATTATTTTATTAAACCAACCATGACATTTTGTACTGAAAACAACCACTGCATATACGTCACAATTGGACTGTCTACGATCTTTAATCTCTTAAACATACTGCAATCACGGTTTGGACAGATAGCTTTGTTCTCACACGGCTTGGCCTAAAGATCCTTTAATTTTCGTAGAGTGATTACAATGCATTTTTACTTCTTCCCTGCTTGCTCTATTTCTTCAAGTTATAGTACAAAATTTCTAAAGTTTAAATTGATTTTGATTGGTTTCCCATAAAAACCTGTGAAAATTTACCTTCAATCTTTTTCTGTTGACTTTAAATCTGCCTTCTCCTCCTTCTTTCCCTCCTTATTTTTTCTTTCATTCTAAAATTGTTTAGAGAACTTGCGAAAACTCTGATTCAAAAAATGATCTCTTGTCTCAGATCTTTTTTCAACGGCCCACCTACCTCTTCCACAGATACCTTACCATATCGCTCTTCGTATCATTGATACTGCTGTATGACATGTCAGTAAAACTGTACCAATTTTCCCTTCATCTATTTCTTATGGTGTCAAAAATTCTTTGTCGTCCAACTAAAGACGCTTTCTCTTCTCTATCTACTTTTAATACAAGATTTCTCAATCTATTTTGAGCAACTTAGTCTTTGGACGTCACCATAATGATCACATCCTCTTTTTTTTGTTATCTTTTAGTAATCAAAAATCAGGAAGAATTTTTTCTGCAGCGCTTGTGATAACCCAACAGAGATTCTTTGAAACTGATTTGACCTAATTTTAATTATTTTCGCCAAGCCAATCAAGCACGTTTTTCTCCCTTTAGATATTTGGTCCAAACTGTTGAAGTTTCTCAGTTATTGAGTGTCTGTCAAGTTTTTTCACGCCAAATTTGCAGGATTAGGTCGGGCAACATCAACAACAAAAAATGTTTTTCCATCCTTTTAAAATTTTTATTAAAATCTGTTTATTTCTTGTTTTTTTATATTTATGTTCCAGTGATGAAGGTCTCGAGACCGATGTTTTGCGGTTTCGGTCTCGTCTCGGCTCGGCCTTGTGCTGATGGTCTCGATCTCAAGGTCATGTGGTCTCGGTCTCGTGCTTTTTGAATTGGTGTCGAGACCGGACATTTTTTGATATTTTTGTTACTTGATGTTATTGTGATGAGTTTTGCAATTTGCGTTAAGAATAACATTTAATTAACCAGCTTTGCCACAATTTGAAGTGACAAAAAGCTTAAAGTCAAACTTCTTTAAACTTTAGTTTTGCAACTTTTTTACGCTTATTCCAATAAAGACTTTTTGTGTGATCAGGGCCATCTGTAAAGATTATCCGATTACAAAAAAACTTTATTTAAATTTTTTTTATTTCGGCAACAAACAAGTCAGGTAATGTTTTAAATGTTTCTACAAACATCCTTGCAATTAAAACATTCACACCAAATTAACGCAATTATAGAAAAATCAAGTAACTTGAATCGCGTAAATATTTTTTAAAAGTATTTTTTTTTTTTAGTTAGAAGACAAGTTTTAACAGAAGAACGAATGAAATAATATAGAAAAATTAGATCTACAGTACAACAGCAAGATAGATTATTAAGCTTTAATTTAGCCTAAATTCAGCAGTAACCCCATAAAACGGACAAGAATTTTTAAATGTTGTTTGTTACAGTTAATCTACAGCTAGTTACCTACCTTAAAATTTAGTACGCCTGCCAATTAAGTTGCTTTAAAAGTATGTTGTAAAGCAGATTAAATATGATAAAAAAAAGATTTTAATGTTCACTGGAAGCTAAAGTTTCTAAATATTGAGTTTAAAAACATTGGAGTCTAATGTTGGATCACCATTGGAGTCTAATTAGTGCAATAGTAACTCCAATAGTGATACCGCTATGTTAACCATAAAGTTGCCCGGAGACTTAAAGCGAGTAATGCAATAGAATACAAAAGTATAGTTTAGACCTGTGCAAAATATGGCTCGTCAATGCTCAGAATGTGCCTCCGGCACGATTAAAAAAATTTTTGTTTTGAATTTTTTTAGTTGGATATGGCAGGAGTGCAGCTACATAAGATGCAATTTTTAATTTGTTAAAGTTAGGATTACATCACAGGTGCCCGATCTATACACGCTGTAAATCAATTTTTTTTGTAACTATCTCCTGGCCCGCAATTGCTACAGAATTACAGTGACAAATTTTATTTTGGTCTTTAATTTTAATGCTTTTTTAGTTTATTGTGCATGTTAACTTGGATCAAACCTCTCCCCCCAAAAAAAGATTATTTGACCCTACACATTTTTTTTTAAACAATGCAAATAAGTTTTTGTTGCAATGAAATTTTCTATTCAAAAATTTGAACACCCTATTTATATATTTATTAATTATGGCCTGCAATTATTTGTAAAATTGAAGAGATGGTGGCCCTTAAAGTTACAGCATTGCCCACCTCTATGGCTTGTTTGTTTTGTCGTTTTTATATTTATCCCCTGTCGCGCAGAAAAGCGTGGGAGGCGTTATACCAGGACAAACAATCACCCCGAATTTCTTCCGAAGATGCCAAGACATTGTTGTTCGGTTGAAATTTTACTTTGGTTTTTAATTTTATTGAGATATCACTGAAATTCAGAACTGCTCGCTAAGACCGCCAAGCAGGGAAAGGGTCCGTAAAGTGTCTTTCCTAAAGACACAACAGAATTGCACCAGTAGGTTTTGAACCTCCGCCGTTTCGATCAGGATCAGCACGCTCTAAACACTCGACACGCTGCTCCAGACCCTTTTTTAACAACTGGTTAAAAAGTTGTGATTTGTTAATCCAAAAGCGTATGCACAGAAGAGGGAGTCTTAAGGGGTTAAAAAACCTCCATGAAGAATGATGATAAAGGTTCATAGCAGCATTAAGACAGCTTAAAAACTGTTAAAATAAAGTGAAGAGTTTATTTGGTTAAAAGAGAATTAAGGCTAGAAAAAAGTGAAGAGCAAAAAAGGATCGTCACCTTATTTTATCTTTGTCGGCGGCGCGTTTGAATGATTAAGAGCGCTGGATCGATAGCGAACGTAATTGAAAGCGTCGCTGTTCAAAGCCTACTCTCATGATTCTGTTGTGTCCTTGAGACAAACACTTTGCGGCACTTTCTCCCGCTGAGTGGTTTTAGTAAGCAGTCCTAAATTTCGACCAACCTCTAAATATAAAGTAAAGAAGCAAAGTAAAAAATTTCAACCGGACAACAATATTTTGGCATCTTCCAAACCAGGTTGATGTAATGGCTTGAGAGCTTATGTATAGCCGCTCCGACAATTTCCTGTAAATCAAAAAGTCAGGAAAACAAAAATAAAAATAAAATAATGATATCAAAGATAAATAAATAACTTTAGTCATTTTTTTTGAGCAAATCTTTAAAGTGGATCCTTTTTTTGCGGCACCCGGCCACTTTTTTGTAAAAGACTTTACAAACTATAGTGATCGTTTTTTTTTTGGCTTTCAACCGCCTCCCATAACAAATTTCTGCAAATATCATTGTATGAATTTAATTGCTTAAAGCAGGATACCAAATTGTTAATACGGCGGGATAGAAAAGGAGAAAAATAACTAAAAATTACTCTAAATAACCTACCCAAAGATACGGTAAACAGAAAATAAACAGAAATACAGAAAGAAAAATTATCGAATCGTTAAACAGTTTTTTTTTTTTTTGCATAATTCGTCATTACTTTTAATCTTTTTTGAGGTGATTAATTAAACCAATTTTATTCCATGCAAGCCAAATATAGCCAACAAATCCAAAAAATCCAACACGCCGCCACAGATAATAGAGCTAATAAACCATTTGGGTAAAGTTTCAACCATTCTCGTGATGAGCGTACCTTTAAGCATTTTTAAGTTTTAAAAAAAATTAATATTCATTAAAAATTTTTGTTAAATTTTTTGGTCTCGGTTTCGGTCTCGATTGTTTCTGGTCTTGGTCTTGAACCTTAGGTCTCAAAATCTGCCGATATCGATTTCGGTCTTGGTCTCGAAAAAATTATCGGGTCTCAGTCTCAGTCTCGGTTTTAAAAGAAGATATGGGGGAAGTTGGTGCAAAGGAGACGAATGTTGAAGACAGAAAGGTTTGGAGAATGATGATACGCTGTGGCCACCCCTGACTGAAGGGAAAGGCCGAAAGGAGAAAAGTCTCAGTCTCGGTTTCAACGTTTGTAGTCCTAACTACATCACTGATATGTTCATAGTCTCATTCTTCGAGATATGGGGAAGGAATTACGGTTTGAAAACGTCTAATGTAAGAAAAAAGGTTGTGAATCAGTGATTTAGTACTTTTTATATTTACTGTACTGTAATTCTAACGGATGATTTTTGAAACCTTATTACTGTTATTTTATAGTTTCTCCATATAGAACCTATATTATTGTATTATAGATCAGTTAAAATTTGCAATCGCAAGTGTTGTTTTAAGTTTAAAGTTTCTTGGGATATATATATATATTTGCTTTCGTTAAATATTAATTTTTTAAAAGAGAAATACTCAAAGACAAACCTATAGGGATAAAGAAACAGTTCGTTTCGATTTTGAATGAAACGCGTGTTTTTTTGCAAACCCATTTTGCAAGCCAAAAACAAAAAGTTAAATAATTAAACTTTTTTGTGGTTCTAAAAGGTTTGAAACGTTCAATTAAATGTTATTTTTTGATCATTACGTCCTACAATTTAACAAGTGCCAGTTTAAAAATAAAAATAAAAAATTTTCTACCACTTCCACTTTACAAAACATTGTACGTATTTGTCCAACTTGCAAATATTTTATTAGTTTCAAGCAGAAAAAGTTAAAATAAAAATAGTAAGAAAATTTTTTCTTGCCTTAACGGTATTCCAGTAATTGAAATGAAATGATTAATGCTTTCGAAATTTGTTTCACAATAGCATCTTGTTCGCATTAATAAGTTTTGGTTAAAAAGGCTTTCTTCAGCATTCGTCTGGAAAATATAAATTATTTAATATAAGTTCTTAAATGTTAATTTTTGAAATGCTTTTTTGATGATGACACAAACCTAAAAATCAACAAGATATTGTTATTTAAACAGACGTATCATCGACCTTCACTTATCCGACACCTTTAATGCCATTTAATCGTTCACAGTAACAACTGCTTTTTAAAGACTTGTTTTTATTATCCGTGGTAATACAAACAACGCTAAAAAGCAGGTGTCGAAAAGTAAGTGAAGATGTAAGTTGATTACTGACCGATGAAACGACATTTAAATAAAAATACTTCACTAATTTTTTTTGCTTTTGTGTTATTGCTGGAAGAGCATTTGGGATAATTAACAAACTACTGCCTGTTAAGCAATGCAAGACCATTTTTTAATTGTTGTTAATTTTCATTCTGGTACTTGATCTTGGTAATTGAAGATTTCAGAAATTGAACTTGTGTCTTTCGATACGCTATGTTATAATAAAATTCAAATTAATACTGCAATTAAAACAAGTTGCTATCAATTTTTTTTCGTAACTAAACCTTTAACAGTAAACATGGTTGTTAAAAAACATTCTAATTGTTCCTCGAGCAATTTTTCAGGATAAAATTTAAACATTGTGTTTAACATTTTTCACGTTCTTTTAAAAAAGTTAGGGTAGACAAAGCCGTACAAAGATCAGAAAATTGCAGATTTTACAAGTTTGCTTTAATTGCCCGTAAAAAATTCTCTGCTCGCTCAGAGGACTCCTGTCTTTCTGGTTACGAATTCTTTGTTCAACCATAGCGTATAGTTAAGACTTGTGTTCACCACGAGTGTGGAATAGAAAATTCTTTGTTTTTTTTTTTGTTGACTTTTTTTGCTTTCCTCAGCGCTTTTTGCCGTTTTAAGCGCGGAAAGAAGTAAAAAAATTGACAAAATAAATAAAAAGGCTCCATTCCACGCTCGTGGTGGAGACGAGCCCTTACACTAACAAAAAAAGACGCAAGGTCACAGTCAAATCACAATTAAAATGTCGGCGAATTTAGTTGAGTTATATAAAAAAAACACTTTATATGAAACTTCATGTTATACAGCAGAACGCCGATTATCCGAACTAATAAAAACCAGGGTTGGTTCGGATAATTGATTTTTTCGGATAATCGAACAAAATACAATCTTGCAATAAAAAGCACCATATACACCATGCTTGTTTATGGTACATTGTGAGCAGTGCAGTGATCACTCATTTGTTTTAAGTTTGTTACTCTTTTCGTCGCTGCCAAGCCTCTCATTCTTTTTAGAAGCAGAGCTGTGTTGAACGGCACTCACTCTGTCGTTCACACTTTGCTATGGCGTTGTACCATCTAGTAGTGTTCGGATAATCGGCGTTTCAGATAATCGGCGTTCCACTGTATTTACTTTTCATTGGTAAATGAGTTAATAAAAATCTAGAAATCTTTTTTCAAAGTAGTGGATGTTTTATACTTATTTTGTTAATTTGACTAATCCATTCAACAACTGTTATATTCAATTTAGATACGCAATGTAATGCATAAAAATTGTTGAAACAACTTCAGTGGGCAACTTAAAATGTTTTTATTTTAATGAGTTGCTCTTGATTTTCTGCGATATAAATTTAAACAATTTCTCCTCGTTTTCATGTTGCTGCAAATAATAACATTGCACCAATATTACTTAGTATAAACTTGAAAATTTTTAGATTATTCAAATATATCTCACCGTCTGAAGAAAAGCTGCAATGCAGCAAACAAAGAATAGCCTTAACGACAATTTCAACATCCCCTTCAAACTTTCCATCTTAAATTGGTTTCGTTGGCAATCAAAAAAGCTATGGCGAAAGAATATGCCGGTCTAGTTTGAGCTTGCTCTTCGGTTTGTTTGACTTTGCAGAACCAAACTATGGAACGTTGTTCACACTTTCAGGTTTTTATAGATTTCTTGATTTTTTTAGTCGCTAGAAAAAGATTTAATTGATGGACTTTAGCAATTTCGTATTGTTAATAGTAGTTACATAGTAATGATTATCTTGTAAAAACCGAGCTGATTTAAATATCTTAAATGTTAAAATCAGTTTGTATAAAAATTGTCTATATTCAGTGTTTATGTTGAACAGATTATTCAAATGACAGGTTCAAAAACTTGTAAAATAGGTGTTACTTCCCTTGCTATTATCAAAATAGATAGTTATTAAATGAAATAGCTATCATTAAACGTCGGTTTTATAATTTATTTAAATTAATTGCCAGGAAAAACGTTGACCCAGCCTTTGTTTTCAACGCAGCTTTTTCTATATTGCTAATAAATATAGTTTTAAAGTCGTCATTATTCAAAATTTTTTGGTTTTATTATCTCTCTTTTACATTTGCTAAACCACCTTTTTACAATATTTTTAAAAAACAATTGTTGCTGAACTTTTCTGTTCAAGAAAAACTCAACTTTTTTTATTTTGACACTTGCGGCAAAACGAACTTGTAAGACGGCTACAGACGGACAAATGCAAAATTTATTTCACCCTATAAAAAACGGTGAGAAAATAATAAAAAAATAATCAAAACACGAGATAAAGCAAAGGAAGCATGAAATAACTCAAAATTTACTTGTCAAGACTACTTGATAAAAATTTGCAAGAACGGTTTGACTACGTATGTTGATATAACCAGGGCTGAAAATTTGATGCATTCTTAGTCGAGTTCAAAAAAATTGACACGTCCAAATTTGAGTGTGAACCAGGGTGAAATAAAGATGTCTTTTAAAAACGTCCAAGCGAAATTCTGTAATAACAACAGCTAAGACTAACACTTTGTTCCCAATATTATAAGAAAAATTACTAAATTATAAACTTGAACTCAATCGATTTTTTTGAGTTTAAGCTTGAGTTCGGCAAAAAAAACAAGTTTTTCGAGTTCGAGTTTGCACCCTTGAATACAGCTATACTTAGCCAAACAAAAGTGACACAAAACAAAAATAAGTAAGAAAAATAACTATCGAAATAATAGAATTCTTTCAAAGAACGGTTCATGGTAGAGAATTGGAAGGTTGCCAGGTTCTTTAAAATAAAACTTTGAAAAATTTCTTTACTTATTCTGATAAAAATCTTTAATGATTGTTTCGATTAGAATAATCATTTAAAGCTAAAAGACACAGGTTAGCAGAAGATATTCAAACAATATTTTCTAAACTCGCCCTTGACCTACAGGCGCGAAAGCCTAGATTTAAAAAATCCGTTATTCAAACCAGGGATTCAGACCCGGGACTCGTCAATTGGGTGCAACGTTACTAGACCCGAATTCAAACTCGGACTCGCCAAAAAAGTAGTGAGTCCGACATCTACAGTAGATTTCATGCAGCATCGACGATTTGAAGGTTTCGCACATTATTGTTATCATTATTTATGAAGAAAAAAATTGCCACACCTTGAATGAAAAATGAAAGAGAAGTGAAAATATAACTTCCTTAATACTATTCCTCTTTACTATTTTAAATTTTATAACTGTTTCTTACTCTGTTGCACTGAAGATTATCACTCTTTTGTAATACCAAGTGTTCAATACTTGTACAGAAAAAAATATTGCCGGTTAGATTTTTTTTTGTATGTCGGTTCTTGGATGGCTTCTTTCATAAAAGTCAAAGGAATAAATCTTAATTTTAAACATAGATGCGGACTCTAGACTCGGACTCAGACTTGTTATTTCAACCCGAACTCGAACTCGGACTTACTTCAAAAATTTTACGAGTCCGCATCCCTAGTTCAAACTCTTAATAGGCACTAAAGATTAAATATTGCAAGCCGGCTGGTTTTCTGACTGAGAAAACACTTTGAGTTTGTATGCAAAGCATAAATGCTGAAAAATGTAAACTATCAATTTCAATTTATTTTTTTACAAAGCAATACAAAAGTAGCAAATGTAAGCAACAGAAAATAAATTTACTTAATTTCACGACAGAAAAGTTATCAAGTATGAGTACATCAATAACAAGTTCCGCAATGTAAATTATTATTAATAAAAAGAATTGTCGATAGCGTGGTCAAGTAGTAAAGAGCGCCGTGACTGTGATCGACATGGGCTCGGTCATCCTGTTGTGTCTGTTGAGTCTTTGAAAAAGACTTTCTGCCGCGCATTTCTGTTGTGTCTTTGAAAAAGACACTTTACAGCATTTCTCCTACTTGGTGATCTCAGCGAGCAGCTCTAAATTTCAGTCATGTCTCTATAAAAAAAGCTAAAAAACCGAATAAAAAATTTTAACAGGGCAGCAATATCTTGATATCTTCCTAAGCAGGTTGTGGTAATTGTTTGCGCTACATATAGCGCCTCCGTTGCTTTTCTGCGAGAGAGAGGATCAATACAGAGATGAAATGAAAATGAAATTTATTGTTTGCCTACTGTTATAGTAAAAAATCAATTAGGTAAAAGTTGCAAAACTTGCTATCAAAAAACTATGTTTTTAGGATTGAATCTCACTAAACCATCAGGACGTATTACTTGAGCTTGAACTAAATTGTAAAAACGTTATTGTAATAATAAAATATCGACATTCCATGTCTACTTAACATTCAAAAATTCGAACTCAAGGTATTAGAAGGCTGCTTTTTCGGGGAGCACTATAAATAAATCTAATTTCAGTTTTGAAGTTTTGTTATTTGAAACAACTCTAAAAAATTTGTCTGAATCCTATCCGCAATTCTGTAATTTCTATTAAAAAATCTTGATGTTATTGGCATGAAACTTCTCTTTGTGATTAACCTTTACATTGGACTGTATTAGCAAACATTAAACAACATAAAATTATATAAAATTATGAAAAAAAGTTTTAACCCTTCACTGCATAAATTTTTTTTTAGCGAAAAAAATTTTTTTATAGTTTTAAAACTTTAAATGCTCTTTAAATCGTATAATTAAAGTAGGTTTTAAAATCCATAAAAAATATAAATGAACTTATCATATACTCGTATAATATTACGTGCGTACCAACAACTTTTTGGCTTTTTGTCAGTTTATATCATATATGATAAATTGTGAATACGCCAGAAGCAATCGTCACGTTGTATAAAACTGTTTGAAGCAATTTCAATCTCTCCTAAGGTACAGAGCAACCTTATAATAAGAGAAATGTACAAATATCAGAAATTTGCATCGAAAGAACTTACAATGCTGTCGACTTACAATTCACTCTGGCCAATATGCAATGAAATCTAATCAACCGTTTTTGGCAGTGTTATAAGATTTATAAAAACCAACCTAAGGCTTTATTGAACTGAAAAGAAACCATTCTATACAAAACAAAACAAACATTAGTATAAAGAAATAAGATTACATAGGGTTTAACATAACACGTGCTTTGAAGCGCAACTGAAACATTTTGCAATTGCAAACCATTTTATTACTTTAGTTATTTTTTGCGGCGATGCTCGGTTGATTACTTTGAACAATTGAAATAATATTTGAGGTTGATACTTCAGTTGATTTGTATTACAGGCAGGCAAGTGTGTTACGCTGCCTTCTTGTTTAGTTTGCCTTTATTGTTGTTTAATATCATTTCAAAGTTTTCGCTTTCGGAGCGCTTTTTTGGAAGTCGCTTTTGATTTCAGCTCTTGAGCAGCCGTCATGCAAGGTATTCTGTTCAAAATTCAACTCGTTGATGTCATATAATGAGGACGGAATTTTAATGAGTATGAAATTTCCTTCAAAATGACATTTAATACTGCATTACTATCGATCCGGAGTTTGTTTGATTTAAGCTTGAAGTTGAACAAGTAAAAAAAAAGCAGCGCGCTGCTTTTAAATTTTGGAAGTCACTTTTGATTTCGAAGACTGCTTTTAGGGACGAATTTTTTTTTATTTTAGAGACAAATTTATTATATTGTTTTATAATATTGGATCTCGAAACAGAAACAAATTTCTTGCTTTTTTTGTCAAATCTTTGAATTTCTGTCTCTGTATTTGATCCGGTCGTTGTAGACATCACAGAAACTAATTAATTATTCCAGACAACAATTGAGAAAAGCAGTCATAATGGATTCAGCATTCTTGTTTTATTACACAAACATTAAAAATTATTTATAAAGACGAACGTTTTCGGCTTACTTCAGCCCTCATCAGGTTTCTACAATTTTAGCAATATCAATTAACTTTAAATTTACACACACACATAAAAAACAACAACAGCAAAAAGCAATGTATATTTAAAAAAAACAGGCTGTACTTTTGACGAACAGGCTAAATTTTAAATCAAAACAATCAACGATAGCTCAAAATTTCATAAAATCAATCAAGACACCAAAGTTCATCCATTAAAAAAGAAAAGTCCATTAATTATTATGTCAACAAATATCTCAAATCATATGGAAGTAAAACAGCTTTTAACAACAAATGCTTCATTTAAAGCTCTTTTGTTAATTAAGTAGCCTTAAAAAAGGCTGTTTTGAAAACCCGAACGTTTTCGTCTAGCTCTCTTCAGGAGGTTTCGCTAGAATGAATTGCAGAACTGAATGTAGTATTTCAAAAGTTATAAAGCTGATTCTGATTGGCTAAAAATTAAGGTTAATAATAGTTATCATAATAATTGAAAAGTATTAATAAATAAAATCACGTTTCGTCAGCGTAAGAAATTTTTTTGGCAAAAAAAGAAACAAAATTATGCAAGCTTTGTGTTAAAATTTGGTTGCTTTTCTGCGAGGACGATTGTCAACTGGCGATTGTCAACGCAAACGTGATTTTATTTATTAATACTTTTCAATTATTATGATAACTATTATTAACCTTAATTTTTAGCCAATCAGAATCAGCTTTATAACTTTTGAAATACTACATTCAGTTCTGCAATTCATTCTAGCGAAACCTCCTGAAGAGAGCTAGACGAAAACGTTCGGGTTTTCAAAACAGCCTTTTTTAAGGCTACTTAATTAACAAAAGAGCTTTAAATGAAGCATTTGTTGTTAAAAGCAATTTTAAAATTTTTTACCAACAAAAAACTTTTTGGAAGTAAAACAGTAAAAAACCTCATTCCGAAAGGCAGCAGTCCAGGAAAAATGTACGGTCTTATCAAAGTCCAAAAAAATAATAACCCAGCAAGACCAGTTATATCGATGATTGGCACCCCAGAATATCAACTTGCCAAATTTCTTGATTTAATAATCAAAAATTACATACCAGATTCATATATGTTACATTCTTCTAATCACTTTCTTGATGAAATAAATAACTTCAAATTTAAAGCGTATCACAAACTTGTTAGCTTTGACGTTCAATCCCTTTTCACAAATGTTCCTTTGAATGAAACCATTAATATCATTGTTGACTACATCTACTCAAAAGATAACCAGATTAAAGGCAATCTACCTTCACTAAAAAAAAAGTATTCATAAAACTGCTGCGTTTGGCCAACTAAGAAATGATTTTACATAAAGACAAATTATATCAACAACATGATGGTGTCAGTATAGGTTCTCCACTGGCTCCGACTTTAGCCAATTTTTTTCTTGCTCACATAGAAAATAAGTTATTAGAAAAACAATCAGACTTTCATCCAAAATTGTATTCAAGATACGTTGATGACATATTTGCTGTATTTGATAATTCTGATCACTGTACTAAATTTTTCGATTTGCTTAATTCTCAACATAATAATATTAAATTCACAGTAGAGATTCCTTCTGACACCATACCATTTCTTGATGTTGCAATTAAGCTCAATGAAACAGGGATTGATACTTGGGTATACAGAAAACCTACAAACATCAATTTAATTTTGAATTTTAACGTGCTGTGTCCCACTAAATGGAAGTCTGGATTAATTCTATGTTTTTTGAATCGAACCAAGCGTATTTGTTCCTCCGATTTTTTGTTTGATGAAGAAGTTAGTAAGTTAAAAAAGATGTTTTTGAATAATGGTTATCTTTCATCGTTTTTTGATAAAATTCTTGCGAGCTTTCAATCTTCTAACAAATTTTCTCAAAACATTAGCTTCGAAAATTGTTTTTGTATACCGTATTTGGGTAAGGAATCATATCACTTTGCAAATCGTCTTTCTGCATTAATAAAAAACAAATACAATTTAAAAATATCTCCCGTTTATAAAACTTTTCAAGTAGTCAATTATTTCCAGTTAAAAACCAAAATCCCTATGGTTTTTTGCTCAAATGTTGTCTATAAATTCTCGTGTTCGTGCGATACGAACAAGACATACATCGATATATCTTCCAAACATTTGATCACTAGAGTCCGGGAGCATCTGAATTTCAGGATAGTAAAGTCTACAGGATTAAAGATCATATTTTATCGTGTAGAAAATGTTCTAATAATCGGTTTAATGAAAACAATTTTGTAATAATACGTAAATGCAAATCAGAATTTTGTTCCAAGATTCACGAAGCTCTACTCATAAAAAAGT